>CM050512.1:68585000-69785000 GCA_027563665.1 Antrozous pallidus
AGGATGGGGAACACAAATTCTAGGCCTAGAGAATACATCCCCCAAAATAATTCATTGGGAGAATGCTGAAGTTCTGGGGAAAGGCAGTCCCCAAAACAGGGACAGGAGACATTGCTCTGTTTTGGTGTTGTTTTTTTTTAATGCAACTCATTCTGTGATGTCTGTGTGCACCTGTAAATATTGTATATAAGAGTGTTTCTGTTGATGTTTTGTATCTGTTGTTTCGTTCAATCTGGTTAAAGATGAAGCACATCCCACTTTGCTGGGGGGTCCAGCTGCTTGTGGGCAGACTGAACACGTGGCAGCGATTGCAGAAACTTTAAGTCATCAGCATTTGAAATTCAGGGAGACTTCTTGTCTGTGTATCTGTAATGTAACTTTGGTTAGTGATTGCTCTTTGCTAACTTAATTTGCTATTGGCCATTTTATGAACATAGGGAATCCTCTGTTTCTGTTCTATGTGGCTTTGTGCCACTCAGAACCAAAGATCATTTTGCTGTGCTGGATTAAGATTCTAGATTCTAAGGCTAAATTCCCAGTCCATCCTCTTGAAAAACCCTCATTTATTTACTTTAGGGGTTTTTCATTTGTTTGTTTGTTTCTGTTTTTAAGATCTTATGTTGTTACAGTCTACTCAGAAAGAAAAATATGAGAAATAAAACCTTCTAACCCCCAAGTCTTTTTCCTAGGAGGATCAGCTCTGCAGGCTGCATAAATAGCAAGAAGAGGGTAGCACTCCTCTTTTGTAAAAAAAATAAATAAATAAAAATAAAAATAAATAAGCCTGCGAGTTATCCCCGTTTAAAAAACAACGGTCAAGAAAATGCTTTGGGCAATAATAATTGGCTTTAAAATCTCAAAGTTGTTAAAATATAATGAATAGATGCAACTAAAATGAAGGGTTTATGACAAAGTTTTTCAGTAATAATTATAACTATGTTAATGATAAAAGTCCAGTCATTCAAGAGGAGATTGACTATGCTCTCTGTTGGAGGAAGGGGCCAGTTGTCCTTCTCTCTATAAAGGCAGAGAAGCCTAAAAAAGAACAAGGTTGAACAGAGAAATGGGATCCCTGGTCTTGCCTTCCCCCTCCCCATGCAACAATATGAGGGAACATCCAAGATGGTCAATCTGCAATCCCAGACTGCCCCTCAGGAGGAGGGCTGTCCTGATAAGATTCCAACAGGCCAGGCCAAGAGACCCCACTGGTGCAAGAATTCACCAGGTTTCTAGTATTTATTATAATCAGCAGAGGTTTGTCAATTACACTAGAGATGTTATCAAAGGAATAGCTGATCAATTAGAGGCAACCAGCAGAATGACTCTGGAAAATTGATTAGCTCTAGACATGGTTTTAGCAGGAAAGGGCGAAGTATGTGTAATGATAGGAGGTCAATGCTATACTTTCATCTCTAACAATATGCACCCGATGGCACCATAAACCTCTAAGGTTTAACAACCTTAGCCCATGAATTAGCAGAGAACTCAGGTATAGATGAACCCTTCTCTAGATTAATGCAGCAGTGCTTTGAGAAATGGAAAGGAACGATGGCTTCAGAGAATGGAAGAAAAAGTTATAATTACTACTAATATAAATTGGAAACAGCTGTGAAGGACATCTTGGCAATGTCTATAACAATTTTGAATACACATACCCATCAATATAGCAATTCCTCTTTTAGAATGTATTCTAGAGAATATTACCTAAAGTAAAAGTAGCTCACTCTGCATATTATTCACTGTGTGTCAAAAGGCACAGAATGGGTAGTCACTTACTCACTAACTAATAATTAACAGAACTGGAAATTTGCAGTCATCTCTGCAAAGAATGGAAAACAGCCTAAATGTCCATAATAAATAAATTATAACATCCAAACATTCAACAGATCACTATAAAGCTATTAAAATATTGAGGCAGTTTTATATGTATTGATATGGAACAATCTTCAGGGTATTTATTTAGCAAAAAGATTAGAGTGCAAAACAATGCATATAGTAGACGATCGTTGTGTAAAATATTTAGAAATGAATCTCCTTGGGCGGGGGGAATCACATGAAAAGGATAATATTGATAAACCCTTCAGAGAGGGACTGAGAATTTGGTGGGAAACTTTCTCTGAATATCATTTTGTACTATTGGAATTTTGCAATAAGTGCTAGTAATTTCCATTTGAAATAAAAATAACATTTTTATTTATGTATAATATTCAAAGGTGATTAAAAGGATGACAATTATACATATAAGCATTGGTTTAATCCTTCCCAATCTGTGAACTTTTTTTGCCCAATTCAGTTAGAAACCGAATCAACTAACTGATATTCATTACCTTCTCTTTCATACAAATACCTTTAAAATAGTAATTCACAGTTCCATTACACTGGGGAGTGCCTGGGACATTGAATTACATCTGCCCATTACACAGCTCTGACTTATTGCCTCAGCATATTTATCATTACACTCAAGTCGTTTTTTAAAAAAATCTGTGGTACCTGCTAGCTCAGACCAAAATCTAGCTGGGTCCTCTCAAAACTCTCCATTCTAACTCCTGGGGTTTCCCAGGTCCTGATTCATATTCTACATAACTAAAAAAAAACAAACAAACAAAAAAAACCCTTCTTCCTATGAGTCTCTTCAGCATGGGTAAAGGCTTTCCTTAGAGTTGATAGGATGTGAATCAGCCCTGGTAAATCCCCTTGGATTAGGGTGAGCTTTTTATTTACACATTTTTTAGCATGTTATTTTTTAAACCCCACAAAAGTTGAAAAACAAAATGTTTGACAGTGTTTTCGGGAACGGAGTGCAGTTTTCATAGGGTGGGGACAGATCAATCAGAAGGTCAACATGATGGACAGAAGAAGTAAATATCTTATAGGTTTGGCCAATTGGATAAAACCTATGACCTCACTTTTCTCTTTCAATAAGATCCCAACATCTGAACATTCTGAACGTGTTGCAAAATTCCTCTCGTAGACCCAGGAAGCTGAAGGCATAAGAAGCATCTATATTTGCTCCAAGAAATCTTCCTCACTTTTTTCATTTAAAAAATGTTATACTGCCTTTCCTCACCAGGTGGGAGCTGCTAGTGTTTTATGTGCTTAAATAGCCTTTGAAGTGCCCTAGCAATTCTTATCAAACGCAGAGCATGCACATTCTGAAAACCCAAGTCTACTTGCATTTTAGGACACAGCCAGTTTAGTAAAGCAGCTGGAAGTTATCAGTAAACATATTACAGCACCTCAAACAACTATGAAAACTATCTCGCTTTTCTAATGAAAATAATATGCAGAACATTCCTTGGAGCATTTATTTTGTTTCTTAACAAGAAACAAAATTTGTGCTGGTTTCTACATTGAGTATTTCACTAACCTTCATAGAAGTTAGAAATATCTTTAAAAATAATACTATTAAAATATAATTATGCCTTTCAAAAATATGTGTATTTATGGAGATTTTCTTAAAATGCATTTTCTGCTGACATACCTCAATGTGGGGTTGGGGAATGACAAGAAATAAACCAAAGAACTTATATACTTATAAGGCCTAGTGCATGAGCATGAGCAATAGGGTAATAAAGACATGGTGGGGGCTGGGAGGAGGAGGGTAAAGGGGGAGAAAGGGGACATATCTGTAATACTCTCAACAACAAAAGGTATATTTTAAAAATGCGGTTTCTGAGTTTCTGATTTAGTAGTCCTGCATGGGACCTGAGAATGCATTTCTATCAAGCAGTGCCAATGCTGCTGATCTGCAGACTACACTTTGAGGAGGAAGACCCCAGCATGCCTAGCATGACCTTAATGTTGAGAAGTCACAGCAAGCAGTACCATTCTGAGTATGTGTAGTTATATGTGAGAACATAGAGACTAAAAGAGTAGTCATACATAAGGAAAAGTTCTATGGAACAGCATCTGCAGAAGAATAGCATTTTGGTTAAAAGCATGAGGTCTTGAGACTGACAAACTTTTTTTGTCCTTGTCACCTTTTTATTATTTCCTTTGGCTAAATTCCTTATTGCTGAATCAGACAGGATACACACTTAAAATTTTAATACATATTACCAAATTACCCTATAAAGATTATCTGATATAATAAAAGGCTAATATGAAAATCGACCAAATAGCAGAACGACTGGTCATTATGACGTGCACTGATTACCAGGGGGCAAATGCTCAACTCAGGAGTTGGCCCCTGGTGGTCAATACATTCCCATAGGGGGCGTGCCCCTCAGCCAGAAGCTGAGTTCATGGCTGGTGATGACAGCAGTGATGGAAACTCAGATATAGGTGCCATTCAGCTCTGGGATGGGGGAGGTCCCAGCACAGGAACAATGACTCCTGTGAGCAACCCCATCTGGGGGAAAGTGTCTCAATGTCAAATAATCCAATTCCTCACCATATGTCCTAGGGTCCCCCAAAGTCACTGAAACAGTTCTGGAGACCAGAGAAATCAAATCTAAGTAAGCTCATGCACCGGCCCTTTAGAAGAACTGCTGGGTCTCCAGCAGCCCCTGTGTCACTCAGCCACAATATCCACTGGTTTTATGCCCAAAGTTTTGGGGACTTCTTCTCCCATCTCTGGAATCTTTGGCTGGGGGTCTGATGTGGAGCTGGGACCCCTTGCTTCTCACAGGGGCTCCTGCAGCCTAGATATCCCACCTAATTAAAAAATGCCACATGTGGATGTTGGACCAGCCTGTTCTGCACTTTTACTCCTCCTGCTTTCTTCTTTACTTCTCTAGTTGTAGGACTTTCATTCAACCAGCTTTCAAGTGGTTCAAATGATGTTCTGTATTTTTATTGTAATTCTGATGTGGTTGTGGGAGGCAATGAGTACTGGCATTTACCTATGCCATCATCTTGGTTTTGAGACTGAGAAACTTTATTTCAGGCCAGCAGTGCCATCACTGGCAAATCTTGTAACCTTGGAAAAGTAACTTAACCATGTTCAGCTTCTGTTCCTACTGTAGTTAAAGGTAACAATATGTATATATGTGTAACCTTATGATATTGTCATCTTTGTAAGTCAGATATAGTCAACGGTGAGCAATTTTGTATGGTTCAGTCTAATAGCACAATTTCCTAGAGTAGTTATGAATATTAACTTAGTTTATGTGATGATCATAACACAGTTCCACAGTTTCAGGCCCAAAATAAGGATATAATAAATTCTAATAAGTGCAGCAGATCTTTGAATAACATTGTTTTATTCAATGTCATTTTGTTCAACATTGTTTTGTTATAATGTTGGTGAAACTTAACTCTTGTTTACATCAACTAGCCTATGGTTAAATTGGTTTTATTATGTCTTCTCATCATCCAAGATCTATCAACCATGTTAAGTGAGGACTTACTGTATTACTTTATTCTGAATTGTATTTATGTGAAGATGTGCCATTTTAAAGGATGAAGATGGAAAGCTAGTGGATGTAAGTGACTTGGGGATGGGAGATGTCCATGAAGTCATCTTTCTTTATTATCACTATCATTTTCCATTCCCAACAAGTCTCTGATCAGGAGCAGAACTTATTTATCTCAATTTTACTTCTTTCTCTACTTTTACTAATAACCATCTATGGAAATAGCAGGACTGATTCTTCTGGTTTAAAGAATGTACTTATTTGTTGTTGTCTGAAACTGCTGAAAAGAAACAGTCTGAACTGGAGTCAATATTAAAATTACAAGAAAGAGTCTTAGTCATTCAGTACGAATACAGTTTAAGGCATTGGTCAAAATCATTACCTCTTCTTAAATCATCCTATCCAATAAAAAGTAATATACAAATTGACCGTACCTCCAATCAAGCCATGCCCACAGCCATGCCCGTCAGTGAATCAGGAGCAAATTATGCAAATAAACCCCAACCAAGATGGCTGTGGCCACTGAGAGTAGGAGAGAGGCTTGAGTTTCCCTGGCAACAGAGGAAGCCAAGCTTTCTGGCCTGCCCTTGCCAGCCTAGGCCTCCACTAATGTTACAAAGTTTCAATCATAAAAGATACATAATCCCAACAGAAATGGTGGCAGCCACAGAGCTGGAGAGAGCAGAGGCTGTTGTTGCCTGGGCGATGGAGAAAGTCAAGCTTCTGCAGCACTGGCGAGCCTAGGCCTCCACTCTAGGCTACAAAGTTTCAATGATAGAATTGAAATAAAACCAAACAGAAATAGCTGTCACCAGGGTGCAAGCAGAAGGCTTGGCTCACCTCCAGGCTACAAAGTTTCAATTGTAGAACATAAATTAATCCCAGATCCCAGGGCCTCTGCTTGGGTCACTGGGGAATGTGGCCAGCCTGCAAACCATCATAGGCACCTCGCCCAGGCTGCCCCACACCCCAAGGAAACCTTCACCCTGATCCAGGGACACCCTTCAGGGCAAACCAGCTGGCCTCCACCCATGCACCAGGCCTCTATCTTATCTAATAAAAGAGTAATACGCAGACTAACCATCACTCCACAGGGATGCCCTTATGTGGTCAAAGCTCCTGCCCCCATGTGGACACAAGATGGCCACTACAAGATGGCCAGCAGGGGCGGGCCATTGGGAGAGTCCAGGCCTGCAAGGGAAGGCAATTGTGGGCAATCAGGCCATCAGGGGAGGGCAGTTGGGAGGGACCAGGCCTGCAAGGGAGGGCAGTTGGGGGCAATCAGGGGAGGACAGTTAGGGGTGACCAGGTCTGCAGGGGAGTAGTTAGACGTCAATTAGGCTGGCAGGGTAGTGGTTAGGGGGTGATCAGGCTGGCAGGCAGAAGTGATTAGGGGCAATCAGGGAGGCAGGCAAGTGAGCATTTTGGAGCCAGCAGTCCTGAATTCTGAGAAGGATGTCTAACTGCCCATTTAGGCCCAATCCTACTGAGATGTCATGAATTTTGTGCACCGGGCCTCTAGTTTATAATAAACAGTGTTGCTCAGAGGCAAGTAATAGAAATATAAATCAACAGGAAGCACAATTAGAGTTGAAAAGGAAAGGAGCACTTGGCTCCTTTGACTATCTTGAGTTGAATGAGTTATTGATGGTGGCATCCATGATTCAAATGCATGAGATTTGAAAGAAACAGGTAAAATTAGTATTAACAATAGAACACATCCCACAAAATTATATTAAAACATATAACAGTCTTAATTATCTCGAGCTAGAGGATTTATTCTATACTTCTATTCTGTTTTAGTAGACCAGCAGCTGGAACAGAGATCATTCACATAAAAAGTAAATAATTTATTTCTTTTCCCTATAACAGCACATAGCATGCAAGGAGAGCAAGGAAATTCAGCTTCTAGCTGACACTTTTCCAGTCACACTTTTATTAATTTCAAAAAGAAAATAACAAATTTTGGAGAAAAGCTGGAAGTTTCTACTCCATTCATAAATAGGACTTAATGAAATGGTACCTCTGTGAACCATAGTGAGAATTTTAAAATCATCTGAGAGTTTAAAGTCATCTGAGAGATAGATATCCTTTAAGATCCACATCTTCTAAGTGTTTTTGTAAACTAGTTTATATCAGAATCCAGGATAAGGACCTTGCATCCAGTAAAAATAATTCCTCCAGTACTACTCTTCACCAATATTAAAAGTGGTTGGTTAATAAATAATTCCAAGTCACATTGCTCTTCATTTTTTCTTATCCTATAATATTTATTCATACTAGTCTCTCCGATGCTTCATTAGATACTGATGTCCTGCACACGCCTCAAAAAGGCTGGAAACGTCTTAAAGATACCTTAATGCCAGTAATACTCAGTAAGATGAAAAATTTAGAGTGCACTTAATGAATATTCATTGACTTGAAGCAAATGAATCTGAGCCAGAATCTTTCCACTATAAACAAAATGGAATAGCTGCTAACATTCCAATAAATATGGTAAATAATTCCATGCTACTAATAGGAGAGGAAATAAAATGAAAATCAAAACCAAGCTTGACCACAGAGTAAAAGTTGGCCAAGAAAGTAAAAATGCAAAAGCAAAAAAAAGAAATTATAGCAAAAGTAAAGAACAGAAGAAGGCAGATATGGAAGTGAAACAGTAAAAAGCAACTGGCAAAGAAAACAAAATGGTTCGACACTGTTAGGTCTGATCAAATAATCACATTCATATCCCCTCCTCTGGGAGACTGACCTTTAGATCATTTCTCTTTTGTTCTGCTTTACTTTTTTTAAAAAAATCTTTATTGTTTAAAGTATTACATATGTCTCCTTCTCTCCCTGCACACCCCCCTCCCCCATTGACCTCTCTCCCAGCACATGCATCCCCCAGCACATGCATTTAACCCTTTCACATAGACCTCATCCATTTGCTAAGACTGGTATCTTTTTCCTCCAGACTTGCCCAGGATCTGGACCCACCCAGAGAATTCCCCACAGGAAAAGCCTACCTCGAGTCCTTTAAAACCTCTGACTCTCGCCCTAACCAGATTGGCTCAGTGGATAAAACCTCTGACTCTCAGGTCCTGGGTGCTGATGCCATTTAAGGGCTCAGCCCATCTGGTTTCCAGATGACAATAAATTCATAATTCTTTACCTCTTTCAGCCTCGTGCATACCTCCTTCAGCAACCCTAACAAACACAACATGAACTTTGTATAATACAAAATTAAACTTGGTAAAATCAATCTGAAACAAAATTGCAAGACAAAACATATTTCAAAAAAGGAGTAACAGATGTTGAATAGATTTTAACAGTAAATAACATAATTGCTTCCTTTCTATCCACCAATGACTTTTTGGCAGCAAATAACCCTTTGAAACCTATGGGAGGAGGTGGAGATGGGGAAAAGAATAGTTGTAATGCAGTGACCACAGATGGAGGGAGAGGCAAAAGGGTGGGGTAAGAGATGAAACAATCTACTTTAGAACAGTTGAAAGCCAGAGTGACAACCATCCCTGTCACTGTCTATACACCCTGAAACAGTCCTTGCCTACAGTGAAAATAAACATGAGCCAACATTTGAAATGAAGTAAAATAAAGCAAAGCAATAGAAGAACCAAAACATAGGAACAAAACCAACGATAATGGCTTAATAGTCAATTTTGGAATGAAAACAAACTGAGAAAGGAAATTTTTATAATCAAATAAAGCAGGATAATAAAGCAGCAATAAGATCAAATTTCCAATTCCAAATATGGCAAGGTAACCAAGCAAAGGTGCAATGACTGAGATAACATAAAAAACAATCTAATGCTCTTGGAAAATTAATATTAAAATGAATTACTTTTTTTAAGTAATTGAAATCTTTAAACAAACAAGAATTTCACTTTCTCCATTAAAGCTGATCTGAGATGCAGAAAGATACCTGAATTGTAGTTTTAGTTCTGCCATTGACAATTTATGGCCACTGGTAAGTAATTTAAATTTATGTATATATATTTACATAAATTTACATATAATAAAATATTTGGAGAAATATAAAACACTTAAAATCTACATTTGCTGAAGGTAAAATAAAAAGTTGTACTAAGATTCAATGAATCTTTGAAGTGAAAGATTCACTTCTTTATATGATCAACTACAGATTATCCATCTTTGACAAATTTTGAACAGTGTGCTTCACTTCATTTAATTGCATTCTACTAACATTATTCAATACTTCAATTTACTTTTACAGTGGCATTTAAAACTTGCCCTGTGCCAGGCACTGTACTCATCCTTTCAGGCATCCTGTACAATCATTACTACAATGATTATTTCTATTTCACATAAGTTATTATTATCCCCATTTTACAAGAAAAAATGTGAGTCTAAGATAATTTAAGTGAGTTGACCAAAATTATACAGCAGGTAATTCGCAGAGCTGAAATTCGAATACAGTATTGTATAACTCCACAGCATATTCCCTCTCTCTCTCTCTCTCTCCCTCTCTCTGTCTCTCTCTCTCTCTCTTTCAGAGAGGAAGGGGGTAAGAGAAGTAGAAACAGCAATGATGAAAGAAAATCATTGTTTGGCGACCTCCTGCATGCCCCCACTGGGGATCATGCCAACAACTCAGGCACATGCCCTGACCATGATGGCCTGATAGGTCAATGCTCAACCACTGATTCATACCATCTGGGTGCATGTTCTCTTTATATGACACTATCCTGCTCCCCCTGGAGCCTTTAGCTGAGTACTCACCGGCACATTGACACATGCATATAAGGGTAATACCAAGTGCAGGAAAACAATCACTCAAAAGAAGCAGTAGAAATAATCCCCTGTGCTCACACAGGGTCATAAAAAACATGTAACCAAAGTGGAAAAGCTCATAATTTGTAGGTCATCAGGTAGAGTACTCAGAAAGTTGTAGCCATTGTGCTGAGAAAGAAAAAAAATAGCCCCACTATCTGATTCTGCCTAATAAAGCTTAAATATAGGTCAAAAGAATGAAACTCTCCTATTATGTCCCAGAACAAAGCACAAAAATATTGTTGCAGAAATATTCTAACAAGGTAAAATCCACAATATTGTTCCTCCAATCCAAAATTACTAGAAATACAAGGAAGAAAATGCTACCCATATCAATAGAAACAAACCTAGATATGACAGTAAAAAAAAAGTATTGGTAGAAAGAACATTAAATAGGTAATGAAACTGTATTTCATATTATAATTAGAGAAAAGATTGAGTTTGTTAAATAAAAACAGAATTTTTTTTAGCCACAATCAACTTTCTAGAAATTAAAAATGCAACATCTTCAATTAAATATATACTTGTTGGCATTAATAGAATATTAGAGTCAACAAGAGAAACATGGTTAACTTGGGAATATAAAAACAGAATCAATAAAAACGAAACAAAATATTGAGGAAAATGCATAAGGAATCAGTGAACTGCACTACATCATCCTATCTAATAAAAAAAAGTGATATGCAAATTGACCCTACCTCTGCTACACCCACAAACCATGCCCACCAGTCACACCTACAAGCCACACCCACCCACCAATCAGGACCGAGTATGCAAATTAACCCCAACCAAGATGGCTACAGCCACAGAGAGAGCAGGAGAGAGGCTTGGGTTTCCCCAGTGATAGAGGAAGCCAAGCTTTCTGCACAGCCTGACCAGCCCAGGCCTCCATTCAATGCTACAAAGTTTCAATATAGAATATAAATAAATTCCAACAGAAATGGCTGCAGTCACAGAGCAAGCAGGAGGCTAGGCTCTGATCCAAGCTACAAAGTTATTTATAGAAGATAAATAAATCCCAACAAAAAGCTGGAGAGACCAGGAGACTAGGGTTGCCTCTGGCGATGGAGGAAGCCAAGCTTTCTGCAGCCCTGGCCTGCCTTGGCCTCTGCTTAAGGCTACAAAATTTCAATTATAGAATATAAATAAATTCCAACAGAAATGGCTACAGTCACAGAGCAAGCAGGAGGCTAGGCTCTGCTCCAGGCTACAAAGTTTCAACTGTAGAACATAAATAAATTCCAAATACCAGGGCCTCCACTTGGGTCACTGGGGGTGTGTGGCCCCTCACCCAGGCCACCCCACGCCCCAAGGGAACCTTCACTCTGATCCAGGACACCCTCCAGGACAAACCAGCCACCCCCACCTGTGCAGCGGGCCTCTAATAAAAGTGATATGCAAATTGACAGTCACTCTAACACACAAGATAGCTGCCCCCATTTGGTCAAAGATCCTACCCCTATGTGGACACAAGATGACCACCACAAGATGGCCAGCAGGAGAAGGCAGTTGGAAGGGACCAGTCCTGCAAGGGAGGGCAGTTGTGGGAAATCAGGCCTGCAAGGGAAGGCAGTTAGGGGTGACCAGGCTGGCAAAGGAGGGAAATTGGGAGAGATCAGGCCTGAAGGGAATGGCAGTTGGGGGGACCAGGCCTGCAGGGAAAGGCAGTTAGGGGTGACCAGGCCTGCAGGGAAGGGAAATTAGGGACAAACAGGCTGGCAGGGGAGTAGTTAGGGGGTGACCAAGCTGGCAGGCAGAAGCAGTTAGGGGCAGTCAGGAAGGCAAGCAGGTGAGCAGTTGTGAGACAGCAGTCTTAGACTGTGAGAGGGCTGTCTGACTGCCCATTTAGGCCTTATCCTACCAGTGGGACATCCCTCAAGGGATCCCAGATTAGAGAGGGTGCAGGCTGGGTTGAGGGACACCTCCTGCCCCCTGTGCATGAATTTCATGCACTGAGCCTCTAATAATTAATAATACTGTGTTATATAGTTAAAAGTTACTAAGAGAGAAGATCTTAAATTTCTCACCATAAAAAAAACAATGGTAATTATTTGAAGTGATATAGTTGTTAGGTAACACTATGTTAGGTAATTATTTGCAATATACATATGTCTATCAAATCAACACTTTGTACACCTTAAACTTACATACTGTTTTATGTCAATTATCCTATATAATAAAAGGCTAATATGCAAATCAACCAAACAGTGGAACAACAGGTTGCTATGATGCACACTGACCACCAGGGGGGCAGGTGCTCAATGCAGGAGCCGCCTCTATCGAGGTCAGTGCACTCCCACAGAGGGAGCGCTGCTCAGCCAGAAGTCCTGAGCTGGGCTCATGGCTGGCAAGTGCAGCAGCAGTGATGGGAACCTCTTCGCCTCCATAGCAACACTAAGGATGTCTGACTGATGACTTAGGCCCACTCCCAAGCTATCAATAGGACATCCCCAAGGGTGCCTGGACTGTGAGAGGGTGCAGGCCAGGTTGAAGGACCCCCTTCCCTGAGTGCATGAATTTCATGCACTGGCCTCTAGTATTTCAATAAAACTGAAGGACAGAGAACAGTAATGAAGAGAATACCTTCAAAGCAGCTAGAGGACTCTTCCTTTGCCTAACGCAGCCATGGCTCATGGTCCCAAGAAGCATCTGAAGTGTGTAGCAGCTCCAAAGCATTGGATGCTAAATAAACTGACCAGTGTGTTCACTACTTAGCCATCTACCAGTCCCCACAAGCTGAGAGAATGTCTCCCTTTCATCATTTTCTTAAGGAACAGACTTAAGTATGTTCTAAGAAGACATGAAGTCAAGACCTCCATGCAGATCAAAGGCAAGGTCTGAACCAATATAACCTACCCTGCTGGTTTTATGGATGTCATCAGCATTGACAAGACTGGAGAGAATTTCGGCCTGATCTATAAGGACCACCTTGCTGCCATTGTATTACACCTGGGGAGGCCAAGTACAAGTTGTACAAAGTGAGGAAGACCTTTGTGGGCACAAAAGGAATCCCTTATCTGGTAACCCATGATGCTCGCACCATTACTACCCTTATCCACTCATCAAGGTGAACGACATCATTCAGATTGATTTGGAGACTGACAGAATTACTGTACTGATTGTGGGAACCCCTTTTCATGTCCCCCATGATCCAGGGTTCCAATGTCAAAGTTCAGGATCTAAAGAAGGCTGCACCCAAATGAAGAGAGACTAGAAAAGCATCAATTTGGGAATATTGAGGGCCAGGTGTGAGTCCACCTCTAGGGGGAGAACACCACAGCACTGGCCTTGCTATTCCCTTTTATTAAGACTATGTGATACACCCATATCCTTTAGGTCAGGAAATTCCAACAATAGTTAATCAGTAAGAATTAACATAAGACTAACAAGTGGGAGAACCAAGATGGCGGCATAGATAAAACACCTATCTTGCTGTCATACTCAACAATTTTAATACTACAACTTCATGGAAGAACAAACACCTTCCAGAATCACCAGAAAGCTGGCCGAGTGAAAATTCCACAAATAAAAGTGAAGATAAGACACTGTGACTCGGAGGAGCAGCGGCAGACAGCGTTGAGAGATTTGCGCGGAGAGAGGTTTGAAGTGCGCTCCAGCGCAGAGGGCGGGTGGCTGAAAACTGGCCAGTTTTCTTGAACGGTGAGACAAAGACGTACCACTGGACTGATTCTCCAGCTCTGGGCGAAGTCCAAGGAACCAACCCACTGTCATACGGGGTGAAAACTGGACAGTGGGAGGGCACACTGAGGCTCCGGTGCTGCCGGGGTCTCCCGGCTTGTGGAGAAGGCAGCTTGCGCGAACAGCTCAGCTGCGTGACCACGCAAAGAGCGCTCTGCGACTCACCCTCTCATTCAGAAAACCATCAGTCTGCTTTGTTTTATGACCCTGGATGAGACATTGGGGGGCAGACTCATTTGGGGAGAGTCTGAATTCCCTGGCAACCGGTGGAGCTCCACAGCGGCTCTCTCTCAGCAGTGCTGGCAGCCATTGGCCCTGGCACAGAGTCCCTGGGGCTGCATAGGGCAGAGCTAACGCTGTCTGCTTGGCCCGGAGACTCCGCCCATCCAACCTGAGCACAGCTGAGCTTCACAGACAATTGGCCTGGAGGTCAACCCCTCCAAGTGCTAACAACGATTAACCTGAGCTTAACTTCAGCAAGACTGTGCAACCCATATCCACCTCAGGTAACTGGGGAGGTTGAGCCACTGTCCCTAGTAGGAAGTCTGCCACACAAAGCTAATTGACCAACTCAGGGAAGCAGCCACCATGCAGAAACATAAAAAGAAATCAGATTGAAAGAAATGGAGGAAAAAAAAAACGACTGGACATGAAATTCAAAACCACGGTAATAGGGCTTCTCAAGAGGCTCCAACAAAAGGTCGAGGCCTATAAGGAAATAAGCGAGACCGCAAAGGAAATGAATGAGTCCTACAAGGAAATGAACAAGACCCTCAAGGATATGAATGAGACCTGCAAGGAAATGATCAAGACCAACGTGGAAATGAAGGAGACCCTCAAGGATATAAAGGAGACTCTCAAGGATATGAAAAAGGACCAATCAGAAATTAGGCATACACTGACTGAAATAAAAAATATTATACAAAGACCTAAAAGTGCTCTGGAGCACCCCAAGAACCAAGTTAAAGATTTGAAATACAAAGAGGTAAAATCCACTCAGCTGAAAAAGCAAGAAACCGAAAGAACCCAAAAAATTGAAGATAGTGTAAGGGGCCTCTGGGACAACCTCAAGCATACCAACATCCGAATTATAGGGTTGCCAGAAAAAGAGAGAGAGCAAGACAATGAAAACCTATTTGAAGAAATAGTGACTGAAAACTTCCCGCACCTGGTGAAAGAAATTGACTTAGGAGTCCAAGAAGTGCTCCGAACTCCAATATATAGGAACCCTAAGAGGACCACACCAAGGCACATCATAATTAAAATGTCAAGAGCAAAAGACAAAGAGAGAATATTAAAAGCAGCAAGAGAAAAACAGTTGATTACCTATAAGGGAGCACCCATATGATTGTCAGCGGATTTCTCAACAGAAAGGATGCAGGCCAGACGGGAGTGGCAAGTAATATTCAAAGTGATGAACAGCAAGAATCTAAAACCAAGATTACTCTATCCACAAAGCTATCATTCAGAATTGAAGGCCAGATAAAGTGCTTCACTGATAAGAAAAATCTAAAGGAGTTCATCACCGCCAAACTAATATTATATGAAATGCTGAAAGATATTCTTTAAGAAGAGGAAAAAGAAAAAGATAAAAGTGTAAGTTAGGAACAACAAATACACATCTATCAACAAATGAATCTATCTAAAAATCAAGTGAATTAATAAGCTGATGAATAGGATAAACTGGTGAATGTAACAGAATCACAGACATAGAGAGGGAATGGACTGACAAGTCTTGGGGAGAAAGGGGATGTGGGAAGTGCAGCAAGATACTGGACAATAATCATGCAACTATGGGAGAGGACACTGGAGGGGGGTGAGGGCGGAGGGTGGGATGGGTACCAGGTGGAGGGGAACTATAGGGTGGAAAAGGGAACAATGTAATTAAAAAACTGAACAATAAAGATTAAAAAAAAAAGACTAACAAGTGGAAGCTTCCTCAATGACCAATTTGTCAACTAAACAATGAGTGAATAGCTCTGACTTAACATAAGAATAACAAGTGGAAGTTGCTTCAAGTAGCAATGTCTCACCTAAACAATGAGTGAATAGCTCTGACTTAACTTAAGACTAACAAGTGGAAGCTGCTTCAAGTACCAATGTCTCATCTAAACAATGAGTGAATAGCTCTGACTTTTCAGAGCTATTAAAGTTAACCAGCCTTCCTGGTTATTCTGTTTACATCTCTATTAGTGAGGCAATGACTGGTTTCCTGCTACTGATTGCATCAACTTTGACACTGGTAACCTGTGTATGGTGACCTGAGGTGCTAACTTGGGAAGAATTGGTGTGGTCACCAACAGAGAGTAACACCCTGGTTCTTTTGAGGGAGTTCATGTGAAAGATGCCAATGGCAATAGCTTTGTTACCTGGCTCTCCAACGTTTTTGTAATTGGTAAAGGCAACAAACCGTGGATTTCCCTTCCCTGTGGAAAGTTATCTGCCTCACCATTGCTGAAGAGAAAGATAAGAGTCTGGCAGTCAAATAGAGCAGTGGGTGAAGTGAGCTCTAGGTGACATGATTGAAAAAGTCTTTGTACTTAATTAAAGGCAATACTGCATGAAAAAAAAAGCAGCTAGAGAAAAAGAACATTATATGTTCATCATTTTGCCACAAGGATAGCAGTAGATTTCTTTTTTAAAATAATTCAAGCCACTTGACTTTATAGAAAATCTTTAAAATAATGAGGGGGGGGGAATGGTTTTTATATAAAAAAAATGTGTTTGAAAATTGAAAGCCAAAAATAGGTGAAGAGGAGCTTCACACATACAAAGGCTGAAAGAATTTATCACAGCAAATATGAACTACAAAAAAATGCCCCTAAAATCTCCTTTATTTGGAGGGAAATTTGGATCTACACAGCACGTAAAGAAAGGCAGAGGAAATAATTACATGAGTAAAGATGCATGGTAAATTTTTCTTATTTTAAAGATCTCTTTAAAATATAATTGGCTCTTGTCTTAGCTGGTTTGATTCTGTGGATAGAGTGTCAGTCTGTGGACTGAAGGGTCCCAGGTTTGATTCCAGTCAAAGGCACATGCCTAGGATTTGGGCTTGATCCCCAGTAGGGGGCATGCAGGAGGCAGTCACTCTAATTCTCTCTCTTGATTGATGTTTCTCTCCATCTCCCTCTCTGAAATCAATAAAAAAAATTTTATATCCTATCTAATAAAGAGGGAATATACTCATTTACCATCACAACCTCACAAAGTTTGTGACACCCATAGCCAATAAGAAGAGAATATGCTAATTGACTGTCACACCCTCAAATATGGTGGCACCCAGTCCCCTCAGCCCTGCTAGGGCAGCAGGTGCATGGTACAGTAGGGCCTGCTCCCAGGCAGGTCCAGCCACTCTATGCACCTGCTCTGGATTCCCCCAGTCCTCTAAGCCCCCCAACCGCCCAGGGCTGCATTGGATGGCAACTGCCTAGCCACCCAGGGACACCTGAGGCTAGTTAACCAGGGCTGGCTGAGGCTTAAGCTGCCAGCAGTGGCAGCAGCAGAGGTGTGATGGGGGCATCATCTTCCCCTGATTGCCAGGTCACCTCCTTCCCCTGAGGGCTCTCAGACTGTGATAGGGGGCAGGCCAGGCTAATGGACCCCCACTCCAGTACATGAATTTTCATGCACCAGGTCTCTAGTATATATATAATTGACTCTTTAAATAAAGTACATAGCAGCAAATGGAGAGAAGCTATACAAATAAAGCAATAAAAATAATTATTTACAAAATACTGAATTAAGTTAAAAGAAGGCAGCAAAAAAAAATGAAGCAAAGACAAAGAAAAGATGGCAAAAGAGTTTTCACTTAAGGAAATGCTTAGTTTCTGCAACTTATCAGATAGATATGCATGATATGGACTGAATGTTTGTGTCCCCCTATAGTTCAAATGTTGAAGCCTTAACAATGCAGTGGTATAGAGATGGAGCTTTCAGGTGGTGATGGGTCATGAGATTGTGTTGCCTGCATGGTGGGTTTTGTGCCCCAGCCCTAACCAATGTCCTAAGAAAAGAAAACAGACAGATGACCTCTCTGCTACTATGTGAAGACATAGTCATGTGAAAGCCAGGAAGAGATCTCTCACTAGAAAAAAAAATCAGACAGCACCCTGACCATGGACTCCCCAGCCTTCAGAACTATGACAAATACATGTTTATTTTTAATCTTCCTAGTTTTGTGGTGTTACATTATAGCAGTCTGAACAGAAGAAACTTGGCCTCACTCTGCAACTGAAAATAATGACTCATGAAGGTTTTCACTCCAAGCTCTTTGCAAAAGAAGATACCAATGCCTGAGGCTGCTCATTACATGATTGCTCAGCAACACTTTCTCAGGTGCTTGTAATGCTGTGCTTTCCCACCGAGACACCCAGTGGTGGGCAGTTTATCTGAAGGTGAAAGAAGGCCTGTTCACTCAGTGTTTTGCATTTTAACTCATAAGATGTACAACTTGGCCTCTCTCCATATACTCAAGGGGTTTTGTGTATAATAACATCTCTTTAAATCATCCCAGTGAGACATAAAAAGAAAACAAAATGTGTAAACAAATTGCTCTGGATCAAAGTTGGACCATATGCCTTCATCTCTAGATTTTTGTACAAATTACTAATTGATGCAATCAATTTTAATTATTTTTAAATTAATAATTTTATTTATTAGTAATGAAATAATTTCAATTATTAACTCATTTCTTTTTAAAAACAATTTATTTATAAAAACACACCATAGAACATTATCTGAATCTTTGGATTTGCTTCTGTGCAACTAATACTTGTTGCTTAATAAATATTAAATATAATTGAGTTACATTAAGATATCAAGAGACAATGTGACAGGCCCTAAACAAAATGTAGATATAAGCATCCTAGATGGATTTAAATACATGGGTTTTCAGCCCTGACTGAGTCGGTCAGTGGTTAAGCATTGTCCCAATATGCCAAGGCTGTGAGTTCGACTTCCAATCAGGGCACATACAAGAATCAACCCCGTCAGAGTGGCTCCATTGCTTAGCATCAACCTATGAACCAGGAGGTCATGGTTTGATTTCTGGTCAGGTCACATGTCCCTGTTGAGGGCTCAGAGGAAGCAATCAATCAAGATTCTCTCTCATCATTGATGATTCTATCTCTCTCTGTCCCTCTCCCTTCCTCTCTGAAATCAATAAAAATATTTAAAAATATGTAAATACACATACAATATTTTTAAGAAAAAAACCAACCAGTGCATAAATAAGTAGAACAACAAATGAGTGTTTCTTTTTCTTTTTTTCTCTCTCTCTAAAATAAAATGCATAAGTTTAAAGTTAGAAAGGTTATTTACAAAATATTGTCCTATAGAAGAAATCCTTTAAAGAACTATTCTCAATAAAATAAAATAAAAACTCTGACTTTACAACAATACAAATGAGAAAGGTAATTCAACTCATTGTATCAGAGCAGTGTGGATTTAGAGGTAAAGTAAGTATTCTTCATTGAATGAAGTATATATACATGCCTTAGTGTCAGTTACGGAATGACTAATGACCAGAACAACGGGTTCCTATGATGTGCACTGACCACAAGGGGGCAGACATTCAACACAGGAGCTGCCCCCTGGTGGTCAGTGCGCTCCCACAGGAGAAGTGCAACTCAGCCAGAAGATGGGCTCACAGCTGGCCAGCGCAGTTGTAGCAGCGGGAGCCTCTCCCAACTCTGGGGTAGCACTAATGAGTGGCAGTAGCAGGCAAAGTGGGCCGGGATGAGCATGAGAGGCATAGCATCTGGCCAAGGTTCAGGCTCCTCTCTGGCCACCTGCCACTTGGCATGCTGCTACATCCCCAAAGGGTCCTGGACTACGAGGACTGTAAGGAGAAAGAAAATGAATACCTGGATGCATTAAAGGAAAACTACAAAAACAAAACAAAAAACAAAGGCAGAGAACATCATAAAAGTAGTCAAAAGAAAAAACCAGCAGTTGTACATCCCCCAACAGGTCCCAGATTGCGAGAGGGTTCAGACTGGGCTGAGGAACCACACTCCATGCATGAATTTCGTGCACCAGACCTCTTGTGAAGTTATCAATGGGTACATTCGTCTAAAAGAATACACCTACACTACAATTCTATAAATCTCTTCTTTCAAAAAGATGAGAGTAGACTGTATTCTCTGAGATATGGGATTATTGAAGCAATTTCCCGGTTTTGTCAAATAACAAAGCACAGACAGTCCTTGGGTTACGTCAGACTCAATGTACGTCATTTCGTGGTTAACCGCCATCTCCCATTTATTTATAAAAAAATAAGTTCCATCATTTCAATGTATGTACATATGTGCATTATGTTTTTTTACTATTTTACCACAAGTAAAGGTCAGGAGTTGTCATCTTTCTTTTTATTTATTTATTTTACTATTTCACTTCATTACTGCTGTGTATATGCTCCATGTGAGTGACATGGGTGCTTATGTAGATGGGTTCTGACTTACAGTGAAAATCACGTTACGTCATGCCATAGGAAGGGATCTCCAATGGAACTTGAGAACCTACTGTATGAAATACTTATTGTATATCTTTGTTTTTAGATTTCATCTCTTCAAATGCATTTTGAAACAACTATTCTCCAGAAGAGATGTGAACCTTTAAAACTGTTAGGCATAGATGAGAAAGATCTTGGGAATTTGGGAGTGTAATTAATCAATATTCCCAGGTATTTAGTGTGAATTAGGAGTTTACACTACAAATTTTGTTGGACAGAGGTGGATGTAAGAAGAGAAGGGGAAAGTTCAATTGATTTAAAGATTGTATTCATGAGAGATTACTGTTTTGGGGACACAGGATCTTAGGTGGTGGTGACAGTCTTTTTGATAAATGAATTGTACAGGTATAGAGAGTCAACAACCAAATACATTATAAGGTTAAGTGGGATGAGCCTCTAAACCAAAGGTCCATAAATTTTTTCTATAAAAATCCAGATAACAAATATTTTAAGCTTTTCAGGCCATATGATTTCCATTTCCACTATTCAATTCTGTTTTTGCAGTGCAAAAAGAATCAGAGACAATGCTGAAAACAAAAGGTTATGGCTGTGTTCCAATTAGCTTTGTTTTTAAAAAGAGGAGACAGGATTTGGTCTACAGGTTATAGTTTGCTGACCACCCGCTCTAAACTCCCAACATCTTTTCTAAATGACAGTCTCACCTGAGGACATGCCCCAGGTCAAATTCTTAGACACTATATGTCTTTTTCTTTTTTAAAAGTTATCTTTATTGTTGAAGTATTACAGATGTTCCCTCTTTTTCCCCATTGACCCTCTTTTAGCCCACACCTGCTCCTCACCCCAGGCCTTCATCACACTATTCTCTGTGTTAATGGACACTATATATCTTTGCTGTCTGTTTATCTTCCTCAACTTTCCACATCTCCTCCTTCTTTTCTTGTTTTTTCCTGCCTTCATCCTCACCACGAATCTGGAATTCTCAGGCAGCCCATTCTCAGAAAGTAGACCATAATGCGGCATGATCACAAAATGGCTGTGAGGGGTTTATTACATTTGAGAAAAGAAATCCTTGGAGTGATTGCCTAACTCAGAAATTATTATTGATAATAGTGGGACTCACCATAGAGGAGATACTTGGAGGACCTCAAACATACCAGGTGAGAAATAAGCTAATGGCTACCACTTGACTCACATAATGGTCACTTTTCTTATGACGCTTTTATATATAAACAATGCGAGTTCAACTACTAAGCAAGTTACACAATAGTTAAGTAGGTGTGTAGCTTTCTTGCAAATTCAGTCTAACAATATTACTAGGAAAGGATGTCATTTGGCAATAAAAGGAAAACTGAAAAATTTCTTTCATCTTTCACTGTTAAGAAAAGATCAAGAGCTTTTTTACTTATATATAAATAGATATATATAATTTAATTACATATTAAGAGTCACTGTTTCCTCCATAAAAGTTATAGAACTAGTTTGCTCCCACAAAGTAAAGGACAGGAATGTTAGCTGATGGCTTCAAGTGATCACATACTGGTGACAACTATAGGTAACTTTATGAGTCAGGAGGCCCACAGGAAACAAATGGCACACTCAAATTGGGTAACAAAGGAATTATTTATAAAGGACGTAATTAGGGAAATCATCAATATTAATGTAACTTATTATTTAAATGGTGCCACTTTTGAGGGTGAAATGAAGCTTTATTAATAAATGTTGTCAGAACAATGGATATAAACTGGCTCTGGCCCAGCCAAGTTGTAATGTTTAGAATAGAACAGTAGCCCCAGGCTAACAAGAAGAAGAAGCTATTATCACCTTCAGATGATAAAGAGACAAAGAAAGGAACTGGTTACCAGAGTCTGGAATATAGCAAGTTCTAGAGGTCAGCTAACAGGAGGTGGGGCCTTCAGGAAAGAAAAGCATGCAAGCTATGAGAAGCTAACACAAAAGGAATGAGTGAATTAAAATCTCAATTAACTAACCTCCTACCTTCTAAACTCTTGCTAATATTTCCTATTGGCTGAACCCAACCAGAAACTGGAGGTTTATGGAGACTTGGATGCAGTCCTTATTAATCAGCGATTTCATCCTTTTAAGGCATCCCCTCTGGCACGCTCCCTAATTCACTTCCGTGAATTTAAAATCTCCTCGGTTGAGTTCACAGGGGTTAACCAGTTCAAATACGTGACCTCTGTCTCGTTGCTTCTTGTGTTCCTAAAATAGGTGAGGGTGCTCAGGTCCCAACGTGGACCTGAGGCAAGCAAAGTTGTCTGGGCTTGTGGCATGGGGCACTGGGGTGCTTGAATAGTGCAGTCTCTGGGATACAAAGCAAGATAGGGAAGGGAGGAGAATATATCTAGAGGGGAAAATAGAAGATACTGTATTTACAACTATGGTAGCTATCCTTGCAAAAGTATCTAAAATTGAAACTATTTTTGAACTCTGACCTCTTCTACAACTCTTTTGAAACATTCTAAGAAAACTCAATACCTACCATTTTCTTGAATAATCGTCTCCCTTTTTGTTTCCTATTAGATTGCAGAAAAACAGTAAAGCAAGATCTTTTACTTACAGAGTAATGACTACAAGCACTAGGCTTTTATGTATATATACTAGAGGCCTAGTGCATGAAAATTCATGCAGTGAAGCAGGAATCCCTCAGCCCAGCCTGCCCCCTCTTACAGTCCAAGAGCCCTCAGGGGCAAGAGGCAACCTGGTGATCATGGGAAGGTGATGCCTCCATCACACCTCTGCTGCTGCCATTGCTGGCAGCGCACCTGAGCCTCAGGTGGCCCTAGGTGGCTGGGTAGCCACTACCCAAGATTTGCCTGTGCCTTGGGCCTGCCCTGGGGCCTAGGGGACTGAGGGGACTTGGGGACTCCAGAGGCAGGCACACAGAGCAGCCAGACCTGTGTGGGGGCAGGCCATGCCATGCTACATGCCTGCCACCTCAGTGGGGCTGAGGGGACTGGCACCATCCTCTTGTGGCTGTGGGTGCTGCCATCTTTGTGAGGGTGTGATGGTCAATTAGCATATTCCCTCTTTATTAGATAGGATTTAGTCTCCTTCACTTCCTGATCCATAGGCTGACCATGCAGGTATCACTGGCCTGAAAATGAAACAAAATAGTTAACTCATTTTACTTTCTGGTCTACAAATCTCCCCAAAGAATATTAGAGGGTGTATGGAGTTTGAGGAATCAATGGTTCAGCCCAACAGAAAGGCTGCGAGAGTACAATGTACAATGCAAAATTAATGGGTCAAATAGATATGTAGCTGCTGCATTGACCTCACATTGACACACTTCACATTATATAAATACTGTACCTAACTATGAACAATGTAGGCAAAATTTCAAGGGAGAAAAAATATTTACCCTTGCAAAGTGTAGCTCTTCCTTTTTGGATAAGTATACAAAAGCCAAGAGGTAGAGTGATTATATAACCAGCAATCTCTGGTTACAATCTTCCCCCAAAAAACACCCATCTGCTGGAAAAAGTCCATTGTTACAATTTCTAAAATATTACCAAGATAAGGTTGGCATCATACATGTTTTTTATTCCACAGAAGGAAATCTCTACCATTTTATCAAGAGGTTTCCCATTTTCTCAACCTACCTAGTATCCATTCCGTTTTTAAGTCCAAAGACTCTATGATTTAATACATTTTTTAAAACATAGAATCTTTTCCCCCTCCCAGTCAACTTCAATCTCTACTTAAATATTCATGACAGTTAAAAGAAGAGGAGGAAGAAAGTAAATTTAAAAGGGGGGGGGGTGATAAGGAAATGAAAAACAAAGGGAACCATTAATTTTAAAAAATTAAAATATTAAGGAAATAAGTGAATGACAGATCTTTCTAGTTAGGGTAGGAGAAAAAGAGTTGTGTCATAGGTCATTTTCTGGTCCATTCATGGGTGAAAGAATTGCATAAGCTCTGAGTAATCACAAAGTGATACAAATGATCTCACTTCAATTCTTGACCTAATCTAGGATTTCCCAAACTGCACATATAGATACTGTTCACACCTTCAATGTTTGAAAATATGAAAAGAGTGGGAAAATGGGAAGCTCTTTATCCCATCATGAATTTTCAGAGATGCCCTTACCTGAATGGTTGCCACAAGCAAGGCATAAATAGATGATAGGATGGTGGCAGCAAAACACTAGAAAAAGAAATCTTTTTAGAGAGATTCTTTTAATAAATAGGAAATGATTTGCTTCCTGACAATGGTCTTAAAAGAAAGTTAATATACTTCAACTTATTGAGTATCTTGAAGTATCTATTATTACATATAACATATAAGACTAGGACCTATGGTGGCTATGATGATGACCACAGTCCTAAGGGGGAAAAAAATGGTTTCCTAATAAACTTGTAGAGCCCATCTTACGTTCTTCTTTGCAATGACTCACTTTTGAGCTTGTCTTAATTCTCCAG
This sequence comes from Antrozous pallidus, assembly GCA_027563665.1. Taxonomy (NCBI): domain Eukaryota; kingdom Metazoa; phylum Chordata; class Mammalia; order Chiroptera; family Vespertilionidae; genus Antrozous; species Antrozous pallidus. The sequence continues at coordinate 68,609,772 of CM050512.1, forward strand.
TTCTTAATAATATTTTCCTATGGCATTCCTTGTAACGGAACCTCACCTTCTTTATTCTTTGTCCTTTATTTTGCCTCATCTTGACTGTTTTTTACCTACTTGCGCCAATTAAATTATTGCGCGCCACTTCAAATGTCTTTGGAAAAAGTAAATGGATATTGAACAAATTCCATAAATATAAAACATTGCTTGCTCCTAAGGAAACTCACAGTCTAATAAAAATATGAAGTAGAAAGTATTTTTGAAATACTGAACTTTTACATAATGAACTGAGCTTTTAAGAGGGAAGTGCTAGATAAATATGGCTTAAAGGAAAACGAGGTCACAGCCAGATAGGAGACCACTTTGGAGTAGATGGCCAGAGAAATGAGCATGGAATAACAGGAGAAAGTTAAAATCTGAGGGTGTGAGGGCTGAAAGAACAAAGATTAGGGCACATTTAGAGCATGTTTACTTTAGATACAATTTGGAAGAAGCCTAAAACATTGGAGATAAGGCTAGAAAGACAGCATAGAGCAAGCAAGCCAAACTCAAAGGCTAACACACGCCAAATAAACAAGGTTTAAGTTTATGTGAGCTGCAAAAAAAATAAAAGCTTCAATTTTTGTAGAAACGTAGGTTTATTTCGATAGAGACATGCTGAATACAAAGGGCTGAAATAAGTGCGTAATCATTAATATAAAATAATAGAACATTTTAATAAAAATTAATGTATTTTCTTGAACGTTAACTTACCAGACACTGAATAACTGCACATATAAATAAGTGTAATGCAAATAACCTATTTTTCTTCTCTGAAAGTGTAATACTTCCCATAGCGCACACCGGAAAGTCAGCCCGAGACTAATGACGTGGCAATCAGCTGCTAAAATATTCGCTGCTAGTATTAGTGGAGAGAAATGGTGCTCCTGTGTGTAAGGCGCATAAGGGAAATGAATGCAACACGATTATAGTTAACAATCATTAGAGAACATTGTAGTTTGTTATTAATAATTATGTATAACAGGATATTATAAAAAATAAGTTATGAAATTTTTATGAAAATGTCTCTTACATACCGTTATATTGGCTGGGCCGCAAAAAATATTCGCTGTGGGCTTCATGCGGCCTGCGGGCTGCGAGTTTGACGTGCTTGGCCTAGGGCCAAGAGGGGAGAGATGATTGTAAATGGCAAGGCAACTGGGAGTCTACCAAGAGTTTTTAAGCAGAAATGTGATATAAGTGGTCACACAATTACAGATAAAGAAATAGGGGGGTCCCAAAGACAAAAGTTTAGCAGTGTGTTTAACAGTCTAAGAGCCATCCTCTAGAATGCCTGAGGAGGAGGCACCCTGTCTGCTTCATCTCAAAGTTGCCATAGATGTAATGTTTTAAAGGAAGAAATAAAGAAAAGGAGGCAGCTTGGTTACACCGTAGAAAAATGGAAATGGAACCTCAGCCAGGGACGCCTTTCTTCTGTTAGCGCCCCACCAGCATATCTTCACCCAGGCAAGAGACCTGTGACATCATCTCCTGTCTGCCTGTCCAATGTCCAGCTGTCCACCCGGAACACCTCTAATGTCACAACAAATGAATCTGGTATGGGCATCATCCCAAGGCACCCTGAAAAATTGGTGATGGGGCGGGGGAGCTTCTTTACCAAAGGATGCTGCCCGACATTAAACCCTAGACTTCGAGGATGCCAGAAAAGCCCACCTTTGAAGTCAGCGGTGAATCAGAGGCTTTCCCACACTGCTGTTCGCGTCACAGCCTTTATCCTCAGGCCTTAACCAGAGAACTGGGTCCAGCTGTATGGGTCCGGCTGCTGAGCGCCTTCTATGGGAAAAAAATTCATTTCTGGCTCGAGTCCCAACCCCCAACATGGAGACTGTGCTTTTTTCTCTGCTCTTGTCACCCCTCCTCTTGTGCCCAGGTGCCATGTGGCCTGTGACATTTGCTAGGACTCACGTGGGTCATCAGGGGGCTCCGGTGATGACTAGTAGGAACTTCCCAAGGACTAGGGCTCGTTAGGCTCCGACAGGAAAAAGGGGAGGAGGGAGGAGGGAGGGACAACTGGGCGCCAGGAGAGCCGGGGCGGCCGGGGGTCAAGCTCAGGAGAGCGGAATTAGTCCTGTAGCAGCCTGCCTGCTAAGAGGCGGCTCTCGCCCTTTTAACACTCTGCTGGTGTTGCCAGAGCCATTGGCGGCTAGGCACCCTCTCTGGCACTTTCCCTGACTCACCTCCCTGAATTTAAACTCTCCTGGCTGAGTTCACAAGGGTTTGCCATTTCAAATACGTGACCTCCATCTCGTTGCTTCTCGAGTTCCTAAAACGGGGGAGGGTGCTCCGGTCCCCATGTGGACCTGGGGCGAGCAAAGTTGTCTAGGCTTGCGGCGCGGGGCGCAGGGCGCTGGAAAAGCGCAGCCTCTGGGATCGCGGCGCGCTGGACAGCACCTTCCCCGGCGCGCCGCTGCGCTCAGCTCCGCGCCGCGCCGCTCCACCTGGTCCCACTGCTTGGGTCCAACTTCCAACTCTTATGTTTGGCCTGAGAGCGGTGAGACTCTGAAAGTGACTGGACGCTGGAGTTAGTGGTTTTAAAAGTGCCTGACGCCCGGGGAAGTACTAGAGGGGACCACAGCCCCTGAGGCGCTCCTCCCGTCCCCACCGCCCGAAATTGTGAAGGGTGCTTTGACCATCAGGCTTTCCCCCACTCATTTCATCATTTTCTCGTTCCTGCCTCTAAGATTCTGGTCACTATCGCACGTTTAATACATTCACACGGAAACTGGGTCCAAGCCTCAGGCTGCATCCACACTTTGAAAGCATCCCATTAAGGAAGCACATGAGTTGTCTCTGTGGCCACAGAGGAGGGAAAGCAACAGTTGGAATTGGCCAAAGGAAATGCTCAGTGTATATATGGCATGAACCCAATCCTCAGAGTGGATGCTGTTTGGGGGTACTTTTTCCATCAAGAAAGGGGCTTGTTGGAAATGGCCCTGTAGGAGAAAGGTGTGGGTATCTCTTTCTTAAAGCACATAGCAAGGATTTAGGGCAAAGATCAAAGGAGGAGAGGGAAATTCCTGCTGATTTTATTAAGGTCAAAATTCCATAGATTCGGCTAGTCTTATTTTTTTTTTCTTTCATGTCATCAATTCAGAATTCTATGAAGGAAGCAAATGACATCAAGGAAAATCATTGGCCTAGGAGAAAAGGGCCCGTAGGCGTTTAGGTATTATATATGTGGAGCCAAATAGCTCTGGAGCATCAGGGAGAGTCCAACTTAAGGCGACAGCATGGGTGAATATGGGCTTTGTACACTGGGAATAGAGGCAAAGAGTAGTTAGTGCCTGGGCACTTGCCCCTCAGGCTGGCCTTGGAGATTCAGAGGCAATTCAGTGTGGGTGGAAAGAGTTTAATGTGAAACTGGGTTGGAACTGGGTTTTCAAATACATTGCCTGATGCCTTATTATTTGTTCTGTCAGTTCTTTTCAGGAAGATGCTCATTTTGCAACTGGTAGGGTTGGTGCTAACCAGCAATTTCACTGATTGTGACTTTGAGAAGATTAGGATGGATTACCAGGAAATCATTTCTAAAGACCTGACGAGGGTAAGTGAAGAAACCTTTTTAAAGAACAATGTGTTTTCAGCAGAAGAGTACATACACATGCGTGCGCACACATACACCACAATTTTACTTAAAAAAAAAGAAAAATAATATTGGGGAAAGCTCAAAAATTTTTGCAAGTGGTATTGAAATATATCTGCTTCTAAAATGACAACCTAGAAAGTGGCACACATTAAGTGTGCAGACGCTGATGAGGAGCGGATATTGATCCATCCAAGTGTCTATACTGGGCTAATGTGCTGCTCCACTGGTGCAGGAAAAAGTTAAAAACAGGCGTGAGAAAGCGAAGGCGTAAGAAAAAGAGAGGAGTAAAAGAGGGAATTCTTGTGACCTGAGTCTTAACTAGAGAGGTTGCCCTTCAGGTCTGTCTCGTGTTCCAGATGCTTTGGGATGCCATGAAGAATCAGGTGTGCTTCAGGTGGTTTAGGACACAGTAGTAATCGTTTTTCTTAATTATTCTAGTTTCTGGATAGATCAAGCATGTGTGGAATGCATGACTGGCTCGCTCTAGGACAGATGTGGGCATTCAAAAGTGGCATGTTGCGCTCATGTGCAGCCCTACTGTGTGTACAGGTACACAGGTGTGCCTGCTTTGGTGGGGAGGAGGGGTCTCCCTCCAGGACCAGGATCCACTGAAATTGTTTCAGATAGCAGAATCTTCAGATCTGAAGATTCCCAATGTCTCACTACTTTGTCAATGACAAGAACAGATGCATAGAAAAGAAGTGTGGAAGCAGAAACTGCTTTCAGAGCATCTTTAACCCCTGGGAGCAAACAGTGGGGTGGCGGGGTTTCTCCTGTGAGCACGTCTTTACCCTCTCCTCCGATGCTTTCCCCCTTCTTCCAGTGTGCCCACTGCGACGCCACCGTTAGCTGTGACGATCAGGTGAGTAGCTGAACAGTGCTCCCGGCTTTCTCCAGAGAGACGCCAGGCACCCCGGGAAGGGGCACCCAACCCGGGGTAGGACCCGGGGCTACCCAGCAAGGAGAACTGGGCTTCCGGGACTTCTGGGCTGGTGCCCAGCTGGGGACACCACTTCGGCTCCAAGTTAGGGCGAGGAAGTCTCTCTCGAAACCGGGCGGGATTCCGGAATAGGCTCCCGGTCCCCCACCCCCACGAAAGGGAAAGCAAATAGGAAACTGGGATCCGGGCACGACGTCAGGGGCACACACCCCCACACCCCGCGGGGTGCGGTAACTCCGCCCGCGGCGCCGCCTCCCGGCAGTCTCCCGGGCCTGAGCCTCGAATGCGCGCAGGTCTTCCTGCCGCGCCTTCTGCTGCTCTCACGAGGCCCCCTCTGCCTCCCCTTCCTGGGACCTTTAGCCCTCTCTCCATTTGTTGCATCCTCTGGTCCACCTTCCCAACTCCCCCGCTGTCCCTTTCACTCATTTCTTACCGATTCTATTTCTGTGTTTTTTATTCCCTACCCCCCACCCCGGGGCATTTTCTCCTTTCCTCGGAAACGCCGCCGCCTGCGAGCAGCTGGATTGCCTCACTAAAATCGAGCACCTTACCTTCCATCCTTCCCCCGGCTGCAAGTCCCTCCCCAAGGAATTAGCAACGAGAACGGAAGCTGTGCTCACAAGCTTTTGCCCAGGCTACAGCCGGACGCAGGTAAGCACTCCCGCTTTTTTATATCTGGGCGCTAACCTTGAATTAAAGAGGGGCTCTTCGGGCCGTGCAGAAGTCTGTGGTTTTTATTCAGGTTCTGTCTTTCGGGGAGTAAATGAGCCAGAGCTGTAGATTGTCAGTTAGTCCTAGGTTGATGGATACCTAGGGTTCTGATTATTTTTACAGAATTATGGTTCTAAACGTTAGGCGAGTGTTGAGCCTCCTGCATCAGAATGTCAGCTGGCTGCCTGAGCATGGGAGGTTATTGGCCAAAATGCCAGTTCCCAGGGACCCAACCTAGACTTTCAAAATCACTGTCCCTGTGTATGGATGGGCTTCTTTTGAGATGTTTGCCCATTCTACAATTTGAGCAGCATTACTTAGCTTATCACTTAATAATTGTGCATTCTTTCTTAAAATGATAAATCATATATCAAATATTTACCCTATGTTTCTTTAATTGCTTCTATGGGTGGTATTGGTGCCTCTTTACAGAGTGGCTTTTGCATGCGCAGTTAGGAAACAGTAGTGCAAGAGTAAGGAGCAGGAAGTCTGGAGACAGTCTTGCCTGACTTTGGGTCCTAGCTGCATAACTTCTAACAGTGAAAACTTGGATAAATTCCTTAGCTTCTGTGTGCTCAATTTCTTCTGCAAAATGAGGATCATATTAACAGTCCCACCTAGAGTGTTTATAAGGGTTAAATGAGTCCATATTAGTAAAAGCACTTGGAACAGTGTCTGGCATGTAACTAGCACTCAATAAGTATTTATTTCAGCATGTAAGTGAAGCAGAGGATTTATCTTCTGGATGGCAAATTTTAAAAAGACAAAGTGCAGATATGTATGATTGCTATCTATTAACCAATGGACTTTATAAGTTTGCACACTGAGTAGTCTGTGTAGCCAAGAATGTCACTTGTTTAGGGATTGGAGATTGAAGCCATAGGGTGATTCTGGCTACATGTGAAAAACTGGAGTGGTCCTATCCCTTTTATCAAGGAGACTCTAGCAAACCTACAGAGGATCTCAGTGAAGTTTATCCATATAAGGAGAGCATAGAGAACAGGCTAGATCAAGTTCAGACAGTAAGAAAGGGAGAGTCTGGAGTACTTTTTAAGAATTTATCTTCATTGTTGAAAGTATTACAGATGTCTCCCTTTCTTTCCCCATTGACTACCTTCTCCTTACTCCCATCCCCTCCCAGACCCTGACTCCACATTTGTTTGTGTCCATTGGTTTTGCATATATGCATATGAGTTCTTTGGTTGATCTCTTCCCTCCCCCCACTCCCTCTTTATTTAAGCCGTCTCCCAAGCCTGAGGAAAGAGCCCAAGACCAATAATACTGACTTAGAGTTTAACAAATTTAGATTGTAAGATTTTTTGCTTATAACTTGGTAAACTTTCTTTACCCAAATATTGTGTATCTAGGAGGTCTAGTCTGTCACTACTCAAGAGTAATTTAGATAGAGGAAAACACCAAAATATCATTGCAATGTATTTTAAGTTTGATTCCTCTTCAGAAAAACCTTCAGGCGTCTGGCACAACTCAGTGGTAGAAGGGCCTGAAGGCAGGAGAATCCTGCATTCTATCTGTAAAAAAGATGTAGATATGTCCTATTTTAGAGGAATTTACGATCTTGTCAAGGAAATCATTAAGTCATCAACTTATTCAGTTATTTAGTCATTCAACAAATATTCAGTGTGTCCTATGTATAAAACATTCTGCTCAGCACTATGGGAAATACCCATGATGCAATAATAAAATTTAAAAAAACACATTTAAGAGCCAAGTTAAATTAAACACACTGTGAAACACTAGAAGAGTTTCTAACAGAAAGGTCTGAGCAATTAGCAGAAGCCTTGTAAAGGAGGTGGTGCTTGGCCTTGAAGCATGAGTAAGTGGGTGGAAAAATGGGAGGGCATTCCTCTGTAGAAAACACACAGGCCCAGACAGTAAGCAGGTGTTAGGGGAATACATTGAGAAATAGGTTTGCATAGAAAAGACAATGTAACCTGCCAAAAATATTGACAATTAATTTTAATTACTGATTCTCTTATTCCACAGAAAAATAATTCCCAGGCAATGAAGAAAAGGAAGAAAAGAGAAAACACAATAAATGAATGCCAAAAAGTAGTCTCAAACTTAATAGGATTGTGGGGTCGTTTTATGCGTTTTTAATAGAGACAAAGTGAGCCTTCATTGAAATCATATTTCACAGCAACAAAATAAATCATCCTTATCAGGTAGATGGAATTAGGTTAATTCTGTGACATTTAAAAGTTCACTACTAGTTATTTTTTTAATTACAGAAGGATTTCTTAACTTATTTTTGTAAGTTTTTATTGTTTAATATTAGTTTATAATGTGGGGGAGATACTACCCCTCAAATGTCAGGGAGACTTCAGTAGCATTGATGTCTGAGCCACTGGCTTTGTGACAGTAATTCTCAGCTGGAACTTGATAGGCCTTATCAAGGGAAGAATCTAAAAGTGTAGTAGAAGGAGAACTATTTCCCTTCTAAAAGCAAAAATTTGAACTCAGAGCATATGAACCTTTGTTTAAAAGACAGGCATTTCTTTCATACTAAAAATTTACAAAAGAAGGAAATACATAGAAGCAGAGTGGTACACACAAAAAGCTGTACATATAGTGGACCAATTTGAAAGAATTTCATACTAATTTTGTGAAAATATTTTAAGTTACATTTTAAAAATTATGCAACAGATAAGAGTGGTATATGCAAGCAGATCTTGAAGAAGTGCATTTGTTAAAGCTAAAATAATATATGTTTTTAAACTTATGGAATACATTTTTAATTTATTGTATAAGCACTTTTTATTTTTTTATTAAATGTATTGGGGTGACATTGGTCAAAATGAACAATAAGCACTTTTTAAAATGTACATATTGTTTTGTTATTGACATGATACATTTCTTAGTAAAATAATCCTCAAACTCATTTTGTATGAATGTGTTATTTTACGTAGCTGGATGATTTTCACTTACACACTTTTCTAAGGGCTTCACATTTCTGCAACTCTTTCCCTCCCCTGATCCTTCAACCCCATTGACTACTTCCCTTTTGCCCTATGTTGCTATAAAGAATATTTGAGGATAGATAAGTGGCATCAGGATACTTTCCAAAAATTCTTTTCTTGAATCATGTCTCTAGTCTTTCCTAGTTTTCCAGGTGGACTCCACACCTGGAAGAGACAAAGGAGGCAAATGTAAACAAGAGATGTTAAACTCATCCTCCTATTCTTGAACACTGATGCAAGCTAGGGCCACAGGCACAGTCTCACTCACCCTTGACTCAATGCTCTGAACATCAGTGGGAGGGACCAACCTAGCTCTCACACTCAAGGCCTGTGATGGCAAACCTATGACATGCATGTCAGTACTGACACGCATAGCCATTTTCAATGACATGCGGCTACATGTGGTCACATACAGAGAAATATGGGGCCCCATGCCGAGAAGGACATTTTGTCCTTGGCTACTGCACGGCCAGGTGCAGTAGCTGAGGATGAAACATTTGCTGTAGTATAGTGTAGACCCCCTGTGCCAGAGGTCTGCAGGCCAAAACAACAAAAATCCAGCACAGAGCATCTAGTTCTGGGAATTCCTGTTAGGCCATTAGGGGATCTTTGACCTCGCTTTCAGCTGGTGGAGCAGGGAGCAGCAGAATGCTGTGGGGGACTCATCTCTGGGGGCCCTGTGATCGCCATTACCAGCAACCATATAACCACAGCAACCATCATCCAATCTACTGTTCTGGGGTGTCGTGGATTTCTAATTGACCATCATTACTGAGATAAGTGAGGGGGAGGTTGGGAGAGGCAAGGGCCTGTGCTATGAGTGCCATTTCCTGCCATTAGAAATAGCAGCAGCCATCTTAATTTATATAAGGAATGCCTTTTTGCAGCATAGTGGTCAGTTATGCTAGTTAAACCCTAATTGCCTGCAGGGCTAACAGGCTATCTATAATTCTGTCACTGCCCCCCGATGGAGAACCCAAAAAATAAAAAACCAAGGTTAAGTAAAGGAAGTGGTAGTAGCAGTAGCCTACCCTTTCAAGAGACATAGACTGAGATGTATGGCATTATAGAAAAAAATGGCATATCATTTTGCATTCTATGTACTGAAACAGTACTAAGAAAAACATAGAATATAAATAGACATTGTGAAACTGCTCATTCCCAGCTCTTGGAAAAAAGTGAGGATGAAAGGAAGGAATACATTTCCAGGCAGTTACAACTTTATAAGAGCCGATCTAATTCCATCCTAAAATTTATAAAAGGCTCTACAAATTTAACATCTTCAAGTTTGAGTATTGCTCACTCCATAGCTCAGCATGGAAAAGCACTCAATGAGGGAGAATTTAGTAAAGAAACTCTCCTAAGATGTGCACCAGTTCTATTTCACAATATGCAGAATAAACATGCAATCATTAAGAGAATATCTGAGTTACCACTCAGTAGAAATATCATAAGAGACCGAATAATGAGACTGAACACAAACGTACAATATCAATTAAAGAGAGACATAAGTATTGTAAATATTTTTCGATCTCTCTTGATGAAACTAATGATGTCACATCACATGCTCAGCTGGCCATTATTGGTCGATAATCTGATGGTCTCACAATGAGAGAAGAGTCTCACAATCAGTGCCAACAAGACATCAGGAAGCGAAATATGTAAGGTTGTTATACAAACATTCTGTGACCTAAGCATTGATATCTCTAAAGCTGTGTCAGTGACGACAGATGGGGCACCAAACATGGTGGGGAAAAAAGTTGGATTTGTCAAATTGTTTACAGAAGCTATTGGACATCCGATTGTGCCTTTTCATTGTATTAGCCATTAGGAGGTTTTATGTTCCAACGCAGGATTTACCGACTTAAATGACTTAATGTCAGTTATTACAAAAATAATTAATTTAATAGCTGCTTTTCCCCTTCACAAGCGAGAATTTCCTGCACTTTTACTGGAAGTTGATTCCACCTACAATGGACTGTTGATGTACAATAACGTAAGATGGCTGAGCCGAGGCAAAGTTCTTGTGCATTTTGTGGAGTGCTTTGAAGAAATTAAGGTATTTCTTGAGGATAAGGATCTGGGAAACTTTTCTCAGCTCAATGGTGATAAGTGAGTCAACACCCTGATATTTTTTACAGATCTCTCTGTTCATATTAATGAACTGAACTTAAATTACAAGGTTTGGGCAAAAGTATTGACATTCTGTTTAGATACATAAAAGCTTTTGAAACTAAACTTAAAAATTTCAAGCGAGATGTAGAAACTAAAACTTAAAAGTATTTTCCTCGAGTAACAAAGTACTTTGAGAAGACCAGTGCAGCTGTACAAAATTAAATAGAACCCTTGCATATAAAGTACCAGCATGTTTTAGACTCATTACTTGACTAGTTCAGTGATAGATTTAATCAATTTAGAAGCCTAGAACAGGCCATAAAAATAATTAAGTATCCTGATGTAGTAGTCTACAGTAGTTTGGAATTAAATGGTTTCCAAGGGATGCAAATTGATGATTTGGAGATGCAACTTGCAGAATTTCAAGACTGAATGTGGGCTCAGGTTTTTGTCAACTTGAGGTCAAAGCTTGAGCATCTGGAAAGGTGCCGCTTGGAGAGTCAAGAGAAGTGCCAATAGGAACAGGAAATTTGGAGTGCCTGGAACCGATTACCAGATACTTTTAGCACCCTGAAAAATATAGCAATGGCTTTACTCACAATTTTTCCCTCTATGTACTTTTGTGAGACCTTATTCTCAGCATTAAATAATATCAAAACCAACAAAAGAAACAGGTTGACAGATGAAGTTAGTAGCGCTTACTTGGGCTTGAAGTGTACAAAATACCAACCTTCAATTGAAGGTTTATTCAATGAAATTCAACAACAAAAAAGTCACTAATAGGCAGATTAGTTAAAGAATCCCCCTTCCCCTCACTTATCTTAGTTCACGGCACCCCACACAAGTTAAATAATATCAAGACCAACAAAAGATACCGACTGACAGATGAACAAAGAAGTCACTAAATAGGTAAGTTAAATAATTAGCTTTCGGTTTATTAAATACAGTTATATATTACAATTATACATCTTTGTTATTTAAACTATAGATATCGTGAAATTATGGGGTTTTTTTTCTCGAAGTGGTATACCACCAGAGTTATGCTGTTTTTTGGCAAATTTTGACATGCCAAGCTCAAAAGATTATCCATCACTGCTCATGGCCAAAAGGGAGCAGATAGGAATACATTGATTTGTCCTTTAAGTGTAAACTTTCCTCCTCCAACCCCTCCCCACCATTTTGTCCTGAGAGATAGTGCTTAGCAACAACAGAAAAGGGGAAGGTCAATATCCCTAAATCCATTTTACCTGCTATCAAGTAAGAAGAAGCTTTCATTATGTATCCAATAAGAATTTACAGAGCACCTATAGTGTGTCAAGCCTTCAGCCAAGTACCGGGGATACAAAAGGATATAAGACAGCTTTTATCCAGAGAAACTCGAAGTAGCTGAAAGTAGAAGGAGTTTTTAGGGACAAAATAGGCAGATTTAGGAAGTTTTAGGAATTATGGGGTCTATGGGGAGAACCATGGGGCTGCAAAGCTGGGATCTGCCCAAAGGTAAAGATTCCCAGAATCAAGTAGCTGCCAGAGGGCATACATCTATAGAAGACTGGGAGCTGCAGAAGATATATGTTCACAGAATAAAGGAAAGGAATCCACTCATTCAGAGAGGGAAGGGAAAGGCCAAAGGGAATAGAAAAACAAAAGGGAGAAGAAGAGGGGAACCTCAGATGAGGTTTGAGCTCTGAAGCTGCTATAGTGACCAGAGAGGAGATCAAGACACAAAGAACTGCAGCTTTTATAAACCTTAGAAAAAAAGGACTTAGTGGGACTCTCTTCCTCTCCCCACGTGGGAGGCTGTACTTGTTTCTCAATAAATTTCCACCTTTTCCTATACTACCCAGTGTCCGTAGCTTCATTCTTCCAACCCACTGGACAAGAACCTAGAAGCCACCTTTGCATCCTGCCTAGAGGAACACCACGTGTTCCAGTTCAATTTTCCTGTTTCAAAAGCAAGACATACCTGTTTTCAAAAACCTTCCTTTACAGAGAACCAAGATGGTGGCATAGCTAAACATCTGAACTTGCTGCTGTGCACAACCACATTAAAACTACAACTAAAAGGCAAAGCGAATATCATCCAGAACCATTGGAAGGCTGGCTGAGTGGAAATTCTACAACTAGAAGGAAAGAGAAAAGCCCATTGAGTCCAGTAGGAGGTGTGGAGGTGTGGAGATGTGGATGTACTAAGGTACACGCAAAAGGGGCTGGCATCTGGGTATGCTTTTGTCTTTTTCAATTGGGAGGGACATACAAGCTCCTGACTCTGAACTCCAGTTCTGGGTGAAACTCTTGGGACCCAGATTCATATGAAGAGAAATTGAACTGTCTGGCATTGGGAAAGAACACAAGGGCAGCTTTCTTTCAGAGGTACTTGAAATGATCATTGTTCCTGCACAATGCCAAGGGACACAGAGACCCAGGGGCCTCTTTGGGGCAGGGCTGACTGGCAGCCATTGCTGTTTGCTCTTCCCTGGTGATTCCCTGAGACCCCACCCCACCCAATTTACAATCCCATCCAAGCTGTGCACAGAGGCTTTTGCATTTGAATGGCCTGGCCTTTCTCCACCTAAAGACCTGTCAAACTGCAGCTGGGTCAGAGAGCTGCAGAGCCTCCAAAAGAAAGCCTAAGGCTGGACAGCAGCTGCCATTGCTTCACAGCTGGGCCTCATCTGGGCACCTCCAAACCCCCCAAAAAGAGGAGGAATCTGCAGATCAGGTCAATTCCTCCCAATGTACCAACAGCAATCAAGGCTTAACTACAAGAAGACTGTGCACTCAGCCAACAAAGAGGTGCACCAACTGTGTCTACCTCAGGTAATTAGGGAGGCTGAGCCACTCGGCCCTATAGGTCATCTTGCACACAAAGCCACTCTAACAACACAGGGAAGCAGCCAAAATGTGGAGACAAAGAAACAGGTCACAAATGAAAGAAATGAATGAAAGCAAACTACTAGATATAGAGTTCAAAACCACAGTTATAAGGTTACTCAAGAATCTTCTAGAAACCTCCAAGAAATATAGTGAGACCCCCAAGGATATGAAAAAGGACCAATTAGAAATTAAACATACACTGACTGAAATAAAGAATAATACATAGAGATCCAACAGCAGAATAAAGTATCCCATGAATCAAGTCAAAGATTTGAAATACAAAGAAGCAAAAAACACCCAACTAGAAAAGCAAAAGGAAAAAAACCCCACAAAAATATGAAGATAGTGTAAGGAACCTCTGAGACAACTTCAAGCGTACCAACATCCAAATTGTAAGGGTACCAGAAGAAGAGAGAGAGCAAGATACTGAAAACCTATTTGAAGAAATAATGACTGAAAACTTCTCCCACCTGGTGAAAGAAATAGACTTACAAGTCCAGGAAGCACACAGAACCCCAAACAAAAGGAATCCAAGAGGACCCACCAAGACACATAATAATTAAAATGCCAAGGGCAAAAGACAAAGAGAGAATATTAAAAGCAGCAAGAGAAAAACAGTTATTACCTATAAGGGAGTACCCATAAAGCTGTCAGCTGATTTCTCAACAGAAACTATGCAGGCCAGAAGTGAGTGGCAAGAAATATTCACAGTAATGAATAGCAAGAACCTACAACCAAGATTACCCAGCAAAGCTATCATTTAGAATTGAAGGTCAGATAAAGAGCTTCACAGATAAGAAAAAGCTAAAGGAGTTCATCACCAACAAACCAGTATTATATGAAATGCTGAAAGGTATTTTTTAAGAAGAGGAAGAAGAAAAAGGTAAAGGTAAAAATTATGAACAATAAAGTAACAACAAATACCTATCTAACAACAAATAAACTGATGAATATAATAGAATCAGGGGTATAGAAAGGAAGTGGACTGACAGTTCTTGGGGGTAAGAGAGTGTGGGGGTATGGGAAGAGACTGGACAAAAATCATACACCTATGGAGGAGGACAGTGAAGCAGGGGTAAGGGCAAGGGGTAGGGTGGGAATCAGGTGGAGAGGAGCTATGTGGGGGAAAAGAGGAACAACTGTAATAGTCTGAACAATAAAGATTTGTTTTAAAAAAATCTTCCTTTAAAGACTAGGACTAGAGCTTTAAATGACATCATAAGAGAAACTCCTTTGGCCAGTATTCATAAATTTTCTGTATAAAAAGTGGGAAAGTGGAATACATTTTAAGCCTATTAACTTCATCTTAGCAAGGATTCACTGACTATGTTTCACTAAACTCTAAAAAGAAATACCCTCACAATTTTTCTTAAGGTTGGTGGTCTAATTTTCCCGTGAGCAGAGAGGAATGAAGAATTGAGGAGACTGAAGGCAACCCAAAATCATTCCATTGAACACAGTTTCTTTGAGTTTTCTGCTTTATCTTTAAAAACTTATGCAATTGACATAGTTTATTTTTCTATGTATCCCATAAATATTTCAATATATAAACAATCATTTATTTACATTATTTACTTGCAAGTAAAAGTAATGTGCAAGAAGTTGCATATTAATCTAGTAACAACTTTTTCTGATATTGTTAAAAATGAATTATACATTTCTATTCCTTGAGATATATTGAGGTTTTCTTGATGGACTAATATATGATTAATTTTACAAATGTTTCATGGCCAGTGGAAAGAAAGTTGAAAACTCAGATTTAAGTTGGATATACATACCTACTGTGGCATCTTGTTAATTATGCTTTTTACATAATATATATTTTTACATTTGTCTCTTTTTGTCAGAAGCTAAGAGAGTTAAGTTAAACTCTACTACTGTTATAGTGTTTTATTTCCTGTATCCCTAAAGTTTTTGTTTTCTGGTTGTTGATACTATTTTTATTTAATGGCTAACCATTTGAGACAATATGATGAACCGTGAGAATATTATACTAAGTGAAATAAGTCAGTCAGAAAAAGCTAGGAACCATATGATTTCTAGCATAATATGTGGGATATAAAACTGAAACTCATAGACATAGACAAGATTATGGTGGTAACTAGAGGAAAGGAAGCTTGGGGGATAGTAAAAGGTAAAGGGGACCAAACATATGGTGACAGAAGATGATTTGACTTTGTATAATAGACACACAATGTAATATGTAGATCATGTTTCATATGTTGTACAGAAATGTACACTTGAAACCTGTGTGATCTTATTAACCAATGTCACCCCAAAAAAACTTAATTAAAAAGAAAGAAAAAAGGTTCCTTCAACTATGTAGAACTGAATCTCTATGTACTCACAATAGCATTATGAAAATACAATCAATGCCAGGGGAAATTTGTCAAGTGCTTTACTAAAGTCAAAACCTAACAAGCCTATATCGTTGCTCAAATCTACAAATTAAATAATTTTCTCCAAAAAATAAATGAAATATTTTTATATCTCAATTGTATTTCTTTCTAAATCTTACAAACCACTAAGAATTAAAGCAGAGAATAATGTCAAGCTGATCTGGGTTTTTTAGTATTTCTTCTTTTTCATTTATAATTTCCAAAAGTATTAATTTTTCTCAAATATTTTTCCTATCTGTATCTTTGAAATTATCTTCTAATTGACATAGTACTTTTAAAATATAGCTATGCTATATGCACCCAACACAGGAGTACCTAAATTCATTAAAAAAAAAAAAACTTCTGGAAGATATCAAGGAATGATTGACAGAAATACAATCATAGTAGGGGACTTTAATACCCCACTAACACAAATCCTCTAAACAAAATCCTGGACAAATCCTCTAACCAAGAAATAAGCAAAGAAACATCAATCCTAAATGATTCACTAGATCAAATGGGATTAATTAACATATTCAGAACATTTCACCCCAAAGCCACAGAATATTACATTCTTCTCAAGTGCACATGGGTCATTTTCAGTGATAGACCACACATTGGGAAAAGGCAGTCTCTTCAAATTCAAGAATATAGAAATTATATCAAGCACCTTCTCAGATCACAATGGCATAAAATTAGAAATCAACTAGAATAAAAACAATGAAAAAAATCCAACACATGGAGGCTAAATAGCATGCTATTAAACAATGATTGGGTTACCAAAGAGATAAAAGAAGAAATAAAAAACATCATGGCAACAAACAATAGTAAAATACAACAATGTAAACTCTATAGGACACAGTGAAAGCAGTCTTGAGAGGGAAATTCATAGGTCTGCAGGTCTATCTGAAAAAACAAAACAAAACAGAAAAATGGTAATAAATTGTCTAACCCTACACCTCAAAGAGTTAGAAAGAGAGCAACAAGAAAAGCTCAGCATAAGCAGAAGGAATGAAATAATAAAGATCAGAGCAGAGATAAATGACATAGAGACCAAAGGAATAATACAAAAGATCTGCAAAACCAAGAGCTGGTTCTTTGAAAGGATAAACAAGTTTGATAAGTCTCTAGCCAAGATCACCAAGAAGCAAAGAGAGAGGACCCAAATAAACAAAATTATAAATGAAAGAGATGAAGTAACAACTGATCCCACAGAAATATAAAGGATTGTGAAAAAATACTATGAACAACTCTATTACAACAAAATGGACAACCTAGATGAAATGGACATATTCTTAGAAAAATACAAGCTCCCAAAGCTCAATCAAGAAGAATTAAAAAACCTTCAGGTCAATAACTACCAAAGAAATTAAAGCAGTGATCAAAAATCTTACAGCAAATAAAAGCCCTGGTCTGGATGGCTTTATAGGGGAGTTCTACCAAGCATTCAAAGAATAACTAAAACCTGTCCTCTTCAGACTATTCCAAAAAATTCAAGAGAAAGCAATACTTCCAAGCTCTTTCTATGAAGCCAGCATTACCCTATTATCAAAACTAGATAAAGACACCACAAAAAAAGAAGAACTATAGGCCAATATCCTTGATGAACATAGATGCTAAAATCCTCAATAAAATTCTGGCAAATTGAATTCAGCAATACATTAGAAAGATCATACACCATGACCAAGTGGGATTTATTCCGGGGATACAAAGGTGGTACAATATCTGCATATCAATAAACATGATATATCATATAAACAAATTGAGATATAAAAACCACATAGTCATATCAATTCAGAAAAAGCATTTGACAAAATCCAACATCCTTTTTTGATAAAAACTCTCAGCAAAGTGGAAATAGAAGGATCATACCTCAACATAATAAAAGCCTTATATGAAAAACCTACAGCCAATATCATACTCAATGGGCAAAAACTAAACTCATTTTCCCTGAGAATGAGAACAAGACAGGTATGCCCACTTTCACCACTCCTGTTTGATATAGTCCTGGAAGGGCTACCCTTAGTGATCAGATAAGAAGAAGAAATAAAAGGCATCCAAATTGGAAAAGAAGTAAAACTGTTGCCAAGACCGGTTTGGCTCAATGGGTAGAGTGTTGGACTGCGGACTGAAGGGTCCTGAGTTCGATTCCTGCAAGGGCATGTACCTTGGCTGCGGGCACATCCCCAGTAGGGGGCGTGCAAGAGGCAGCTGATCGATGTCTCTCATCGATGTTTCTGACTTTCTCTCCCTCTCCCTTCCGCTCTGTAAAAAAAAATCAATAAAATATATATTTTAAAAAACTGTCCTTCTTCGAAGATGATATGATACTAAACATACAAAACCCCAAAGGCTCTATCAAAAAACTCCTAGACCTAACAAATGAATTCAGCAATGTAGCAGGATACAAAGTCAACACCCAGAAATCTAGCCTTTTTATACACCAATACTGAACTCATAAAAAGAGAAATGAAAATAATAATCCCATTTACCATTGCACCAAAAAAATGAAGATATCTAGGAATAAACTTAACTAAGAAGGTAAAAAAACTTGTACTCAGAAAACTACAGGAAATTGAAAAAAGAGATAGAGGAAGACACATGGATTGGTAGACACATCATTAAAATGTCCATACTACCTAAAACAATCTATAGATTCAATGCAATCCCCATTATAATACCAATGGCATATTTTAAAGATCTAGAGCTAACTCTCCAAAAATGCATCTGGAATAAAAAAACAATAACAACAACCCTGAATAGGCACAGCAATCCCGAGTAAGAAGAACAAAATTGGAGTGATCACAATACCAGATATCAAGCTATATTACCAAGCCATTGTTCTCAAAACTACCTGGTACTGGACCAAGAACAGACATATAGACCAAATGAACAGAACAGAGAACCCAAAAATTGACCCAAGCCATTATGCTCAATTAACACTTGACAAAGGAGGCAAGAGGATACAAGGGAGTGATGACAGTCTATTCAATAAATGGTGCTGGGAAATTTGGTCGGATACATGCAAAAAAAAAATGAAACTAGATCATCAACTTACACCATACACAAACTAAAAATGGCTAAAGGACTAAAATGTAAGATGGGAAACCATCAAAATCCTACAAGACTCCACAGGCAGCAAAATAATAGACATATGTCCTAGCAATATCTTTATGCACACAGCTCCTAGGGTCATTGTCAGCAAACTATGGCTCGTGAGCCACACTCAGCTCTTTGGCCCCTTGAGTGTGGCTCTTCCACAAAATACCATGGCCTGGGTGTGTCTATTTTGAAGGAGTGGCCTTAGAAGAACTTTAAGTTTAAAACATTTGGCTCTCAAAAGAAATTCCAATTATTGTACTGTTGATATTTGGCTCTGTTGACTAATGAGTTTGCCAACCACTCCCCTAGGGCAACAGAGACTAAGGAGCAAATAAACAAATGGAACTACATCAAAATAAAAAGCTTCTACACAGCAAAAGAAACCATCAACAAAACAGCAAGAAAGCCCACTTTGTGGGAGAACATATTTGCCAATGCTATTTCAGATAAGGGTTTAATCACCAAAATTTACAGAGAACTCATACAACTTAACAAAGACAAAGGACCTAAATAGACATTTTTCAAAAGAGGACATACAGAAGGCCCAGAGACATATGAAAACATGCTCAAAGTGATTAATCATCTGAGAGATGCAAATCAAAATGACAATGAGGTACCATCTCACACCTGTCAGAAAGGCTATCATCAACAAATCAGCAAACAACAAGGTGAGGATGTAGGGAAAAGGAACCTCATGCACTGCTGGTAGGAATGAAGACTGATGCAGCCACTGTGGAAGATACTATGGAGTTTCCTCAAAATGTTAAAAATGGAACTCCCATTTAACCCAGTAAACCCATTTCTAGGACTGTATCCCAAGAAACCACAAACACCAATCAGAAAGGCTATATGTACCCCTATGTTCATCGCAGCACAATTTACAATAGCTAAGATTTGGAAACAACCTAAATGCCCATCAGCAGATGAGTGGATTAAAAAATGGTGGTACATCTACACAATGGAATACTATGCTGCTATAAAAAAGAAGGAACTTTTATCATTTACGACAGCATGGATGGAACCAGAGAACATTATAATAAGCAAAATAAACCAGTCAGAGAAAGATAAATATCACATGATCTCACTCACATGTGGGATATAATGATCAACATAATTTGATGAACAAGAATAGATCCAGAGACAAATGTCAATGGAGTGTGGATTAGTGAGCAACCAAAGGACTTGTATGCATGCATATTAGCATAACCAATGGACACAGACACTGGGGCAGTGGGAGCTTGCCCAGGTTGGAAATGGCTGAGGTGGGGAGGGTCGAACAGGAAAAAAGGAGACATATGTAAAACTTTAGACAATAAATAAATAAAATATATAAATAATAAAAGGGTAATATGCTAATTAGACCAGACATCATTTTGGATGTCCTTCCAGACAAAGCTGGGGCCGGAGGGAAACCTGAGTCCTGGGTACCTGCCAGTGGCCATAGCAAAATCCAGGTCCAGGGCCTGTGGATAGCTGGAGGGTAGCCAGCCCGGGTCCCAGGTGCCAGAGGGATGCTGGTGCTGGCAGTCAGGGAAGGAAGGACTACTCTTGCACAAATTTTGGGCGTTGGGCTTCTAGTAAATAATATTTTAAAAGATTGGGGAAAGGAAAATAGAAATAAAATACAGCTATGTTTTTTGACATCCATTGTTTATAGAATACCAACTAATAAAGTTTCACTGATTACTATCATGTAAAAGTTATCTGTGTCGAAACCTAAAGATAATAGTTTAAACATGAGGATAATATCTAATTATCTTTCTTGAGTCTCAGGTTCTGCACTTCTGAACTAAGGATGATGAGGTCAACATTAAAGAATTATTGTAAGAATTAAAGCACATAATAAAAAATACTTTAAATTAAGCATCCAAATGCCTATTTCATTATATAGATGAGAAAACTTGTTGCAGAATTTGGTATATCTGTTTTTAGTTTTTAGCTTTCTGTCTAGGACTGCTTTGTAGCAATGGAAAGAAGGCTGCTCAGAAGAGTCTTATCTCAATAAAGGAGAATAACTAGACCAAGCCTAACAGCTGCAACAAATCTTAACAATAAGACTTGAAAGAATTAACATGCTTCCAAGTAACGTAGCTGAATTTCATAATAAACCTCAAGAATATGCAACAAGGCAAAATTCACTATGTTTGGCATGCAATTTAAAATTACTAAAACTGAGGAAATAGGGAAATAGAATCCCTATTTACCATTGAGTGAAAAAGAAACTTATCCACAAATAGAGGTTAAAATGGACAGGCAAGAGAGTGAAAAAGAAACTTATCCACAAATAGAGGTTAAAATGAACAGGCAGAGAGTGAAAAAGAAACTTATCCACAAATAGAGGTTAAAATGGACAGGCAAGAATTTTAAATAAATTTTCCCAAATGTTTTAATATGTCCTAAATGTTAGAGAAATGGAAAATATAAAGAAGACTAAAATCCAAAATATAAAGAAAACTCAAATCCAACTACAATGTGTGAGATGGAAAAGGCAGATGGCATTAATGAGAGATTAGACATTGCAGAAGTAAAGATCAGTAAACTCTCACATCAAAGTATTAAAGCCTTAGAGATGCTAGTTAAAATGCTACTTTTCTTCAGTGTGCTCATTGAGGAACCTTCCCCTTCTCTTCTACTCTCTCTTCCACTACCTATAATTCTTATGGAGAGAGGAATGACAGGGATTTCAAATTGCCTTGAGAATCAACATAGATTGTGTTTCGTATATATCTTAGATATGAAAACTTGCAGAATAATTTGGGGCAAATAGACCACATGGATGTGGAGTTTGAAGAAAGCCTGGTGAAATCTTATGTGTAGTGCTCATACATTATCCTGGTACAGTATCTAACATACAGTGGATTCTCAGTAAATATGCTGAGCAAATGAATAAATGAATTAAAATGAAATTAAAAGTTAAGCTCCTGTTTCCCAAGAATAAACTGTCCAGGACATTGTGAGTAAAAAATTGACAGCAGCAACTATCAGTTGAGATATCAGATGTATGCCATTTGCTTTTTTCCTCCATTATTTTGGCAAGTATGTAAAGTAAAAAGAAATTATAATATCCCCTAATTACCAATATTATTATAGTCGGCTACTGTTCCCTGCAGGCTTCTTTTCCAACAAGCCTCCACCACATACCTCCTCCCCACACACAAAAAAGCAATATAAAAATTAACTTGCATTTATTCAAGCATCAAACATCCATGGAGCCTCTATTTACATCACCCCTGGGCACAGAGCTGAAAACATAGATAATATGAAAATTCTAAAATCATATCAAGGATATTTATTATTATTTATACACCCTCCCCACTCGTATAGTGAAGCTTTTCTACTTCTTTTTAAAAATATTTTATTGATTTTTTACAGAAAGGAGAGGAGAGAGATAGAGCGTTAGAAATATCAATGAGAGAGAAACATTGATCAGCTGCCTCTTGCACACCCACTACTGGGAAAGTGCCCGCAACCCAGGTACATGCCCTTGACGTGAATGGAACCTGGGACCTTTCAGTCCACAGGCCAATGCTCTATCCACTGAACCACACCAGTCAGGGCAGCTTTTCTACTTCTATAAAGAAAAACAAACTATCTCTTTTAAAATTAATTTTTATGTGATAACCTTCACACATTTCTTCAGAAATCATATAGACTTTCACCAGGTTATGATGAGAAAATAAACAACCACCAAAATCTGAAGGCTTGCAACAACAGTTAATTCTTACTCATGTTACAAGTGTCAATTGCAAGTCAGCTCCAGGTCTTCTCCATATACCCTGTCTTCCAGACTGAAAAAGCAGCCCCTGTCTGGGAAATGCTTTTCTCTGGTACAGAGGAAAAGAGCAAGTGAGTTGGCAGAGGCATGCAGGGACTTTTCAAGCTTCTGCAAGGACACAGTGCACATCATGTTAGCTCATGTAAGAAGAGCAAAGCAAATCAAATGTTCCATTCCCTGTCCACAAAGGATTTGCTACAAGGCACCGGGAAAGGGTAGGTATACAGATCTTTTTGCAAGTTGGAAACATAAATGCATATTGGGAATGCTAAAGTCATATACACAATTTATTAGAAGGAAACATTTCACATTTTTAGCATTTTATATACTTAAGTGTAGGTTATTTTTCTTCCTGATAAATATTTATTGAGTATCTTTTTTTCTCTAGGCACTGTTCTGGATGTGTGTTATGTATCAACAAGAAAAACAATCTCCAGCATCAGACATGGACTTAGAATAAAATAATTAGCCCATCATGTAATAAGAAGCTGTAATTCTCTTTTTGAATTTGAATAAATATTTACATATTTATTAGCATATTGGTCATTGTCAAGGCACGCCCCAAACATGGGTAAATATATGCACTGCTATTGAGAAATCCAGAGTAAAAATGAAAGTTCAAATAAGTACAACATGTCAACAATCAAATAACAAGCAGTCATTCTTGTTAGTATCTGCTCTTTAATTACCCAAATATCCAAATGTTTGATTCTTGCTTGCCAAGTATTATAAAATAAATTATTCTTGTTTAAGAATGCATGAGTTAGATATTCAAGTTAGCTAACAAGTTATTCTCATCTTCATAATAAAATAATGACATTTTATAACTGGAGGAAATCTAAGAGATTATTTACTCATACCTCTGTTCATTAGATATAATTGGTAAGACTTGTCATTACTGTCAAGTACAAATAGAGACATGCACATTTTTACTTATTATATAAATCATTTGTCCCAAATCTTATTAGGATATTAAATTTCTTTTCATAAATGAAAAGCATATGGAAATAATAATTTTTAAAAAGAGGTTAATTTGTATATTGAACTTTGGTCCTGGATTTAAGGTCACTGCTGTTTCAGTTCCCTTTCACATGCTCAAATATGGTTGCTCAAACCACACCCTGTTAGGACAGCTGGCTCCTGAAAGGTGGAGCCTCTGCTACCCATTATAGCAGAATCAGGCCTCTCCAGGATTCTAAGGCACTTCTTAGTTCTCCTCCTCTGCCCAGACTCGCCTTCCCAATGGAATGGGTATAGAGCCCTCTTTAGAGCCTGCTCTTGACAGAAGAGTTCAGAGTTACTTCAGTCTACAGATCCTGACAACGTTTAACTTTAATCCTGTGTTTTTTCTAGGAGGCATCTGAACTCATCCAAGTTGCCCAAGTAACCAGTCCCATCCCCCAAGTCATCAGTTCTATTCAGCAGGCAGTCTATAAAGGCTCCCCTTTGCTGAGTTTGAAATGTCCCATGTAGCTTTCACCCAGGACAAGCCAACATACTGGCCTCTCTTCTACAATACTGAGTTCATTCAGCTGATTTTTAGTATAATGACAAAATGCTGTACCAATGCCTGAGCACCAATTAAATAGGAAACCCAGGCCTAGAGAAGTTAGGTGATGTGGATCAAGTAGTTATCAGTGGAAGTGGGGTTCTTGGGGGTACTGCTGGAATAAGAATTTCCCAAGGCCCCTATGAGAGGATGAGGTATTGTATAAAGCTTTCTTTCTGTGGAATTACACCCCTGAGTTTCCAAAGTGCCCTTTCCCTTCATACCCCAAAGGAGGAAGTGTAGCTTCGGCTTCAGGAGAACTAAAGTCAAAGTCAATGTCCAGAGTTTTTAGTCAGTGTTGGAGCAGTGTCCAGTCTATTAATTTGTGCTCCCAGTTGCAGTCCAATAGTTCACTGCATGTGTAGTCTGCATGCTACATGGCTATGGAGGGAACATGGGTGAATGCAAGGAAGCAGGTATAAAGCAAACAAACAAAATAGAGATCCAAGAGAAAGAGCTCCTTTGTTTGGGGGATTATGAATCCCCAAATTTTCGTGGCCTTGCAGTGGCCCTGCTTACTCTGGCCAATGATCTTTATTCCCAGATATGACTGACAGACACCTTCTCTAGTCACCCCAACTTCACTGCACATGCATCTATCTCCCCTTTATTGGGTCCCTTCCCCCATTATTTGCAGGGAATGGGCCAATGGTTTCTTGTGGAGAGTAAAATTGTAGTTTCCTGGTGATGCTGCCCAAATGACATGCCTGTAATGTCTAGTCTTCCCTTGCTCCTTTTCTGTTCTTAATAACTAGCTAATTACAATGGCATCAAAATAATGGATAAAAGGCAACACTGAATTCAGTGTTATCACACTGCACTGTCTTTCTTATTTGACTAAAATGTCCATCCTCTTATAACTATGTCTGTATTCCTGAGGCTCTCCCAAATAGTTTGGGACCAGGCCCAGTCAGTCCATGGGAGTTCTCCCAGGCTGCCTCATGAAGAATCACCACTCTATCAACACTCCTGGCACACACTTGGGCCACACTGATAGCCTGGCTTGACACACTACACAGGTGCTGTCAGCTATGTTGCCTCTAACAATTTATTTACTTTGTTCAGTGTCTGGCAGGTTGTCAGCTGGGAAAATCATTCCTCTACCTAATTCTCTGCCTTCTGGGATGTCTCAGTTCTAATGTAAGGATCTTTACACAATATAGGCTATTTCTTGCATATGCTCTACATCCATAAGACGGTTTGTAAGAATTATGGCCTGACCTATTTTCCTGCTTTCCTATTAATAACAGTGTCTGCAAATGTAAGCAGATTATTTGTACTCTCGCATTGATGGGGAGTATAAGACATTTTTGGGGGGCTAGCAGTATGAATTTGTCCAGCAAACTGCCTTCTACTGCATACTCTTGCTGGCTGATAAGTAACTCTGTTTGTGAAAGAATGTAGGAGACTAGCAGCCAGACTCTGTACCTAGCTAATCAGTATCCCAAATGCACATTCATGATAGCCCCTTCCTTAATTATCTGGTCTTGAAAGAGCTATATATTTAAATACTTCCAATTTACAAGGGTCATAAACCAAGGATGTAACAGCTTAACTAGAGGGAGGTGGGTGGTGCCATCCAGGATGGCCATTAGATACAGTCTAGTAAATTAGCCATTCTAACCGACTCGAGGGGGGCTGTGAGAGTCCATTACAGAAACTTGGTAGTTAGGAAACAAAGAAACTCAGAAATATATAAGGAGAAAATCTCATTGTCTCCGTTGTTCAGGGCTTGGATCTTTGAGTCCCCTGAACCAGCAATGCTGCTTTGAACAAAGGCCTTCCTGAACCTCCCCCGTGTTCAACTGTCTTCTTCCATGCCAATTCCGTAACAACATGCTCTCTTTACTACTAAGCGGGACTAAATCAAAGGGGAATTTTTTTAGTTTGCTTCTAATTATTTTCTATGTCTACATATTAACTCACCTCAGAGAAGTGAAACCATGAATTATATATTCTAGACCAAATCAGGAAGATATTTATTAATTAATTAAATATATTTTTATTGATTTCAAAAAGAAAGGAAGAGGGAGAGAGAGAGAGAGATAGAAATATCAGTGATAAGAATCATTGATTGGCTGCCTCTAGCATGCCCCACACCAGGGATTGAGCCTGCAACCTGGCTATGCCCTGACTGGGAATTGAACCTCCTGGATCACAGGTTGATGCTAAGCCACTGAGCTATGCCAGCTGGGCAGCAAGATATTTAAATTATCATAATACTACGTCACTTATATTTAAAAACAATTTTTAACAAAAAACAAGGATGTCTAGTAAAGTAAAATAGAAAAACTATGGTAATGTTGTACTTTTAATGTATACATTTTATAGAGCCAAAATAATTAGATTTTATATAGAAGCACATTTCTCAAAAATGGAAGAAAAGGAACAAAAATTAATATCATGAAGTTGACATTGAATGTCAAAATATATTTAATATATTCTTAAGATGTGCCTGAGAAATGTATTAATCTTTCTTCTAAATGAGTGTTTTAAAGCAGCTAAGAATTCCAACATGCAATTATATTGTTAGGACATTGTTTGGGGTGATTTTCCTGACATTCTGTTTTGGACCAAGAAATTGATTTCCAGACAGGATCAAACATGTAAATTTAACTGCTTATTCAAGTTTAGTTCTTGTAAAGATAGCCAATTTAGATAAAATAAGTCATAAGAGCCAAAACTCTCTCTTAAAATTCAACTTTAATTCATGTTTCCTGTCTTTGTTTTTGAGAAGAAGAAGAAAAAGAAGAAGAAGAAGAAGAAGAAGAAGAAGAAGAAGAAGAAGAAGAAGAAGAAGAAGAAGAAGAAGAAGCCTGTATACTTTTGATTCTCAATCCTGTCTCCATTTCACCCCATGACAACTTGCTTTGTCTTTCTCTGCCCTAACTCTATTTTTAATTTTTACTAACAGGTTATATTATATGTATCTTTTAAAAACTCCTTTAAGATGTCCTGCAATAAGGTAGAATTTCAATGTAAGTATACTGTATAATAAATCAAACAGTAGCATGTTTATTCCTTTCCTTTTATAATTAAGAATAGTTCTGGGACAAATGCCAGCAGAATTTTTTTATCAATCTTGTTGCTCTCCATCACTTCATAGAGTGTTCCATGAAGACTTCTATGTTCCCTGACCTTGCAGATGGGTGACCTATTTGGAAAAATTAACAACACAGATGGTGGATCAATTAAGTTATTTCAATGTTCAAGAGATCTAGCCAAATTCTTAATTAGAAGTGGAAAGAAGAAAAAGTATAGCAACAAGTATGGGCCTCAATGTTTATCTTAGGAAAAAATATGATAAATATAGACTTTTTAAATCCCTCCTCCAGAAGATCTTACTCATTTTTTTCCTACTCCTATCTTCCAAAGATGGGGGAAACTAGAAGAATAATTTGTCTCATTTATTTATCTTTTGCCGGAAAAGTCTCCTAAAATACTTTTGGAGTGATAACTAAGGCTTTTATTGAAACTACTTGTTAAGTCAAAGGTAGAATGGATGTGATGAGGAAAATAAGACATTGGGCGCCCATTCCAATACTCGGGGCTTTTTGCAAAACCCACAAAAGGTCCTGAAGTCTGATCCATATATAGGGGACAAAGAAACCAAAGGGTATAAAGAGAAAGCTTCCTCATATATTGATTTGCTCAGGATTTGCAGAACTGACCCTCTGAGTCACTGTACTAGTACATGTGAAACATCCTGTGTATTTTTCAGTTACTTGGTAAATTCTGTAACAGATGTGTCATTATGAATATTCTAAATATCAAGTGTCAAATCTGATTAAGTAATTATCATTTAACACCTGCCTTTCCTCAATTGTAATATCCATTTACAGCTTTCAAGTAATTTTTAAGAGAAAAGACAATATCATTAGTTTAAACACAGTTTAAATCTACATTAAGCACAATTGTACATACATTGCGATGTCCAAAAGATTAAAATTCAGAAAAATGAGCAACTTAGAATTTAGAAATTATAGAACTACTAATTCAAATGTAATTAATTTAAGTGATTATTATAAGTTTTAAAACTATCACCTATCCCCAATTTTAGGTATTATGTTTTGTGTTTTTTTAATATTTTACTGATTTTTTTACAGAGCGGAAGGGAGAGGGATAGAAAGTCAGAAACATCGATGAGAGAGAGACATCGATCAGCTGCCTCCTGCACACCCCCTACTGGGGATGTGCCCGCAGCCAAGGTACATGCCCTTGCCGGAATCAAACCCGGGACCCTTCAGTCCGTAGTCCAATGCTCTATCCACTGAGGCAAACCAGTCTCGGCGGTATTATGTTGTTTATTTAACATTTCTTTCTTTTCAAACTGGCAGAACAAAAAACCATCAAATTGTGTAGGTGGCCATTGTATGAAGCGTTTCAAAACTGCAATGTTTTTGTATCAATAAATACATTTTTATTTAAATTAAGATATAGAGATGACAATGCTTAACATTTCCCCTGAAGTTATTCCAAACCCACAGTTTAAATGATAATTGGTGCCAGTAAATGAAGATTAACATTGCAAGTGAAATTTTAGATTATAAATATTTTTGCATTAGTAGATAAGGACACTTGCTGGAACTATGAGTCAGAACTTAACACCTCATCTGCAAAATAAAACAGTATCCTATTCTTAAGTTTTGGTGTGAAAAAATAATGCCAACTGCAAAAGCATTTTTGTTTTCTGTAAGTAGTATTAATATATTTTTTCACTAGAAAGAGAACAAAATCATATTAAATTATTTTTCCAATTAAATATAGAAGTAAAATTGTGTTCTATAGATAATCTTTGTGCTGTTAATGCTAACCAAAAGAAATCTCAGAGTCCAGCTTTAAAATGCAATTTTGAGAAACCAAGATGGTGGCATAGATAAACACCTAATCTGCTGCCTCATACAACAATATCAAAACTACAATTAAAATACAAAATGGCCGAGACCGGTTTGGCTCAGTGGATAGAGCGTCGGACTGGGGACTGAAGGGTCCAGGGTTCGATTCCGGCAAGGGCATGTACTTTGGCTGCGGGCACATCCCCAGTAGGGGGCGTGCAAGAGGCAGCTGATCGATGTCTCTCTCTCATCGATGTTTCTGACTTTCTATCCCTCTTCCTTCCGCTCTGTAAAAAATCAATAAAATATATTTTTTTTAAAAAAGACAAAATGGACAATATCCAGAACCACAGGAAAGCTGGCTGAGTGAAAATTCTACAACTAGAAGAAGAGGGGAAAGCACATTGAGAATCAGAGGAGCTGCAAAAGGCTGAAATACAGAGATGTGCATGCAGAGAGGAAGGGTGGCTGTGTGCAAGGGCAGCTGAGTGCGTGGCTGACTTTCTAAAGTGAGAGGAGACACAGGCTCCCAACTGCTGTGATCTCCAGAGACGCTGGGAAACTAGACTCATTCGGGGGGGAATCTGGACTGTCAGAAAAAGAGAAAGCACACTAACTTGGGAGCTGCAGAAGGCAGAGGCACATGCTCACAGAGAAGCTGAGTGTCCGGCTGGCTTCCTAAAGCGGGAGGAAGACGAAAGCTCCCGAGAGCACTGAACTCCAGTTTCGGGCATGTTTCTGGGAACCCCCACTCATTTGGGGAGAGACTGGACTGTTTGGCAGAGGGTGAAACTCAAGGGCAGTTTGCTCTCAAAGGTGCTTGCAGTGATTACCGAGGGACACTGAGACCCAGGGGCCTCATGGGGTAGAGTTGAGGGGAAGCCCAGGCTGTCTGCTCCACCCTGAAACTCTGCCCATTTCAAGCTGAGTACAGAGGCTTTTGTAATTTTGCAAGTCTTGTCTCATAAGAGTGTCTCCAGCACAGAAGTTCTCCCAGCGTAGACACAGCTGACCAACTCAGGGAAGCAGCAAAAATGCAGGGAAAAGAAACAGTTCACAAATGAAAGAAAAGAAAGAAAGCAAAAATCTGGATATAGAGTTCAAAATCACAGTTATAAAGTTTTTCAAGAATTTTCTAGAAAAAGCTGATAAATTTAGCAAGACCCTTGAGGATATAAAAAAGGACAAACTAGAAATTGAACATACACTGACTGAAACAAATAATATTATACAGAAACCTAACAGTGGACTAGAGGAATGCAAGAATCAAGTCAAAGATTTGAAATACAAAGAATGAAAAAACACCCAACCAGAAAAGAAAAAGAATCCAAAAAGTTGAACATAGTGTAAGGAGTCTCTGGGACAACCTCAGGTATATTGACATCTGAATTATGGGGGTGCCAGAAAAAGAGAGAGCAAGATACTGAAAACCTATTTGAAGAAATAATGACTGAAAACTTCCCCCACCTGGTGAAAAAAAAAATAGACTTATAAGTCCAGGAAACACACAGAACTCCAAACAAAAGGAATGCAAAGAGGACCACACCAAGACACATCATACTTAAAATGCCAAGAGCAAAAGACAAAGAAAGGATATTAAAAGCAGCAAGAGAAAAACAGTTACCTACAAGGGAGCACCCATATGATTGTCAGCTGATTTCTCAACAGAAACTATGCAGGACAGATGGGAGTGACAAGAAATATTCAAAGTGGCGAAGAATAAGAACCTACAATCAAGATTACTCTATCCAGCAAAGCTATCATTTGAAATTGAAGTTCAGATAAAGACCTTCACAGATAAGAAAAAGCTAAAGGAGTTCATCAACACCGAACCAGTATTATATGAAATGCTGAAAGGTATTCTTTAAGAAGAGGAAGAAAAAGAAAAATGTAAAGATAAAAATTATGAAGAACAAATACATGTCTATCAACAAGTGAAACTAAAAGTCAAGTGAATAAAAAATCTGATGAACAGAATAAACTAGTGAATATAATAGAATCAGGGGCATAGAAAGGGAGTCGACTGAGAACTCTCGGGGGGGAAAGGAGTGTGGGGTGTGCAGGAAGAGATTGGACAAAAAGCGTACACCTATGTAAGAGGACAGTGTGGGCAGAAGGTGGGGTGGAAACTGGGTGGAAGAGAGCTATGGGGGGAAAAAGAGAAAAAATTGTAATAATCTGAACAATAAAGATTTATTAAATTTAAAAATATTTTTAAAAATTAAAAAGAATGCAATTTAAGGGGATTTAGAAAATTATTATCAAGGGGGATTTAGAAAGAAATTAAGGAGCTCTTTCATTCCTGCACCCAAGGAGGAGAAGAGAACATTCTTTGTCATAAACTATTCCAAAGAAATCTTGACTTGCTAAAACAACATATTGTTGTTTTACAAGAACAATCTGGTTTTCCTATGAAATATATGGACTTAAAGTAAATAATCACACATTTTTATCAATTTCTTTTTTGTCTGTTACTATAAATTGTTTTTAGAAGTAGTTGTTTTTTTTTTTCTTGTTTGAGGGCTCTTATTAAGACTGAAGATTTTAGAAATTGTTCATTCTATTACAATAATTTCTAAAAATTATCTGTACTTCTCATTTGTGCCATTATAAAAAAAAAGGGGTAATATTAGAAAGGAAAATCAGCCGAGACCGGTTTGGCTCAGTGGATAGAGTGTCGGACTGTTTCTGACTTTCTATCCCTCTCCCTTCTGTAAAAAATCAATAAAAAAACATATTTAAAAAAAAAGAAAGGAAAATCAGTAAATATAAATTACAATTTTTAATAGAACAAGACACAAAGTTTAGTGGGATTATTAATTAATATTATTGTTAAAGTACTGTGGTTTGTTATTTTAGTTTAGAACAATGGGGGTTTTAATTTCCTATAAAGACATAGTATAAAAAAGTAGAACCAAGACTCTTCTTCTAAGAACTTGCCCTGTTTTATTTTATTTTTATTTTTATTTTTTTTATTTTTTATTCACATATTTTATTTATTGACCTCTTTGAAACATGTCAAAAACCATATGGCTCATAGAACTTTCCATCTTAAAATGCTGCTCAACACAACAAATTCCTAACCAACAATATTTTAACGTAGCAATCAACATATGGCGTTACATTAGTTGGTAAAATTCAGGTTACAGATATAAGATAAATATCAAATAATAGTCTTCTGGCATAATGGAAGCATAACAGGTGTGACAGTGGTGCTTAAGCCCTTGGTTAAGTAACGAGGACCGGGCAGGGGTGTCGAGAGGCGCGCAAAGAGTTAACAGTTCGCATAATCCTTACACAGATACCCTGTAAGGTGGTGGCTTCAGGCTGTCAGTGAGGTGTGATTTAAGCACTGGAAACTAGACTCAACACTTGCTCAACAAGCTTATAATACTAACAATGCCTTATATTAAAAAAGAGCTTAAATTTGGAAAGTTCAAGATAAAGCAAACTTGTTTTCATAATTACTTTTAGATACAATGAAGACTAGACTATACTGTACAGAATCAGATATACTGGTGTGCAGTTAATTCTAGCTACCATATTTTATGTCTGTTGGCCAACAACTGCATAAATGTTACTCCCCAAAAGAAATGATCAACCCAGCAAAATGGTTACATTTGATTTTTTTTAAAAGACAAATAAACCAAACTTAAGGAAGAATAGGCTTTTCCCAATATTTCATTTTCAAATTATTGCTACAAACTTACTGGAAGAAATAATTACATATTTTCCCCAGCATCAAATAGTCTGCAGAAAGTTTCCTAGCCAGACACATCTCTTGTTCCATTTCCAAAAATAAATAAAGCTTTCTCACTGAAAGCAATTGCATTCCTAGCTCTCTACAGTAAACATTAAGAAGCAAAGCACACAAAAATGGTCTCTCGGCTTCGGAACAGCCTATTTAGTTACCCTAAGAGTTTTCTGTCCCAACACTGCCTCCGATTCAAAAGATATTCACTTCCCAAGAACAGGGCAAACAGTCTTCACTTCAGACCTGCCGGTCCGTTTCCATGGCAACACTGCGGGGTTCCTCGGCTACCATAAGTCGCATCAGTTGACTGTGGGATTTCTCAGTCCTCTTTACATCTTGAGCTGGGTCCGTTCTGTACACCAAACACTGTCGGGAGATTTTGAAAGCACACATTAACTATGCGGAAGCAGATGATCGACAATGTGGCAGGTGTCTGACTGGGTAAAAATGTGAGACTTTGCTAACACTGGGCTGCTCTGTTCTCCCTGGAGGTGATACTGAGAAAATCACGTTCGCGTTCCCAAGCCGCCAGCGATCACACTCCTTAACCTGTCACTGCTCCGGGTGAAACACTGCACGAGCTCCATCAGAAGCTTCTCAGAAACGACTGGTTAGGCAACATGTTCAATACTGCTGTGGTAACTAAATCATCTGTTACTTTAATACACAAACTCCCATCAGAGTGCCTATATTTGAGAACCGCACGTGCCTTCACGGGGTCGGCGAGGTAGAGCTTCTCGGCCGCGCGACTGAACTCCTCCCAGGTCTGGAACTGCAAGCGGAGAGGGAGGCGAGGCCTGGACCGGAGCGGCTCGACCCGGCCCACCTTCCTTCCTTCCTACTCTCCGCCGCCACCCCCTGTTTTATTTTTTAAAAAAGAGCTCGACTTCCATGTTTACCTATTATGAATGGCTCTTTAGTTGGAATATGTCAGACAAGGGGAAAGTTCTATTTACTGACGTGCTTCAAGGATGCTGCTTTGATTGGTGACAGAGAACATCTCTCTCTAAAGATGCTGAAAATGCCAAATAGTTGTTTTTTCAGTTTCCCTTGCCACTAAAACATGAATATACAACACAGTTTTGACCAATATGACTTGTTTTGATCAATAAGACTTGTTATTTTGTGCTTTCAACCCAAATATTTTCAACCAATTCAGAAAAAAAGATAACTAGGGTAATAAGGGAGGATGGGTAGGGACAAAAATTTAAAAAGTTTACTTAGGAAAGCCAGTTTCTTATTTTTAAAAAATATTCTGATACAAGCTTTAAAACCCTACTTTTTTAGATTAACGTCTTCACACAAGGTCCTTTTTTGGAATAGAGGCAACCTCCTTTACACTATCATAGTAAATTTCCCTTTGAAAATCACAATATCTGATTTACAGTCCATGTGACAAAAGGGAAGTGAATGGTTAGCACATGTTTTCCTTTAATCAAATCAGACTTTTCAGGTAGTTTGAGCATTTGACACAGGGTACTTGCGTTTTCTCTTGTTTCCTAAGAACCAGATATCATGCAAATTCACCAATATTTCCTTCAGATGAAAAGATGACTTATTTGAAAATATAACCTTTTAAACATTTACTCATTCACACACTCATACACTCATTCGTTTATTGTTCGTTGTTAATTTCTTAGTGTGTAGTAAGCAAGCATGTGATTCATAGGAAAACTGAAGAGTAATAATAGCTACGCAAAGAAACAGTAGCTTAACTAGAATTATAATCCAGGGATCCAAACATTACAGGAAGACAAGGGCACGCTGACCTGACCCAGAGTAGAAATTCTGAATAACTGCCCACAGACACCCCAGCTGTGTAACTTCAGTGTCAGGGTCCTCAGAGTGCATCAGAGCTCTGCACCAGCAAAGGCATCTCCACAGATGCACATTTCCAACAGGCAGGCCTGCTGAGTCCATCTATCCACAGCGTGCTCATGGGAGCAGCTGTGAGAGTCTGCTGCATGCAATTCTGCACAGACAAAGGTGCACTGCCCCACAGTAGAAATTCTGAACTCCCACTTCCTGAATAGCTGCCAACGGACACCCAGCTGCTCAACTTCAGTGCCAGAGCCTCTCAGAATGCATCAGAGATTCTGAATAAAATGCCAAGAGCAAAAGACAAAGAGAGAATATTAAAAGCAGCAAGAGAGAAACAGTTGGTTACCTATAAGGGAGCACCCATACGATTGTCAGCGGATTTCTCAACAGAAATGATGCAGGCCAGATGGGAGTGGCAAGAAATATTCAAAGTGGGGGGGGAACCAAGATGGCGGCATAGGTAAAACACCTATCTTGCTGTCATACTCAGCAATTTTAATACTACAACTTAACGAAAGAACAAACACCTTCTAGAATCACCAGAAAGCTGGCCGAGTGAAAATTCCACAAATAAAAGTGAAAATAAGACACTGTGACTCGGAGGAGCGGCGGCGGACAGCATTGAAAGATTCCCACGGAGAGAGGTTTGGGCGGGCGGCTGAAACCGGCCAGTTTTCTTGAACGGGGAGACAAAGATGTCCCACTGGACTGATTCTCCAGCTCTGGGCGAAGTCCAGGGAACCAACCCAATATCGTAGGGGTGAAAACTGGACAGTGGGAGGGCACGCGGAAGCTCGGGTCCTGCCAGGTCTGCCAGCTTGTGGAGAAGGCAGCTTGCGCGCGAACAGCTCAGCTGCGTGACCACGCAGAGAGCGCTCTGCGACTCGCTCTCTCATTCAGAAAACTGCTTTGTTTTACGACCTGGGGTGAGACATTGCCGTGCAGATTCATTTGGGGAGAGTCTGAATTCCCCGGCAGCCGGTGGAGCTCGGCAGCGGCTCTCTCTCAGAGTGCTGGCGGCCATTGCCACTGGCACAGACTCCCTAGGGCTGCATAGGGCGGAGCTAACGCTGTCTGCTTGGCCCGGAGACTCCGCCCATCCAACCTGAGCACAGCTGAACTTCACAGACAATTGGCCTGGAGGTCAACCCTCCAAGTGCTAACAACGATTAACCTGAGCTTAACTTCAGCAAGACTGTGCAACCCATATCCACCTCAGATATGGGTTGGGGAGGCTGGGGAGGCTGAGCCACTGTCCCTAGTAGGAAGTCTACCACACAAAGCTTTATGGGTTGGGGAGGCTGGGGAGGCTGAGCCACTGTCCCTAGTAGGAAGTCTACCACACAAAGCTAATTGTGTGGGAAGCAGCCACCATGCAGCGACATGGAAAGAAATCAGATGTGAAAGAAATGGATGAAAAAAAACGACTGGACATGGAATTCAAAACCACGGTTATAGGGTTTTTCAAGAGGCTCCAACAAAAGGTCGAGGCCTATAAGGAAATAAGCAAGACCACAAAGGAAATGATCAAGACCAACGTGGAAATGAATGAGTCCTACAAGGAAATGAAGGAGACCCTCAAGGATATAAAGGAGACTCTCAAGGATATGAAAAAGGACCAACCAGAAATTAAGCATACACTGACTGAAATTAAAAATATTATACAAAAAGCTAAAAGTGCTCTGGAGCACCCCAAGAACCAAGTTCAAGATTTGAAATACAAAGAGGGAAAATCCACTCAGCTGAAAAAGCAAGAAACCAAAAGAATTCAAAAAATTGAAGATAGTGTAAGGGGCCTCTGGGACAACCTCAAGCATACCAACATCAGAATTATAGGGGTGCCAGAAAAAGCGAGAGACCAAGACAATGAAAACCTATTTGAAGAAATAATGACCGAAAACTTCCCACACCTGGTGAAAGAAATTGACTTAGGAGTCCAAGAAGTGCACCGAACCCCAATATATAGGAACCCTAAGAGGACCACACCAAGGCACATCATAATTAAAATGCCAAGAGCAAAAGACAAAGAGAGAATAATAAAAGCAGCAAGAGAGAAACAGTTGGTTACCTATAAGGGAGCACCCATACGATTGTCAGCGGATTTCTCAACAGAAACGATGCAGGCCAAATGGGAGTGGCAAGAAATATTCAAAGTGATGAACAGCAAGAATCTACAACCAAGATTACTCTATCCAGCAAAGCTACCATTCAGAATTGAAGGTCAGATGAAGTGCTTCGCAGATAAGAAAAAGCTAAAGGAGTTCATCACCACCAAACCAACATTATATGAAATGCTGAAAGATATTCTTTAAGAAGAGCAAGAAGAAGAAAAAGGTAAAAATATAAATTATGTATGAACAACAAATACACATCTATCAACAAATGAACATAAAAATCAAGTGAATTGATAGGCTGTTGAACAGGATAAACTGGTGAATATAACAGAGACATGGACATGGAGAGGGAATGGACTGACAATTCTTGGGGAGAAAAGGGTTGTGGGAAGTGCAGCAAGAGACTGGACAAAAATCTTGCAACAATGGGAGAGTACAGTGGGGAGGGGGAGGTTAGGGTGGAGGGTGGGATAGGTACAGGGTAGAAGGGAGCTATAGGGGGATAAAAAGGGGAAACAATGTAATTAATAAACTGAACAATAAAGATTAAAAAAATTAAAAAAAGAAGAAAGTACAAGGAGGGAAATAGGTAGTCATTAGCATTCCGGTTGATGTCTATCAACATGGAGCAGTCGAACTTATCACATCATAGTGCAAATGAAACATCCGTACTGTATAAGATGAGTGCTCCTTTTGACACCAACTTTGTCATCTTGGCATGTTTTCAGATGTGTCTCACATTAATGACAATGGCAACAGGCCAGATGACATGGCTCTGGAACTACAATGTTAACCGAAGGAGAGGCACATAATTAGACTCACAGGAGACCTCATCCTCTCAAGTCCATGTTTTACCTTTGCATTTCACAATGTAGTAATATCTCATATAATTGCACATTGTTGCAGTATGTGATGTCCCATGGGCACTCCAAACTCTTCTTTAGGGGAGTTTTTCAGTGCCTGGGCTACACCCAAATGCTTCCCAATCTTCAAGATGCTCTACTCTTTTTATAGCTCGAACAAATAAAAATAGAGAACGAGTAGCAAGGCAACTGCTAACATGGCATCTTTATGTTGAATGTCTGTGTCCTCACTGTACCTCATGTCCTGGCATTTAAGGAGGTGATGCTACCTTGCTCTCAGCATCCATTGTGTGAATCATAGAGTGAAAACAGTCCCCAACTTGTATAACATCAGTTCAATCTGTGCTTTAAACCCTGCTTTTGTCACACCCCAACCCCTGCACATGAGTTTCCTGGGACCAATGTACCCGAGTACCAGAAACCGGGTGGCTTACCCAGCAGCACTCATGGGGTTGGAGGCCAGAAGTCTGAGGGTGAGGGCTGGACAGGCCTGTGCTTTCTCTAAAGGTACTATTCCAGGCTTCT
This sequence comes from Antrozous pallidus, assembly GCA_027563665.1. Lineage (NCBI taxonomy): Eukaryota > Metazoa > Chordata > Mammalia > Chiroptera > Vespertilionidae > Antrozous > Antrozous pallidus. Next base: position 68,647,734 of record CM050512.1, read on the forward strand.
CCGAAGTCTTGGAAATGGCCATATTCCCCTTCTATGCCTGCCTGTTTCTAAATTTCCTCTTTTGATAAGAACAGCAGTCAGATTAGATTAGAACCCACCCTAATGACCTCATGCCAGGGACTTCACATTTGTGTTTCCACAATCTGTATGCAGAAGCTTAAATTCCTAGGGTGATGGGTTTGGGAGGTGCTTAGATGATAAAGGTGGGGCCCTTATGATGGGATTAGTGCCCTTCTAAGGAGTAGTATGAGAAGGTTTGGCTCCTTCTCTGCTCTCCACTATGTGAGGGCACAGCAAGAAGGTGTCTACCTGTAAGCAGATCCCAACCAGATGCTGGGTCTACCAACACCTTGCTCTTGGACTCCTAGCCTTCAGCACTGTGAGAAGTAAAGACTGGTAGCATAAGCCACCCAATCTGCAATGATATTTTATAACAGCCCACACTGACAGGGACACCTTACTTTGACTTTGTTACCTCTGTAAAAACCTGTCTCCAAATTAGATCACATTGTGAGTTATAGGAGGTTAGCACTTGAACATATATTTTGGAGGGAATGCAATTCAACCTGTAGCACATTGCTTTTATTGGTTTGTTCCTTGATAAATGTGCTGGAGAGGGGAGGGCATTTGCTGAAGGCCTACTCTGCACCATCGAACCAAATCCTCTGTATTCATTCCCAAAATCAATCCCTCCACAAATTTCTCCCACTTGTGTAAAGTACCTGAAAAGACATGAAATAATCTGTTCACACAGTGGGTGTCTTAGACTCAGGCTTAACAACTGGTCTGACCAATTCTACATGCTGTGCCCCTGCCCAGTTTGACCTGCCACTTGCAATTGCTTCTCTTTATCCTTGTCATTAAAGTTGATTTTCTCTAATGGAGCTCTTATTAATGTCTAAGCCCTGCAGCTGCCCTAGAATACCAGAAACCCCTGTGTGTCACACACGACGTGTCAGCGGGAGACTTGCTTCTACTTTCAGCTTTGCAGTGATTTTTTTTTTAAGTCTTGTTATGGCACTGGAGATCCTGTGTCTGATTATTAGTTTTCTTTCTTTTTTATATTTTTCCTCAATACAGAATTCTTGCCTTTGAAACAGGAAGTAGCAATGCACGGCTCCAAACTCCAGAGAGAAGTCAAGCTGGGATCATGGGGAGGGTAGCTCCAGGGCAGTGCCATCCTCACAGCACCACAAATGAATGGAGTCCTATAGGACCTGACTTTGAAGCAAGTGGCTGAAGTCAGAACTCCAGATGTTGTCATTGCTCTTCCTTCACTGTCTCTGCTCACCTTGACCCAGTTCTTCCTCCCAGTGCTACCAAAACAGGAAGACAGACTGTGTACTTTGCCATTTAAGGTATTCAAATTCTGTCCATTTAAATGATACTCATGACATAATCCCCTATTTGCAGATGGAAAACCCTTCTCATGAAAATTGGACGTATTTTATAGGACAGCAGCAGCACATGGAGGGCTTGTGATGGTCAGTATGCATATACATATGCAAGACAAAGGGCCCTCCTGGTCCCCATATTGGGTTTACTACCAACTATTTTTACTGTTCCATTTACTGTATTTCACCTTCTATTTTCTCTCACCTGCTATGAGGTTGAATTATGTCCTTAGAATGTGACTTTATTTGTGAATGGGCTCTTTTTACAGATGTAATTGAGTTAAGAGGGAGTCCTTGGGATGGGTCCTAACCCAAAGACTAGCATCCATATAAGTAAAGAAAATGCCATATAAGACAGAGACACACTGGGGGGTCACCATGTGGTAACAGAGGCCATTGGAGCCACACAGCTGCAAATCTAGGAAGCCAAGGGCGATGAGCACCACCAGAAGCCAAGAGAAGGCACAGAGGGATTCTACCTGGAGTTTCATTCTGGGGAATTAATTGTGGAATAATGACTCCCTGCCCACACAGGACTGCATGTTTCTGCCCTCCAGGACTGGGGAGAGGATGCTCTGAGCGCCCAGCTTGAGGAACTGCTACAGCATCCCTGGGAGAAGTTCACCTCCTTTCAGTCCACCACCTTCTGCATCAGGAATCAGCCGGTCCACAGCTGAGGCACAGACCAGTTAATTAAAATTCATCCAAATAAATTTTGCTGGTGGTAAAAAGCTGAATTCATTTTAGAAGAAAAAAATCTTTGAAAAGTGCTGTTTAGTCATACAGGTACCTCTTCCCACCCACCTGCTTTGTCCAGAGCTGGGACTTTGTCCAGAGCTGACGTGAGCACACTGAGTCTTCAGGGACACACTGACAACAATACAGGTGCAGGCCATGTGGGAGAGGGCAATGCAGCCAATGGGTAGTGGGCGCCTTTATCACTCTTTAACACTGGATGTAATAGCCACAGACAAAACCTTTACCCGTGAGTGTCTTTGGTCCCTACCAGAAGGTTGGAAAGCCCTGGATGTCTAATCACAGACAATCAATGTAGGGTCGGACCTCGTCCCCAGGGTGACTTTCCTCCCCTGAATCCCCTGGCCTTTCCTCTCTAGAGATAACATCTAGGCCTCAGTTTGTGTTTCAGCTCCAGACCCAGACAAGCAACAAAACTAGTCATGGCTGACATTAGGACTGGCTGCATGGAATAATAACTCCCTGCCCTGGTGCCTGCCAATCAATCCATGGAGACCACAATCCTGAGAGACACATCAGGAAAGCTGCTGACACACTCAGGACCTCCCCTAAAGTCTACACCCTTAAACCCTTAGGACAGAGGACCCAGGGTGCTCTCCCTCCAGGAAGCACACAAGAACCCCTCTCTTTCCCTTCTCCTGCCCTCCTGCCTCCCACCTCCACCCCGCACTCCCAAGCTCCAACGGCCCTTCCTTTACTTCTATAGCTTGTTCCTAAGCTCATTTCTTTTAGAAATTACTTTTTCTACCTCTATGATTTACACAATAAATGTTTTCTTACAAAAAATAAAAAAAGAAATATTCAAAATGATGAACAGCAAGAATCTACAACCAAGATTACTCTACCCAGCAAAGCTATCATTCAGAATTGAAGGCCAGATAAAGTGCTTCGCAGATAAGAAAAATCTAAAGGAGTTCATCACCGCCAAACCAATATTATATGAAATGCTGAAAGATATTCTTTAAGAAGAGGAAGAAGAAAAAGATAAAAATAAAAATTCTGAACAACAAATACACATCTATCAACAAATGAATCTAAAAATTAAGTGAATTAAAAATCTGATGAACAGGATAAACTGGTGAATATAACAGAATCACGGCAATAGAGAGGGAATGGACTGACAATTCTTGGGGAGAAAAAGGGTGTGGGAGGTGCAGCAAGAGACTGAACAAAAATCATGCATCTATGGGAGAGAACAGTGCGGGGGAGGTGAGGGCAGAGGGTGGGATGGGTACCAGGTGGAGGGGAGCTATAGGGGGAAAAAAGGGGGGAACAATGTAATTAATAAACTAAACAATAAAGATTAAATTTTAAAAAATAAATTGTGTATGCAATATAAGAATTAAGTAATATTGTCAATATTGAGTTATATGAGAATATAGTCATGTTAAAATATATGTAGGATACAAAAAATATATTCTGTGATCCCAATCTGGTATTCAATGGTCACCTTCTCAGTGAGAATTTCCCTGATAACTATTTAACATTGCAACTATGACACTTTCTATTCCTCACCATGCTTTTCCTCTCTCTCCTCCCCCAGAACATTTATCAACATCCTTCAAAGTTGTTTACTTCTTTTTTGTTGTCTGAAATGTCTTTAAATCTGTTTTGATTTTAGCAATATCAGAAACATCTGGAAGTGTCTGATATTTGTTAGATGTTAAATACTTTTTGAATGAAATGTAGATCACTCAGGTGACAAAAGACATGTCAGTGCAAGATCATCAATTGGCAGCTTCTTGTTTGTGCTTTTTCTGGGACTGTTGAGTTTTCCTCAGTCTTCTATTTGGTGGTAAATATAGGCTGAAAGGTTGGCTTTCCGGGAACATAGTGTGGAAGGAACTAGGAGGCCCACTGGTCAGTGTGTGATGTTTATTTCATCTTCCAGTCTCAGCTGCAACACCTCTTTGAACATCCTGTCCAAATCTGTATTATTTAGGGTTCATTTCTCCAGCAAGTAAACCCTCCTCTCCAGTCTCCATTAGAGTAAAATAATAACCTCATTGTTCTTATTTTAAAGAGTTGTAAATAATTCTTAAATGCGATTCAGTTATTCCTTTCTCTGGAATTTACCTAAAGACTTCAGAGTGAATGCAATGAATTCAGGAACACATGTGACTGAAATTTTCCATCATACAAGACTGTTATTTCAGTGATTCTGTTTTCAACTGGTGCCAGAGAATTTGAGGCCCTGATAACATGTACTGGCAGCACACATTCCATTATCTCATCCATTTCCAGTATCAAACAACATCTCTGTGCCAGCCATTTCCTTAAAGGTCAATAGGTCTCAAAGTGGCTTGTGGATTACTGGCATCAGAATCACCTGGGAAGCCTGTTTAGATGCACATTCGTGTTCCCCCCTTTCCTTCTGAATCAGAATATTGTTTTGTAGGGCCTCAGTGATTCTTTTGCATATTGATCACCACCAGTGACAATTTAGTCAGACAGCCCACCATGTATTCAGTTATTTAGAATTTTAAACTTAGTTTAAATATATGGTCTTTTGGGGTATATGACAGACAAGGAAAAGAACTATAAGAACCCATTGTTTCTTAAAAATTTATACTTTTAGAGGGGTCTTTGATAGTCAGGGTACTGCTTCTGGGGAGGCCATTTTTGCAACTACAGGTACTGATTCTACACCAATGAGATTAAGCATGGGAAATTATGCCTTCTCACGAGAAAGAGAGAGAGAGAGAGAGAGAGAGAGGGGGGGGGGAGAGAGAGGGAGAAAGAGAGAGAGAGAGAGAGAGAGAGAGAGAGAGAGAGAGAGAGAGAGAATACTTACCCTCCAAAAAAAAATCACGCAAATAAATTTCACACCAAAAAGTAAAAAAAAAAAAATTTTTTTAAAGGTGAAACTCAGACTGGGGAGGCCAACGGAGCAGAGATGTTGGGTGGTGGAAAATAAGTGCTTTTGATACATCGGAGGCTTTCTTGATTATGGATGGTGAAGATATGCCAGATTTTTCAAGTTTAAAGGAGGAAATTGCTTATTGGAAGGAACTGTCCTTAAAGTATAAACAAAGCTTCCAGGTAGCTCTGGATGAGCTAGTTGAATTTCAGGAAGGAAGCAGAGAATTAGAAGCAGAGTTGGAGGCACAATTAGTACAGGCTGAACAAAGAAATAGAGACTTGGAAGCTAATACCAAAGGTTGAAATATGAAGTGGAAGCATTACAGGAAAAACTAGAACATCAATATGCACTGAGCTACAAGCAGGTCTTAGTATCAGAAGACGATTTAAGTCAGACTCGGGCTCTTAAGGAGCAGTTGCATAAGTATGTCAGAGAGCTGGAGCATGACCACCTAGAGTGAGCATCCCTAGTTTCACTGGAAGACTTTAAACAAAGGCTAAATCAGGCCATTGAACAGGATGCATTTTTAGAAAGTGAACTTGATGAAAAAGAGTCTTGTTATTCTAACAATTCTCCAGATTGGTGGATACATATAATCATAATGTCTTCATTTTTGTGTGCCTTTTTTATTCTACTCTTAGTCCCTTAGTGTCAGAAAGGTGTGGTAATGAATGGAGAATAAAGGCTCTATTTCCATCAATGTAGCATGGGATATTCTTTCAAATCAGGATGAAAGAAAGGCAGTAGTCTCACCATCAATGAGTCTACTCTACTCAAGGAAAAGGCTGTATAACATACTTAGAAAAGGCTGTTACATGAAAGGTAATGTGCTTTGGGAGCTGCATTTTATAGATAATTTGGAAGGGAGCTAGATTTCTGGCACTCAAGTCACAAAAGTCCTTAAGAGAACAGCAGAACATTGAGTGGCATTTTTGTAATATCATCCTCTGATGTCTTTAGCCTCTATGTCCTATTATCCAAGCTCATTACAGTGGAGTATTTAAGTTTTGAACTCCCAGAATAATTGAAAAGGATCTTTAAAATCAACAGAATTCATCCAGCCAGACTATTGGACAGGATGCTGTTAAATGGACGCTGATAATGATAGCAAACTTAAGTACACTACCTTCTGGGAGCTGACTCTTCTTCAGGCTAAGTGCTAGCATATTGGAGAATTGTTTCATTTGCTGCTATTTTATAAAGCAAAGTTTGTTTTGAATTTTGGGAAAAGCAACCACCATCCATTTCCATGTTAAACTTTAATAAAGGAACCAATGTTGATAATTCTCAGACTATGTGGATAGTACACTTTTATCAAAGTAAGTGATTAGAGAAACAGTCAATCCATATCTGGTCATAGACAAAACTGTAAAGCAGATTAATTTAAATTCCTTATTACTTTGAAATCAGAGAGTAGTGTTTGATATGTGAAAAAGGATTTACTTGAAACGAGTTGAAATAAGTGGTTTGCCAGTCAAGAGGTTTTTCTATGCAACATTGAAGAGACATTTATCAAGGAGGCTGGCTAAAACAAGCATTTCCTATAGTCTCCAAACTCCAGATCAGAATTCACATGACAACATTTTAGTGATTTGTACGTGCTTTTCTGTGGAAAAGTCAGATCTGATTTATTCAGGCAACCTCTTCTTTCTACCCTGGTTAACAATATGTTGGTGCAATGTGTATTCTAGTGGTACTACAGAGCCAGTAACAGACATGCCCTCATATGCATATAAGATTTCATACATCTTCCACCACCAGGGAAAAAACGAACAACTCCCTAAAGTGGAAAGAGTCTTGGATTGAGAATAAGGAGAACTGACGTGTGGTATCTCCTCTTCCACCACCATATTGTACATTAGTTCACACATCTATGAATTAAGGGAATGGACAAGAAAGATCTTGAAGCTTCCTTGTGTTTCCAACATGCTTCTGTCAACACAATAAAATGAAGTGTAAGAATTTATAAATTTTATTAGCAAGCTAACCATAAATATATTAGTCATGTATTAATGTATAACACATTATCCTCAAAATTAATGGCCTAAAACATCAATAAACATTTATCATGTTACACAGTAGAGACAGAAATACAGGTGTGGCTTAATAGGGTGGCTCTGGCTCAGAACCCTTCATAAAGTTGCAGCCAATATGTCAGCACAGTTGCAATCATGTGGAAGCCAGGCTAGGACTGAAAGATCTGCTTTCAATGTGCTTTACAGGCACATCTAGCAAGGTAGTGCTGGTGGTTGGAAGAGGCCCTCAGTTCCTTGGCACGTGAAATACTCCATCAACTGCTTGCATAGCTTCCCAGCAGGGCAGTTGACTTCCTGAGGTGCAAATGACCCAAGAAGGAACAAATCAAAATGTTCAGTGTCTTTTATGACATAACCTAAATATACATGCTAACCCTATTTAGTATGAGAGGGGACTATACAAGGACATGAATACGAGGATGTAAGAATTATTGAGGGCCATCTTGAAGGCTGGTGATCACAACACATGAAGTTAGTAACAAAAGGGAAATGGTTATTATTATATAAACTATTCAAAAACTGTCCTATTTAACCTTTTTAAAAAAAGTTAAAAATGACATAGCTATATATTTAATTTACCTGAATATTGTGATGCCCCAATGGATTGAATAAAGTTGAAAATGATCATCTATATATATAAAAGCTTAAGTAATCATTCAACCCTTCAACCATTTGGTAGCTACGCATTGACCACCAGATGGCAGACACTTAACACATAGGCATGGAAACATGGAAAAGACTGATGAATCTCAGAGGGAAGTAGGGAGGGCGGGAAGAGATTAACCAAAGATCTTATATGCATACTAGAGGCCCAGTGCACAAATGGGTCCCTCAGCCTGGCCTGTGGGGATCAGGCAAAAAACAGCAGTCCAACATCTCCCAAGGGGTTTCAGATTGCGAGAGGGTGCAGGCCAGCTGAAGAACCCCACTGGTGCACTAATCTGTGCACTGAGTCTCTAGTTTGTTAATAATATACTACATAAACTTGTTCTTTAAATCTAACTTAGTATCAGCATCCTTGGGGACATCTATAAATAAAAATAATAATAGCTATTCCTTTTCTCCCAACACACACTCACACAATTTGCTGGTGGCTGAATAGCAAATAATTCAGGGAGGTAACTGGTAGGAAGAAATTAACTCTCCCTGGCTATTAAAACTAGAAAATTCACAATCAGTTCATAACATCTTCCCTTTAAAGGATCACAGCACAACAGCCAACATATACACCTATTGCTACTCAGTTTTTCATGACAGTTCTAGTTTTTAAATTTGTGTCTCACTGTCCAGATGTAGGTCAAAAAACATAAATCTGATTGTCAGACAGGTCTACATTTAAATTGCTACACTACCTTTAATTAATTGACAAGTTAGGTAATCTTCAGGAATCTCATGTCCCTCATCTAATGTGAATCTGCACCCTTTATTGGGCCCATTACATCTTGAAAATATGATTGCTGAATGCATGTTTCTCCCATCCTCCAGCTGCCCTGCAGTGATCCCCCTTCTCCTTTTCTAAACAGTGTGTTACTCTGATTTGGGGCATTAAATAATCTTGGAATTTTGGACAAATAATTTAACCTCGATGAATCAATTCCCAGTGTATTAAACAGCACTACGATTTTTGCCATAAACACCTTTGAGCCTTAATTTGAGGGTTAGATTAAGATAAGTGTCAAAGGCTCCATGAACTGTAAAGCCTGGTTGGGAAACTTTTCAATTTTCTCCCCTAAACTGCCAATAGCTGCAGAAGTCTTTGCTTCTGATTATTAAAACAATGTGTGCATTATATACAATTAAAAAAATTCTTTAAACATGTTAATCTAGTAATTAAAATAGTGTGTGCATCTTCTGTAACAGAGAGGTAAACAATTAATAATCAGTTAATATTCCAGTATTTTCCACTGTAAACAAACTCGGCAAAAAGCAAATAAATATTTTTATTATGAAAGTTTTCTATTTTATTGGAAGTACCAGAATAGTATTACTAACACTCATATATCTATTCCCTAGGTTCAACGATTATCAATCTGTTTCATCCAAACCCGACATTATATCCCTAATTATTGGAAAGCAAATACAGGTATGTCATTTTATCCGTAAATATATCGATATGTATATCCAAACGATAAGGGGCTTTAAAAAAACATAGTTACAATACTACCGTCACATAATTCATCAAATATCCAGTTAGCGTTCAAATTTTCTCCATAGCCTCATGTTTTATAAGTTTTCATATTCTCATGTTTAACCTGATTCATTTTGGTTTTAAGACTTTGGTCTCCCATTCAACCTCCTGGACTTTAGCGCTCCCCCCTCCCCAATGCCCCCCCCCCCCCCCCCCAAGGTCCTGCTGGAAAATGAATGATCAGGCGGACCAGGGAGCACCGCTGACAATCTGGAGACTGCGACCCGCGGAACCGGAACCGAAGTCGCGCCTCCACTGTGAGTCCCAGAGGGAGCTCTTTTTCGATTGCACCGAGGGCAGTCTTCGCTGACACGATTGGCAGGACGCGCCGGAAGCGCTTGCGAGTCTGTAGCCCGGGCCCAGGCTTGGCCCACGAGAGGTGCTGAAGACCGGGTGCGTGGTTTCTCTCGGGACTGGAGCCCAGAGTCGACCGGATCCCCGCAGCGATGGAGGGAGACCCCGTAGGCCGCACGGCCAGCGCTCTGTTCGCAGGCTTCCGGGCCTTGGGGCTTTTCAGCAACGACATCCCACACGTGGTGCGGTTCAATGCGCTGAAGCGCCGCTTCTACGTGACTACCTGCGTGGGCAAGAGCTTCCACACCTACGACGTGAGTGCCTTCTTCAGTCGCCCGCTCTCCGGGAACCACCCTCCCGGGCCCCCGGGTCTGGCCTGGGGTCATGCCGCCCCCCGTCCCCCTGCAGCCCCACCCTCGCCCAACCAGGACTGCTCTTTCTGCCCTTCTCTTCCTTAACCCCCTCCTGCTGCTGTTCACCGCCGCTTCACCTCCAGTGCTGGTTTAGACCTTGCAGTCCGCCGGGGGCGAGTTTCCGAGGCAGTCTGGTTAGGGGAAAGCGCTGGAGAACATTTCAGTTCTAGGGTAACATATTTGTACGGTAGGTCATTATTTTAGTGCTCTTGAAGATGTAAATGTGATTGACACAAGTCCTTAGACCCCGCTCTCTCAGTGTGTGCATTTGATGACACAGCCGGATTAGAAATTCAATAACGTATATTGAGAGAGATGGAGAGGCTGAGATTAATTATGACTAAGGGAACTGTCCATATTGATAGCAAACTAATTTCCTTAAACTTCCCCTGAGCATCAGTTTTCCACCAATGTTGAGGGTCTGGCATCTAATTTGAGTGATTGAAATAGTCTTCTTTGCTGTTTACTTGTTTCTTTTGTCTTCTCCAAATGAATGTGTGCTCTGTGAAAGCAAGGACCTTTTCTTTAAAAAAAAAATTTATTGGGGTGACATTGGTCAATTGTGTCATAGGTTTCGAGTGTCCATTACTATGATACATGGTACCACATTGTGTATCCACCGCCATAGTCAAATCATCTCCGGTCGTCATCTATTTGGCCCCCTTTATCCTCGACCTCTCCTGTCCTTCCTTCTGGTAAACACCATATTGTTTATCTGTGTCTCTGAGTTTCACTTTTCTGTCCCACATATACATGCAGTCATATGGTTCTTAAGCTTTTCTTTTATGAGGAAGATGATACTGGCAAGTGTTAATTGAGCACTTTTTCTGGAAACCATGCTATAAAATTCTATCCCTTGATCGATTGTGAAAATTAAGTGGTTATTAGCAAGAAGAACTGGTTGTTGGTAGCCTGTTGAATTAGTATAATAGGAAAGTGAAGGCCATGCCCCAGGTGGAGGTGATGGTAATAGTAGCTAACATTTATTAACAGTTATTATATGACTGGCTCCATTCTGTTTTACACACATTTTACTCATTGAGTATCATGATAACTTCATAAAATAGATATCTATGTTCATCCTTGTTTTATGAAGACTTTGAGATGAAAAGAGCTTGAGTAACTTTCTCAAGGTTACACAGCTGGATCAGTAACCAACCATAGATTAGAGTCAGCAAATTATATTCACTATTTGTTTTTGTATGACATTTTATTTTTCTCCATGTATTTTTGTGTTTATTCTAACATAACATGACAAGCTCCAAGTAAAATTTGCACAGTAGTAGGATGCAGTATAATTAAATTTGGCATGGGATGGAGACATGCATCTGCTTTTTTTTTTTTTAAAGAAATATAGGGTATTTAATTCATCACTAAAGGTCCTTTCAATCTTAGCACTCTTGCATCTCTGGAGTTTGATTTTACATATACCCTCTGGAGCTCTGTGCTTCTGAGATGGGCAGTTTAGACATTTTTAAATGTTTGGGGGGGAAATCAAAAGAATAGTATTTCATGACATATGAACAGTAAGTTTATTGGAATACAGCCATACACATTTGTTTATGCATATATGACTGCTCTCTTGGTACATTAGTAGCTGAGTAGACACAACAAAGATTGCATAGCCTGCAATGCCCTAAAATATTTTCTATGGGGCCTATTATAAAAAACATTCACCTACCCGTTCCTTCACCATTCCTGATGAAATAGTTGAAATGATAAGTTTGCCTAATAATGAAATTAGAATCAGTAATTGTCTTAGGAAGGACAACATATCAAATTTAAGTATGAGATTATATTTTGATCTTCAAATGTTAGATAATTATAATCACTAGGGCCTGGTGCATGAAATTCATGCACAGGGTTAGGGGAGGTCCCTCAGCCCGGCCTGCACCCCCTTGCAATCCAGGACCCCTTGGGAGATGTCCAGCTACCAGTTTAGGCCCTATCCCGCAGTCAGACATCCCTCTTGCAATCTGGGACTTGCTGCTCCTAACCACTCGTTTGCCTGATCATTCCTAACCGTTATGGCTGCCTGTTTGATCACCCTAATCACTTGCCTGCCTGCCTGATTGCCCCTAACCACTCTGCCTCAGCCCCTGCCGCTGCAGCTTCAACTGGAAGGATGTCCGGAATGACATCCGAAAGGTCGTTTGGCAATCCAGTCTAATTAGCATATTATGCTTTTATTATTGTAGATTTTTATTAGTGAGAATTTAATCATTTTTTTTCTCTTTTAAAACAGGTTCAGAAACTTAGTTTGGTTGCAGTAAGTAAGTGTAAACTTTATTTTGAATCTATGTGTATTTTGTATCTTTTTAAAATTTCAACATAAATTTAAGACTTGCAGAACATACAAGGAATCCAGTGTGTATTTCTGATAAACTTACATAGCAAAAAAAAAAGTCAGGATTATGTGCTACACTTAGTTGTCATGTCTCTTAAATCTTTAATGTGGAATAATTTATTAAACTTTCACTATGCTTCGCATCATTGACATTTTTGTCTTGTTTTACATCATTGACATTTTTGAAGTCTATATAGGCTAGTTCTTTTTTTAGAATACCTGTTAAATTGATTTTTAAAAAATCTTCTGTTATGATTAAGTTCAAGTTATGTACTATGTTGAGAATAACAAAGAAATGATGCAGAATTCTCAGTGTATCATATCAGAACACACATGTTGGTTAGCCCTTTTCCTGGCAGTGATAACTGATCGTTTTGTTAAGATGAGTTTGTCAGGAGGCTCCATTTTAAAGGCTCCATGTAATTAGTATGTATCTTGTGGTAAGATAATTGAGACTTTATAAATAACCTGTTACTGTTAAAAGTGTCATCTGCTGCTTTTATCATTCAGTGATATTTCTTACCCGAATCAGTAGTTAGTATTATGATTATCAAATAGTGCTTTTCATATTTCATCATCACTTTTACTGTAAGGAAGACATTTTCCCTTTTTATACATTTAGATGTTTTTCTAATGGAGGAAATATTTACTTTTTTGAAACTATTTAATAAAATAAAGGGCTTGCCAGGATGCAGAAATTCTAGTTTACTATTAATTATGATCTTTGTAAGAGAGACAGGAGAACTGTAAGGATCTATTGGACATATCTGATAAAAACAAAAATTTTAAAAGATTATAGGAGGCAGAAGAAGGACAATGCAACGTCAGTTGAATACAGAAGTAAATAGTAAACCTATAAAAATAGCATTTTGTAAATGAAATCCCAAAGTGTAATATGCAACATGAAAAAATGCTTAATCCTCTAACCCCCTAAGCAGAAATTTTAAAAAGACCAGGGTGACCATGACAGTGAGAGGATTCAAGAAATCATATCATACGACAAATGACAACAGTTGATAGGCATAGTTACCTTGGAGAAGACGGAGCGGAAGTCAGATTGTTCTTTTTAAGGGTCAGCATGTAGAATATCACATGGAGTATTTTTAAAAAAATATAATTTTGTTGTTTTCAGAGAGGAAGGGAAAGGGAGAGAGAGAAACATCAATGATGAGAGGGAATTATTGATTGACTGCCTTCATGCTCCCTCCTGGGGATCGAGCCTGCAACCCATGCATATACCCTTGACTGGAATCTGGGACCCTTTAGTTTGCAGGCCAACGCTTATCCACTGAGCTAAACCAGGTAGGGCCATGTGGAGTATTTTTTAGGGTACTCCAAAGTGTAGAGTTAGATGGGATTTTAAGTTTTTATTTACATTAAAAATTTTCCTGGGGTTATTAGTAAACTTGATGTTCCTGAAAACATTCACATATGGGTTGAATGACTGACTGCTAGCATTTTGTGTATTAATTAAGGATTTTTCGCAAATAACCTCAAAAAGCTTCTTTTCACTTCCTTAGAATTATGTTTTTATGTCTGCAAATATGAGACATTAGTTCTCTTAGTGAGGGTTAAGATGATTTCATAGTTTCAGCCTCATAGTTATTATTAGAAGTCTAAAATAACATTAATTTTATACTCTGATAGTTAGCTTTCATATTTGTACACACACATTTTTAAATTATAACCAGGAAAAATGTTATATGTATACTTTAGGTTTCCATCTGTTTCAAGATCTTAATTTTTTATCATTTGTATTTTTTCCCCTAGGTAACTCTCTTCCACAGGATATCTGCTGTATGGCAGCTGATGGGAAGCTGGTCTTTGCTGCTTATGGGAATGTTTTCTCTGCATTTGCCCGTAATAAAGAGGTTTGTATCACTGGACTATTGTAATTTGATTGTCTTTTGCAATTAGTAGTCAGTTGTCATAATACTGGAGAGAACTTTAAAGTTGGCATCCTTCTTCTGGGACTTTATTCACATTGGCACCACTGCTTTATGAGAATTGGCTTTTTGTTGTGGACAACTCAGCTTCTGACTCCTTTTATAAGAACTAAGTGCTTGTTCCTATATAGAGAAAGCTAGATTCTCGTGTTTGCCCTACTAATAACGAAGAATCTTTTTTTCTTAATCTACCAATCTTTTTTGTCTTAATCTAAGTTTGTCCTGGGAAAACTAGAGAGATGATCTGGCTTTAGTGGTCCTGAATGAAAGGGAAAGTGGCAGTAGGGATGCCTGGCCAAGTGATAGAATCATTGTAGTTGTTAAGAATTGAATGGACTCACATTTGTTCCCAAAGTCCTCCATTACCACTACTTGTGGTAGGATGGCAATTTACCTATGGAGTTCTTTAATGGAAGATGTTTGGGTTATTAGAGAGTTAGGGAAAATGTCAATTTTTTTCAAAGTATTGCAGTTTGTAGTTTTCGCTGAGAGATTATATGTATATTAGAGGCCTGATACATGAAATTTGTGCAAGAGTAGGCCTTCCTTCTCCCGGCTCCTGGCACCGGCTTCCCTCTGGCCGCTGGCAGGCACCTGGGACCTGGGCTTCCCTCACAGCCTCTCTTCATCCAGAAGGTCATCTGGTTTAATTAGCATATTACGCTTTTATTATTATAGATTAGGTGTGGGAAGGCATCAAAGACTATTAACTGTAGAAAGTTGTCACCACCACTATGTCCAATGAGATAAGAAGAAGAAACAGTGTTACTGGAGCCTGGTGAGAACTGAAACCATAGTTACTGAGGAACACAATACTTCTTCCCTAAAACAAAGCTGTGAGAAAGAAGTATCCTATATCTCTCTCCTTTCCTCATCTCATCTGGAAGCCAGGTTTTGATGGAGTTTATGGAGGTCAGCCTTCTAGAAAATGCCACATTTCTAGGATGCATGGAGTTGTGCTGGTTGGATTAAGTGAGGGACCCCAGCTGTGTGTGTGCCTCCTTCCTGAGCTCAGTTAAGAGGCTCAGCCTCTCAGATCTCATTTCTGTTTCCAACCCATGTTTCCTTATTATTGAACTGGCTTGGAGAGCAGTTGAAAATACCTGATTCCTTGCTATTTGTTAATCTAGCATTGGATAGTCAGAAGTTAAATCACGCTTCCTTAATGTGAGCATCTTCAGGATTAACATGTTGTGTTTTCTTGTTGAGATGAATAATATTGCATGATGAATGAATAATATGAAATTCTTTTGAACTTTGACATTGTAGGTAGTACATACCTTTAAGGGTCATAAGGCAGAAATCCATCTTTTGCAACCCTTTGGGGATCATGTTATCTCTGTTGATACTGACAGCATTCTTATTATTTGGCACATATATTCAGAAGGTAAGAATTAACCAATTTATTGCTTTATCTTGGTATGTCATGTTTAGAGATAGAATTGAAAAAATCTACACCAGATTTCACATATAAGCAGTAAAAAAAAATTTAATAGAATCTGTAACATGTAAAAGAAAAAAGGTTCTAAGTAAAAACTGGGTAAGTAATTTTAGTCAGCTAGTTGAGCTCTTTATAACCTGTTTAATGTGTTTACCAGTATATATAAACTAATAACATTTTCCATTGAGGCTCTCCAAGTTTAGTGACATGTTATATTCTCTGTGGCATGAATTTTTATATATGTTTATACCTGTTAATTCTTGGTTTTTATTTTCAACTTTAGTAACAGTAAACTTGAAGATCCTATAGTCGGAAGGAAAATGTACATCCTTTTTCTAAGGATAAGTCAGTGTTCCTTAACAATGATATTCTTACACAGTGGCACTGAGCTCTGTTTATGGGACTATATTATCTTCAAAGGTTAGGCATTCATCACCTGAATATCCCCAGCTTTCCTCAGTAAAAGACTGTGGGTCTCTTATGAAATAAAGCTGTTTTTAAATCTATTTACAGTAGTACTCCTTATGCACATGGATATTAAAAGGCCTTTCATAAAGTTTGAGAATCTGATTCTTAGAGTCCAACTGGCTTTCCATAGATGCTGATGCCCAGGTTTTTATTACTGTTGGAGCAGCACATTGTCTTCAGGGAGTTGTTTGTAATGATATTTTAATAAAACTGTTAATTCAGATAACGGTGAGAATCTTTTAAAAATAGTATTTAAAGTAAACTTCTGTATAATTTTTACCAGTATCTATGCTTCTTAGATTGGGATACACATTCGCATGGGAGTGATTAGCAGTGTGCCAGATAGTAGGTGAACTAAAGATTAAGTGAAAAGTATCTTCTTGGATACTCAAATTTATTGTAAAAAATTGTTTTCATTATCAATGAACCGTGTATGAAGTAGAAAACAAAGTTCATACATAGGAATTTGAAAATGTTTTATAACATTTCAAAATGTGTTATGTGGAAATATGTGAGGGCCATGTTCTTAGTTTCATTGAGGTTTGCCTCTTACTACATCTTTGAGGTTATTTGGCCCTTCATTTCCTGGAAGAACTCAGAGCAAGCACTTAATGTGGAGTGTTCAGTATTGATTATAAAAATATGAAGGCTTAATTATTCCTATTGTCATTTTCTTTAAGTTCTTATTTTTAACTTATATAAACCAATTTGGCAGTGAGAGACATTTTTAGTAGTATTGATATTGGAACTTCTAGAATGTTTTTGACATTTTAAATTATATTTACAGGTTGTCCCCATCACATTAATTTCTTACAGAATGTTTACAGTTTGTAAAAATAAGTCTTTGATTTATATTAGTATATAAATCTGTGATGTGGTAGACTTATTTTACTGCTGAATATATAAAAATATTTTGAACTAATTCATAAAAAATAATTACATGTTATTCATAACTTTTGCCTTTGTAGAAGAATATCTGCAATTGACTTTTGATAAATCAGTATTTAAAATTTCTGCAATTTTGCATCCAAGTACCTACTTGAATAAAATACTACTTGGCAGTGAACAAGGAAGCCTGCAGTTGTGGAATGTGAAATCCAAGTGAGCACTTTATTTAGATTATAATACGGGTGGCTCCTACCTTATCTATTTCTACCTAATGGGTACTTAAGTCTCTCGATTCTCTCTGACTTTATATGTATACTTGGAGGGCTTTCAATAAATATACATATTTTTAGAATTGTTACTTATGGCATCACATATGTGAAAGTTTGGCATGTGGTCATGGCACATGGTAGGCAACTTCATATATGCCCATTAAAAAGTATATACTAATGATCCTAGTCATTATTAAAAAAAAAAAAAATCCATGTAACTGTAGAGAAGGCTCTAGTAAAGTAACATAAGTCCAGAAAATAATTATAATATTGTCACTGGGCAGTTTCTAGTTTTTGCTAAACTAAAAGTGTAAAAGAAGGCAAAGCAAATCAGTATTAATATAGTGATAGCATTTAAGAGTGGTTTCAGTTAAAAGTACTCTTATCATCCATCACAAACATGATAGACATCCCCTATAATATTATTGGTATAGCTGAAGGGCTAAATAAATAATTATGAATACCTCTACTTATTATTTGAACATTTACCAGAGAAAAGTGGCAGCTCAGACTTCTTTACATAATATTTAAAAAGCAAACAAAAACATAGGACTTCAAGCTCTGGCTGGGTAGCTCAGTTGTTTAGAGCCTTATCACAATATGCTGTGTTTGTGAGTTGGATCCCTATCAGGGCACCTATAAGAATATAAGAAGCAACCAATGAATGCATAAGTGAAATAACAAATCTCTCTCACTCTCTCTCTTCCTTTCCCTCCCTCCCTCTCTCCCTCCTCTCCTCCCTTCCTCCCTCTCTTTCTTCCTTCTTTTATCTCTCTAAAATCAATACTATATGTGTATATATGTGTGTGTGCATATACACTGAGTGGCCAGATTATTATGATCTTTGAATGCATAATAATCTGGCCACTCAGTATATATCCTCCTATGTAATAAAAGAGTAATATGCAAATTGTACCTCTGACACACCCAAAAGCCACGCCCACCAGCCGATCAGGAGCAGATAAACCCCAACCAAGATGGCTGCGGCCACTGAGAGCAGGAGGGAGGTTTGGGTTTCCCCACCAATGGAGGAAGCCAAGCTTTCCACCTGCCCTTGCTGGCTTAGGACTCCACTCAATGCTACAAAGTTTCAGTTATAGAAGATACAGAAATGGTGGCAGCCATGGAGCTGGAGAGAACAGAGGCTAGGGTTGCCCAGGCAATGGAGGAAGCCAAGCTTCTACAGCCCTATCACCTAGGCCTCCACTTAAGGCTACAAAGTTTCAATTATAGAATTTAAATAAACCCAAACAGAAATGGCTGTCACCACGGAGTGAGCAGAAGGCTTGGCTCCGCTCCAGGCTACAAAGTTTCAATTATAGAACATAAATTAATCCCAGATCCCAGGGCCTCTGCTTGGGTCACTGGGGCATGTGGCCGGCCTGCAAACCTCCATAGGCCCCTTGCCTAGGCTGCCCCACTCCCCCAAGGGAACCCCACCCTGATCCGGGACACCCTTCAAGGCAAACCAGCTGGCCCTCATTGATGCACCAGGCCTCTATCCTATCTAATAAAAGAGCAATACACAGATTGACCATCACTCCAATACACAAGAGGACTGCCCCCATGTGGTCAAAGATCCTGCCTCCAAGATGGCCAGCAGGGGAGGGCTATTGGGAGGTTCCAGGCCTACAAAGGGAGGGCAGTTGTGGGTGATCAGACCAGCAGGGGAGGGCAGTTGGGAGGGACTAGGCCTGCAAGAGAGGGCAGTTGGGGATGATCAAGCCTGTAAGGGAGGGCAGTTAAGGGTGACCAGGCCGGCATAAGAGGAAAGTTGGGGGCAAACAGGCTGGCAGGGGAGTAGTTAGACATCAACTAGGCTGGCAGGATAGTGGTTAGGGGCTGATCAGGCTAGCAAGCAGAAGCAGTTAGGGGCAATCTGGGAGACAGGCAGTTCTGGATTGTGAGAAGGATGTCCGACTGCCCGTTTAGGCCCAATCCCGGTAGGGGGTCCCAGATTGGAGAGGATGAAGGCTGGGCTGAGGGAAACCCCCCGCCCCCATGCACGAATTTCGTGCATTGGGCCTCTAATATGTAATAAAAGGCTAATATGCAAATTGTCCCCTCGACCAGGAGTTTGGCCAACAGGCAGGCTGGCCAAAGGCCCGTATCCCCTCCCCCTGGCCAGGCTGGCCGGACCCCACCCATGCACGAATTCATACACTGGACCTCACACACATACACACACACACACACACACACACACTCTGAGTGGCCAGATTATTATTTGTTCAGAAATCATAATCTGGCCACTGTGTGTGTGTGTGTGTGTGACCATCTAAATTATCTTTCCCAAATTCAAAAGAGAAAATAAGATAAAGTTTTTTTTAAATACGTTTTTATTGATTTCAGAGAGAGGAAGGGAAAGGGAGATAGAAACATCATTGATAAAAGAGAGTCATAAATCGGCTACCTCCTGCATGCCACAATTCGGTCATTGCCCTGACTGAGAAGTGAACCATAACCGCCTGGTTCATGGGTTGCTGTTCATCCATGAGCAACACCAGCCAGGCAAGATTATCAAGGTTTTAATATTTATCTTAGTTTTTAGTTTTAGATCAGCGTTTCTATTTGATTTAACAAATATCATTGACTGTAGTAGGCTCAGAAATGACTGAGATATCATCTCTGCCTCTGTGTATCTTATTAGGCTCTTTATGGGATATCAGTGAGTGAACTAAAACTGTACCTACTTACAGAATTTAATACATGATTTAATACTTCATTGATTATAACTGTTTGCTCCATGGGCTTAGTTATTTATGGCTTGATTCTGAAATTTAGAGAAGTTTCACTATTAGCATATAATAGTTATGTAACATACAAGTAGTATTGTAGTTATAATCGCTATTGTTTAGATCCTAGAAACATTGCAGTGAAAAATGAGATTTGCCTATATTCTAAGATTGTTTTCTATTTAGCCTCTAATATAAAGTAGTTTTTAATCATGTATTTTTTTTTCTATTTAATTTTTTAAAGAGTTGGAATAGTATAGTAGTTATTAGCAGATTGGGATTTGGAATTGATCTCTCTAGGCTCTTATCAATTATTAGCTACAGGACCTTAATTATTTCACATATTTTTAAGTTTCTTGGTTTCTTTATCTGGAGAGTGGTATAAGTTTACCTTATGGGATTCTTTGAGTATTAAATATGTATTTTTAGAATAGTGTGGGGCAGAGTAAGAACCTAATAATTATCACTTGCTCTTTTAATTTTTAATGTGTAGTTGACTTTGTTTTTCTCCCAGAAAAATAGCTTTCAACTGTTTTTCTTCTTGTAGTAAACTTCTATATACATTTCTGGGATGGAAAGTTGGAGTCACGGCTCTTCAGCAGGTTAGTATTTTTTTAAGTCAAAGAAGAAATGAATTTAGTAGTTGTATCTTTCAGTTTCAGGGGTTGATTATATTTTTAGACCTAAACACAAAATAATATGTAGACTAGTTTATCTTTATGAATATGCTAAAAATATTGTTTTGGAAATGTAACTAAAAACAAAAAATAAAACCTTTGCCTAAATAAATTTTATGGAAACTGTTTTGCCTGAAATTAGATTCTTAACCAGTCGTTGCTGTGGAACTATGTTTACCAATCATTTTGCAAGATGTTGTCTACTGCCATATATGGAATGGAGATGAGTTGTTCATTGTGGGTCAAACAGTCATTTGTCAGGTTGTTAATATTTGTAGCTTGATATAATTGGGGCCTAAATACTAATATTTTTTTTGGCCTCTTCCAGAAATAACTATTTGTTTTGAGTATAGACATGTCTGAATGAATGACTGACCACCAGGGGGCAGCCTCTGCATTGAGCATCTGCCCCCTAGTGGTCAGTACGCATCATAGCGACAGATTGTTCTGCCGTGTGGTTGATTTGCATATTAGCCTTTTATTATATAGGACCAGTGGCCCAGTGCACGAAATTCGTGCACGGAGGGGGAGTTCCCTCAGCTCAGCCTGCACCCTCTCCAATCAGGGACCCCTTTGGGGATGTCTGACTGTTGGCAGTTGGACATCCCTCTCGCAATGTAGGAACACTGCTCCTAACTGCTCATGGCCTGCCTGACTGATCGCCCCTAACTCCTCTGCCTGCCTGGTCATCCCTACCCACCTCTGCCTACCTGCCTGATCGTGCCTAAGTGCTCCCCTGCTGACCCAATTGCTCCTAACTGCCTCTGCCTTGCCCCACACCTGGGACCCAGGCTTCCTTCCCTCTGGCCAGCTATAGGCACCCAGGACCTGGGCCAGCTTCACTCAGGCCGGCCGCAGCTACAGGCAGCAGCAGACACCCAGGACCACAGGGCATGCTGCCTAACCCCAGAGCTGGAAAGAGCCCCTGCCCCTCTATGTGCCTGCCTGGCCAAGTCCCACTACTCTGACCACCGTGGCTTAAAGAACTTTGCCAAATATGTTCTCCCCATCCTCCTGGGGAGAGGCCGCAAGCTGAGAAACAGGAGATGTGAGAAACTGGAAGGGTGTGCCTTCCTCATCATCTTCAGAAGCTGGAGTGCCTGGCTGGTGGGTGCTGTGGTTGGAAGGCTCCTGGCTCTGATCCTGTCCTGAGGAGGCAAGGAGCCACAGAGTGTGCGTGGTGCTTGGGGAAAAGGTGACCTTACTGAACTCGCACACAGCTGCCACTGACAACGGTGTGAGTTCATGGAGACTGAAGGAGCAGAGAAATGCATCCAGAACTGGGGGTCCTACACCAACCCAGCAGGCAGGCCCCTGTCTGACAGCACACCCCACAGACAGCTTGCCCTGCCCCCAGGCGGGCCTCCCACAGCTGTCCTGCCCCTCTGCGGGGTCCCCCGCCTGGGGAGTGCACGCTGCACCACAGCCAAGCTCCCACAGGCCTTGCCAGCCTTGCCTCCTGTGCTGCTGGCCATGCCACCTGCATCTGCCAACAGAACTACATTTCCCAGCATTCTTGGTGCTCCCGCACTTGATGTCTGCTTCTGGTTCAGTTATGCACAAACCAAGAGGACTGTAAACTTCCTGCAGCCAGTGGTGGCCACCGGAGTCTCCACACACCGTGGGTGCTGGGCTGAGAGGTACACAGGGACCCCTGGGCCTCATACAGCGGCAGCCACCAGGGTATCTGCATGCTCCAGCTCCGTTGTAGGCGCTGGGCTGGGGACGTGGACCCAAACTGCCACTTGGCTCACATCCCCGCCTCGCACCTGGCGCTCATTACCCAAGGTGCCCCGGGTGCTCATTTGCATGTGACTCAGTCACAGTAACTGTAAGGAGGGATCTTGCCAGCCCTTAAGTACCATGTGGACAGAGCGTATAGTATGGTGCTTGCTTACGCGGCACTGCGGCCACGCCCCCTGCTCCTGATTGGCTGGTAGCGTAGTGAAGGTATGGCAATTTGTGTGTTATTCTTTTATTAGATAGAACTAGAGGCCTGGTGCTCGGATTTGTGCATCAGTGGGATCCCATGGCCTTGCCTGTGGGGATCAGTCCAAAACCAGCAGTCTGACATCTCTCAAGGGGTTCCTGAGTGCGAGAGGGCACTCTGCAAAGTTGCTGTTGCTTGGCAGCTCCTGCATTGAGCGTCTGCCCCCTGGTGGTCATTGCATGTCATAGCTACTGGCCTGTCTGCCAGTCACTTAGGTTTTTATATATACAGATTGGGCATTGATTTTCTGTGCTAAAATAGAGAAACTTATTATAGAGCCTGTATGTAAGACCATTATATAAAATGAAGATTATAATTATAGGCTATTCAAGCTAGAACAAACTAAGTATAAAACTTTTTTGCCTTTTAACATATTTTATAGGTTTTTCCTGTTTTAAACAACTCTTCACTTACTTTGTAGTTGGCCTTTTATGTTGTCATACATTGGCCTTTTATGTTGCCATGCATATGGCAAGCTTTTATATTTTCTAAGAATTTTCTTATTTTTCTGTTTACAACTATTCAATGATCTATAGTGATTTCAGACATGAACTTTCATTTCTGTTATGGCTGTTTTCTTACCAAGTCAGCCATGTTTTGGGGAAGGGGAGGTGATGGTAACTACCAGATTTGAAGGTGAGAAATTACTTGGGGAAAAAGTTATTCTTAAATACTTTCATGCTAAATAACATAATTTCTGTTGACAACATGAAAATAAGGAAGCATATAATAAGATTATTAAAGCTGTTTGAAAATACTTTAAAAGTTGAATAATTTAATTTTTAGGCACCAGCTGTGGATGTTGTTGCTGTTGGTCTTATGTCGGGTCAGGTTATCATTCATAACATAAAGTTCGATGAAACATTAATGAAGTTTCGTCAAGACTGGGGACCTATTACTTCTATTTCATTTCGCACAGGTAACTTAATTATTGCTATGACTTAAGAACACTTAAAGTGCATTACTCAAACTCACAGAAGTTTTCTTAATAGATTTTTTTTTGTAATTTAACAAAAAAAATGAAATACTGGAGTGAGTATAAAGAGTCAGAGGGACATTGATAGATTCTTAGTATATAGTCTTTTCTCACTTTATGGATTAAAAGGGTAGAAAGAAGAGTTGATTGATATTTTATGGTGCATGTTTTTGTTAATGTATTTTATTTTAATAACAGATGGTCATCCAGTTATGGCAGCTGGAAGCCCATGTGGCCATATTGGACTCTGGGATCTTGAAGACAAAAAATTTATCAATCAAATGAGAAATGCACATTCTACAGCAATTGCCGGATTGACATTTCTCCACAGAGAGCCACTTCTTGTCACAAATGGCGCTGACAATGCTCTTAGGGTATTATGATTATTGTTGTCATCTTCCTGGGCTCATCTGTCCTTCTCTTCAGGTTATTACAAGTCTGCTTTAATATTTTAGCCTGAAACCTAGAAGGTGGAAGGAATGTGGGATAAGATACTGCTAGAGATTAAATAAAAACACAGCAGGCTACATTGATTGCAATGAAGTGAGAAAGCATTATGGTTTATCCCTCTCCCCTAACCCTCCACTGCAGGGTCAGCAGCCTGGCCAGCACTACTCAGTGCCCGTTGATTTATGTCAAAGATGATTGGCTGCTTGCAGATAACTTACATTGTGGAAGAATCTTACCATTTTATTTCTTGGCAGGTATGGATATTTGATGGTCCCACTGGTGAAGGCCGGCTTTTGAGATTCAGAATGGGACATAGTGCTCCTCTTACCAAAATTAGATATTATGGACAAAATGGACAACAGATTCTTAGTGCAAGTGAGTTTCTGTGCATACTATTAGTTGATTCCAACAAGTATTAAGAACAGGGTGCTTAATATTTATTAAGCTTGGTATTGCACATTTTAAAATTCAAATGTGTCTTTGATTTACTTGGAAATGTGGGGAAAGGGGAAAGGAAGCAAAGAAAAATATGTTAACTTTGAATACTCAGGAAACATTGTAGATGATAATTATCTTCATTTGGAGTGTCATTCTGTTTACTAATTCTGAGAGAAAATGGTCAGATTCTGAAAATGTAGCCCTTGCCTATTCTAATAATATACTGAGAATTATTATTAATGTTTCATTCTATTCTTTGTTCTTAATAAATGTACAATTGAATACTGTAATGAAGGATGTAGTTGCAATCTGACTGTCCCAAACTATAACTTATGTCTTTTCATAGAATCTAATGTATAAGATCTGTGATTTAGATGGTTCATGGTTTTGATGAAGCTTGATGAGGCATTTTCTATATATGTCAACAGGTCAAGATGGAACTCTTCAGTCATTTTCCACAATACATGAAAAATTTAACAAAAGCTTGGGACATGGTAGGTCATTTGCAAGGTGGAAAAAAAAACCAAACTGTTGATCCCAAAAGAAATATGTCAAGATTCTGTGAGATGACCAGAAGAGGTTTTATTGATATATTTCCTCTTTTCTTAATAAAATTTAAAAACCCTTGTGTGAAGGGCAGTAGTAAGATTCCTAAGATCAGTGTTGCTATAGAAGTGGTTGAAGTGCTGCTGTAAGATTATTGAAAAGAGTTGGACATCTTGGGTGTAAAAACATATGGCTGCTACCCAAAAGACCTTGATGGTCTGACTTGAGCCATCTGTAAAGTGCAGAATTTTAAAGATGGAAAGGAGCTTAGAGAAAGCATCCAAGTATCCCATATTTTTGTAAATAGGTCTCATTTTGTTCTCTGTTTCTTCGCAGGGTTTCCCAGCATTTGAAAGATTTTGTTTGCTAAACAAAAATGTTTCCCAGTTTTATTCATAATTACTCTTTTTTGTAAGCTAATGTCCTGAATCTTCATGCATGTATATACTTACAGATGAATTTCAGGAACATTTTAAAATCAGTATCCAAAATAATTTACCTTAAATTGAAGAAATTTGATATCTTTAAGAATCTTCACATCTAGCAATATATCTCCTCATTCAAGTCGTTTTTCATTTCCTGAGTAAATTTTTTTGTTATCCTCCTATTGACCTACATATTTAAGATCACTCAGTGGTATTTTACATATTTTAATATGATTTTATAATGTTTATTATTTTGCTAACATGAATGGGATCTTTGTTGCAGTTAGATATATAATAAAATACAAAAAATATATAATATTTATATTATAATGGTATTAAATGTTGCATTGTAGGGAACTCGCTGATCTATTTTTTTGTGTGTGGTTTTTTTTTTCATTGATTCGGTATCTGATCCAATGAAACTATTATTACTTTTAATAATTATTTGGCTGTATCTCTTAATTGACATGACTGTATCACCATTATTTCACCTGCAAAAAAATAGATATTTTTACCATCTTTTATAATTTTTTTATATATCATAGTTTAATTTTTCATGGCATTACTTAGCTAAATTTGACAAGCAATTTAATGACACCGGTAACACTATCTTTATTTTGCGTTTGACTTAAATGAGAATATTTTGAACTTTATAGTTACGTGATAGTGAATAACTTTCATGTACATTTCATTAAGAACTAGAGGCCTGGTGCACGAAATTCGTGCATGGGTGGTGGGGGATGTCCCTTAGTCCAGCCTGCACCCTCTCCAATCTGGGACCCCTAGATGGATGTCCAACTGCCTGTTTAGGCCCGATCCTGGTAGGGTTGGGCCTAAATGGGCAATTGGACATCCTTCTCACAATCCAGGACTACTGGCTCCAAACTGCTCACCTGCCTGCCTCCCAAATTGTCCCTAACCACTTCTGCCTGCCAGCCTGATCACCCCCTAACCACTACCCTGCCAGCCTAATTGAGGTCTAACTGCTCCCCTGCCAGCCTGTTGGCCCCCAACTTCCCTCCTCTTCCAGCCTGGTCACCCCTAACTGCCCTCCCCTGCTGGCCTGATCGCCCACAACTGCCCTCCCTTGCAGAGCCTGGAACCTCCCAAAGGCCCTCCCCTGCTGGCCATCTTGTGGTAGACATCTTGTGTCCACATGGGAGCAGGATCTTTGACCACATGGGGACAGCCCTCTTGTGTGTTGGAGTGATGGTCAATCTGCAAATTACTCTTTTATTAGATAGGATAGAGGCCTGGTGCACGGGTGGAAGTGGCTGGTTTGCCCTGAAGGGTGTCCCAGATCAGGGTGGGGGTTCCCTTGGGGCGAGGGACAGCCTGGACGAGGGGCCAAGTGGAGGCCCTGGGATCTGGGATTAATTTTTGTCTATAATTGAAACTTTGTAGCCTGGAGCAGAGCCAAGACTTCTGCTCGCTCTGTGGCAGCAGCCATTTTTGTTTGAAACTTTGTAGCCTAGAGTGGAGGCCTAGGCCAGCAATGGCAGGTGGAAAGCTTGGCTTCTTCCATTGCCAGGGAAACCCAAGCCTCTATTCTCTCCAGCTCAGTGGCTGCCACCATTTCTGTCTTTTATAATTGAAACTTTGTAGCAATGAGTGGAGGCCTAGGCTGGCAACTGAAGGCGGAAAGCTTGGCTTCCTCTGTTGCCGAGGAAACCCAAGCCTTCCTCCTGCTCTCAGTGGTGGCAGCCATCTTGGTTGGGGCTTATTTGCATAATCTGCTCCTGATTGGCTGGTGGACATGGCTGTGGGCATGCTTGTGGGTGTGGCAAAGGTAATGTCAAATTTGCTTATTACTCTTTTATTAGATAGGATGATTCATAGTTATATTCCCCTATCCTCCTACCATAGGATTAATAAACAAAAAAAGAGTCAAACGTAAAGGACTTCAAAATACCCTGTCAGTGAGACTTCCACCCATCACAAAGTTTACAGCTGGTAAGTAACTTCTTACAGTGTTTTGAGAAGTTCTGCTTTGTCATTTATTTCCTACTATACATTACTTTATTTTTTTCTATTTAATAGCCGTTTTTGCAAATATTAATAACCATCTGAAAGGTAATCCAAGTGCGTGCTAATCTTGTGAGAAGACTGAAAAAAAGTTATTTATAATTTGGACTTGTTATTTATTAATTTCAGGCTTATTCATCTCTGAGCTGTTAATAAGCAATACTTGATATATCACTTTATAGCCCTTCTAATTCTGTCAATATGCCTAATATAATGAAATTCACTACCATAAAAAGGCAAGAACTGAGGATAGAGAGCTCTGACTAATTTAATAAGTTCTAAATACCCAGATCTTAATATATACTATCTCACTTGAGCAGTGCTTCATTCAAATAAGTAATTTAAAGAAAAATGCATAGGTAATGGGATTATTGATTGAAAACTATCATAGAAAAACTGTATAAACACCATTTTTACTTCTAGGTTATTTTAATAACCTAATGACATATATTTTTTTAATTTTAATTTTGACCATCCTCCTTTCTGGTTTTTATCTTAGAATTAGAACCGAGTGACATTTCTAAAACATCTGAATCATGTCACTCATCTTAAAATCTTTCTGTGGCCCCTTATTATCTTTAGGGTGAATCTCCTTTCTTTATATGGCTTTTAAGTCACTTTGCTGTGTGGCCCCAATTGCCTGGCCTTCCTCTCACACCTCAAGAAAATTCTTCACTTACTTGCTGTACTCAGTTTTGTTCAGGTATACTCTTGGACCGGTGTGCACCATTCTACCTCATCCTCCCAGTTAATTTTTACTTGTTTTACTGCTTCTTTCATGTAGCCATTTACTACTTTTCCCAAATTTCTTAGCAAACTTCCTGAGTGCTCTTATTAGGCGCAATCATACTTTACCGTAATTTATGCTGATCAGAATCTCTTGTTAGATTGCAAGCTCATTACTGTCAGGAATTACATGTTTATAATTGTGTCTCTAATGTCTAATGATAACATGGAAGATTAGGTGCTTAATAAGAGGTGAAGAAATGAGTGAGGGAATGAAAGCAATTGGTTTATGATTTTAATTATGTTTTAGAGGAAGCTCGTGAAAGTGACTGGGATGGTATCATTGCTTGCCATCAGGGTAAGCTATCTTGCTCAACCTGGAACTATCAGAGATCTACAATAGGTGCTTACTTTCTTAAGCCAAAAGAGCTGAAGAAAGACGACATTACTGCAACAGTAAGTGAGCTTGTTTTAAGAGCATATCCCCCATAAAACCATCTTGTAATCTTGCTATATTCAACTTTATTCATGATAACATTGGTTGAAAGAATATAAAAATTTTCAAATTAGTCCCTAATAGTATTAAGTTTTCCAGCTTACAGAGAATTTAAGTTTAAGTGAAGCTTTGCTTAATTAGCTGTAGTATGTTGGTTACTTAAATTTTCTTACTCATATAGGATTACTCAGAATACCCTTTGAAGATTATTTCAACATTATGTCAGATTAAAACATATTAATGTTTTAATATATTTTATTGATTTTAAAGAGGGGGGAGGGAGAGAGAGAGAGAGAAACAGCAATATGAGAGAAACATAGTTTGGTTAACTCCCACATCTGCCCTGATCAGGGGATGGAACAAGTAACCCTTTGATGTACAGGATAAAGCTCCTTCCAGCTGAGCCACACCAGCCAGAGCTGTTAATATATCTTTTCATCTGAATTATGTTCAGTGTACAGTATTGTATTCAGTAAATATGAATCTGACGGTTTCTTCCCCTCTTTATTTTCATCCTTCCTTATTTCCTTGATTTCTTTCGCTATATGAGTAGGATTTAGGTAAATCTTAAATGAGTAATAGGTGTACAGAAGTTATTTAAATCCTTTATTGCATGTTTTTCCATGTATGTCTATTGTGATAAATGTCTTTTAGAGAAATTCTGATTGAGTACTGTCTAAGCATATTTAAATACAGGTTTTAAATGCCAGTAAACACTGACATTTTTAAGTTCTTATTCCTCTTTGAAATTTTATTTTATTTTTTCTTTTGTTAATATGTGAATCTTCGGTTAGGTTCAGATTTAAGATATAAAGAAAAATGTCAAATTTGGTTTGTAAAAATATTGCCTTTGCTTTTTCTTAAACAATTTTATTGAGATATAATTCACTCATTTAAAGTGCACAATTAATTCAGTGGATTTTTTGTAT
This sequence comes from Antrozous pallidus, assembly GCA_027563665.1. NCBI lineage: Eukaryota > Metazoa > Chordata > Mammalia > Chiroptera > Vespertilionidae > Antrozous > Antrozous pallidus. The sequence continues at coordinate 68,677,450 of CM050512.1, forward strand.
ATTAATAGAATTGGTGCAATCATCACCAAAATTTTATCAATCTAATTTCACCTCAAAATGAAATCCTGTATTATACTTATTAGCAGCCATCTGCATTCTCTCACTTCTTCCCTCTCCTATCTCCCTAACCTAGACCAGTGGTCGGCAAACTCATTAGTCAACAGAGCCAAATTATCGATAGTACAACGATTAAAATCTCTTTTGAGAGCCAAATTTTTAAAACTTAAACTTCTTCTAACGCCACTTCTTCAAAATAGACTCGCCCAGGCTGTTTTATTTTTTGGAAGAGCCATACTCAAGGGGCCAAAGAGCCACATGTGGCTTGCGAGCTGCAGTTTGCCAACCACGGACCTAGATAATCATAATTTACTTTTTAACCTTATACTAGAGCCTAATGCATGAAATTCATGTAAGAGTAGGCCTTCCTTCTTTAGGCTGCTTGGCACCGCTTCCCTCTGGCACCTGGGACCTGGGCTTGCCTTGCAGCCCCAGCTTCATCCAGAAGGTTGTCCAGAAGGACATCTGGAAAGAGATCTGATCTAATTAACATATTACCTTTTATTATAGACTAGAGGCCCCATGCATGAAATTTGTGCATGCGGGGAGGGAGGGTGTCCCTTAGCCCAGCCTGCACCCTCTCCAATCTGGGATCCCACTCATAATTCAGGACTGCTGGCTCCCAACTGCTTGCCTCCCTGATTGCCCCGAACCACTTCTGTCTGCCAGCCTGATCACCCACTAACCATTCTCCTGCCAGCCTAATTGATGCCTCATTGCTCCCCTGACAGCCTGATTGCCCCTAACTGCCCTTCCTGCAGGCCTGGTCACCCCCAACTGCCCTCCCCTGCAGGCCTGGGTACCCCCCATCCCCCCCAAAACTGCTGTTCCCTGCAGGCCCGGTTGCCCCCAGTTTCCCTCCTCTTCTGGACTGGTCACCCCTAACTGCCCTCCCCTGCAGGCCATCTTGTTGTAGCCATCTTGTGTCCACGTGGGGACAGCCTTGTGTTTCAAGGTGATGATCAATTTGCATATTACTCTTTTATTAGATAGGACTAGGGGCTTGGTGCACGAAATTCGTGCACTGGGGTGGGTGATCCCTCAGCCAACCTGCCCCCTCACACATACTGGAAGCCCTCTGGCCGAGGCTTTAGCCCTTGGGCACCCAGCCATTGCCCTGTAACGGGGCAGATGGCTGGCTCCATCCCAGCCCTGCCCCCCACAACCCCTCCAGCCAGGACCTTGGCCCCAGCCAGCTCGCCCCCAGTTAGCACACGCCTTGGCCCCGCCTGCCCAGGCCCGGGCTGCCTCAGACACGCCCCCTAAGGTCCCCCCAGGCCTGGGCCACCTCAGACATGCCCCTCCCAGACCCAGGCTGCCTCGGCCACACCCCCCCGGGCCAGGGCTGCCTTGGACACGCCCCCCACCACCCCTGGGCCGCATCAGCCACGCCCCCGCGACCCAGGCCGCCTTGGCCATGCCCCCCAGACTTCCCCAGGCCTGGGCTGCCTCAGCCATGCTCCCACCCTCCTGATTGGCTGGTGGGCGTGGCTTGTGGGTATAGCAAAGGTACAGTCAAATTTGCATCTTACTCTTTTATTAGATAGGATAGATAGACTAGAGGCCTGACACATGGGATCCCTTGGCCTGGCCTGCAGGGATCAAGCCTAAACCCACTCTCCAACATCCCCTGGGGGTCCCAGATTGCAAAAAAGTGGGCGGTTCATGGGTGACACACCCCAGAGTCAGGCTCTGGTTCTGTGTGTGTGTTACCCAAGAACCACAGCTGCCAAGTCACTGCAGCTCAGCAGCTCCTACATTGAGTATCTGCCCCCTAGTGGTTAGTGCTCATAATAGCTACCAGCCTATAAATAGCTTGGTGTGTGTGTGTGTGTGTGTGTGTGTGTGTGATAGATGTATAGATTTGCCTAGTCTGGTCATTTCATATAAAGGGAATCATACAATGTATGATCTTTGTGATTGGCTTTTTTTACTTAGCATAATGTTTTCAAGATGGATCCATGTTGTAGCTTGTATCAATACTGTATACATTTTATTGCTGAATAATACTCCGTTTTGTGGCTAAACCTTATTTTGATTAGCCATTGGTAAGTTAGTTGATGGACATTTGTGTTGTTCCTACTTTTTGGCTATAAATACTGCTATGAACATTGGTATACAGATTTTTATGTGGACATGTGTTTTATTTTTCTGCATTTATATCTAAGAGAAGAACAATTATGTCATAATATAACTGTTTAACATTTTTTAGGAACTGCCAGCCGGTTTTTCAAAGAAGCTGCATTTCTAACCAGCAGTGTATATAGGTTCCAATTTCTTTACATCCTAGCCTTATTACTGTCTGTTCGTTTGATTATTGCCATCCTAGTTTAGTATCTCATTGTGGTTTTAATTTGCATTTTCCCAAACACTTAATTATGGTGAACATTTCTCATGTGCTTATTGGCTGTATATTTTCTTTGGAGAAATGTTTATTAAATCCTTTGCCCATTGTTTAATGGAATTATTTATCTTTTTATTATTGAGTTTTAATATCTCTTTATATAATCTGGGTATAAGTACCTTATCAGATACATGATTTGCAGATTATTTTCTCCCATTCTATGGGCCATCATTTTGTTTTCTTGCTGATATAATTTTCTGCCTAAAATTTTTTAACTTTAGTGAAGTCTAACACACACACACACACACACACACACAGCTTGTGGTTTTAGAAAAAATCATTGCTTAACCCAAGGCCATGGAGTTTTACCCCTGTGATTTCTTCTAAGAGTTTCATAGTTTTAGCTGTTATTTGTTTATTTTTTTTATCTATAATCATTTCTGAGTTAATACTGATATCTAGTTCAGCACCATTTGTTTAGAAGATTATTCTTTTACCATTGAATGAGCTTGTACCCTCGTACAAAATCATTTGGGGTTATGTGAGGGTTTACTTCTGCACTCTCAATTTTCCTTTGTTCTACCAGAGACCCAGTGCATGAAATTCGTGCACAAGGCAGGGGTATCCCTCAACCCAGCCTGCACCCTCTCCAATCTGGGACCCCTCGAGGGCAGTCAGACATCCCTCTCACAATCCAGGACTGCTGATTCCCAACTGCTCACCTGCCTGCCTTCCTGATTGCCCCTAGCCGCTTCTGCCTGCCAGCCTGATCACCCCTAACCACTCCTGTGCCAGCCTAATTGATGTCTAACTGCTCCCCTGCCAGCTTGTTTGACCCCAACTTCCCTCCTCTGCCATCCTAGTCATCCCTAACTGCCCTCCCTGCAGGCTTGATCACTCCCACCTGCCCTCCCTTGCAGTCCTGGTCTCTCCCAGTTGCCCTCCGCTGCTGGCCATCTTGTGGTGGCCATCTTGTGTCCACATGGGGACAGGATCTTTGACCACATGGGGTAGCCCTCTTGTATGTTGGAGTGATGGTCAGTTTGCATATTATTCTTTTATTAGATAGGATAGAGGCCTGGTGCAAGGGTGGGGGCCAGCTGATTTGCCCTGAAAGGTATCCCAGATCAAGGTGGGGGTTCCCTTGGGGCATGGGGCAGCCTGGGCGAGGGACCTATGGTGGTTTGCAGGCTGGCCACGCTCCCGAGCAACCCAAGTGGAGGTCCTGGTATCTGGGATTTATTTGTGTTCTACAATTGAAATTTTGTAGCCTGGAGCGGAGCCAAGCCTTCTGCTCCCTCCTTGGTGACAGGCATTTCCATTGGAATTTATTTAACTTCTATAATTGAAACTTTGTGTTCTAGAGTGGAGACCTAAGCCAGTCAGAGCTTCAGGAGCTTGGCTTCTCCCATCGCCACAGGAAACCCTATCCTCTGCTCTCTCCAGCTCCATGGCTGCTGCCATTTCTTTTGGGATATATGTATCTTCTATAATTGAAACTTTGTAGCATTAAGCGGAGGCCTAGGCCATTAAAAGCAGGCAGAAATCTTGGCTTTCTCCACTGCTGGGGAATCTCAAGCCTCCCTCCTGCTCTCAGTGGTCACAGCCATCTTGGTTGGGGTTTATTTGCATATTTGCTCCTGATTGGCTGGTGGGCTTGGCTTGTGGGTATAGTGGAGGTGCAGTCAATTTTCATATTGCTCTTTTATTAGATAGACTATGTCTACATGCCCGTACCAAACTGTCTTGATTTTGGTACCTTTTACCTTTGTAGTAAGTTTTGAATTCAGAAAGATTCAATCTTTCAAGTTTATTCTCCTGCTCTCCTCCACCCCCCCAAGATTGTTTTGGCTTTTCTGGTCCCTTGCATTTCCATGAGTTTTAGGATGAGCTTGTCAGTATCTGCAAAGGAAGCAGCTAGGGTTTTGAAAATACTTATTAAAAGTTTACACATTTGATCCTATTTTGTACAAGTTTATTTGTAAGTATCTATGTTCTAATAGCCATAGTACAAAAATCCAATCTTAAGATTTTATACTATCCTATATAATAAAAGAGGAACATGCAAATTTGACTGTACCTTCACTCCTGATTGGCTATGCTACTAGCCAGTCAGGAGCAGGGGCGGGACCAAGTGGCACGAGTGCCGGGTCCCGGGTGTGGAGATGAAACGGTGGTGGCGGCGAACGCCCAGCTCCCGGGACTGAGTGGTCGCAGGCAGCCGGGGCTGAGCTGAGCAGGGTAATGGCTGGGAGTCGCAGGCTGGGGATGAGCCATCAGTTGGACATCCCCTGAGAGCTCCCAGTATGTGAGAGGGGACAGGTTGGGTTGAGGGACCACCCACCCTCAGTGCACAAATTTTGTGCACTGGACCACTAGTTTTTTAAATAATAGAGATTCTGTCTTAAGTGTCTTAAGTTTACCTGCTCAGTTTTGAGTAGCGGTTTTGATAGTAGTGGTAATGATAATTACAGTTCACAGGTTTTTCTGTGCTTGCTTTGTTTTAGTGTCTCTGCCTAGCTCATATTATTGTATATTATCCTTACAACAATCTTATGATATGTCTATTGTTAGCCTCTTTTTATTGACAATATAACTGAAGCTTAATATAATGAGTAACATGGTTAAGGTCAGCAAAGCCAGTAAATGGAAGAGCTTGGATTTGAACCTAGACCTATTCAATTTAGAACTTGTGTTCTTAACTCTTAGCCTGTAATGATGCCTTATAGATTATTAATACTTAATATACATATTAACTACATGTATATACTTAGTCATATGTTTGGCAAACTCAGCTACCAGGAACAAAACCAATAACCAATAAGTAATAAACAGAAGTATTTATTAGACAGCCCACACACTAAAGTACAATTTGTTTCTCAAAGGTAACCCTCTCATTTTACTCATTTTGTTTTGTTAATGCTGTCTTTGAAAAGAGATTAGCAAATAAGTAAGAAAAGGAAATTACAGAAGCAGACCCACTAACAACAGTAAATTTTATTTAAATGAATACAAGTTCACCTAGGCTGGTGTGGCTCAGTTGGTTGGACATCATCCTGTGCACCAAAGATTGCTAGTTCCATTCCTGGTCAGGTTGCGGGCTTGGTTCCCCGGTAGGGAGTGTGCAGGAGGCAGCCGATCTATATTTTGCTCTCACATGGATGTCTCTCTTTCTCTCTTTCCTTTCATCTCTCTCTCACAAAATCAATTAAAAAATAATTAAAATAAGTAAATACAAATTATAAAAGAAATAGCAAGCACATCGGAGTCCTTTGCTACTTGTAGGTTATAGCCTATCTCCATTAGTTCCTGATATTATAACTACAACATAGTGTAAACATTTATGAGTTTTTCAAAGTAGGTAAGATATTTGTGTTCTGTTTAGAAAGAGAGAATGCTTTTTTTAAAGATTAGTCCATAAGATATATATTTTTATGGAATAAGCTTTAATTATCTAGAAAAATAATGTAAGTGGGACATATTTATGTGAATGCTGTGTAAGTATGTCTTGACTTGGGTCATAGTGTATCTGAGTCAGGACATACTGCTTTGAACAGTGACATAGCCTCTAATAAATTTTTTATTTTAGGTTTTAGAAGTTTATTTCTTTAGGCATAAATTTAGAAGTATTTTTAATTCTTCCTTGGGTGGGTAATATCTGATTGACACACAGTGGCAATCAGGGATTTCTCTGGCCTTGACCTAATATAGAACCAGTCTCATGTTTTTAACAGAAAAAAAGACACCTCATTAATACAATATTGATTGACACTTTCAGTATTAAGATATGAGTTTATTGTAAAGAAACTGCTTATAAACTAATGTTTTCTATGTAATGCCTCATGTATTCTCTTCCTAATACGGCATAATTAAAATATTTTGAGCTTTTTTATTGGACATTCTAATAGGTTTTTAGTTTTATATAGCTGTAGAAGCAATTACAAAAGTAAGATAAGATAAAGACAAATTAGGGAATGGAATGCTTTGACTTTAGCACTATGGTGAATAAATTAAAAATTGAAGGCCAGATAATACCACAATTATTCTGACTTTATAAGTTTCACCTGAATTACTTCGGTTATGTTTTATGGTCTTGGATAATAACTTCTTCATACTTCTTAGAGAAAGGAGATAGAATCAAGTAGATATTTCTTATATAAATATGGGAATATTTAAGAAAATTAGTAACTAATTTATCATCCCATGCTTTATTTTAAAAAAATAATAAGGTAATTAGTAGATAAAAAAACACTATGGAAGCTAATATACAATAAAAATATCAGTTATTTGCTGTGTCACTTGTGTTTAATTTTTTTTTCCCCAAGGCAGTGGATATAACTTCTTGTGGAAACTTTGCTGTAATTGGTCTCTCATCAGGAATGGTAGATGTATATAATATGCAGTCTGGTATACATCGAGGGAGGTTTGGTGAAGATCAAGGTAATGCATTTTTTCCTCATTAAAAAATAATATAGATAAGTATCAGGCTAATAATAACTCATTGGCATGTATTAAGTTCTTGACTGCCAGCCATTTTGCTACAGTTATGGATGGGCTATTGTCAATTCTATATGACAGATACTGTCATTACATCTTATAGCCACCATGTTGAAATACTCAGAGAATTAAATCATAGTTGTTACAAGAAAGTAGATAATATACAAATTGAAATTTTTGTTTGCTTCTTGCTTTAAGCAGAAAATCTTAACTGTTTTATGAAACCTTTGTGTATTAACCTGATAGACGAGCAATATAATAATCTCCCTACTCCCTAAAATTCAGAGTAATATTAAAATTTTAAGGGAGGTAAATATTGGAATTTAGATATTTAAATAAAGGAATCACTCTTTGTGCAGTATTCAGAGAGGCAATATCAATTCTTACACTTTTTTCTTTTAACATATCCGTTAAAGCTCATAAAGGGTCTGTTAGAGGTGTTGCAGTGGATGGATTAAACCAATTAACAATCACGACTGGTAGTGAAGGATTACTCAAGTTTTGGAACTTTAAAAACAAAATTTTAATCCATTCTATGAGCCTTGATTCATCTCCAAATATGATGCTGCTACACAGAGACAGGTAAAGTTTCTCTTTTAATGATAATGAATTTTCCTCTTGATTTTGTTAAAAGTTCTTCATTTAAATAAAGCATATAATTTACCAGGTGGGTAAATTAAAAAATCAGATTTTTAACATAAAAAGAACAATATTTTGCTTATTCATAATCCAAAGGTACACTTGACTTAAAAAATTACAATGCCTGTGAGATTTTAGTTCAAGTTTTTGTTTTTTTGTATATTAAAACTGATGCATTTATCTTGCTAGTGGCATTCTGGGACTCGCCTTGGATGACTTCTCCATTAGTGTTCTGGACATAGAAACTAGAAAGATTGTCAGAGAGTTTTCTGGACACCAAGGCCAAATAAATGACATGGTAAAACAAACTAAATGTTTAAACAAAACTTGACTCATTTCTGCTTCTATTTAATAGGTTAAAAATGTTCAAATAATTGAAACAGTTTTCCTTGAATAGCGTTAAACTACTCATACTAGTGTGAGGAAATATTTAAAAGAAATAATTTGGAGACTAATTTTCAAAGAGATTTTTAAGGAAAATGCAGAATTAAAAGGAAGTTTAATATTTCTCAGGGAGTTAATGCCATCAGGTTAAAATATATATGGTAGAGTTGATCTTTTTCTCTTAGACTACAAACAGGACCAAAATATACTTTAGAGATTTAAACATGAGTATATCATTTCTGACAATATTAAACTAGGCTGAAGGAACTTATTTCTGGTTTTTTACATACATAAAAAATTAATACTAGGAGACTTGGAATATCTGGTACCTAGTATATGCTAGTTTAGTTTTATTTCTAGAGTTTGTATAGCTTAATTCCAAAAGAGTTTAACCAATAATGTGATTTAGCTTACTATTGTACTTTTATGGAGGGATGTATGATATGATAAGAAGCACTCTGGTTTAAAAAGTATATGTAGAGAACCATATTAAGTTTATATTGTCATTTTGTATCAATTGCAGATTCCTTGATTTATTTTAAAAGAGAAAAAAAAAAAATCCTAGCTACTGAATGCCAGTTCCAACAGCTACTTTTACTTATTCATTCTCATACCACAAATCAGAATTTGCAATGCTTACCCATTTCCTTAAAAATAAGGAGAAATAGTCAGGAAATGGTGTTGTTCTGGAGATTGGAGATTGGTAGAACTACCCATCAACAGAATTTGTTGTGACAGTATCTATAGAAATGAGGGCGGGAGTGGGGTAATTATGGTGAAATAGCATTTTTAAAACATCTGTCAGTGCCAACAGTCTTGCTGCTGTTTTTTTTCCTTCTCACATTTTTCAACTTGTATGTCTGGAGTTTCTATTACTCAGTATTAAATTACTCCTCTTAAATTAAATCTATGAGATTTACTTATCAGATCATTTTCCCTATCCTTTAATAGCTTGTTCTGTTCGGTAAATTGATCTCTCTATACCTTAAGTTGAGTTTCCACAATATTACTGCATCCTGATGAACAAATTAGAATTCACTTATCCAGATATCATGTGCTAATATGGATAGTCATGATCCCTGTGATGTGCTTAGATTTCTGGATGAATACAGTCTACTGCCATTATGAACCCTAAAGTTTTTCCTTTTGGGTCTTCTTCCACATCTGACGTGATTTAAGCCTTAAAACACTTGCTACAGGCAAAGAGAGAGCTATTATTACTCATTTTTACTGATAGAAAAGCTATACGTTCTTCATGAGTAGTTTATAGTGTAAATTTATTTTGAAACTCTTTTTGCAGGTTTAAGTTATATTTTGGAAATCAGACATGATTAATGAAGAAAAGATTTTTAACAAACTATAAGTCAAAGTATAATGACTTTTTTATGTAACTGATATTTTAAGATAATTTGCATTCAAAATTAGATTTATTCTTAGAAAGCTAGTCTAATATATAGACTCTTTTCAAGAAAATGTAGTTTTTGTTGCTTTCAAAGTTACATTGTAATGAAATTAGGTAACAAAATATTTCTACTAGTAATTGAATGCTTTTAGAACAACAGCTTTATATTTAAAAATGATTTGTAGTTAAACACAGTTTATTAGTTGTCTATAAATATAGGAGATTCTAGAGTAAAGACTTAATTTTTACTGTTAATTTTCAAAACTTTTTATAATTCCTATTAAAGCCTAATCCTTATCTATATCCAAATCAGTGGTGTATAAGAAATGGTTTCTTTTATATAAAATAAAGTAGTCTAAATTTTACTCAAACTTAGTTTTTCATGTAGTCTGCATCTTTTAATTTATTGCATTCTTTAAGCTGTTAAAAATGCAGGCAAAAACATTACAAACATACATATACATATATTCACACACACACATTATATATGTACTCTTCTTTATTTTATTTTTTTAACTTAAAAGGCTTTCAGTCCTGATGGTCGTTGGTTAATAAGTGCTTCAATGGATTGCTCTGTCAGAACTTGGGACCTTCCTTCTGGGTGGTGAGTTTATTTTTAAATCCCTAATCTCTATCAGAAAATTTCTCAATCATTATCTTTTACCTATAATTAATGGATTATGTGCTTTTAAAAATGACTCAAACTTTTATTTTGCATGGTTTTTTGTTCATATTGAATTTAGTTAAAAGGTCAAAAACCTTAGCTTTTCTTGATGGTGTTATGTATTCTCTGTCTCTAACATAATTCTTGAAGGAAGACATTTTAGATACCTTCAGGAATGAAAAGATTTGGATAAAACCCAGTAGAGTTCAGAAATCTGTCTGATAGACTTAAACTTGCTACTAAAACAGCTCTCAAAGAGAAAACATGATCTAATTCCGTTAATTAATTTGAACATTGGAGACTGAGAGAATGTGTGTGTGTGCTTTGTTGTTGTTAAAAATTATATAGGAATAGTCCTGGCCTTTGTGGCTCAGTTGGTTGAGCATTGTCCCATGCACCGAAGAGTCACAGGTTTGATTCCAGGAATATACTCAGGTTTTGGGTTCAATTCCTCCTGTATGCGGTACATACAGGAGGCAACAGATCAATGTTTCTCTCATCCCCTCCTCTCTCTCAATAAACAATAAAAAAATACTCTTAAAAATTATATAGAAATAGACACAATTTAAAATCATAATACAGAATTGCTTAGGAAGAAGTGATAGGAATAGCTAAATATCTAGTTAACAAGAATATACCATAAGGAAAGACATTGGTGAGAAAGAAGTTGGTACTTTTTAATCTTCTGAAATATTTCTAAATCACTTAAGCTCTGTCCAAATCTACTTACCCTCCCCCCCCCCCCCCCCCCCGAGGAATTAGGTAAGCTCATACTTGAAAGCACTTTGACCTTTAGAAAGGAAAAACCCTGATGTAATCATTTCCTTTCAAGTTTGCTATAGGAATGAGGCACAGCTGTTTATCCAGCAGACACCTTTGGAATATGTGCAACAAAAGAGTGTTGCTAATTAGTCCAGCTCTAATAACTAGGAACTTTTGTCTGCAAAAGTTTCTCTTTTTCATTTAAAATATAGTAAAGCAAAATTTAGTTACTGGACTGTGTCTTTTGACTTCAAAAAGTTCCCTTAAAGTTGGTATTTCCTTTTTTTAAAAAAGCATCATTAGAAATATTGGTAACTTCCTCTTCCTAGGACTTCTGCTGTTTTTCTAAAAATGAACATTGTGATTTGAATTGCTTTAATTATAGTAGGAAAGCTGTACACGTAATAGAGGTGACATATGCCCTTGTCATTTTCCTTTTTCGTAGTTTTAGTTCACATTAAATGGGAGAGATAGGTTAATGTTCAGTAGTATTAAATTGGCAAAATATTTTTACAAAGTGGCAAGTTTATCTTTGGAATGGAAAAAATAGGATCTAGAAGCATTTAAATCTAACAGTCTTTGACTCAGCTAAATCTTTTATTTCAGTAAAAATCTCTTAGTCTTTCTGCTAAATCTTTTATTTCAGTAAAAAGTTGAGCAGATTTAAATTTGATAAGTTTTTGATTCTGGTATCTTTAGGGGAATCCTGGGGCAATTTAAATGAATACAAAGGCAGGAAGCTGGCAGAGACACAAAAACAAGAAATGACTCACACAGGGATTATTAAAAAAAAAATGTAATTACATCTACACTGATTGGACCAAAGCCTAATTTTAATAAAGACAAAAATAAGGGCTACTTTGGCTAAGATTGGGAATGAGGAAGGTTGAAAAGCCATGTCACACAACTACTGCTGTCTAATTGCAACTAAATTAGCATTTACCATTAGCTACTAAGCACTTTATATACTTTTATTTTTCATCTTCCCTCATATATGAATGGGTGTAGGTAGTATTACTGTTATTAGTTCCATTTTACAAATGAGGAAATGGAGACTCAAAGAGAAGCAACATGATTTGCCCACGGTGGCATATTCCATAAATTACATTTTGCTGCAATAAGCATTGGAGGAAAAAAGTTTCCCAACAGTTGTGCTTTCCACCTTGCTTGGGCTGTGTCTTACGTTATTAAGAATGAACTAATTTTCTTTATGTAGAAGATAATAAAGAAGTGAGGATTAGTGTTTCATCATACACCCATATGTAATTGTTGGGATTTTTATTCCCCTGTTTTTAAATCATAATTTGTATAACAAAATTTGGAGATTCCTAGTTCTTCAGTATGCTGCTTTGTCATTTACATTACATGTTAAATATTTAAAGAATGAATATGCTCATTACATAGTTTGAAAAGTGAAACTATTAATGAGTAAACCTTTGGGTGTGGTAACATACAGGTGTATCTACCTGGAATTGTACCTATCTAAAACAATTTCATAAGCACTGAAATGTTTCCTGTAAAGTTGTTTTAAAATAGAGAAAGTTTTTTTATTTTGTAGGGTTCTCAGAGAAGCAGAATTGAAATTTTTTGTCATTCGCTACCACTATCATCTTCATTTCTTTTTTTCAATCCACTGGGAGTTCATGTTGAACTCTTTAGGGGATAAGAAAAGTATAAAATAGCTTTAATAGATTTAAAAAAAATTTTTTTTTATTTTTCAGTTTATTAATTACATTGTTTCCCCTTTTTTATCCCCCTATATCTTCCCTCCACCCTGTACCTATCCCACCCTCCGCCCTCACCTCCACCTCCCCAATGTCCTCTCCCATTGTTGCAAGATTTTTGTCCAATCTCTTGCTGTACTTCCAACAACACTTTTCTCCCCAAGAATTGTCAGTCCATTCCCTCTCTATGTCCATGTTTCTGTTATAGTCACCAGTTTATCTTGTTCATCAGCCTATCAGTTCACTTGATTTTTATGTTCATTTGTTGATAGATGTGTATTTGTTGTTCATAATTTATATTTTTACCTTTTTCTTCTTCCTCTTCTTAAAGAATATCTTTCAGCATTTCATATAATACTGGTTTGGTGGTGATGAACTCCTTTAGCTTTTTCTTATCTGCGAAGCACTTTATCTGATCCTCAATTCTGAATGATAGCTTTGCTGGATAGAGTAATCTTGGTTGTAGATTCTTGCTATTCATTATTTTGAATATTTCTTGCCACTCGCGTCTAGCCTGCATCGTTTCTGTTGAGAAATCTGCTGACAATTGTATGGGTGCTCCCCTGTAGGTAACCAACTGTTTTTCTGTTGCTGCTTTTAATATTCTCTCTTTATCTTTTGCTCTTGGCATTTTAATTATGATATGTCTTGGTGTGGTCCTCTTTAGATTCCTATATTTTGGGGTTCTGTGTACTTCTTGGGCTTTTAAGTCAGTTTCTTTCACCAGGTGGGGAAAGTTTTCAGTCACTATTTCTTCAAGTAGGTTTTCATTGACTTGCTCTCTCTCTTTTTCTGGCACCCCTATAATTCGGATGTTGGCATGCTTGAGGTTGTCCCAGAAGCCCCTTACGCTATCTTCAATTATCTGAATTCTTTTTGTTTCTTGCTTTTCCAGCTGAGTGGATTTTGGTTCTTTGTATTTCAAATCTTTGACTTGGTTCTTGTGGCCCTCTGGACTGCTTTTAGGACTTTGTGTAATATTTTTTATTTCAGTCTGTGTATGCTTGATTTCTAGTTGGTCCTTTTTTTATCTGTGAGGGTCTGGTTCGTATCCTCAGGGATCTTGTTCATTTCCCTGAGGGTCTCATTCATTTCCTTGTAAGTATCATTCATTTCCTAGTAATTCTCATTCATTTGCTGGTTGGTCTTGTTTATTTCCTGGTAATTCTCATTAAGTTGATCGGCCTTTTGTAGGAGCCTCTCGAAAAGCCTTATAACTGTGGTTTTGAACTCTATGGCTTGTCGTCTTTTCTCCTCCATTTCTTTCACACCTGCTTTCTTTCCATGTCTCTGCATGGTGGCTGCTTTATGTGGTAGATATCCTCAAAGGGACAGTGGCTCAGCCTCCCCAGTTACCCGAGGTGGGTACTCTTACTGCAATCCTTTATGGGTTGTATTCAGTGTTTTTGAATTTAAACCCAGTTTGTTGTTGTTAGCCCTAGGAGGGTTTGACCTCCAGGTCAATTGGCTGTGAAGGGAGACTGTGTTCAGGTTGGATGGGCGGAGTCTCTGAGCTGCGCGGCAGCGGCAGCGGCAGCTGGGTCCTATGCGGCGCTCACGCGCGCGGGTCTGTGTTGGATGGGGATGGCTGCAGACACCTCCAAGAGAAAGCCGCTAGTCTCTTCCCCTTGCCAGACAACTCTGCCTTTCCCCAAATGTGCCTGCACACCAAAAGTCTAGCCCAGGGCTGTAAAATAGATGGTTTCCGGAACCAAGAGAGAAGTTTCCAGGGGGCAAGTCGTGGGTTTGCGCGACCCTTGAGCGGAAACTTCTTTTCGCCGCCTCTGGGTTTCTTGCAGACTAGGAGCCTCTGCCGCGCCCCGCTTCCAGGGTGCGTCCCCCAGACCTCGGACCTCGCCCGGTTCTGGGGAATCTGTGCAGGGGGACTTCTTGTACCCCGGATCTCGGACTTCGCCTGGCTCGGGAAATCTGGGCAGTGGGACGCCTCCGCCCTTCCCCGTCGGAGAAATCCGGCCGGTCGCTGCTCCAGCCCCAGCCCGCGCGCGCGCGTCCAGAACGGCCCCTAACCTGTTTCCGTCTGAAAGGCTGCGCTCCTGCCGGTCCTGAGTCTGTGTCCCACCTCTGCTCCTATTATTGGAGTTTACATTCGGCCAGCTTTCTGGCGATTCTGGGTGCTTGTCTGTTCTGCTGTTATGTTGTAGTTCTTAAATCATTGCGCGGGGCAGAACAATAGGTGTTTGCTTATGCCGCCATCTTGGTGTTCTCTCTTTAATAGATTTTTTAAAATAGGTTTTTATTGATTTAGGAGAGATCAAGGAGAGGGAGGTAGATAGAAACATCCTTCCTATTTAATAAATGCTAATTGACCCTCATGCCATCACAAATATGGCAGCGCCCACAGCCAATAAGGGGGGGGATATACTAATTGACTGCCACACCCTCAAAGATGGTGGCACCCAGTCCCTTCAGCCCCACCAGGGTAGCAGGGGCCCAGCCACTCCATGCACCTGCCTCCAGTGTCCCCTATTTCCCTCAGCCCCCCAGCTGCCTAGGGCCAGCCCAAGACACAGGAAACCAGGGCTGGCTGATGTGGTGTCGCCTTCCCCTGGTCGCTGGTTGCTTCCTGCCCCTAAAGGCTCCTGGACTGTGATGGAGGTGGGGTGAGAGGGAGGGCAGGCCGGGCTGAGGGATCCCTCCTGCCCCCTCCAGTGCATGAATTTTTATGCATCGGGCAATGATAAAAGTGAATCCTTGATCCACTGCCTCCTGAATGTCCCCTGCTGGGGTTTAAGCCTGCAACCCGGGCATATGCCTTGACTGGGAATCAAACTGTGACCTCTTGGTTCATGAGTCAGTGCTCAACCACTGAGCCACACCAGCTGTGTAGCTTTTATAGAATTTTGCATTTTGTTCTGTCTCATTGCTGTTTTCTGAGGAGCGTTACATGAGAATAATTGGAATAGAATATCATTTTGCATTTCTCCCTGAGGCAAAACCATCCCTTTCTTCTACTCATTAAAGATTTTTGTGTAACGTGATTCCATCTTTGGAAATTGATCATCTACACACTGTCTGCATTCTTTCAGGATATAACCCAGGGATGGGGAACATCCGGCCTGTGGGCTATATAAGGCACTCAAAATCATTTGGTTTGGCCCTGGCAAGGTATTAGGAGTGAGTTAATTAAATGTTTAACCAATATAGCAGGCTAATTTTTAAGTTGATGATATTATTTGACCCACAAATGATGTTATAAATATCCAAATGGCCCATAGCAGAAAATACCTATCCCACCCTTGATGTAACCAGAAATGACTTAGTATACAGAACTTGAAAATCTGATTTCTCATAGTGAGGATTTTATTAATGTTCTCTCAGAAAGTATATACCTTATCTGGGATTTTTCATTCTGTGACCTTGGCAGGGACTATATGGTAGTTAAGTCTGGGATTAAGCCTTCACACTTATACTTTATGAATTAATATGGCCCTGTAAAATATGCTTTGTTTGTGGAAATCATCTTCCTCAATTTGATGCTTTTACATAACAACGGAAGGTCTGTCTACCCACACAACAGCTGTGGAATCAAGTTGCTCAATGAATTTGATAAGTAATTATAGTGTTATATAAAATAAATTTGCTCAAGCAATAGATTTTAGATTCTCTTTAACAGACATGTTAGGACGTTTCACACCTCACATAGTTAACTTAATGCACAAATTATTAGTCTGCAACTGCTGTGTTTAGGCTTAATTTTCACATTGGAGTATATACATTGGAGTAATGTTTCTGCTCTGGGTTGTTGGAGTTAAATAATATAAATAATTTAACAGTCTTTAGTTTATAATAAGTGTTTACCAAAATTTTATTTTCTCCAATTCTCTTGATTCTCAAGAGAAGTCATTCTTGTGAGCTTCCAGAGTAAGTTTGAGCAGAAATCTCCCCTGTAACTAATAATTAAATAACAGTCATTGTCCTGAGCACACTTTGGTGTGTGTTTTCAGTGTTCCTAATTTTAAGGCTTATTTTCATATTATTCATTATTTATTAATTATACTCTGAACAAATTGAGATTTTTTTTAAAGATTAATCCTCACCTAAGGATATTTTCCCATTGATTTTTAGAGAGAGTGGAAGGGAGGGGGAGAGACAGAGAGAAACATCAGTGTGAGAGAGACACATTGATTGGTTGCCTCCTGCCTTCAGAGCCATGAATCAAGCCTACAATCTAGGTATGTACCCTTGATTGGAACTGAACCCAGGACCCTTCAGTCCATGGGCCAGTGCTCAGTCTACTGAGTAAAACCGACTAGGGTGAGAGATTTTATTTTTGACAAATCACTTAATGTATTCACTGGAGAGACTTCATTCACATCTGTGTTACTCGTGAATCACCAGTATAGATATTCCCAGTATGTAAATGTGCTGTTGAGCTGCTTTTTATACTTTAGTTTCAGTGGTGGTTTTACTGAGTTTATAGTGATTAAAAGTACAAACTGCTTATGTGGCATTTTCAGTTTTCTACCTTGAGCAAGTTTTTAAATCTTACTGGGCCTCATTTCTGATCTATATGTATAATCTATCCTATCTAATAAAAGAGTAATATGCAAATTGACCATATCTCTGCTACACCTACAAGCCATGCCCACCAGCCAATCAGGAGCAAAATGCAAATAAACCCAACAAAGATGGCAGTTAACTTGCATACCCAGGCGCCAAACAGCCTGGGTCCCAGGAACCTACTTGGGACCCAGGCTACTCCTAGCCTGTAGGCCTGCACTTAGGCCCTGAGTAGCAGGGGTCCCAGAACACCCCCAGCCATTGTGGAACTATGGATGCACCTGCTTGTCCATGCTCTGGCGCCAAGTGGCAGTTCGGGTCCATGCTCCCAACCTGGTGCCCATGATGGAGCTGGCTGCTGGCCTCCCAAGCATTTGGAGACAGGGATGTTCCCGTCTCTCTCCCCCCCCCCCCCCCCCCCTCGGCCCCTATGACAGGGAGCTGGCTGCTGGACTCTGAAGCATGTGGAGACTCTGGTGGCCGCCACCTTGTGTGGCCCAGAGATCCCTGCATGTCCCCCAGCCTGGTGCCCACAATGGGGCTGGCTGCTGGACTTTGGGGCATTCGGAGACAGATGTTCCTGTCCCACCCCCAGCCGCTTGCACGTGCTCTGGTGCCAAGCGGCGGTTCAGGTCCACCACCCCTAGCCCAGCGTCCATGATGGGGAGGAGGGGCTGGCTGCCAGTCTCTGGGGTGTGCGGAGACCCTGGTGGCCACCACTGGGTGGCAGGGACACCCCCTTAGCCCAGTGGATACAACGCAGGGCCGCATGAACTGCAGAGGAAACACCATTTTTAAAAATATATATGTATTATTGATTTTATTTTTACAAAGAAGAAGGGAGAGGGATAGACAGTTGGAAACATCGATGAGAGAGAAATATCAATTAGCTGCCTCTTGTACACTCCCTACTGGGGATGTGCCTCCAACCAAGGTACATGCCCTTAACAGGAATCAAACCTGGGACCCTTCAGTCTGCAGGCCCACGGTCTATCCACTGAGCCAGACCAGTTCCAAAGTAAACACCTTTTCTGACCGCTCGTTGGCTAAACTCCTGTACGCTGCCACTCATAGTGTTCTTGGGTAATAAAAATCCAAGAAAGTGATCTAGGGTTTTTCCACCATACTCCTGGGAGAAAAAACTAAGGTCTGCTGCTGGAGGGCTAAGAAATGTCATATCCTGCCCTAGCTGGTTTGGCTCAATGGATAGAACCTTGGCCTGCTGACTGCAGGGTCTGGGTTTGATTCTGATCAAGGGCATGTACCTAGGTTACAGGCTCCCCCCTGGCTGGGGCCCAGATCAGGGCTCATGCAGGAAGCAACCAATTAAACTGTCCCTCTCACATTGATGTTTCTCTCTGTCCCTCTTTCTTCCACACTCTCTAAAAATCAATGGAAACATGTCCTCAAGGGAGGATAAAATAAAAATGAAAGAAATGTCATATCCTATGAAAAACACATTTTAAAAATACCTAAAGACTAAAGAAAGTTGTATTTTTTCACAGTGAATAGACTAAAGTCCATGTTGATGAAAATACCTAGGTGGCTGCAGATGCAGGGTAATGGGGCTGGTGCCTTCCCTTGATCAGCCCTGTCACCTCCCTCAGAGGGTGGCCAGACTGATGGGGAGCGGGCCTCAGCCATCAGTAGGACAACTTCTGAGGGCTCCCAGTCTGTGGGAGGGGGCAGGCTGAGCCGAGGGAACCCCCCACGGCGCATGAATTTTGTACACCAGGTCACTAATATATATATATGTGTATATATGTGTATATATGTATATGTGTGTGTGTGTGTGTGTGTGTGTATGTATGTGTGTATATATATATATATATATATATATATATATATATACACACACATAAAACAGGAAATATGCAAAATAGCTGGCCGTCACCACCGGCTCAGGAGGAGGCTGCATCACAACTGCTAAGGCCCAGCTGCGTGCTGAGAGGTGACTGTGTGCAGCCCCCAACCCCAGCAGACACACACCAGGGGAGGGGTAGTGCTCTGAGCGGCCTCAGCACAGCTCAGAGCATGCCACTGGTGGGTGGCGGCAGCGGCCAGAGTGAAGCAGCCCAGTCCCGGATGCTTGGCAGCACCTGGAGCAAAGCAGCCCAGGCCCCAATGGGTGGCGGTGGCAGCCGGAGCGAAGCAGCCCAGGTTCTGGGTGCTGGAGGGAAGCCGGTGCCAGCTGTCAGGGGAAGGAAGGCCTATTCTTACACGAATCTTCGTGCATCGGGCATCTAGTTTATATAATAAAAAAGACAGATCTGCCTAATAGGATAGTAAGGATTCAATTAGTAGACTCAAAGGCTCAGGATACTTCATAGCATGGAATACTAAAAAAAATTGGTAACTATTGTTATTGGTTTTCTTGAAATTATGTTTTATTTAACATGGATTCTGAACTTTGTTGTGCCTTCCCATGAATAATATACTGCCTTCAGTGAATAAAATAGTTTTTAAAATAGCTGTAGTTAAAACAGTATATTTCTCTTAAAGTACACAAAGTATTCAACCCTTAGCCAACCTAAGAAGCTTCCTTTGCAGATCTTTCTCTTTGCTCATTAAATTCACTCATGTCACTTCCTGCTATCACCATTCTAGTTCAGATCTTTAATGCTGTTAGATGACTACTAGCACAATTTCACTCTTCTTCCTGTTCAGATATACTCTACATTCTCATGACAGATTTATTATGAACGTGAAGATTACATTACTATCTGCTCCTAAGCTTTCAGTGACTTTCCATTGATTAAAGTAAAAACAAACTTAGGTGTTTTGTATTCAAGAGCCTGTATGTAGCCTTATGCTTATGTACCAAACTGCACTCCTCACTAAACCCAATTGTGTTTTCCTTTGCCTTCCTCCATACTTCCCTCAGCCAGGATATACTTTCTCTACCATTAACATCCACTGAATCATATTCATTTGGAAGGCTCATCTCCAACACTGTTTTCTGAGAAGCCTACACTGAGTCTCCTCCCTGGGGGTGATCACACCCCCTTCCTCCCCAACTTTTCAAGCTGTGAGACTAGTTTTTATACACTCCTCTATGATTATGCTCTGTAGACTGAATTCTTTCATATGTTTCATGTATAGTGTGGTTACCTATTTGAAAAACAGACTTTTTCCATTACTATTTTCTTTTTCTTATTTATAGTCATTTTATTTTAATTTCTTCCGTTGCCTAAGCCGTTTATTATTTTCACTGGGACCGTAGTTTGCAAACTGCGGCTCGTGAGCCACATGTGGCTCTTTGGCCCCCCTTGAGTGTGGTGGCTCTTCCACAAAATATCATGGCCTGGGCAGGTCTATTTTGAAGAAGTGGCATTAGAAGAACTTTAAGTTTAAAAAATGTGACTCTCAAAAGAAATTTCAGTTGTTGTACTGTTGACATTTGGCTCTGTTGATTACTAAGTTTGCCAACCATTACACTGGGATAACAAAATACAAGAGAGTACTGATAATTAGATTTATTTAAATGTGTGACATCTTCAGAAATCTTTCCAAGTCAGTCTATCAAAATGGCATTCCAGAAAAATAGCATTTCCTCCTGTGTTCTCCCTGTTGAAACTTTCTTTGGCTAATTAATCAGTTTGATGTTCTGGGTCATTCTCATTAACAGAGGTTATTTTCACATAATAATATTACTGACAAAGCTCTTCGTTATTGATGCCTTTCTGGTATTGGTGATTATTAAAAAATAAAAATTAAGGTTTTCTGTATCATCTCATAGTATTTTAACAAAAATATATTTGTGAATTAAATGTTTTGGTAGAGTTTAACATCTTGATCTTTTTTATAGCCTTATAGACAGTTTTCTGTTGGACTCGGCTCCTCTCAATGTTACTATGTCCCCTACCGGAGACTTTCTGGCCACTTCCCATGTGGACCACCTTGGAATTTATCTGTGGTGAGTTTATTTATATAGTTCTGTTTGGGGTAAGGAGGAGAAGGAAGATGATATTGTCAAACAACCATAGTTGCTAACATCACTTTTTTTTTTTAATTTATAAAGTGGAAATGTCACATTGTTGACAGAGGGTTAGTTTACCATAAGTTTATGGCTGATTAAACATCTGCTTGATAATTTAGAGACCTTTGTTCAACCACACAATTAATTTTTTATCTGTTATCTTATTTAGCTTTTATTTTGCAAAAAGGATATGTGAATTTTAAAATGTTAGAAAAATGGGAGTCCCTTGCCAGGTCCTGGCCCTCCTGATACTACACCAATGCTGCTTTATAAGCAGCACTTAGTGAGTCACCTGTCAACTTCAGACTGCTTTATCTATAAGGCATTGTTTGGGAAAGGTGCTTGCTAAGATCATTCTAGCTGCATAACTCTTCACATCCAACTCCATTGTGACGAACATGTAAGAGGTGAAGGTAAATGGTCCATCATCTGGGCCGAGAAATAGTGCTAGGTATTTCCTAAGGTCAGATGTCTATGTCTTTTAACTGTTATTAATTATTGAGGAAGAGAAAAAAAGTACCTTTTTTTCCTAGTTATAAAATTTCCTAATTAAATTTTTATGACACAGAAGTAAATTCAGTATGCAATTGAAATATACTCTGGCCACCTTAATAAGCAAAATGGAGTATCTCCTGGAATCTGTGAGGCTTGAACAATCAAGATAAGAGAAGAATAGTAGCTATGGGACCTTAGCAGCTATGTAGTATCACTATTAATATAGCTCAGAACCTGATTTCCCCAACTTTCATTTTTCATTCTAAATTTATAATGTATGGAAAACAGAATCTGATTAACTCACTTTGGGATAGGAAGCTACATCTTGATTAGTCATCCAAGGTTATGGTGAGGGTCAAGGTAGCAAAAACATGGCCAGTTAGAGGGCCATTCTAGGGAAGGAGAAATCCACGACTGTTTACAATCTCAAGGATCTGATTATCTTATTTGTGTCTGACTTAACTCTCTTAGTCTGTCCTTCCTTCAGTTAGGTATTATTTCCTTAACTGAAGGTTGACAATTGTCAAAATAATATAAGGATATGGAGATCATGTTACTTTTTAAAAGTACTACCTAGTGCTGATCTCTCAAATACTTTTGTGTACTACGTTAGTAATGTTTATGCACAGCTTTCTTGTGGTAACATCTATGACATGAATCAAGGCATTTTCAAATTAATACTATTTTATTTACCTTTGAGGTTGTTTTTAAATTCTACATGATTGGAGTCTGTAGCCAAATTCAAGATTGTAGAATAATTTAAGTTTTTTTGTTTGTTTTTTAGACCAGTAATTGAAGTTTTTCCCTAAAAATATATAAGTTTTAAAATATGGCTTATGTTTTTATTTCTCAGGTCTAATATTTCCCTGTATTCAGTTGTTTCATTACGGCCACTTCCCACAGATTATGTTCCTTCAGTAGTGATGCTTCCTGGAACTTGTCAAACTGAAGGTAATCACAAAACAGTAATTTTTTGAAGTATAATACCATAAACCTAACATGGGGTATTGCTACTGAAAGCAGAGTTTAATCTATTCAATCAAAGTATTATTTAACTGATATGAAATATTTTTAATGACTTCATACATTTTTACAGAAATGTGATTGATGAGATTATTGGTATCCGGGAGAAGTGTTTTAGGTCTTGTAATGGGAATTATAGTTAATATGAGAGGATGAAGAAATTAGAGTTTAACAAATCTACATTGAGTAAATGTATTATGAAATACTAATGGATTTGGTTCGAATTAAATGTCTTTGACATGATAAAAATACTCTGTTAATTTTTTTTACCCCCAAATTTTTGTTTTCAGATGTAGAATTATCAGAAGAAACCATAGAACCAAGTGATGAAATGATAGCGTATGATTCCCCAGAACAGTTGAATGAGCAGTTGGTGACTCTGTCCCTCCTTCCTGAATCACGGTGGAAAAATCTTCTTAATCTTGATGTTATTAAGGTACTACTATAGTACAGTGAATATTCACCCCTAAAGACACATCCCAGAGGTATTATCTTTAGTAGAAATATCTTCCCCAACTTTGAGAGCTTTAGAAGGAACAGTTAATACCTAAGAGCATGCCATTTAGTTGAATCCTATTTAATCTAGTGTGATTATCCAGAATTCTCTTTATATATATTAATTTTGAGAGCATTGGATACAGCAGAAGTATAGCCTACAACTGCAGAGCTATTAGAAATGTGATGTTTTTAATGCAGCATATATACTACTTTTTTAACTTCTAAAAAAGAAAAAAAATATTGCCAACATGTGTGATATCTATTACTAGTCATTTGGAAATGAAAAGACTTTCACTAGTCTTTTTAAAATTAAGCTTCAATTCTAGAGGTTGCTGTGTTGGATCCAGGCATGTAAGTTAATAAGATCTAGGTACTAGGTAATGTCCTGTGGCAGTGCCAATGAAAAAAAATCCTGGGTCCTTTGTATTTGAGGAAATTATAATTGTACATGAAAAATAGGTAATATATTAGTGTTTTTCAAAGCATATTTCATGATCCTCATTTGTGAGTAGTAAAAAAAATTGAGAGGAATAGACTAGAGTAGAAAATTTTAGAGGCCATCCTATGATAATTCTAAGCATACTATCTAATGAAAGAGAAACATGCAAATTGACTGTATCTCCGCTATGCCCACCAGCCAATCAGGAGCAAGTATGCAAATTAACCCAATAAATATGGTAGCAGCCACAGAACTGGAGCAAGCAGGCAGCTTGGGTTTCCCCTGGCGATGGAGGAAGCCAAGCTTCCTGCCGCCTTGGCCAGCCCTGGCCTCCACTCAAGGCTACAAAGTTTCAATTATAGAAGATAAATAAATCCCAGATTCCAAGGCCTCTTCTTGGGTCACCCAGGGGCATGGCTGGCCTGCAAACCACCACAGGCCCCTTGCCCAGGCTGCCTAACATCCCAAGGAAACCCCCACCCTGATCCGGAATATCCTTTAGGGCAAACCAGCTGGCCCCCACCAGTGCACTAGGCCTCTATCCTATCTAATAAAGAGTAATATGCAAATTGACCATCACTCCAACACACAAGATGGCTGCCCCCATGTGGGCACAATATGACCAGCAAGGGAGAAAGTTAAGAGGGACCAGGCCTGCAAGGGAGGGCAGTTAGGGGTGACCAGGCTGGCAAAAGAGGGAAGTTGGGGATGACCAGGCTTTCAGGGAAGGGAAGTTGGAGGGACCCAGGCCTGCAGGGAAGAGCAGTTGGGGAGGACCAGGCCTGCAGGGTAGTTAGGGCTAATTAGGCTGGCAGGGGATTGGTTAGAGGTGCTCAGGCTTGCAGGCAAAAGCAGTTAGGAGCAATCAGGAAGGCAGATAGGCGAGCAATTGGGAGCCAGCAGCCCTGGATTGTGAGAGGGATGTCTGACTGCCTGTTTAGGCCCAATCCCAGTAAGATCGAGCTAAATGGGCAGTCAGACATCCCTCGAAGGGTCCCAGTTTGGAGAGGGTGCAGGCTGGGCTGAGGGACACACACCCCCATGCATGAATTTTGTGCACTAGACCTCTATTGATTATGAAGCTTGGTTTGGTTAGATATACATATATATTCACTAGAAGTCATATGTATACAAGTCATATTGTGGGCTGGCTATCAAAAAAGTGTAAGGACATCGATAACTATAACAAAGTAATAAGTATTTTTGTAACTAATAACTTAGTCCCCAAACAGATATGAGTGTGTTGAGTAAGGAACGTTTTCACTTGTTAATTTCCTCAAAGCTGTTACCCAATTTGTCAGCTAAAGGTAGTGCTCCATGGGTTGGCTTTAAAAATGACGCATGAGCCCTAACCAGTTTGGCTCAGTGGATAGAGCATTGACCTGTGGACTCAAGAGTCCCAGGTTCAATTCTGGTCAGGGTCATGTAACTTGGTTGCAGACACATGCCCAGTGGGGAGTGTGCAGGAGGCAGCTGAGCGATGTCTCTCTCTCATCAGTGTTTCTGGCTCTCTATTCCTTTCCCTTCCTCTTTGTAAAAACTCAATAAAATATATTTAAAAATAAATAAATAAAAGTGACTTGAAGAAAAAACAACAATGCATGGAAAAGTGTAAGTAATAGATGAGTGAAGGGAGTAATCAGTAATGCCCAATTAATAACCTAAGATTTTTAACTATGCTGATCCTTGCTAAGACATAGTTTGTTCTGCATAAAAACTTAAATAGGAACCTGCTTGAATGATTGATTGTATGAGAAGTGCTCACTTTCAATATTTTTATATCCTACTGAATGAAAAAAGTTAGAATTTTATATTTGTTTTGTGGTTTTGTGTCGGAGATAGATAATCTCCGGAGTGCTATGGCACTCCTCCAAACCCTTTTATTTGTTTTACGGTTCATGGACTGTCTCCCTTGTCACTTTGTAGCAGTGACTTAGAAGTGAAACTGGGACTCTTATTCCTCTACCATCTCAAAAGAAGGGCTGTACTTACCCTGTAATTTAGGAGTACTTTATTCTGTTTTCAGGTAGTAACTTTCTTTTATTCCATTACTCTTCAAGGCCACCAATATCCCTAGTTTTCTTTCAAAAAGCAAATCTCCCTAAGGTTACAGAGCTCCTGGAATGGAAGAGGAATAGTGGGAGGTAAAATTGTGAGACTCCTCTATCAGGCAGTTTACCATACAAAGCCTCTTCATCAAGTGCTCTTGAGATAGTGATGTGTAGTGTGTAAGCATCAAAACTAAATTCTGTTGGTGGGAAATCCCATAGTGGTTTTCCTGGTTAAATTTTACTGACACTTGAAACATTTTATAAACAGGCAAATAGTATTTTCTTGCTTCTTAAAAAACAAATTACTAAGGAAAAATAAAAAATTTCAACAATGTAGGAGAATTAGGGACAAGCTTCACAAAAATATTGCACCTAATTACTTCTAAAGGCTCTGGGCTCTGGGAAAATACTGAGCATTTGTAAATTTTGCTTTTTAGCCCATTTTGATAAGAAGTTTATATTTTAATATTAAAGAATTTCAGAAGTGTTTGATTATTATTTCTTCACCTAAATATTCATGTTTCAGGAAAATGAGGTGTGTTTGTCCTAGGGCTTCTCCTGAACCCTGTCATATCCCTTCTGCCTTATTAGCAGGGATTCTGGAGATTTGCATTGGGAAACTCACTTTAAAGATATCTGTGATATTATATTGATTGATGGGATTTTATTTTAACATTTTAATCTGAAAATTTTTCATTCTTTTTGGGACTTTTTAAAAAAATTCTTGAGAATTAAATATTAATAACTGTTAGCCAGATAATTACTTGCTTGTCTTTTTATTTTTTTCTCTTTAAACAGAGAAAGAATAAACCAAAGGAACCTCCCAAAGTACCCAAGTCAGCACCATTTTTTATACCAACAGTTCCTGGCCTTGTACCCAGATATGCTGCGCCTGAACAAAATAATGATCCACAGCAGGTAAAAACCAAGTTGGGGCAATCTAAGTATATGGGGGGTAAGGGGAGAAGAGTTTGTTTGTATTATACATTGTAATTTTTTACCAACACCCAGTTTTATGCATATAGAATAAATTAATGATAGCTTTTAATTATAGACTATATTTTTTGTTACACTTGTGTTTTTTTAATAATATGTATTTGTTTTTAAGTCTAAAGTGGTAAATCTTGGAATTTTGGCTCAAAAATCAGATTTCTTCTTGAAACTTGAAGAAGGACTCGTGAATAATAAATGTAAGTTAAATTATAAAATATTTACCAAGTATCTTTAGCTTATTTTACTGTCTATGAAAAGAAATTGAGTGAAATATTAGGTTTCTCAGTAGCTAAAAGAATATAGTAAGAATTAAAAGGGTTGAAATTTGGGTTTTACTCTGAAGTAACTTTAGCTTTTCTACCATTATATTGGTGCACGAAATTCATGCACGGGGGGTAGGGACTGTCCCTCAGCCCAGCCTGCACCCTCTCCAATCTGGACTTCTCGAGGGATATCTGACTACCCGTTTAGGCCTGGACAGTTGGACATCCCTCTCACAATCCAGAACTGCCTGCCTTCCTGATTGCCCCTAACCACTCTGCCTGTCAGCCTGATCAACCCCTAACCAGTCCCCTGCCAGCCTGATTAATGCCTAACTGCTCCCCTGCCAGCTTGTTTGCCCCTAACTGCCCTCCCCTGCAGGCCTGGCCCCCAGTTGCTCTCCCCTGCAGGCTTGGTCCCTCCCAACTGCCCTCCCTTGCTGGCCATCTTGTGGTGGCCATCTTTTGTCCACATGGGGGCAGGATCTTTGACCACCTGGGGGAAGCCATCTTGTGTGTTGGAATGATGGTCAGTCTGCATATTACTCTTTTATTAGATATGACTAGAGGCCGATGCATGAAATTCATGCAAGAATAGGCCTTCTTTCCCCCAGCTGCCAGCATCGGATTTCCTCTCATACCCGGGATCCGGGCTGGCTTCCTTCCAGCCCCGGCTTCATCTATAAGGATGTCCAATCT
Organism: Antrozous pallidus; assembly: GCA_027563665.1. Lineage (NCBI taxonomy): Eukaryota > Metazoa > Chordata > Mammalia > Chiroptera > Vespertilionidae > Antrozous > Antrozous pallidus. The sequence continues at coordinate 68,704,881 of CM050512.1, forward strand.
AATTAGCATTTTACCCTTTTATTATTATAGATGAGTGACACTAAACTAAGATGATACTCATATTAGAATTATCTTTTGAAAATCTTCACACTTTTTACATGAAAAATTAGATTTTTTTCTAATGCTTTTATTTTTATTTACAAAAACAATTTGCCATACAGTTTGGGAATATAACAGAGACTTTTGTCTTCAATGATTTTAGTTATTCCCAAATTATCTCATCAAAAGATAGTTTTAAAATGTATTAAGTTTGTTAATAGTAGATTTTTCTTTTTGAAAGCTATAGTCTGTAGCTAGTAATGATAAACAGTAAGAACTGTAAGCAATTACAGAATCGCAGTCATACTCATATTTGATTTATTGTTTTGTCTGTTCCGAATGCTTTTGTTTTTGTACCAGAATCACTCAAGTCCACATTTGCAAATCAAAAGAATGGTACTGATGACTGAAGAATAGTGGGCTCATAAAAGGAGTTTTATTTTAGGGGTGGGAGACAAAGAAGAAAAGCACTAATATAGTTTAGTGTTTTTAGTGCTTTTTATTGTAATTCTCTCATTATTTGTACTGGTTTTATTTAATTTGGTTTATTCTACTACTTAACAGAAGAAAATTAACCCACAGAAAGAATTTTCTGTATAATTTATGTATATGTTGCTTGGGTTAGGAAGTGGAAAAATTAGTGCCCTAAGTAAACTGATGTAGGTAATAACGCTTATTTTTAAAACTTAATACAGATGCTGCTGCTCTTAACCTTCTGAAAGAATTAGGTCCATCAGGAATTGAAACGGAGCTGCGGAGCTTGTCTCCTGAATGTGGCGGGTCTGTAGAAGTTATGCAGAGTTTCTTAAAAATGATCGGAATGATGTTGGACCGAAAGCGTGATTTTGAGTTAGCTCAGGCATACCTTGCATTGTTTTTAAAGGTAAGTCTAATGTAAGACAGTACTTCTTAGCTTTCCTTCCTCTGAAGTAATGTTTTCTCATTGCACTTTCTGCAAAGATGGAGATGTTCTGTGCCTGTGTTGTCCAGCGTGGCAGCCATTGTCTGTCATGTGGCTGCTGAGCACTCAAATGTGGCTGATGTGACAGAAACGGAACTTTTATGTTTTGAGAATTTAGTTAAATGTAAACGGTCACAGGTGTCTCGTGATTACCATACTGGGCAGCTGGACTATGCAGCTTTGTAGTTTTTAATTTAATTTAATTATTTATTTAAATTTTTTACTCAGAAGAATTTTGACTCAACTCTGAATTTTCTATGACAACTATTAGCTTTTTAAGCAGTTACATTTTGGCTGTTTTTCTGTGATCATGAAGATAAAGTCAGGTTTTATATTCATTTTTTGCTTTGTTTTTTTCTGTGCTTAGGTAAAAATACTTTTCTTTCGGTTGAAGGAGTTTCAAGTGATTTGGCAAAAACAGAGTTGCTATCATGACTAATGAAATGGAACACTCATGTTAATTTTAGTAGTATAATGGATTGAAGGAGGTAGATAGTGCTGATTTTCAAAGATAGCAGATAGGATTCTCATCAATATATAAAATCTTTTCACTTGATCTGATTATTTAAAATTATTTATAAAGTAGGTACTTAGTTGGTAGCGTGTGGTATGAAAAAATTAGAAATGCCACTAATTGTTTTTATGTCCTTTCCCAAATTTATCAAAAAAAGAATAAGTTAATTAAATCTTTAGAAAACAAAATAAAGGGCTCATCTGCATGTATTACCAGTGGGTTACAATTGGAGGAGAAACTTAAAGAAGCACAGAAAAAGGATTTAGTGTAAGAACTATGTCCTTGCTTCTGGCTCTATTTGAGGACTATTCTTAGAGGAGGGGAATGAGGACCACTTCACTTCTGCTACAAGTGTGATAGTACATCAAGTAATTCAAACTAAGGAAAGTTTGATAGAGGAGAGGGAAATGGGAGATGGTAACAAATCATCATTAAGAGAAAAATATTCAGAATGGTGTCTTCTGGCATTCCTTAGTAAAAACGTTGAGTCCAGAATAAACAAAATTTAATTTTCTTAAATGTTCAACTATTTTTTTTCTTCAGTTACACCTTAAAATGCTTCCTTCAGAGCCAAAACTTCTAGAAGAAATGACACAGTTGTCATCCCAGGTGGAAGAAAACTGGATTCATTTGCAATCACTCTTCAATCAAAGCATGTGCATTTTAAATTATATTAAAAGTGCTTTGTTACAATAAAAATAAATTTGTGAGTTTTGTAAACCAAAGACTTTTGTATTAAATGAGTTCAGTTTAATTCATATTTTGTTTTTCAAGTTGTATTGTAAGAGAAAGTAAATGCTAGTAGCATTACTGACTAGTCAGTCATTTTCCACTTAAAAGATAAGTACTTGTTGAAATAAAATTATACCAGCCTTTTGTTTGAAAACCTTAAAGAATCTACTCAAATAATTTACTTTTTGAGCCTCTTCACATTAATTACTTAGGTATGACTTTTTTCTAAATTGTCCTCACAAGCTCATGTTTTTTTAAATATTTATACTGTAAAAGAGATTCTGGATATTTTATGCAAAATGTTACTTAATCACGTTGAAGATAAAACTGATCTATAATCCTATATAATAAAAAGCTAATATGCAAATTGACCAAACAGTGGGGCGACCAGTTGCTATGATGCACACTAACCACCTGGGGGCAGACAATGCAGGAACTGTCCCCCCTGGTGGTCAGTTCACTCCCACGAGGGGAGAGGGACTGCCGCTTGGCCAGAAACTGGGCTCACGGTTGGTGAGCACAGTGGTTGTGGCAAGAGCCTCTCCCACCTCCGCCACAGTGCTAAGGAGCAGCGAGTAGGGGGTGGTAAGCAGTGAGGGGTCCCAGACTGCCAGAAGGATGTCCTACAGAGGGCTTAGCAGGGGAGTGGGCCTAAGTTGTCTATCAGACATCCCGAGGGCTCCCAGACTGAGGGCACAGGCCAGCCTGAGGGACCCCCTCTCCCCCCAAGTTCACAAATTTCATGCTCTGGGCCTCTAGTACAGTTATAAAAGCACCTTTATGATATGAAATAAAAAGGTGTGTTTCCTTTCTTTTGGCCTTTGCTGAATATGGGGATCATAGATTCTTAGAGCTGGGAGGCTGTCAGATATTAGTGCAGCCCTCTTATAATCAGAGGAGGAATCTGTTAATGTCAGCTTGGGAACCTCGGTGTCAGAGCCAGGTTTCCTAACTCTGCCCTAGTGCAGTGGTCGACAAGCCACGGCTCATGAGCCACATGTGGCTCTTTGGCCCCTTGAGTGGTTCTTCCACAAAATACCATGTGCGGGCACACACGTGCAGTGTGTTTGAAACTTTGTGGCCCATGCACAGAAGTCTGTTTTTGTTCTGGGCTAGTCTATTTTGAAGTGGCATTATAACCAAGGGGTCAAAGAGCCACATGTGGTTCTTGAGCCGCCATTTGCCGACCACTGCCCTGGTGCTCTCCATTGTAACCTTTCTAAATGTTCTTTTAGGAATGTGAGAGGCACTTTGACTTGGCAAATTGCTATAGGAAACAGTTGAACAGATACCTAGGATAGATGAGGGAAATTCCAAATTCCATTGAAGATAGCCTTCAAAGGTTTGTCTTCCTTATTGATGACCTCTTTATTTAACAAGAAACTACTGACTCAACTTTTCTCTCATCACCATTGTGAAACCAGATAGCTCTGGCAATTCCTCCTTCCTCACCATTTCCCTTTCATGGTTCAAAACTCTAGCGATTCATGAATTAAAAATAAGCAATTCTTTTTTTTTTAATCTTTATTGTTTAGTTTATTAATTACATTGTTTCCCCTTTTTATCCCCCTATAGCTCCCCTCCACCCTGTACCTATCCCACCCTCCACCCTCACCTCCCCTCCCCACTGTCCTCTCCCATTGTTGCAAGATTTTTGTCCAGTCTCTTGCTGCACTTCCCACAACCCTTTTCTCCCCAAGAATTGTCAGTCCATTCCCTCTCTATGTCCATGTCTCTGTTATATTCACCAGTCTATCCTGATCAACAGCCTATCAATTCACTTGATTTTTATGTTCATTTGTTGATAGATGTGTATTTGTTGTTCATAATTTTCATCTTTACCTTTTTCTTCTTCCTGTTCTTAAAGAATATCTTTCAGCGTTTCATATAATGTTGGTTTGGTGGTGATGAACTCCTTTAGCTTTTTCTTATCTGCGAAGCACTTTATCTGACCTTCAATTCTGAATGATAGCTTTGCTGGATAGAGTAATCTTGGTTGTAGATTCTTGCTGTTCATCACTTTGAATATTTCTTGCCACTCCCGTCTGGCCTGCATCGTTTCTGTTGAGAAATCCGCTGACAATCATATGGGTGCTCCCTTATAGGTAACCAACTGTTTCTCTCTTGCTGCTTTTATTATTCTCTCTTTGTCTTTTGCTCTTGGCATTTTAATTATGATGTGCCTTGGTGTGGTCCTCTTAGGGTTCCTATATATTGGGGTTCGGTGCACTTCTTGGACTCCTAAGTCAGTTTCTTTCACCAGGTGTGGGAAGTTTTCAGTCACTATTTCTTCAAATAGGTTTTCATTGTCTTGGCCTCTCTCTTTTTCTGGCACCCCTATAATTCGGATGTTGGTATGCTTGAGGTTGTCCCAGAGGCCCCTTACACTATCTTCAATTTTTTGGATTCTTTTGGTTTCTTGCTTTTTCAGCTGAGTGGATTTTACCTCTTTGTATTTCAAATCTTGAACTTGGTTCTTGGGGTGCTCCAGAGCACTTTTAGGTCTTTGTATAATATTTTTTATTTCAATCAGTGTATGCTTAATTTCTGGTTGGTCCTTTTTCATATCCTTGAGAGTCTCCTTTATATCCTTGAGAGTCTCCTTCATTTCCTTGTAGGATTCATTCATTTCCACGTTGGTCTACATTATTTCCTTGCAGGTCTCTTTTATATCCTTGAGGGTCTTGTTCATTTCCTTGTAGGACTCATACATTTCCTTTGTGGTCTTGCTTATTTCCTTATAAGCCTCGACCTTTTGTTGGAGCCTCTTGAAAAACCCTATAACCGTGGTTTTGAATTTCATGTCCAGTCGGTTTTTTTCCCTCCATTTCTTTCACATCTGATTTCTTTCCATGTCGCTGCATGGTGGCTGCTTCCCTGAGTTGGTCAATTAGCTTTGTGTGGTAGACTTCCTACTAAGGACAGTGGCTCAGCCTCCCTGGTTACCTGAGGTGGATATGGGCTGCACAGTCTTGCTGAAGTTAAGCTCAGTTAATCATTGTTAGCACTTGGAGGGTTGACCTCCAGGCCAATTGTCTGTGAAGCTCAGCTGTGCTCAGGTTGGATGGGCGGAGTCTCCAGGCCAAGCAGACAGTGTTAGCTCCGCCCTATGCGGCCTCAAGGACTCTGTGCCGGGGACAATGGCCGCCAGCACCTCTGAGAGAGAGCTGCTGCCGAGCTCCACCGGCTGCCGGGGAATTCAGACTCTCCCCAAATGACCTTGCATGTGCAATGTCTCACCCAGGGTCGTAAAACAAAGCAGACTGACGGTTTTCTGAATGAGGGACAAGTCGCAGAGAGCTCTCTGCGCCGTCACGCAGCTGAGCTGTTCGCGCGCAAGCTGCCTTCTCCACAAGCCAGCAGACCTGGCAGCACCCGAGCTTCCGCATGCCCTCCCACTGTCCAGTTTTCACCCCGTGTGATAGTGGGTTCTCTGGACTTTGCCCAGAGCTGGAGAATCAGTCCAGTGGGACGTCTTTGTCTACCCGTTTCGGAAAACTGGCCGGTTTTCAGCCACCCGCCCTCTCCGCGGCGTGCACTCCAAACCTCTCTCCGTGCGAATCTTTCAACGCTGTTCGCCGCTGCTCCTCCAAGTCATAGTGTCTTATCTTCACTTTTATTTGTGGAATTTTCACTCGGCGAGCTTTCTGGTGATTCTGGAAGGTGTTTGTTCTTTCGTTAAGTTGTAGTATTAAAATTGCTGATTATGACGGCAAGATAGGTGTTTTACCTTTGCCGCCATCTTAGTTCTCCAAAAATAAGCAATTCTTAAAAGCACAGTGCTCTAAAAACAATTTTTAGCCCTCGCTGGTTTGGCTTAGTGGATAGAGTATTGGCCTACGGACTGAAGGGTCCCAGGTTTGATTCTGCAAGGGCATATACCTAGTGGGGAGCAGAAGCAGCCAGTCAATGGTTCTCTTTTATTATTGATGTTTCTATCACTCTCCCTGTCTGAAATAAATAAAAATATATTTTAAAAAATAAAATAAATAAAAACAATTTTTAGTTTATACACTTAAAAGTAGTGTAATTCACAAAATTCACGTGGTTGTATTTCAAAGCCAATATAATTCTCATTAGGGTAAGAAGGTTTTACAGAATAATCTCCAGAAGGAACAGTCCTCACAAAGCATTTTCAGTGAGAATTTATATCAAGTATGTGGTTTAAATATATAAGGTAGAATAGGAAACTGCTAAAGAAATAAGCCAATCTGATTTTATGCTCTTGTTTTTCTTTTAGAAGTGTCTATAAACTTGCAGCCTCTGATCAAAATATTAATGACTTAAGTTCTAGCTTTAGAAACTGTATTTCCCTCTGGCTCAGTACTATAGTATAAAGTTGTGGCAAAATTCCAAAATATAAGCATGTACCATGTGAAAATTATAAATGACAAAATAAGAGCTCTAAACTGAAATTGTATTGCTTATGTAAATCTTGAACTGAATATTTTTTTCCTTCAAATCAGAATACAGAAGTTGAGTGTTTTTATTTGAGATATTATATTCAGACAATATTACATCCTCATTTTTAGGTACTCTAGGACCTTTCTTGTGTGTTTGCCATCAGGGAAGGGAGATATAAGAAAATACAGAGTATAATTTTTGTGTATATTTTTTCTGAAAATGCATGTCTTTGCATACTGCTTTTCCTTTAAAATTTAAATTACATGTGTATTATATGGCATTTGACTTGTAACAACATCAGAGACAGTTTTATATTTTTACATTGACCTTCAATCTCAATACCCTCCCTAGAAGTAACAATTGTTGACTTTCCATCTACACCTTTTTTATACCTTTTTCTCTGAATGTATATAGATGTTATATATAGCCACATGAAATAAAATGTGTGTAATTCTTGTTTTTTACATAAATATATGTATATCATTTAGCAACTTTTCTACTTGGTATCTTTCATTTCATTATAATCCTACCTCTTTTGTATAGTAGTCCACAATCTATGTAGCCTATAATGGAAACTTAGATTAGATTTTTTCACTTTTTTTTTTCTTTAATAACAAACAGTGCTGAAAGAATGTGATCCTGTATTATTCTATCTGCATATAAGGTTTGTCTGGGTACATATGCACAATGAAATACTACTCAGCCATAACAAAAAAGAATCTTACCTTTTATGACAGCATGGATTGACCTAGAGGATATCCTAAGTGAAATAAGTCAGACAGGAAGACAAAAACCATATGATTTTACTTATATATGAAATCTACAGAACGAATTGAAATAGAAACAATCAGATACAGAGAACAAACAGTTGACAGGGAGGAAGGAGCTTGGGTGTCTCAATGAAAAAGCTGAAGGGCTGAAGTACAAATTGGCAGTTACAGAAATTAAATTGTAGCATAGAGAATATCCTATCTAATAAAAGTAATACGCAGAGGAACCAAGATGGCGGCATAGGTAAACATCTATACTGCTGCCCTATACAACAATTTCAAAACTACAACTAAAAGACAAAATGGACGTGATCCAGAACCACCAGAGGGCTGGCTGAGTGGAAATTCCACAACTAGAAGGAAAGATAAAAAGACACTGAGACTCAGGGAGCTGTGGAGGGCAGAGTTGTGGATACATGCGGAGTTAGAGGTGCAGAGCCGTGTGCGAGCAGATAGGGCAGGCGGCTGAATACCAGCTGGTTTTCTCAAATAGGAAGGGAGACAAAGGCGTCCCACTGCACTGAGCCCCAGTTCCAGGTGAGTGTTGAGGAACCCAAACTCAAACAGGGTGAAACTGGACAGTAAGGAGGAAGCACGCTGAAACTTGGGAGTTGCATGTGAACTCTCAGAGAGGGTTCATAGCTGGGAGGGAAAAAAAAAAAAACTGCCGGACTGCTTTGCTTTCTTGTTCTGGGTGAGTCTTTGGGTGTCCAGACTAATTTGGGGAGAAACTAGACTGCCAGTGGGCAGAGCTCCGGGAAGCTTTCAGAGGGACATGCAGCTGTTGCCATGGGGCATGGAGATCTGAGAGCTGTTTAGGGAGGGTCTGACAGAAAACCAAGGCTGGCTGCTCAGCCTGGAAACTCCGCCCCATCTAAGCTGAGCACAGAGGTGCTCACAGTGTAAACACAGCTGATTGTCACAGCCATTTGGCCTGGAGATCAAACCCAGTGATACCAACAACAATCTAGGCTTAGCTACAACAAGACTGTGCAGCCCATAAAGAAGTGCGCCAAGAGTATCCACCTCAGGTAACTGGGGAGGCTGAGCCACTGTGCCCTAGAGGACACCTACCACACAAAGCTACTCAACCAACTCAGGGAAGCAGCCAAAATGCAGAGACAAGGAAACAAATCACATTTGAAAGAAATGGAGGGGGAAAAATGACTGGACATAGAGTTCAAAACCATGGTTATAAGGTTTTTCAAGAGGTTCCTAGAAAAGGCTGATAAATTTAACAAGACCCTCAAGAATATGAGCAAGACTCTGGAGGATATGAAAAAGGACCAACTAGAAATTAAACATACACTGACTGAAATAAAAAATATACAGAGACCTAAAAGCAGACTAGAGGACCACAAGAATCAAGTCAAAGATTTGAAATACATAGAAGCAAAATCCACTCAGCCAGTAAAGCAAGAAGCAAAAAGAATCCAAAAAATTGAAGATAGTGTAAGGAGCCTCTGGGACAACCTCAAGCATACCAACATCCGAATTATGGGGGTGCCAGAAAAAGAGAGAGAGCAAGATACTGAAAACCTATTTGAAGAAATAGTGACCAAAAACTTTCCCCACTTGGTGAAAGAAATTGACTTAAAAATTCAGGAATCACACAGAATCTCAAACAAAAGGAATCCAAAGAGGACCACACTAAAACACATCATATTTAAAATGCCAAGAGCAAAAGACAAAGAGAGAATATTAAAAGCAGTGAAAGAAACAGTTAGTTACCTACAAGGGAGCACCTATATGCTTGTCAGCTGATTTCTCAACAATCTATGCAGGCCAGATGGGAATGGCAAGAAATATTCAAAGTGATGAATAACAAGAACCTACAACCAAGATTACCCAGTAAAGCTATCATTCAGACTTGAAGGTCAGATAAAGTGCTTTGCAGATAAGAAAAAGCTAAAGGAGTTCATCACCGCCAAACCAGTATTATATGAAATGTTGAAAGGTATTCTTTAAGAAGAGGAAGAAGAAAGAAAAGGTAAAGATAAAAATTATGAACAACAAATACACATCTATCAACAAATGAATCTAAAAATCAAGTGAATTAAAAATCTGATGATCACAATAAATGGGTGAATATAATAAAATCAGGTGCATAGAAAGGGAATGGACTGACAATTCTTGCGGGGAAAGGGGTTTGGGAGATTCAGGAAGAGACTGGATAAAAATTGTACACCTATAGATGAAAACAGTGGTGAGGAGGTAAGGGCAGAGGGTAGGGGGAAGGGAATTATGGGGGAAGGGAAGAACATTGAAATAATCTGAAAAATAAAGATTAAATTAAAAAGAGTAATATGCAGATTGACCATCACTCCGACACACAAGAGGGCTGCCCCCATGTGGTCAAAGATCCTGCCCCCATGTGGACACAAGATGGTCACTACAAGATGTCCAGCAATGGGGGGGGGGGGGGGGGGGGCGGCATTGGGAGGTTCCAGACCTGCAAGGGAAGGCAGTTGGGGGCGATCAAACCTGCAGGGGAGGGCAGTTAGGTGTGACCAGGCTGGCAGAAAAGAGAAGTTGGGGGCAAACAGGCTGGCAGGGTAGTGGTTAGGGGGTGATCAGGCTGGCAGGCAGAAGCGTTTAGGAGCAATCAGGGAGGCAGGCAGGCATGCAGTTTGGAGCCAGCAGTCCTGGATTGTGAGAAGGATGTCCAACTGCCCGTTTAGGCCTAATCCTCTGGGATCGGGCTTAAACGGGCAGTCAGACATCCCTCAAGGGGTCCCAGATTGGAGAGGGTACAGGCTGGGCTGAGGGACATCCCCCACCTCCCATTCATGAATTTTGTGCACCGGGCCTCTAGTACTTAATAAGTATGTATGGGGCCAGATGAGTACTTGAGATAAGGGGACACTTTGTACACAATTGTCTAATCATTGCCATACACATGAAACTAATACAGAACAATATTGAACATAAACTGTAATCTATAATAATCTATAATAATAAAAGCATAATATGCTAATTAGACCAGATGTCCTTCCAGACAGCCAGGTCTGCAAGGGAAGCCCGGGTCCCGGGTGCCTGCTGATGGCCAGAGGGAAGCCCATGTCCTGGGTACCAGAGGGAAGCCAGTGCCAGCAGCCGGGGGAAGAAAGGCCTACTCTTGCATGAATTTTGTACATCAAGCCTCTAGTTGACAAATAAAAAGTAAAAAGATTTCTTTGTACTATATGCTTAGCTTTTGAATGGCTGGGCCAGAGTTAGGCAGTTTTAAAGAGAGCTATTTCAGTTGGCTTCTAAAATGACTATTAACAATTAATAGTTTCTCCTCAGCAATGAATGAGTACATTTTTTTATTACACATTTATTAGTGTAAATTATTACTAAGGTATGCCCATATTATTAAGGATATTAGATTTTTAAGTTTTTTATTAATCTAATAGATGAAAACCTATTTTTATTTAGTGTAAAAATTTCTGATGAAGTGAGAATAGGTATCTTTACCATGTTTATTTTAGAGCATTCTTCTATTTCTCGTGAATTATCCTTTACACTGCTGGTTTCTCTATTACATGATTTGTCTTCATCTCATGGGTTTGTTAGGAGTTCTTGACATAGTTTAGATAGTCTTTGACGTCTGTTAGTAGTGTTGGTTTCAGTTGGTTACTTGTCTTTAACTTATAGTATCTTTTTTGTAGATGTTTCATATATATATATATATATATATATATATATATATATATATATATAATCAAATTGATAAATAATTCTTATGGCATTCCAAAATACAAAGCATATTCTGTATTTGCTAAGACATTTTTGACCTAGATCTTCATCTGGAATTGAATTTTGTGAAGAGTGCAAGATACATTAAAAGCATTTCCACTGTAAGAGCTACTTATATTCAAAAGTCCAAAATCTATTTTCCTAAATCCATTCTTTCTTTACTCACTGATTTGAAATCAGTATTATTGTGTACTAAGTTATTTAATTAATATCTCTAATAAAAATGTATTGCTTTTATTATAGTTTTCTGGTATGTTTATAGATTTGGTGTGGGGGGGAAGCCTAATGATTTTTAAAAATGTCTTGGCTATTGGTGAGCATATCTTGAAGTTTTTATTTTGGTTCCACTAAAATTATAGGCAGAAGTTTCAGTGTATTCCTAGAAAATCTAAGAGAATCTCACCTTCTGAAATTGTAAGGCTTCATTTTCTATTCAGTATTGGTATTTCATGTAATTGTTTTTGTTAGAATTGCTTCAGTTATGATCTGGCATATGACGTTGAATAATAGCAGTGCTAAGCAGAAATTTTTTACTAATTTCAGTGGAAATGCTTTTAATGTTCCACCATTAATGATAATGTATGCTCTAAATTTCTGATAGGTACCTTTTGTTAAGTTATATTGTATTAGTAATTTGGTACTTTTTAAAAAATATATTTTATTGATTTTTTTTACAGAGCGGAAGGGAGAGGGATAGAAAGTCAGAAACATCCATGAGAGAGAGACATCAATCAGCTGCCTCTTGCACGCCCCCTACTGGGGTTGTGCCCGCAGCCAAGGTACATGCCCTTGCCGGAATCGAACCCGGGACCCTTCAGTCCACAGTCTGACGCTCTATCCACTGAGCCAAACCGGTCTTGGCAGTAATTTGGTACTTTTAAAACTAGAGGTAAATATAGAATTTATCAAGAGATTTTTCAGTCATAGCCGGTTTGGCTGATAGAGCATCAGCTGTTCATGGTTTTTATTTCAGTTGCAGGCTCAATTCCTAGCCTGAGTAGGAATTGATTCTTCAGATACTTTTTTTTCTCATTCCTTGATCCTTCAGATACTTTTTAAAAGATATATATTTTATTGATTTTTTACAGAGAGGAAGGGAGAGGGATAGAAAGTCAGAAATATCGATGAGAGAGAAACATCAATCAGCTGCCTCTTGCACACTCCCTACCTGGATTGTGCCTGCAGCCAAAGTACATGCCCTTGACCGGAATCGAACCTGGGACCTTCCAGTCCTCAGGCTGAGGCTCTATCCACTGAGCCAAACAGGTTTCAGCTGATTCTTCAGATACTTATTGAGGATACTGTGTTCCAAAATTTCATTTGTGCTTTGAGATATACTTGATTAAAACTTGAGGCAATTCAACTGCCAGCAACTCTGAATTTACAAATCCCTCCCTAAACTAATTAAGAAGTGATTATCTTTAAAAAATATATTTTTATTGATTTTAGAGAGGAAAGGAGAGGGACCAAGAGAAGCGTCAATGATGAGAGAGAATTATTAATTGGCTGCCTCCTGCACACCCCCTACTAGGGATTGAACTTGTAACCTAGGCATGTGCCCTTGACCAGGAATCGAACTGTGACCTCCTGGTTCATGGGTTGACACTCAACCACTGAGCCAGCTCGTTCTCAGGCAGAAAGTGATTATATATTTTTTAAAATTCTTAAATAGAATCTTATGAGCCTACTTAAACTTTGAGCCATACTGGAGAGGTATGGTAACATTTAGGTAGAGGGAGAGGCTTGTGGCAGCTCAGTTTTCCATGACTGCATAATGTTGGGAGATCTCTGGAAGTTTCCACTGCTTCCTTAGGGCAACAAGGGAGGGAACTGAGATATAGTGCCAACAGGCAGGCTGTGGAGCCAGCTGTGGCAAACTGAGCCGTGACCCTAAGGTGGCAGCAACACCCTAGCCCGGGGCCCAATTGGAGTACTGAGACAAGGCATAGGATGATGGTGGGTGGAAGGAGCATGATGGAATGATTTGGCAAGATAGAAGCTTCTCTTTATCAGCATGGCATCTTTGAAAGAAAAAAGGAGTGGACTGAACTGCTGAGAGGAAAGAAACAGGCTTAGTTGAAAATTTGGATATAAATTTTCACTAATATTTGAAAGAGTCTAAAGCGAAAGAGACTAAGAAACTATTTGGTAATTTTGCACCTGTCCCCTCCAAATCCAGCAGTTAGAGTGCTTGTGATGGAATGTAATCAGTTATATCAAGTAATAAATTCTGTAGGGATTTTCTCGTTGTCTACTGAACATTTCTACTGAATTTCTACCTCCAGTTATGCTAATTTCCAATTTCAGCTGAATTCTACTAAATGTCCCTAAGGAGTTATACAAAATTTTCATTAGTTTTAATCTCCAGTTTTTAAAAAATATCCATGTGTTATATTCACAGACATATAGATAACAACGATTTAATAAGACTCGCTGAAAAAAACTAAGAACGACATAAATCCTAATAATTTTTAGCTATGTCACTTATTTGTTGTGGCCAGGAATTTCAAATCAGCATTTTTTTTTTTTGCTACCATTTAAAATTTTCCACTATTTGACTAAATTTCAGTCTTTATAACTTCTTCATTTTGGGCCTTTTTCTCCCACTTGAACGTTCCAATCTGGCCTCTGGCCCATAACTGGTTCCTCTTTCCTCACTCCTGACCACACCCTGCTTTCTAGAGTAATTAGTCTCTAAGAAGTTGACTTATTCATTTCATCAAAGACGAGTTACCTATACTGTCTCAGATGCTGTTTTATGGTCTTAAAATACAGGAGAAAACAAAACATGGAAGGATTCCTGGTCCTTGTGGAGTTTAATTTTAGCAAATCATTCTTTCATATTTCTCCCCTGGCCTCTTTGCCTTTGTTCTTCTTTAGACAAAGATGGAAGAGAAATTGTTTCTAAGCCTTCACTCTTTCCAAAAAAGGGATTGCCAGGTGTTTCTCTTCTTGTTTTTCAGTGTGAATACATGTGCATGCATGTGTGCATATGTGAGTGTGTATATGTGTATGCATGCAGACAGAAAGTCTCAAGTAGCTTCTAATTATATACGCATATTTGCATGGAAGTACAGTATGACAAAAGGCCTGCATGCTGTTTTACTGCCATTCTTATCTTAACAAAGAATTTTATTACAGCATAGAAATCAATACATATGAAGATATAAAATGAGAGAAATAAAACTACTCTTTTATCTCTGAGGGTACCACCTCTTGCATTCTCTGGAGGAAATGGTTTGGTACTAGATGATCATATTTTGGGAAGCAAAAGCAAGGAATTGGCCTTTCGGTGTTTGTTAGACATGGCTTAGGGAGCTAAGGAACACTCCCAAGGGGCGGAGTGCCAGTGTTAGCTGTTGGCACAGTGAACAGTCTAACCCAATGGTAAAGTGACAGCAAGGGACATGAGTTGTTTATGGCCGGCTGCTGTGGTGATGAGGGGAGGTGAAGGGCAATGCACAACCGTGGACTGTAATGGGTGAGGAAATACCCAGTGTAAGTGGGGACCCATGTGCCTCTCTCCGCCCACCCCATTCCCTTTCCTCAGTGTTTCATTCAGTATCCTTGCGTGGGTTCCACAAGATGTTGGAGATATTAATGCTAATGAGACAAGGTGCCTGACTGTCAACTCTAGGAGGTGAGCTATGCAGGAGGAAAGGCAGAACTGCATGGAGAAGAAGATGATTATCTTGGATCTTGAAAGAGCGGTGCGATAGGGGGTTATACAGAAAGACAGAAGTCAGTAACCAAGGGGAAATGAAAAAGGCAGTAGGAAGGCAGGGGGGCTAACTGCATGTAAGTTATTAACTCTGGGAATATATGGATCTATGACCTAAATGCAAAGGAAACAACTTTTCTGCATTATTGCATGGTAAATTTCTTTTTAATTAGAAAAAATAGCAAAACTATTCATTCTGGGCCTTTATATATACTGGTACATCCCAATACTTTTTTTTTTAATTTTTTTCTTTATTGTTCAGTTTATTAATTACATTGTTTCCCCCTTTTTTATCCCCCTATATCTCCCCTCCACCCTGTATCTATCCCACCCTCCACCCTCCCCTCCCCCTCCCCAATGTCCTCTCCCATTGTTGCAAGATTTTTGTCCAATCTCTTGTTGTACTTCCCACAACCCTTTTCTCCCCAAGAATTGTCAGTCCATTCCCTCTCTATGTCCATGTTTCTGTTATATTCACCAGTTTATCTTGTTCATCAGCCTATCAATTCACTTGATTTTTATGTTCATTTGTTGATAAATGTGTATTTGTTGTTCATAATTTATATTTTTACCTTTTTCTTCTTCCTCTTCTTAAAGAATATCTTTCAGCATTTCATATAATACTGGTTTGCTGGTGATGAACTCCTTTAGCTTTTTCTTATCTGCGAAGCACTTTGTCTGATCCTCAATTCTGAATGATAGCTTTGCTGGATAGAGTAATCTTGGTTGTAAATTCTTGCTATTCATTATTTTGAATATTTCTTGCCACTAGCATCTGGCCTGCATCGTTTCCTTTGAGAAATCCGCTGACAATCGTATGGGTGCTCCCCTGTAGGTAACCAACTGTTTTTCTCTTGCTGCTTTTAATATTCTCTATCTTTTGCTCTTGGCATTTTAATTATGATATGTCTTGGTGTGGTCCTCTTTAGATTCCTATATTTTGGGGTTCTGTGTACTTCTTGGGCTTTTAAGTCAGTTTCTTTCACCAGGTGGGGAAAGTTTTCAGTCACTATTTCTTCAAGTAGGTTTTCATTACCTTCCTCTCTCTCTTTTTCTGGCACCCCAATAATTCGGATGTTGGCATGCTTGAGGTTGTCCCAGAGGCCCCTTACGCTGTCTTCAATTATCTCTTTGTTTCTTGCTTTTCCAGCCAAGTGGATTTTGCTTCTTTGTATTTCAAATCTTTGACTTGGTTCTTGTGGCCCTCTGGACTGCTTTTAGGACTTTGTGTAATATTTTTTATTTCAGTCTGTGTATGCTTGATTTCTAGTTGGTCCTTTTTTTATCTGTGAGAGTCTGGTTCGTATCCTCAGAGGTCTTGTTCATTTCCTTGAGGGTCTCATTTATTTCCTTGTAAGTATCATTCATTTCCTTGTAATTCTCATTCATTTCCTGGTTGGTCTTGTTTATTTCCTGGTAATTCTCATTAAGTTGATCGGCCTTTTGTAGGAGCCTCTTGAAAAGCCTTATAACCGTGGTTTTGAACTCTATGTCTTGTCGTCTTTTCTCCTCCATTTCTTTCACACCTGATTTCTTTCCATATCTCTGCATGGTGGCTGCTTTATGTGGTAGATATCCTCAAAGGGACAGTGGCTCAGCCTCCCCAGTTACCCGAGGTGGGTACTCTTACTGCAATCCTTTATGGGTTGTATTCAGTATTTTTGAATTTAAACCCAGCTTGTTGTTGTTAGCCCTAGGAGGGTTTGACCTCCAGGTCAATTGGCTGTGAAGGGAGACTGTGTTCAGGTTGGATGGGCGGAGTCTCTGAGCTGTGCGGCAGCGTCAGCGACGCGGGTCTGTGTTGGATGGGGATGGCTGCAGACACCTCCAAGAGAAAGCCGCTAGTCTCTTCCCCTTGCCAGACAACTCTGCCTTTCCCCAAATGTGCCTGCACACCAAAAGTCTAGCCCAAGGTTGTAAAATAGATGGTTTCTGGAACCAGGAGACAAGTTTCCAGGGGGCAAGTCGCGGGTTTGCGCGACCCTTGCATGGAAACTTCTTTTCCTCGCCTCCGGGTTTCTCCTCAGACTGGGAGCCTCTGCCGCGCGCCGCTTCCGGGGTGCGTCCCCCGGATCTCGGACCTCGCCTGGCGCTGGGGAGTCCCTGTAGTGGGACGTCTCCCATCTCCGCCCTCCCCGTAGGAGAAATCCGGCAGGGATTGCTGCTCCAGCCCCAGCCCGGGCACGCGACCAGGGCGGCTCCTAACCTGTTTCCGTCTGAAAGGCTTCGCTCCCGCCGCTCCTGAGTCTCAGCGTCCCACCTTTACTCTTATTAGTGGAGTTTTCATTCAGCCAGCTTTCTGGCGATTCTGGGTGCTGTCTGTTCTGCTGTTATGCTGTAGTTCTTAAATTGTTGCACGGGGCAGAACAATAGGTGTTTACCTATGCCGCCATCTTGGTGCTCCACCATCCCAATACTTTTTGTATTGAGTTGTTTTTTTATCCTATTTTACTTTATTTTTTACTCTTCCTTAGGTTTTAAAATAAAATTTATATCTACTTACAAATACATGTATATATAAACCACCATCCATATGTACATACACCTATAGGTACATGTATCCTATGTGATTGGACAGAATGTCACTTCTTCTGGAAGACCACCCCTGAAAGTTACAAGTGTGTTTATTGCCCAGATCACTGACCCTTCCTAGCAACCTCTAGGTACCACTTGACCTGATAACACACCCATGGATTTGAGTCCCTGGTGTTTGCTCTTTAAGAGGAGAGGATAGTCTCCAGGTCTTATCTCCTCTCTGCACTATGCTGACAGGAGCAGAGAGGCAGGAGACCCATGGAAGGGACCATGAGTCACCTGGCACTTGACTGAGCCTGGAACTCCTCCAGGAAGTGGTGGGAAGGGCAGCTCTTGGCACAAGAAATCCTCACCTAAATGGTGCATACCTGAGGTTTCCCAGAAAGCATGAGGAATATTGGGGTGGAGAGTTTCACTCTCTTTTAACAATAAACAGAAATAATCCTCTTGGTTCCACATGAACTAAATGGCAAAAGAGACATAGTCTCAATTAGCTTATCTCTTTGCCCTTTACCAGAGCCCAAAGGAGGAAATTACCATTTCTCTTCCTGCTGGGAAATGACAGCCACTTACCAAGTATACCACACCTTGTATCACTTGAAACCAATTTTATTTTTTTTAATATAAATTCTTCAAAAATTCTTCTTCTTTTTTTTTTTAAAGGCATTTTTTTTTCTTACAGTTCTTATGTAGCTAAACCCCTGAACAGACAGCATTTCCCAGAGGCACATAAGGTGAATTTAGATCATATGAGCAAGTGTCTCACACTGTTTCCCCAGATCTTCTAAGGCTCAGTCTGGCTGGCTTCCTCTTCTGTCAATGTAGCCTCATTCCCAGGGCTCTGGCTCTGCTTGTACTATTGTCCTCAGCTGAGCTTCCAAATTTACAATAGAGACCAAATTTTGTGCAACCACAAGTGTTCAATAAATACCTAATTCCATTGTTTTTACAGAGTGATTCAATGTTCCCTGGGGGCCCCTTGAAATACTTTCAGGGGTCCACAGAATATTATGAAAAACCATTTTCATAATAAGGCTAAGAAATTATTTGACTCTTTGATCTCAGTATTTCAAAATGCAGGTAATATAAATAGGTATTATCCGCATAACCAGAGCTTGGTAGGGTCATTGATAATTTTTGTGAAAAAGACCCGAGACCAAAAATGCTGAGATTTATTGCCCTACCTGATTGATTGATTATGGGATACCAGCATGTACTATGCAATACCCAATGCTTATCTCCAAAAATACCTAAAACTTGATGTTCCAAGATGTGGAATATGAATCAATACTACACTCAGATCCTCTGAGAGGGCCAGTGGGGCCAGGGAAGCTCTTGGGTTTTGAGATCCCATTCAATCTCCGATTTAGTTGGGATCAGTAGTCTACTGACTTCAGTTAGGACTTGATGGCAAACTTTGGCTTAAGACAATGAAGTGATAAGTCAAAAATGTTTCAATTATTAATATAATGCAATGTATCAGTCTGGGAGTTTGGAATCAGTTCCAGCTATTTTCAGTAGAAAACAAATTTATTAAAGAATGTTACAGAATCCTTCTAAATCTTTTATGGGCTGAGAACCACGTCTAGATTATACCAAGTCACTTGCAAGGTTTATACTGGCCCCGGTGCTACTGAAGGTTGGGGTCTTAACTACCCTGGAACAGATTCTGCACAGCATCTCCTCTATAGCAATGCCTTACAATCATTGTTATGTGGGTGCATCCAGTTGGAGTAGTCTAAGGCTCAAGCCTGAACTCAAATCACAAGGGAGGCCAAGAGAGAGAGGTTCTGGATTCTGTGATGCAGGGATGTCGAGTTGAAGTTCTTCAAAAATAGAAAGAGTGGTCTCAAGGTATTTGAAGTAAAATATATAAATAAATAAATATTTTAAAAAAATAAAGACAGACATCCCCATGGCCCTTGACTATCCAACACTCACCCTTTTATACTTCAACTTCCCAGCAGCAATAACAGCAGCAACAATAATAAAATACTATCTTCGTACAAATGAAAACACATTCACCCTCCTCCCTCTTACTTGATAGAAACAATTTTCTGTCAGTTAAAAATGATTTCAAGATGAAGTAACAGAAAAATCCCAACTAATCATGATTTCAACAAATGGTCATGATTAATTTTGTTTATTAATGAAAAAGTCTGGAGGTTTTTGACCTTCATTCAATTATTCAGTGATGCTGTAAAGAACATAAAGGTTTTGTTCTACTTTCTCTGCTTCATTTTTATGACAGGAACAAAGCTCCCCATGTCTGTCATTTTGTGGTCTCAAGATGCCTGCCAATAACTCTGCACATCATTGAACTTGCCCAAATAGAAGGGAGAGAAGCAAAATTACTTCTTCATTTGAGGCTTTCTTCTTTTAATTAGATGGGCCCCACC
Source organism: Antrozous pallidus (assembly GCA_027563665.1). Taxonomy (NCBI): domain Eukaryota; kingdom Metazoa; phylum Chordata; class Mammalia; order Chiroptera; family Vespertilionidae; genus Antrozous; species Antrozous pallidus. Next base: position 68,724,697 of record CM050512.1, read on the forward strand.
ACCACCAATACCACCCAGCTATCTCACAAACACACTTCTTCCAAGTCTCACTGATCAAAACTGGCTTACATGACTACTACCATTTGACTAATCACTGATAAGATAAAATGATTAATTTAGATCAAACATGATTTATCCCCCAGACCTGTAATGTGCACTACATGAACATGGTATTGTTAAAAGGGAAGGAATGGTAGACATCACAGTTATATTGGCAATGGACACTGGCTTTTGGTTCATTATACCAACCAACTAACAAAAATTCATTGTCTAGTAGAGATCATTTTTATTGAATTATGGTTACATATGATTTAAATGAACAAAATTTGGTATAATTTAACAATAGTAAACTACATTACTATGAAATGAAAGTGCCTGGATATAAAGGAATGAAAAAATGGTCCATGAAAAAAAGTGATATACAACACTTCCATGAAGGATGAACACTTCCAGAATTGAGAGCAATCTGCTTCTTAGAAAAGAATCTAGAAGCTAGGATTTAAAGACAATGGTGACATTTGTGACAAGTCTGACACTGCTTTCCTGTATGAATATGATTTTTAATGCCAGCTTAAATTCTAGGCTTCTTCTGATACCAAGTGGTCTTAATGCTCTCACCTGCCCCACCACCTGAGGTCCTCATGCTGCTGATTCAGTATGAGTCTAGTAATTCCTCAAATTATTTTTGTTTTTTAAAAAGCTTTATTGAAGTTATAATTGATATATTAAAAGTTTCACATGTAATGTATACTTCTTGATGAGTTTGGACACATGTATACACCCAGAAGGCATTGCCACACCATGGCTGGTTCAGAGTGCCCTCTACTGACTCCTGGAGTCCAATGCTCATTCTACTAGAAGAAGTAAAGGCAACCTCAGGTCAAGTCTAGAATGCGTGGGCAAAGTGCTGATGATGAGTCAGCTTTATCAATATTGCGTCTGTTAGTAGTATCACCCTGTTAAAGTTAAGGACTGAAAGGGGATTTCAACCATGTGATGACAAACAGCTGGTTTCATCTTGTCCCTTCACCTGAAAATGTTAAATGACCTGGTATTAGAAAGAAGATTCTAGGGAAGATTTCAGCACATTTTCCAGGGGTTTTTATTGAATAAAAAGCCATCAATGTCAATAGCATTAAAACATCATACATTCAGAAAAAAAGAATGTTTACTTTAAAAAATAAAGCCATATTTATAAATTTTACTTTCCATTAAAGAATTGGCAGAAAGAAAAATGACATATTTTAAGTAGAGAAAGCACATCACATTACTTTCCAGAAACTAATGCTATGTTTTAAATGAATTCTGAGGAAAACAAATGTAACAAACAAACATGGAGCACTTCATCTTTTTCTCATTAAACTTATTAGAGTACCTTAAAAATATACCTTTTCCTTCAAAAACAATAACCATAAAAACGCCTTTCTAAAACCCTACCATTTGGAACTTTTTCAGTGGCCAGAAAGTTGTTGGCTGTGAAAAACTGATGTCGACTATGGTTAGTGTTCTGTAAAAAGTAGTTTGTGCTACAGAACTTACTCAAGTTTAGGGCTGTAATCTGCTCCCAGGCCACAGATGCACCATATAGGAATGCGTCAGGTATTTCATACCTGACCTCCTTAACTACAATCTTCTTGAACACTTATTCTACAACAGTGGACGGCAAACTGCGGCTCATGAACCACATGAAGCTCTTTGGCCCCTTGAGTGTGGCTCTTCCGCAAAATACTATGTGCAGGCATGCACGTACAGTGCAATTGAAACTTCATGGCCCATGCACAGAAGTCGGTTTTCGGCTCTCAAAAGAAATTTCAATCGTTGTACTGTTGGTAATTGACTCTGTTGACTAATGAGTTTGTGACCACTGCTCTACAAGTTATCCATAAAGTGATGAAATGGAGGGGTAGCAGGAAAGCAGAAGGAGGAAGAGATTATGAGGAAAGAGAACATTTGGAGAGGAACCTCTTCCTCATTGCTCTAGCTGCACACCCTCACTGCTTGGGCTTTGGTATATCTGTAACTCCTTGCTTCCATCTGGCCCACATTCCAATCCCTGTGTTGCCTCCAACCCTGCTGCCATGGCCATTTTGCACTTAAACAAGCAGCAGGGTGGCTGGGAATAGAGGCCAACGGACATTCACAGAATGTGTCTTCATGTCACTTGATTATTAAGTTTTCTCTGCAGTGGATGCTTTCGGTAATATTCACATGGGACACAAATACCTTAAGCCATTCTGAGAGTCATTGCTCTAAAGTTGTGCAAGTAATCAAAATTTGCATATGTTGTCTGGATAAAATACCCAGCATACTAATTAGCCTAATGGAATAAGCCCACGGGGAGTTGTCTGGCTGTATTTGCAGTAGCCTTTGAACATTACTTTAGCTATTTTACTCATCCAAGGTGATGCATACATAATATTAATGGTACTTATCTACTGATATCAGAGCGAAGGAAGCTATGATCATAATATTCTGTCAGCGACCTCAAGTTCTCACATGTATAAAAACCCTGAGAGAAGTTAGTAGATAATCCATTCTAGGAATCTATCATGTTAAAGATATTTCAAACCTGGTAACATGCCCCACTTTCTCCTGACAGTTAATTAACATGACGATATTCTTCTCTGCATTTGCTGAAGCACTAAGGACCCCTCCCTACTCTCACCCTATCTTTCTCCCCTGCCACACTTCAGAAGAACCATATCCCAACATTGCCATTCAATTAAGAGTCATAAACTTCTAAAGTTAAAGGGGAGGGGGTGCTAATTAGTAATTAAAAATCATTCAAAAATTGGCTCCCTTATTCTTCATTAATATTTACAAAGACTTTGGTATTTTTTAAAGTAATTATGGTACTGAAGCAAGGAACCTGATAGAATGGTGGAATAGCTTACTGAGTCTCAATTACATTTCTGAAAAAATTATTTTCCACAAAAGAAAATCAAACCCATCCTTCCAGATATACGGCACACAAATTTCTGAAGGAAACAATGAGAAAGGATCTCATTTTAGGATTTACATTTATTGACCTCACTTGATCATTCCAATAAATCTTGTTTCATCTTCTCATTTCCTTTGAGAAGTGAAGTAATTTGAAGTAACTTGGCTAAGATCATTCTCTAGTTAGTAGTAAATAGTCTTCCTGTCTCCAGAATCTATTCACTTAGCCAATGTCATTAATACTGAATAAAGAACTTTTTGTATATTTCATAATTTCTGGGGCATCCTGGATGGGATTAATTAGTACTGGTAAACTCCTCTTCACCTTGGGGAAAAGATCTGTACTTGTGCAGATGAAAAAAAATGACCTCCTAATTTTCTCATCAAGAATTATTTTACTGATCTCGTGAAGTAGGTGATGGGAATAGCTGTGAAAAGTGCACACCCAACTGCCTTTCTTGTTTGGAAAGTACATCAGAAAAATAACCTAGCTAATAGAGGGCAGGTCTTATCAATTCCTGGCATTGAGCCTCTGCAAATCCCAGCACCCTTAGGAACATGGAACTATTTAGAAACTGACTTCCTGACTCACATATTCTTCTGGCCAATGCCATCACTTCCAGAGGAGAAAAATTCCAGCCAGCCAGAAACTGCTTGTCTACCTCTGCTTATCTCAGCTTTCAGAAAGGCAACTGAAACTTATGGGTCCTTGACTTATGGAAAGTGCTGGCAAGGCTGTCGGTAATGCCTGTGGTAGTCCTGTATTTCTTTCCTAAGTTTTCTTCTTGGAATTTAATTTATACATATGTACATGTACAGATATTTTTAGTGCTCAGTTCAATGAAATTGTACAATTGTATATATTAATGAAACTATTAAACAAAACAAGATATAGAACATTTCTGTTACCCCAGAATGTTATCTCTTTTTAAAAATATATTATTGATTTCAGAGAGGAAGGGAGAGAGAAATATCAATGATGAGAGAGAATCATTGATAGGTTGCCTCCTACACACCCCACACTCAGGATTGAGCTCACAACCCGGGCATGTGCCCTGACTGGGAATCAAATTATGACCTTCTGGTTCATATGGGTCAATGTTCAACCATTGAGCTATACCAGCTGGGCCAGAACGTTATCACTTGACCCTCCTGGTCAATGCCCTTCTCCTCCGCACACACATAGAAGAAACAATTACTCTTTTGATTTTTTATAACAATAGGTTAATGTTGCCTGTTCTTGCATATTATATACAGATAATAATACACTGTGAGCTTTTTGTGTCGAACTTCTTTCACTCCACATAACACCTTGAGATTCATACATGTTAGTTTTTGTTTGTTTGTTTGTTTGTTTTTTGTATATCTGTAGTTTTTCCTTTTAATTGTTACAATTTATTTATTCTTCCATTTTATGGACATTTTGATTGTTTCTAGTTTGGTGTTCTTTAAATTTCCTTTTTAAAAGATATGAGATTCTTTAATTGGAGAAGACTTGATGGAAAATAATGAACAAAGCATATATTTTGTGAAGAGGATGTTTCTCTAATAAAAAGCTCATCTTTTTGTTGAAGAGAAAATAAGATTGAATTTCTTTTGGATCAAAGAAGATTTCAAACGGACTTCAGAAATTCTCAACAATAAGATTTGAAGAAGTTGGAATTCTATTCCAAGGTTATGAGTGACATCTCTTTTACTGGAGGACTTAAAATATACTCATTCTGATTGATTTGGGATGGTCTGGATGAGAGTCAAAGGCAGAAGGAAGGGGGAGCTCATGAGCAACAGGGCAGAGCCAACGAGTGAAGATTAAATATCAGGACTTGGTGCCAGCATGCCTGAATATCCTACCTACGTGAAAATGGCATGGCCCTCCAGTCTAGAGAAAAGTACAAGTCAGGACTTTACCATCATAAATGTAATGTCTCCCTATCTTACTCCATATGTTCTTTTTCAGTCCTAAGCCATCATTCTTTCGAGAAACCAACTCATTAGCTGTCAGAGTAGAAATATGCTGTGTTGTCTGACTTAACTCCCACTTTGCTCATAGAAAAACTTCAATTTCCCCTAATATTTGGAAATCACATCCTATGCCTCATTCCTGTGTTCATTCAGTCATTGATTCATTTCGTGCATGCTGGATTGCCAACTCTGAGCTGTATTAAAGGTTAAAATTGAGTTTTTAAAAATTACTTATTTTGAAATATGGACAGATTGAGGCCTCTTGCAAGGTTCCAATATAAAAATATTCTTTGTTATTGATAGATATGTATTTACAGTGTCAAACAATGTAGGCAGGAGACATTACATTTATTATGGCAAAGTCCTGGCTTGTACTTTTTTCTAGACTGGAGGGTCATGCCATTTGCACATTAGGTAGAATATTCAGTCATGCTGGTACCATGTCCTAATATTTAATCTTTACTCCTCGGGTCTCTCCTGTTGCTCATGAACTCCTCCTAGCCCCTGGGAAGGACATGACTAACCCAGTTGATGGACGGGGAAGAGAGAATTGTGCAAGTCAGTTAAACTCCTTTTTCTTTCTCTGCCTTTGGTGATGTTGTGTCTACACTCTGCCCCATGGTGAAAGTGCCTTACCTATGTAGAGTGGAGATAATGTGTAGGCTGAACTGGTCTGTCAAGAGCTGGGTGAGCAAGTGAGTTGAATTCAAGAGTGAAGTATTGTCTAGACTACTTGGCTCCAGCTCTAATTCCATGTCCTCCAGTCAAATGTTCTAATAAAGTAGATATTTTGAGTATATTATCTTTAAGTATATCATATTTCCTACACTTCTACCTATTTCCTAATTTAATTTACACTGGGGTGGAAAGAGGAGTGTAATAAAATATAAAATTTTGAAAATATTGCTTTATACAAATATATAATGAGCACATGTGATAGATATATTTCACTCTTTAATGATGAAAATATTAAGAAAGTAAATCTGGGTCAAAGAGGATACAAAAGACTGAAAAAAAAGTAAAAATGAAAATTGTTAAAATCAGTTCTTAAGTTGGATATGTAAATAATATTCTATGGAGAAATAAACTTCAAACACTGGGATATCTTTTCTTCCAAAAAGAAATTACTTGCATCCATACTGGAAAAAACTAATTTGCAAGTTACCAATATTTTCTAAGTACACACATATCTTTACAGAAACAGGGCCTTATTAAGAGTAAATGGTAAGGTAAAGTCACCTTCCCTTATATCATCAAATGACTCTTGTTGGACAGTGTAGCTTCTTAGACAATGCTCTAGTATGGCATCTGAAAGGCATGAAGTAATATTTTTTTCAAGTCTTGATACTTTTTCTTAGCAGTTTTTCTTTATCAGGATACCAAAAATCCTAAAAGATAAGCACTCATTCAATAAAGGATACAAGGTACACAACACCTCAGCTTGGAATATGGCCAACAGAAGGCAGTTGTCACTAATGAGGCACTTTAACCACCACAAACAATATTTCTAAAACTAATCCATACTCACAGCATCTGTTAGGGACTGAATGTTTGTGTTTCCCCCAAATTCATATGCTCAAATCCTAACCCTCCAATTAGATAGAATTGGAAAGTAGAGCCTTCGGGAGATAATTAGTTCATGAGAGTGGAACCCTCATGATGCAATTAGCGTACTTAAATAAGATGAGACATAGGGCGCTGGCTCTCTTCCTGCTCTTTTTGCCATGTGAGGATGGAATAAGACAGCCATCTATACAACAGGAATAGGCCTTCAACAGATAACCAGATCTGCTGGCACCTTGATGGTTGACTTCCCAGCCTCCAGAATCATGAGAAATAAATGTTTGCTGTTAAGCCATCCATTCTGTAGTATTCAGTTATAGCAGCCAGAATTGACTAAGACAGCATCTGAATAATGATTGATTTAGGATAGAAATATAACTTACTTTCATATAAGTAAGTTAAGAAATATGCCTTCAGATTGCTAAATCAATTGACCTGCTTAATGGAGTTATTTACTGGGTGTGTTTATATAGGCCTTAGGCTCTACTGTTATTGCCTTATGAATACTAAGGAGTATCTAATACAAACTATGATTAATTGTGAATCATTAATATTTAGCTCTTCCAACAACAGTTGACCAGAAGTTTCCATTTTTTCTTGTTACCACAATTGGTTTCTGTGCCATAAACATAGAACAGAGCATTTGTCTATCTAACTGTGGCTGGAAAACATGGCACTCGTTCATCTAAAAGGCATATCTAGTCATTTTTAACTAAAGATCGTTGGAGCTAGGGCATAAAACTGTTTATGCCACTTTGTAATGGAATTTGTTCCACCACCTGCCTATTCCTTATAACTGAGAGTCACAATTATTTTTAGGAAAAAGATTCTGAGGAGCAATAATAGCCTGGTATCTATTTAAAGATGAAATAGTTTGGTTCTTAAGTCGTTTCCTTTTAGGTATCAGGAATTGATAGCAGGAATGCAATCAGAAATTGTATTGTTATTCAAAACAGTGAAGAAAGTATTTAAGTAATTCATAATAATTTATTAAATTGTAGTAGTTCAATAACATAATATTTCATCCAAAGTCTTCTTGTATCCTTATTAGAATACTAGAGGCCCAATGCATGAAATTCATGCACTGGCGAGGGTGGGAGGGGGTGTCTCTCAGCCCAGCCTGCACCCTCTCCAATCTGGGATATCCCTCTCATAATCTGGGACCATTGGCTCCTAATCACTCACCTGCCTGCCAGCTTGATCACCCTCTAACTAATCCCCTGTTCGCCTGATTGGCACCTGACTGCTCCCCTGCTGGCCTGATCACTCCCAACTGCCCTTGGCTGCCAGCCTGATTGCCTCTAACTGCCCTCCTCTACCGACCCGGTTGCCCCCAATTGCTCTCCAGTGCCAGCTTGGTAGCCTCCAACTACTTTCTCCTGCTGGCCTGGTCACCCCCAACTGTCCCCCCTTCCCCCCTAATATCTCACAACTGCCCTCCTCTGCCAGTCATCTTGTGGTGACTATCTTGAGATGATATGAGGGCAAGACACCACCTAAGCTTATATTAGTTTAGATTCAATTGAGGAAGTTGGACTACAGTATATGGTGTATAAAGCTGATATAGAGTTATGAGGAAATATCTAAAGAAATTCAGTGTTGCCCTTTTGAAAACAGGAAGATTACTGAAATATGTCTGGGAAGCCAAGCTAAGGTATAAATATATATATTATTATATAGTCTATGTATACGCTTTAGCTTAAATTGTGCCTTAAGCTAAAATAAAGCTCAATATTTTCCTCTGCTTATGTTAGAGTGTAGAAAGAAAGAATCATTGCTAAAGTGAAAGATGCTAGGTGTAATGTGAGATTTCCTTTTTATTGGAGGATATTACAGTTTGCCATCAACAGTGAGATAAAAAGCAAATAGATGGAAAAACTTTATTTTTGTTAAACAGAGATGAGTAAATTGGGAAGCCATAGATATGTTAGACAAGCAGAGAATATGTGTGTGGATGCAGAAAGTGATATAAGGAACAAATAGACACTACATTTTTATAATATACTAACTATACATGAGACACTCACTATTTGTGAGATCTTCTCCATTAGTGAGAAGATCTGGCCCCATGTATACTCTGCCACATTAAAAACCATAGCAGCTCACTCTTGGGCTAATTGGTGAGCTATTTTGTGACCACAGGCACTCGTCCTTGGAATAGCTGTCCTGGTAAACTTACAGGCAAACATTGCATTAATGTGATTTCCTATACAAGACCAGGAATTGAGAGAAAGTGTATTTCAAAAGCTTGGAACAAAAATCATATACCTCAGGAAATTAGTTTTGTGTTTGTATACCTTTAGAGTTTCTCCCATCTTTTTAAAAAATGTTATGTGTTTTTATTGACTTGAGAGAGAGAGGAAGGGAGAGGGATCAAGAGATAGAAATATCTATAAGAGAAAAACATTGATTGGCTCCCTCCTGCACACCCTCTAGAGGAGATCAAGCCCAAAATACTGGCGTGTACCCTGAACGGAAATCAAGGGCGACCTCCTGGTTCCTAAGTCGATGCTCAACCACTGAGCCACACCAGCCAGGCTCTCCCATCTTTTATCAGTTTGTTCTCTGTAGACTATGTTGTTCCATTCTTATATTGAGTCATTGACAGTAATAGCATTCATTGTTCCTTCATAGATGTGGACCTGCAAAGTTTGCTTTCTCCTGATTATGTTTTATGTTCCCTTCCCTCCCTCTTTCTGTACCTTCTTCTTTCATTTTTTCCTTCTTCCCTAATACCCCTCCCTTTAATTGTCTCTCCCTCCATTTCTTCTATTTCCTCTCTTTTTCTCTATTTCTTGTGACTGTCCTAGCTGCTTCTTACACATTGTTTGTTTTTAGAATGTTTTAAGGTGGTTTAATGAGACAACTAAGTGCAGCAACATACTATTTATGAAAATAGGTGAAAAAAATTTAAATCTTTGCTGGAGATTTATGATAATGCTATAAATGACGCTGTTACAATATTGCACGCCACAGAACTTTCCTTGAACCACAACAGAAAAGTCTTGACCTAAAGACTTCTAGAAGTTAGTGTGCAAAGAGGAAACTGATCACTCACTGTATTACCAACTCTTGAACACATTGCTGTTCAGAACAACATTAATGTTCTGTTAGTAGGAATAAAAGGTTGTCTGGTAGAAAACCAGCAGTCCCTACTACCTGGCACTGTACCTTTCAGATACACCTTTCCTCCTATAAATATGATTCCTTCCTGACTCTTCCCAAGTCCTACCACACCATTTTTCTATCTGTTGTTTCATCCAGTGTAAAGACCAGATTTCTGTGTGATGTTCTGTCTGTTTTGTCAGGTGTTCAGGTGGCTCCTTATAGTCTGGTAATCAGTAAGCTTCAACAGAAGCTATAAGCCCCCATTTGGGAAAAGGGAGAATCAGAAACTCAAGCTCTGGTCTACATAGCACAAATCAATTCTTGTTGGGTGAGAATAATGAGCACTCATTCCTCTAGCAGTGACCTGAATTCCTTGGGTAGCCAAACTCTGGAGGGTCCTCTTGTTTGTTACTCTCCAAGGCAACATTCGAGGAAGTCTTGGAGAGGACATCCTTTTGGGGGCTACACAGCTGACACAGCTCATTTTCTCTGGGTGTAATTTTGGGGACTCAAGAATTTTTTTTCCTGGAATTCTTGTATAAGTTGATCAATCATGCAACATTTAGTATTTCTTTAGAAATATAGTTTTTTCTAAAATTCAGTAGGCTTTCAGTCTCTTGCAGTCAATTCTATATCTGAACAACCACACCCAGACATCTTACAGAGTTATAATGTGAACACCTGGGAAATACTGTTTCCGAGCAACAGGTTTTCATATTCCATACATCCTCCCCTCATTTTTACTTAATTGCTGTTGGCAATGTGAAATCGTAAGTTTGAAGGAAAAGAAACATCTTTTAGCCTTTTTAACCAGCAGGTTTACCTCCTTTGTCTTGCAGAGAACATGAAGAACGAATTGTAAACCCAATAATACCAACCCCTGGTAAAGCCCCTGACTCCGCTCTGGTGAGATAGGCTTCTGTTCTGGGGAGGAAAGCTGATGCTTTCCCCCGGAGCAGGAAGACTCATGCATAGGCTTCTCAGACCACTGAGATTGCAGGCCGCAGGCAGAGACCTGCTCTCTCAGCTGCCAGACTGACCTGCTCTGGCCTGAGTTCATCTCTTTCAGGTAGGACTTTGCAAAAATCAGCAGTAAGCACCCCACATATTTTGAAGCTCAAAGTCTGTGCATTAAATTAAATGTGTAATCACCATATATAAAAAAAAAGATCAGATTTCCAGTTTGAAATGGTGGGACTTAGTCTCTCAACCTTCTTTACCTGGGAATTTCACATTTTTGGTTCTTTAGGATGAAACATTACACTTACTAGGTGTTGTATTTTGCATCAGTGAAGAATGAATATTAAAATAATAGAAAACTCATTGCACTGGCTTAATTAAATAGAGATTTGTAATAGTTTGCTCAGGTTGCCTTAACAAAAATACCACAGACAAGGTGGTTGAACACAGAAATTTATTTCCCATATTTCTTGAGGCTAGAAGTCTGACATTAGTTTTCTGGTTGAGTTCTCTGACTGGTTTGTAGATGATTGTCTTCTTGTTGTGTCCTCACAAAGAAAGGGTAGTGAAAAGGGAGGGAAGGAAGACAGAGAGATAGCTTTCTTTTTGTAAATTCAATTAAACATTTGATTTTATTCTCAGAGAAAAAGACCTCTCTTTCTCTTTTTAAAAGTTGACCAATCCTATTTGACTATTATTACTTCATATAATCTTTTATTAAAAAAATCTTTATTGTTGAAAGTATTGCATAGGTCCTCCTCCCCATTTCCTCTCCTTAACCTCTTCCAACTGATTCAGTGGCTCTCCCTCCCCATCCCACCCCAAGGCCCTCACCACCACATTGTCTGTGTCCATGAGTTATGCAAACATACATACAAACTCATTTAATCTAAACTGTCTCTTCAAGGCACCATCTCCAAATACAGTGACATCTGGGATTAGGATTTCAACATATAAAAAAAAAAATTGGGGGGGAGGGGGGAGGGGGGAGAGTCACAATTCAGTCCATAACTAGGTTCCCTTTTTAAATATAAAATTCTGGAGGAAGGAAATCCAAGATTGGCATAGCAACTGCATGATGCTACTACTGACTTAGGCTCCATCTGTTTCCCTTCCTTGTTGTCCTTAGTATGTGGCTTTTGTTCCAATGGTTGTAGCTTACCTTGGTGGCAGAAAATATGCAAAAGAAGGGTTGTGTGTTATCAGGAAGCAATTTTGTTTTCTCCGGAAGTTTCCAGCAGACTGTTCGTTACATCTTTCTGGCAGAAACTGTGTCATATGGAGACTCTAACCAAGGAGGTGGGAGTGCTAGACACAGATTTTTATAGCTTGTGATCATTTCTCTTAGAAAACATTGGGATTTGGTTATTGAGGAAGAAGGGGTGAATGATGATGGGAAAGGTAACTCTCAGTGTTTGTTATAATATCCCTGCAGATAGGTGGATAATAACAAAAAGCACAACTCAGTAAAAAAAAAAATCATGAGGGGCTCCTAATATAGTATATTCTGGATCTATCATTGGTTGATGTTTTAGTCTAATCCATAAAAAAATTCTAAAGTTTTAACCATAAATACTTCCTTCTGTATTCTTCTCTATGAACATTTTGATCTACTACCAACATTCATATTCAGGCCCAACATCAGATTTTAGTCGGAGTATTAGTCCCTACTTAAGAATTTGGAGGATGGCTAAATCTATAGGCTAGACCCAGAAAAAACATGTCTTCCCTCAAGTAAATCACAAGCCCTTCCTGGGAGGTGGGCTTCTCCCTTTGCACTGGCTCCCTGTGGAAGAGCCAGTCTCCTCCAGATACAAGGCCGAGTTGCATAGATGCAATATCACCTTTTGCCAGTAGATGACAACAGCATCTAACATGTGAAGATTCCTGACTAGAAGTCCCTTAAGTTTGAAGCATTAAATAAGGAATTATTATTTTCTGTCATCAATTTTGTTAGCTGTTTTCAAAGAACATTCTTTGTATGAAAGAGGCAAAAGTATAAGTGGGATCATGTCATTATTTAATTTGATAATCATCATGATGAATGGTAATGATCCTTCAAGAAGTCAGGGGATCCTCTCAGAGCTGTGTTACTCAGTATTTACATAGGATGATTCCATCTCACACAAAGCATGGTGTGAGAATTTGGTATTGTTTCAGTGTGCTATGTCGGGGCTTTCAAACTTGTATAAGAAAAGGAAGGAAGCGGTGAATCTTAGAATAACACACTGAAGTCTTACTTCATCTAGACATGTGACAAATTGAAAATATGGGAACACAAGGGAATCGGTCTGAAATTTGTTTTCCTCTTGCTTTTCAGCCCATTTCCAGGAGAGGCTATCTCATGGAAAGCCCACAAATTTCTATGTTGTAATCAGGACGGGAGACCGAATGCTTTAGGATTCTGTAATTATCTTTCCCATCAGTGTTTCTCAGGGCACTGACTTCAGTAGGCAAGGAAATGAGGTTGTTCTGATTTTTAAAATGATGGTTTTTACTGAAACTTATGTGGTCTTTAGCTGAAGGGGTTTAAGTAACAAAGTGATGGGAATAAGCATAACTGTGAGAAAATGCATTTTTGTTGTTTAAGCTACCCAGTTTGTGGAATTTCTTTATGGCAGCCTAGGCTGACTAACACAACAATGAACTCACATCAGGAGAAATAAACTGAAAACCCAAACTGAGGTAGTATCTTCAGTTTTAAAGAAAGAGATAGAGTAATAAAGTATAAATAATAGGTTTAATTTGGGGAATAAGAGAGAAGGAACAGTTACTCTTTGGCTTCTTGAGTGTGGCTCTTCCACAAATAACACATGTGGGCGTGCACATACATTGTGATCGAAACTTAGTGGCCCATGCGCAGAAGTTGGTTTTTGGCTCTCAAAAGAAATTTCAATGGTTGTAATGTTGATATTTGGCTCTGCTGACTAATAAGTTTGCTGACCACTGGTCTAGGCCAACCCCAAGATTTTGAACATTGGCATTTGAATAAATATTGATTTTATTAGAATTGGTAAACTAGTCAGTGTGTGTGTGTGTGTGTGTGTGTGTGTGTGTGTGTGTGTGTGAGAGAGAGAGAGAGAGAGAGAGAGAGAGAGAGAGAGAGAGTTAGATTATGGCTAAGAAGCTATCAGAAAGACATCCAACAATAATTTCTTGAGTTACAAAAAATAGACCTTTATTTCCCTCTCACATATCAGTCCAAGTTCAGCATTTCAGGTTGGTGGGTTCCTAGGCTGCTTCTCCATTCCTCAAAGCCTTGTTAGCATTTGCGTGGTTGAGGTGAACAGCTACAGGTTGCAGCCGTGGCAAAGGGGAAAGAACATGAAATATGGGGGAAACAGAGCTGATGTCCTGTCTCAGAGTTCGAAGTGGCACACATCATATTTGTTCACATTCCTTTGAAGGCAAATTAGCAGTGTAGTCACAACTACTTCAAGAAAGAAATTTTGTATGTCTTGGAAGCTCCATGCCAAACTAAAATTTGATTTCTATGAAAGAAAGGGGTAATAGATTTTGGCAGACTGTGAGCAGCCTCTGTCAGAGTAAGAATGAGAAGGTGGCTAAAGATGTATATATCTGAGCCATTAAACTGTGAAGATGGATAAGATCTCAAGAGAAATGTGCAGATGAGGAAGTAATACAAAGGAGAATCCAACATTTGGAAGAGGAGCCTATGAAGGAGAACAAGAAGAGCTGACACAGTATAGAAATACAACTATATCTTTTGAGTAAACATTTATCTTTTTTTTTTTTTTTTTTTTGCCTCTCCATCATCTAAGCCTTCTTCCTATGTTTGAGGAATTTCTCACATGGTGAATTTTGGTAGGAGGAAAAACCACCTCCAAATATAGAGGTTGAAGATACCAGGTCCTACTTTTCCAGCCTTCCTTTTATCAAGAGTATGAGCATGTGACTTAGCTCTGCCAGGCATATGCATTCAACCAATCTGTAAATTGCAAGCTAGTAAAATAGAGCGTGGGACTTGTGGAGGACCCTCCAGTAACTGTGGTTGTAGTGGGATGGAGTGCCCAAGGCAGCAGCCATGCAGTAGTGCTAGGGCAGTGTCCAGAATCCAGTCCTGGTGCTGTTGGCTGTCCATGCTGAAGTACTTGGTACTTGTGACAGTAATCGTTTTGGTGTTTTAAGCAGGCTGCTTCTGCTGGTTTATTTTAAGTATTGCTCCTATTTGAATAGCCTATGAGCCTCCTTCTCCTTCTATTCTGACATTCTTAATTCATAGGTCTATGCTCAACCACTGAGCCATGCCAGCTGGGCTCCTTCTGAGATTCTTAGATCAATTTGATATCATTATAATAATTCCTTTTCCCTCCCCCCCCCACTCAAAAAACATGATCTGTTTTGCCTACTATTAAGAGCTGCGGCCATACAGTTTTTCTAAAAATGCAAATTTATGGTTTGTTCTTCCCTTTTTAAAACTCAAGTTAATGAATATGTTTTAGAATATTATCTAAGAAGGAAAGAATTTTTTTCCCCAGAAAGTTTGGGGGCATCTAAATTTCTCCAAAATATATGCATGTGCATAATGTAGGTCATGAGATGTAGGTTGTAGTTGGTTACAAAAACCATTACCATGTTCAGGTAGGCAAACCCAGAAATCATGATTTAGAAAATGTCTACGTTTTGTTTTTAGTCAAACAAGGCTGGTGGTTTCATAAAAATGCACGAACAATGATTTAGATCACAAGAGAAGCTGGGCATTTACTTCCAGCAGTGATTAAATAATGAGAAATGCAGAAGAAATGTTAATGCTGTTAATGAAGGAAATTACCTAAAGATGTAAATTTCAAACATTATTTAAGATTTTTTGGGGGGGTCAGTTGATGGTCCATAAATTAACTTAGTCCCATGGGAATAAGTAATCCTATATAATAAAAGGGAAACATGCAAATTTGACGGAATCTTCGCTATGCTACCAGCCAATCAGGAATGGGGGGTGGGGCCGAGCAGCGCTATCGGCCCCAGGGGGGTGGAGACGAAGCAGTGGCGATATGGCACTCCAGCCAGAGCAGAGAAGACTAAAGGCTCTGGCTAGAGTGAAGCCTCCAGCCGGCCAAAGCAAAAATGGAAGGCAACAGCCAGAGGAAAGGCCTGGGTCCCAGGTTCCAGAGGAAAACTGGTCCTGGCAGCCAGGGGAAGGAAAGCCTATTGCATGAATCTTCATGCAACGGGCCTCTATATATTTAATAATTTCAGATTTGGTATTTCTTTATTCATCTCTGGACTTTACTGTTGTGATAAACACTTTTTCTGATTACTAAGACACAGATTTAAATAGAGAGAAGAGATAGTTGGTTATTCAATCAAAATCAAAAGTCTTACAGCACTATTGTGGCATTATGACTTAAAATTTTTTCTTTATGCTTCCCATTCCTTACCTTCTTTTAATTCTCTTTCTTTTTTTATCCTCCTTTTACCAAGAACTTCCTAAGTGGACAATGATTGATCTATTTCTCATCCCCATCTTTGCTCCTTTCTAACTTATCCAATGACACTCTTTATTTTTTTACTTAAAAAATAGAATTATTTGGAGGGTATGTATATGCTTATTTGCTCTAATAGGCAGTCAGCTGTGAAGGTAGAGGTCCTTAACAAGTTTTGGTGGTGAATGAGTGAATGAGTGAGAGAATGAGTGAATTAATAAACCCTGGTACGTGGATGGGGTCCAATTAGGTATTCTTCCCGATCTAGAGAAAACTAAAAAACAAATCTCTAATTCCAACTATTGTTATTTTGTGTCTATGAATTTTGGGGCTGAAATTATCCAATTACACTTTGTCTTATATGGAAACAAGAATATTATTTTTAGGATATAACACTTATTAGTAGAGCTGGGCTTATGCCCAGGGAACTGAACTCATACCCATTGTTATAATTCAGGCTGCTATAACTAATTATCATAGATTGGAAGGCTTATACAAAAAGTATTTATTTCTTATGTCCAGAGGCTGGCAAAACCTTGATCAAGGTGCTGGCAGGTCTGGTGAGACCCCACTTTCTGACTTGTAATGGCTGTCTTCTTGTATTTTCACATGACAAAGAGCAGAGAGAAGCAAGTTTTCTTGGGACACTAGTTCCCCTTAAGGGCACTGCTCTCTGGACATCATTTAATCCTCATTACCTATGAAGGCCTTATGGCCTGATACATTGGAGTCTAAGGTTTCAACATATGAACTTTGGGGGGAACACAAACATTTAGTCCCTAATACTTCCTATGAAAATATCTCCCTTTGTTTATTTTCTTTCCCACTAAATTCTTCCAGCAGTGAAAATAGAAACATGCAAGTCACCCATGACTTCTCTGCCTTCCTCATTTCCCCCAGGTCTTAGCTATTGGTTCTACCTCTTTAAAATAAGTTAGGTGTTCACTCTCCATTTTTGCTGCTTGCACTTCTTGCCTAATTTACTCCTCCTAAATGATCTACTTGTCCCAATACATTCATTTTTTAATACATCTCTCATTTGAAAGATAATTTTAATCTCAGAATGCAAATCTGTTCTGTCAGTCACATTCTGACCACACAAGGTCCTTCATGACTTGAGTACCATCAGACCCAGCCAACCCCATTCCTCAGCAGTCTCTTCTCTGCCCACATTACATGTCCAACCTCAGAGAACCACTTGGGATCAACCAATGAAGCATATTCATGAATGCTACTTAGCTTTTATTTAGACGGTTTTTTCTGTCCATGACAACTTTTTGTTCCTCAACCTTGTGATTAATTTCAATTTATCTTTATGGTAAAGAATAACTTTCTCTGAGACTTCCTTAAACTGGACCCCAACTGAGATACTATGCTCCTAAAGAATAAATGTCCTTATTTCATTTTTATGGAACATCTCACAAACTATTTATTCTTGTTTATAATTTTAAAATTTCACATAATTTAAACAGTCTTACAAGTTTTATTATAAAAAAAATCCTATTGTCCAAATTCAACTACTGTCAACTATATTGGTGACTCTTAGTTCTCACTCCTTTTTGCTAAATGACAGGCTTTTATTGCTTATCCTGTGGTTTCTTAATGTTCTCTTGGTGGAAAAACAAGAATTTAATGTGTGTGATTTTTCACTATCTCTACAACATATGAAATAAAGATAGTCAGACACACACATACACACACGCACATGCACATGCGCACGCACATGCACACACATTTCCACAATCGTTGTAATGTAGAAATACACAGTGGTACCATAAGACTTGCAGCTGAGCAATCTATAATAATAAAAACGCTAATTAGACTGGACCTTTTTCCAGATCTCCTTCCAGAAGACCTTCTGGAAGAAGCTGGGGCTGCAAGGGAAGCCTGGGTCCCGAGTGCCATAGGGAAACTGGTGCCAGCAGCCGGGGGGAAGGAAGGCTTACTCTTGCACAAATATTGTGCATCGGGCCTCGAGTATAACAATCTTATTATCACATTTCTTTTTTTTTGGCATAGCTTTTTGTGTTTCTTGAACAGAATAAATCTTATTTTCTTGTCTCCTTAAGGTTTCCGTGTAGCTAACACTAGATTTACTTCAATCTGTGGTAAATTTTACCTTAAACAAAAATTTTGTCAACAATTCAAACTAATAGGTATTTTTATGAACTTAATCATTTTTTATTTCCTTCTCCTGGACCCTGCTATGCTTTGCCAAAATCTGAAATTATTTCTCTCTGTGCCAGTAGTTCAGCTATCATTTGGTATTCACCATCATTTTGTGAATTCCCATTGCCTCTCATGGTATTGGATTTTCTATGTTATGTTTTCCGCTTTCTTAGTTTATTGTCTTATAATGAAGCATCTCCTTTAGAAGCTTGTTAAAAAAGACTGAGTATGGAGATATACATGTGAGACTTTGAAAGTCTGAAAATGTTTTTATTACACTCTTTTATTTAGATGTTGTGTTGTTCTGATTAGGTGATATTGCATGACAATGTTTCCCAAATAATATATATCCTTATGGATGTTTTCTTCTTCTTGTAAAAATTGGCTGATGTTTATCCTGGAGTTTAGGGCTTGGCTGACTTTCAGAGTGGGGCTACTGAGCTGAAGCACTGATTTATTGATTGATTTCAGCTCATTTAAACCAATTTTGTGATTACTATTTACAGCTAAGACAGATAAAGCAAAGGCAAGCTTGGAATGTAGGAACTTTTTCTTCTCTGTTCTATTTTCTGTCCATTTATTCATGCCATGTGCTAATTCTACCCAGGCCCATCATTTTATATAACCAGAAGTCTCATAGGTCTACACATGAATATGAGCTATGGGTAGATGTCTGGTTCTTGCACAAATCTTGCTGAGTTCATTTTTCCCAATTCTATTTTGACCTATTTCCTCACTGGTTCAGAGTGCTATTGGGAGATAAGGTATTGTTGAATTTTTGGAGTTCTGATTCTAATAGGCAGGGTAGCAAATAAGTCATGTAAATGTCTCTTGCTGCCAATGATTATGCTAGTCTGCACATAAATATATACCTACCCATCCTGAAAAGGTATATACAATCATTAAAATATTTTAATAAGATTAATACATCTCACTTGAAAAAAAAAAGCTTAGCTACATGTCAAAAGAAATGCCTATAATGGGGACTGTGAGTAGTCTGTGTCATGTCAACATTTCGGCACTATAGTCCTGACAGATTGACTAGAGCGATCAGACACTGTTGAACAATATGGGAACTTTGGAGTCACTGTAAGTTGATGCTATTTTAGGTTTTTTGAAGTTATTTGTTACTCCTCCATCTGGATTTCATCCTTATAAATTCTATTACCATAATTTCTTCTGCACTATTTTTTTCCATGTAGGTTTATACCTTTTCATTTTTAAAAAATATATTTTATTGATTTTTTACAGAGAGGAAGGGAGATGGATAGAAAGTCAGAAACATCGATGAGAGAGAAACATCGATCAGCTGTCTCCTGCACACCCCCCACAGCCACGATATATGCCCTTGACCGGAATCGAACCCGGGACCCTTCAGTCCACAGGCGGACGTGCTATCCACTAAGCCAAACCGGTTTCGGCAATATATCTTTTCATTTTTAATTTAAATTTAATTTTTTCCTTTGCTGTCATTTTAAGTGGGTTTCAATTGAGAGTGAAGATAAATGCACACATTCTGACACCTTTTTAAACTAGAAACCTTTCTATAGTATTGTAATTATTATTTTATTCATCTATCTCTTTGACTAATTTGAACATCCATGAAGAGATTACTACTTATTTATTTCTGTATAGTCAGACCTCCAGTCCATGATAAACCATCACAGATGGTTAAATCATCTTTCTTTTACTTAATTTGTATATTGCAAAAAACATGGGCACAACTTAGAGAAGAAACTCTCGTAAGGCTGCACTGACAGAATCTTCCATCAGACTGTCTTGTGCTCAGTAGAATTGTTTGGATCTGACAGGAGGTGCAAGTTTTTCTACTTAGTTCTCATTATCTATTTTAATCCATTTATTCTCAATATAAGCAACTTGCTGGAATTTGAAATAAGATTAAATCTTATACAGAAAAAAAAAAACAGAACATGGCAACAGAAAAGATTGCAGTCATTTTATGTCAAGGAAAATAAATCTCATTTCATGATAATATGTGCACACTATAATGAATTCCCAGCACTCCCACTACCTATTTTTCCAGAAAAAAAAAGCATTTCATTCCAGGAACTGCTTTCTACTTACAAAAAAAATTTGTTCATAAAATGATTAGCCTATCCCTTCCTCAAAAATCATTGGATTGATGCACTTTTTATATAGAAGACCTATGTCCACTCATTGTAATTGGATTGTACATTGATCACCATTCAACACACACACACACACACAAAAAAAACAAGACAACCAAGTTGATCATAAGTGGAGTATTATTATATACATTTACACTTATATATTTATTGACTCAGAGGAGAGAATATCATTTGACTTGAAGAGGAAGAAGAAGAAGAAGAAGAAGAAGAAGAAGAAGAAGAAGAAGAAGAAGAAGAAGAAGGAGGAGGAGGAGGAGGAGGAGGAGGAGGAGGAGGAGGAGGAGGAGGAGGAGGAGGAGGAGGAGGAGGAGGAGGAGAAGAAGAAGGAAGTGGAGGAGGAGGAGGAGGAGGAGGAGGAGGGGGGTGGAGAGGGGCTGCCCTGGCTGATTTGGTTCAGTGGATGGAGCTTTGCCTGGCACTGAAGGGTCCCAGGTTCAATTCTGGTCAAGAGCACATTCCTGGGTTGCAGGGTCGATTCCCCATGAGAGGAAAGGGGGGTGCAGGAGACAGCCAATCAATGATTCTCTCTCATCATTAATGTTTCTATCTCTCCCTCTCCCTTTCTCTCTGAAATCAATAAAAATATTTTAAAGAGCTAAGCATATTTTTATTTTACCACTCAGATTTGCTATTGTGAGCAATGATATTTTCAGAAAAAGAAAATAAATCTTAATGTTAACTCTTGATAAAGCACTGAAGTTAATACCTATTCTCTCTCTGTGTGTCTCTTTCCTTCTTTTTTTCCTCTCCCTTACTCTTTTGAAGGGGTAATACTTAATATAAAGTTTAAAAAACACACACAAAGCTATACAGTCAAAGTAAGTCTGAGTCCTCTTCCCATAGGCAACCACTGGGGCTCAAACAATTTGTTGTGAATCATTCCAAATGTGTCCTATCCCATACCAGTGTATACACCCAGTCATTAAATTGTAAATTTCTCTCCCATGTTTGAATATTATACATAGTTTTTGAAACTTTTTTTCTAACAATACAAAAAATCTTAAGTCTAATTACTTCATATTTCTGTGCTCCTGCCTTTTAGTAACATTTTTTTAAAAATATCTTTTCAAATTACTCAGTAGCCTTTTGATCAATGTTTGTTTTACATTTCTCATAAATACCAATTTATTCACCTATCACAAATTTATTTTTATAATAAAAAGGTTATTGTATATTTGGTCATATAATTGCACATACACATTGTAAAAAATTCAAACAATGCATATATGTACAACAGATAATTTTTAAAATATATATGAAATCCCACAAGCTTGAGAGAAACCATTTAACATTTAAACACCAATCTTTTCTTTATCTATTTATGCCTATGCCCAACTGCACATGGTATAAGGGCAGAAAATGTATGACTCTTTTCTTCTTTAATAATGAGCCATTTTTCCAAATGTAGTTTTATGAATATGTGTATATGTGTGTGAGACTCTCCTCTCCTCTCCTCTCCTCCACTCTGGCACTCACCCACCCTAAGTAACCAATATTATCAACACATACTCACACGCACACAAACACACAGAGATCATTTTATAAATATGAACTCATCATTTACATACTTTTCTGTGGATTTTCTCAGTAACACTCACTGCAGATGCCTCTGAGTCAGCTGGTAGAAATCCAATAATCTTTTTAATTGCCATATTACTCCATGGTGTGAATGAAGCATACCACATTTAATCAATCATCTATTAATTAAAATTCAAGTTACTTCCAATTTTCTTGAAGCTTGATATTGCAATAAAAACTTTGTACCTAACCCTTACTTACTAGTCATTTAATTTCTATGGGATTAAAGTTGTTAGGACTGAGGGTATGGGCATGTCAAACATTTATAAAGTATAACTATATCATAAAAACATTGTAAGTGTACAGGTCATTGGATTTTCACGAATTTTACACATCTGTGTAATGGTGTTATATCCAAAAAATAGAAGTTTACTAGCACCCCAGAAACTCCTCTTATGATCTGTTCCAGTCACAACTACCACAAGGAAAGCCACCTGCTTCGTTTTTTTTTTTTTTTTTTTTTAGTATATTTTTACTAGAGGCCTAGCGCACAAAAATTCATGCACTTGTGTGTGGGGGGGTCCCCTCTGCCCAGCCTGCACCCTCTCACAGTCAGGGAGCCCTCGGGGGATGTCCACCTGCCAGCTTAGGCCTGCTCCCCAGAGGATTGGGCCTAAGCTGACAGTCAGACATCCCTCTGGCAGCACTGGGGCCCTCAAGGAATGTCCAACTGTGGCTTAGGCCCGTTCCCTGCAGGGACATCCTTAGTGCTGCTGAAGCGGTGGGAGAGGCTCCTGCCACCGCCTCTGTGCTCACAGCCATCAGCCCCGACTTATGGCTAAGTGGAGTTCCCTCTGTGGGATTGCACTGACCACCAGGTGGCAGCTCCTGTGTTGAGCATCTTCCCTCTAGTGGTCAGTGCGTATCATAGCGACAGGTCGTTCCCAGTCATTCTGCCTTTAGGGTCAGTTTGCATATTACCCTTTTATTATATAGGGTTATTATATAGGATTGATTTCAGAGAGAAAGTGGGAGGGAGAAAGAGATTGAAACATCCATGATGAGAGAGAATCATTGACTGGCTGCCTCCTGCACACCCCATACTGGGAATCAAACCCACAACCTAAGCATGTGCCCTTGTCTGCAGGCCGACACTCTATTCACTGAGCCAAACTGGCTAGGGCCACCAGCCTCATTTCTAACCACATAGGTACTTTACTGTACCTTGTGTGCTTTATTATACAAGTAAGTGTAGTGTGTGTGTTTTTTTGTGCCTGACTTTGCTGCTCAACATTATGTTTGTGAGACTTATTTATGTTGCTGCATGAGATTATAAATAACTTATTCTTATTGCATGCATTTTCAATTTTGATAAAGTACCACACTTTGTTTATTGACTTTTCCTTTAGCTATTTCTGACATTTGGGTAGTTTTGGACTTGAATGAATGCTTCTATAAACATTCTTCTTATATTTGGTGAAGATATATATATGCATTTCTGTTTCATATTAATCTGAAATTGTAAGCTATGTAGAATATGCATATGTTTAGAGATACAACTAAACAGTTTTACAACTTGGTAGTACCATTTTTCAACAGTAATGACGAGTGATCTGATTTCCCACATTCTCACAGACATTTGCTACCTTCTGCCTTTTTAATTTTAGTCAGTCTATTGGGTGTTCAGTGGTGCTACATTGTGCTTCAGATTTTAATTTGTATTCCTCTGGCTATTGATTAAGTTGAGCCCATTTTTATATGCTTACTGGTCATTTTGTTATCCTCTTTTGGGAACTGTCTGTCTTTTGTTCATATTTCATTTGATGGACCATACATATTGTTATTATTGATTTGTAGGAGTTGTTTATGTCCCTAGATATGAGTTGTTGAATATATATGTTGCCTCTGTGCTATAGTTTGTTTGTTTAGTCTCTCAATAGTATAATCAAAAAGTCATATTTTTATGTGTTAATTTTTTGGGGGGGGCCTTTTGTCT
Source organism: Antrozous pallidus (assembly GCA_027563665.1). Lineage (NCBI taxonomy): Eukaryota > Metazoa > Chordata > Mammalia > Chiroptera > Vespertilionidae > Antrozous > Antrozous pallidus. The sequence continues at coordinate 68,748,507 of CM050512.1, forward strand.
GATTTTAAGAAATATTTGCTTATTTCACAGCCTTCAAGACATCCCCTATGTTCTCAGAACGCTTTGTTTTGCTGCCTTTTACTTTTAAGTGTGCAATCCATTTGAAATTGATTCTGTGTATGATGTAAGGTAAGGTCAAGATATGTCAAGTTGCTTCCAGTTTTCTTGCAGCTTAAAGTGGTATTAAAATAAATTTTCATATGGACATCTAATTGACTAAGGGTTATGTATCAAAAAGACAGTAGTGTCATCTTTTTGAGAAATTCAGTATTTTTTCACTCTCTATTATATTTTGCTGGCCAATTTGCTTATTTTTATGCTGATACCACATTTTTAAGTATTATACCTTTTAATACATATTGATAGCTCTTTTTGTAATGTCTTTAAAATTGCTTTAACTATTTTTAGCTCTTTGTAATTCTATATGGATTTTGAAATTAGCTTTTTTTTTTCAAAGAAACAGAAACAAAAAAAAGACAACCTGTTGAATATTTTATTGAAATTAAACTGATGCTATGCACTAATTTGAGGCAAATTGACAATGATATCTTTCTTTTAATTAATAAGCTTTATCTTTTAGATCAGATTTAGGTTCACTGGAAAAATCAAACAGAAAGTACAAAGAATTTCCATATGTTCCCTGCCCCCACACAGGCATAGTGTCCCTCACTGTTAACATTTTCCATCAGAGGATTACATTTGTTACATGTGATGAGCCTACACAGTTACATCATTCTCACTAAAAGTCTCTGATTTATGTTAGAGTTCACATTGTACATTCTATGGCATTGGATAAATGTATATTGACCCATATCCATTATTATTTCATTGACAATGATATCTTTTCATTATGGAGTTTCCCAATTCATATACATGATTTATTATACCTATTAACGTAGCTCTTCTTTAATTTCTTTCAACAATGTTTTGTGGTTTCGAGTCCAGTACAGAAATTTTACCCACTGGCTGCTAAATCTATTTCTAAGTATTTGGTGAGCTTTGATAATATTGTAAATGATGCTATTTTATTTTCTAATTTTTATTGCTGATATGTAGGATCTTAATTAAATTTTGTACAGTGATCTTGTATCTAACAATCTTCCTATATTCGCTTATTATTTTATTGTAGTAAGGATTAAACGAGACAGTGCCTATACTATATAGCCTTATTCTTAGCAAAAGCAAGAGCTCAATCATTTTTTTAGTGTGTTATGAGAAGAGATTTGTAAATTAGGTTAGGTGATGTTTATTAAGGTCCCTACTATCTCTGAGACTATTATTTCACACTTATGGATTAGGCTATCCTCATATTTATTACTTTTCCAGCAGTACACAGCACAAAACACAACTAAGAACATAGTTAAATGTGGAAAGAGAATTGTAAGGATGGTAGGTCACACTCTTCCTCAAAAGAGGCATTATGGCATTCCAGAGAAAAAGAAATCAAGCTTGGCTCTTACCGATAGACTGTATAGGTAATGCAATTGATATTGGTACTATAATAAAGCTTACTTTTAACAATTAATTAATCATGTAATCTTAATGTAGATTCTCAGTCCCTTTAATTATAAAATACTAATATAGTACCTCCCTCAAACATTTGTAATGAGGATTATCCATGTATTCATCATGGCAGCATTTGGTACAAAGTAGTTATTCCATAAATATTGTTATTTTTATTTATTCCAAAGTGTAATACTTGACAGAAAAAAGTCTGTATATATTTTAGAGTCAAAGTTGGAAATAAACACTTACATTTTCTATTTTTAAAGACCATTTCCTAATTGGTCCAAAATTATGTTATTGCATGTTATAACTTTATATTATTTTCATATATAATACTAATATTTGAAGAAAAAGCTCGCAGATTAAATTACAAAATTAATTTAATCAAAGAATTCTAACACTATTATAAACCAAGGGTGTCACTGGCAACTTGAATAAAATTATGGCATAAGTAATTCATTACTTATTACAAGGGAAGGAAAAAGCATCACATTTTATGAGTTCATTAATGTTATATTAATGAAAACATTTAATTGCAATTTTAATTTTGGGGGGTTGCATTTGGTATAGTGAAAGAATAATGAAGAGTTAAAACATTAATTAATTCTTAAAATTTTCACTATGCATGTCCATTAAAATGTAAAAGTATAATTACTGATTCTCCCTGTTTATTAGCTTTTATCTCTTGGCTTCAAACTAACACTTCTCTGCTCTTCTCTATGATCCCGGGGCTGGAACTTTGCAACTGCATTTCTTCATTGCCATCTGGTCCCTACTAAAAACAGGCCCAAGGGGCAGATGGCAAAAGAAGAGGCAGAGAAGGAGACTTACTCTCCCAGTTCTACCTCCTGCTCAAAGCAGTGTCACCACCGCAATGGTTTTCCATCCTGGTAGTGGCAGTTTATTTCAGCACGTGCACACCCGTCTCATTTGCCTCCTTACAAAACGGCACCAGCTTGCAGCTGCCCCCTCTGTGGCCTTTCCACAGATATGAGTCCCAGCTATGAAGATCCCTCTTCTGAGCTTCTAGAATACCAGCACCAGCTGGTCAATTTCAATAACCTAAACCCTGGTTCATCCAGCTGTAGAATTAGGGGCGCTTTCTATAATTCTTATATCTTGTCCTTTTGCCTTTCAATCATTCGATAACTCTTCAACCAATTCCTTACATTACATTTATTCTGTTAAAATAACTGTGTGGTTTTCTGTTTTCACAACTGGACCCACTGATACATTCCTTATGTTTATAAGGCAAGAAAAAGGTGTGCAAATTTTGTAAGTTTATTAATGTAGAAGGCAATAAAATATCCAATAGGAAAAAAATTTGAATTGCAATTCTAATTTTCTAAAGTCAGGAGAGATATTTTCATTTTAAATAATGTATACGTAATAACAATTTAAAACATGAAATGATTTAAAAAATTTTTAGTATGAGGTTTATTTAAGACATAAAGGCCTAGTTACTGAAACTTTCTGTTTGTTTTTCATCCTTTTTGGCAAGTTATTCTTGTTCATTACTTAAAAATTTGGGAAAATCCTCTTGACTGTTAGTACTAATTATGCCCTACCTTACAGAATCTGTATTTGTCTATCTCAGAGCAGGTTATCCAAGGCCCAGGCTGCCACTGAAGGGGTGGTCCCTGGAGGCTCCCCATGCACTGACTCTCCCAGGCTGGTCCACTATAAACTTGTGAAACATGACTCAAGGTTTGATTTTAATTAATTTTCCTCTTAATGAGTAATTTTAATTTTGTGAGGCTCAGAAGTTCAAGACCGAGAGGAATTAGAAGTACACAAAATTATTGACATTCTGCAAAGAGAATTTGCTGTAACAGATGCCTCTGGATTTGAGTACAATTTGTTACTGCAGTCTGCTAAAGAAAGAACTAGAAGAGATGTTTCCACCTACCCATTAATCCAAATAACACTTCCCTTTGTGAAATATCCATTCTCTATGTGATCTTCCCATGTGATCTTCCCACAGTGGTATATTAATAGGACCATACCCCATTTTGTTATTGGAAACAGCCTTCAGAAATTTAAACCATAGTTAAGTTTTAGTGAAAATGTTATCAGATCTAAATGTTTGTGTATGAAACACTATTTTTCCTTCTCAATTGAATTTAAATCTTTTTTACATTGAAGGAAAAAAAAAGAAATAGAAGTGAATATAAAAAAATAAAAAATAAAAGTGAATGTAACTTTAGGGGAAAAAACACCATGAGAAGACACTTTGTGATTGCATTTTAGAAACATTGATGAGAGAGAAACATCGACCAGCTGCCTCCTGCACACTCCCTGCTGGGGATGTGCCCACAACCAAGGTATGTGCCCTTGACCAGAATTGAACCCAGGACCTTTCAGTCCGCAGGCCGACGCTCTATCCACTGAGCCAAACCGAATTCGGCCCTGTGATTGCATTTTAAATGTGTTTATATGTCAAATACTTTATGTTCAGCTAATTCCAAGTTGGTCTTTTAGTTACATTATCATCTGATGGAATATTAGAAGTTGTGCTCATGTGAAGCAGCCCTTCAATGTGTATGACTGTTTCTTGCATTGCAGACCTCCTAACATCTCTCCCTTGTGATGACCCAACATGGCGCACAGATCTACCGAAATCTCCCTACGTGTGGGACAGCCTTCACTGCAAATCAATGCAGTGGAGCTCAATTGTAAGCTTGCCTGGGTCAGACTCAAAGACTGAAAACTGGAGAAACCAAAATGGGGACATAGGCAAACACCTAAACTACTTGAAATACAAAGAAGCAAAAACACCCAATAGGAAAAGCAAAAAAAAAAAAGAATAAAAAAAATATGAAAATAGTGTCAGCCGCCTCAGGGACAACTTCAAGTGTGCCAACATCCAAATTATGGGGATGCCAAAAGAAGAGAGAGAGCAAGGTACTGAAAACCTATTTGAAGAAATAATGACTGAAAACTTTCCCCAACTGGTGAAAGAAATAGACTTACAAGTCCAGGAAGCACAGAGAACCCCAAACAAAAAGGAGTCCAGAGAGGACTACATCAAGACACATCATAATTAAAATGCCAAGAGCAAAAGACAAAGAGAGAATATTAAAAGCATCAAGAGAAAAACAGTTAGTTACCTACAAGGGAGCACCCATGCAATTGTCGGCTGATTTCTCAACAGAAACTATGCAGGCTAGATGGGAGTGGCAAGAAATATTCAAAGTGATGAATAACAAGAACCTACAATCAAGATTACTCTACCTAGCAAAGCTATCATTCAGAATTGAAGATCAGATAAAGAGCTTCATAGATAAGAAAAAGCTAAAGGAGTTCATCACCACCAAACCAGTATTATATGAAATGCTGAAAGGTATTCTTTATGAAGAGGAAGAAGAAGAAAAAGGTAAAGTTAAAAATTATGAATGACAAATACATATCTATCAACAAGTGAATCTAAAAATCAAGTGAATAAAAAATCTGATGAACCAAATAAACTGGTGCAAATAATAGAATCAGGGGCACAGAAATGGAGTGGACTGACAATTCTCAGGGAGGAAAGGGATGTGGAGGGTATGGGAAGTGACTGGATCAAAATCGTACACCTATGGATGAAGGAAGAGAGGGGTAAGGGCAGAGGGTAGGGTGGGAACCCGGTGGAAGGGAGCTATGGGGGGGAAAAAAAGAGGAACAACTGTAATAATCTGAACAATAGTGATTTATTAAAAAAGAAAAAAATTAAAACTGTTAGTAATGGTTTGAAAGATGGCTAAGTGATTTTTAATGCTTAGCATTCACTAGACTGCAAGAAGGGGGCAATTATAAGGGAATAAAAGCAAGATCTAAAATTCAGAGATTAATAGCCTTATGTAACAACATCATATTTTTAAAAGTTTGTGTCTAATTGCTGTACTTACAGGTTTTTGTAAGGAGTTTTGTGTATATTTCTCATAAGCATTTTTATTTGTTGGCATTTTATCAAGGCACTGGATTTATTTTTAAAGTGCGATTATGTAATTCACTGTTTTCTCTAAAGTTCAAGGTCTGAATATACTCTAGTAATAATTACATATTCAAGTCATGATTCAGTAAACTTCAAACTGTAACAGTAACTATATCAGAGTAAGTTAAAAAAACTGAAAGTGGTTAAATTTGGAGGAAAAAAGGAGCATTAAAAGTACATGTTAGGGAAGTTGTTAACTGTCTTGAGAGGGTAAAGGAACAGTAGGTAACTTAAGTGATGAACTCACAATCTTGGGAGCCCCTCAGGACCTGTCAGTCAAACAGACCATTATAGCAGTAAATGGAACTTATCAACATTCTCATCCTGAAACAGTGATTGTTTTAAAGGACCGGTGAATACCTGACCCTATACACTCATATATTGTAAGAACGTTTATTGCTTTTTTTTTTTAGAAAGAGATAAAGGGAGAGAGAGAGAGAGAAAGAGAGAGAAAAAGTGTGTGTGTGTGTGTGTGTGTGAGAGAGAGAGAGAGACATCAATTTGTTATTCCACTTATCTATGCATTCATTGGTTGATTCTTGTATGTGCCCTAACCAGGCATTGAACCTGCAACCTTGTCATATAAGGCCAATGCTCTAAGCAACTGAGCTACCTACCAGCCAGGGCCGATACTCATCCTATCTAATAAAAGAGTAATATTCAAATTAACCATCACTCTGCTACACCCAAAGGCCATGCCCGCCAGCCAATCAAGAGCAAGTATTCAAATTAACCCCAACCAAGATGGCTGTGGCCATGGAGCTGGAGAGAGCAGGAGGGAGGTTTGGGATTACCGGGCAATGGAGGAAGCCAAGCTTTCCACACACCCTGGTGGGACCAGGCCTCTGCTTAAGGCTACAAGTTTTCAATGATAGAAGATAAATAAATCATAACAGAAATGGCTATGGCTATGGCCATGGAGCGAGCAGGCTTGGCACTGCTCCAGGCTACAAAGTTTCAATTATAGGAGAAAAATAAATCCCAGATACCAGGGTCTCTGATTGGGTAGACAGGGGCTGTGGCCGGCCTGCAAACCACCACAGGCCCCTTGCCGAGGCCACCCCACACTCAAAGGGAACCCCCACCCTGATCTGGAACACCCTTCAGGGCAAACTAGTCAGCCTCCACCCATGCACCAGGCCTCTATCCTATATAATAAAAGAATAATATGCAAATTGACCATCATTCCAACACATAAGATGGCTGCCCCCATGTGGACACAAAATGGCCACCACAAGATGGCCAGTAGGAGAGGGCAGTTGGGAGGGACCAAGCCTGCAAGGGAAGGCAATTAGGGATGACCAGGCCAGCAGAGGAGGGAAGTTGGGGGTGACTGGGCCTGCAGAGAAGGGCAGTTTGCAGGGGGGAACCCAGGCGTGCAGGGGAGAGCAGTTGGGGGGGACCAGGCCTGCAGGAAAGGGCAGTCAGGGATGACCAGGCCAGCAGGGAAGTTGGGGGCAAACAGGCTGGCATGGGAGCAGTTAGACATTAATCAGGCTGGCAGGGTAGTGGTTAGGGGGTGATCAGGCTGGCAGGCAGAAATGGTTAGGGGCAATCAGGAAGGCAATCAGGTGAGTAGTTGGCAGCCAGCAGTCCTGGATTGTGAGAGTGATATCCGACTGCCCGTTTAGGCCCAATCCTATTGGGCCTAAACAGACAGTTGGACATCCCTCAAGGGGTCCCAGATTGGAGAGGTGCAGGCTGGGCTGAGGGACACCCCTGCCCCCGTGCATAAATTTCTTGCACTGGCCCTCTAGTTCCCAATAACTCTACCAGTAAATAAGCTTCTTTTCTACTAGATTGACCTAATTCTGAGTGAGATGTTAAAATCTTCCTCTATAATTTTTTCAACTTTATAGTTATAATAGTTTATATCACTATGTGTTTTAGTTACTGGGTTGTTCCATGCATATAAGAATGTGCCCATCATCTTTAATAGTTTAAAATTTTCTCATTATTTGGCTCTTTTGGCTGAGTACTGATGGTGTTTTTAATTTGTACCTTGTTCAATATATATATTTCACTCTGATCCTTTCTTTTTACATTTTTCTGGTAGTTTGGTTTTTTAAACAAAGTTGGAACAATTTGGCCCTTTGCTGTTTGAAATAAACTCTATACTTTCTGTCATATTAATGTGTACTGTTTTACTTCACTGTTTCCTTCTTGTCTTTGTTTTCCTTGGTGTGATCAAACTATACTTTATTCTCTGTTTTCCTCATGTTAATTTGAAAGTTCAACTTTATATTTCCACTGTACTAAGGATTAACTTCAATTTCAAACAAAATTCCCAGTTGTGATATAAAAGGAAAATATGAATTGTTTCTATTGTTGACATTGCTAGTGATCTAATAGCGTTCTCCCCTTCTATACTAATCAGAATGTAGATTTCTTTGGGGGACAGGGGTATTGCAAACCAGAAATGCCATGAGGAGTTGTCAGGGGACCACTCTCTGGCTAATAATAATAAGAAGAAATTTATTGGGTGGGATTTTAGGAAGAACAATAATATATATACTTTTTGACTTTTGCCTTCTACCTGCTTAAAATGCAGACATGTCCAGAAGTGAATTAGCCATCATGCAATCATGATGAGAAAGCCACAAGAAAGATGACTGAGTAGAAAATTCGGACATTTATTTTAGGACTTGTTGGCAGTGTGGACTTGTTGTACTATCTGATCCCAACTTTGGTTACATGAGAAACACAGCCCTGTTTAGTTAGATTTATTGTTTTGTGTAGCTTTCTGCAGTCCAAATTGAGATAGTTGCCCTGACCAAGCCACATGTAATCCCCAGGTGGATGAATACCCTAATTCCCTAAGTTATGATTAGAATTATTTTACTTCTCTCCCTTTCTCCTTATTCTCTCAGCACAAAAGGTTTGTGAAATTATTTTGTGCTTTATTTCTAAACCAGTGGTTTTCAAACTTTTTCATCTCATGGCACACTTATAGTAATTAGTAAAATTCTGCAGTGCACCAAAAAAAAATTTTTTTTGCTGATCTGATCCCTCCAAAAAATTGATATAATTTTTACTTATTCACACCAAACAGTTATTGTTGTGTTGGCTGTCTTCATTTTTAAATTTGATAACCTACGAGAAAAGAGATCAGTGCCCCTGACTAAATAGTCAGATTGCATATTTTAAAAATTCTTGCGGCACACCAATTGAAAATTGCTGTTCTAAGCTATTATTTTAGAGAATGCCATTATATTTCAAAGCACTTAACTATTTCAAATCACTTTCCCATTTATTGCAAAGTTCATTTCTCATCACTGTTTTCTTGTCTACCTTTTGCTTATGTTAAGATTTCTGTTCTGAATTACTCATTAGACTAATTTTTCTTTTAGTATTCTCTTCAGAAGAGTTGTGTGCTGATAGCTTCTGTGAATTCTTGTTTATTTCTTCACAGTTTTCTCTCTCACTAGCCTGTAGATATTATAAATGCCATCTGGCTTCTAAGATCACAGACAAGAAATCTGATGTCAGTCTGTTCTCTTTTTTTATAACTAATTATTTCTATGGAAGTTTATAATGTTTTATTTTTTATCATAAAATGCATGGTTGTCTTTTACAAGTAAATCCTGCTCCAGTTTAGTAAGTACTTTACACCTGCAGAATCAAATATTTCTTGAAGTCAGGGAATTTTCCATAGTATTTAATTGTTGCCCCCTCTTTATTTCTCTCCTGAATCATCTATCATTTGCTTATTTGGATTATCATGTGTTCTCCAAGTCACTCCTCTCTTCTTTCAGTATTTCCATCTCTTTATTTTTTGTTTCATCTTTGACACATTTCTATACTTTGCTTTTCCATGACAATAATTCAATTCTCAGCACTGTTCATTCTGCTCTTCACTTCATATAATGCATTGCATTTTTAAAAAATTAGAAACCACGCCTTTCATTTCCAGAAAGTGTATCTCACTGCTGTGATTAAATGTCCTTAAGTGCTCTTAGTTTGTTGCTGATGCTAGTAAAGGTGGGGTCTGTTTCCGTCAGAAGTTCTTATCACCAGGCGCTACCTTTTTACTGGTTGCTCTTCCTCCATCAGGTGATGGGTACCTTTGGGAACTGGCTTTTATTGCCTTCAGGGCTCAGGTTGACCTAGTTGGGTCCTGCAAACACAGCATAACCAACCAAAGGCTGGGAGAGATGGCATTGTATACTCTTGTGAGTTGATGACAGACATGCATGGCTCCTTCCCAAATAAGCCTTCTTTCTGAGCTACAGAATTAGTGTCGGGATGAAGAAATAAAAAGTCAATATTTCTGACTCTGTTATGTTTCAGGTCTTGTTCTAAGCAATTTATCAAAATTAAAACATTCCTATTATCACGACCTTTTGATCTACACACTATTATTGCCATTTTATGAAAAAGGAGTTAAGAACTTGTCCAAACTTTCATTACTAGGAAGCAATGGAGCCAGGACATAAATCCAGGCAGTCTTTGTCAATAGCAAGAGAATGTAGTGCTCTGGCTATAGCAGCATTACTCAGGTATGTATTCCCAGCAGCTATCCCAGGGCCAAGGAGTCCCAGTAGCTCCTCCACAGGGTCCAGAGGCCAAAATCTCAAAAGGAATTCTAGAGCTCAGATCCTTGCTCCAGGCCTTTCTACAACAAGTTTTTAGACTGTTGGCCAAAGGAGGAAAATGTTCTGTATCCCATCACTCCTTCAGAACCCAGGTGGGCAGAAGACTTTGCACACACCCTCTTACAAATTCTTCCTTCTTGACCCCCATCATCCAGCTTAAGGTGTAGTTGGAAGCTGGAGAAGAGTTTGAATAAACTAGAGGCAGACATACATACATTCATAATTTACCATACTTTACCTGCTTGTGGGTGGGAACTGTTTCTATTGACCACTGCATTCTCAATATCTAACACATTATAGAGGACATAATAGTAGCTCAATAAGTATTCACTGAATGAAATTATAATAAGCCTTACCCATCTGAAAGCCATCACCCTAAAGTAATGAGTAGGACCTAGGATTCCTTTCCAAACTCAAATCTCTAGACCAGTCCTCTTGTTAGTTTTTGGAAGGCTATTTCTGTGATGGCTACCCTCTTAGAAGGAGTCAGAGGAATCCTCTCTTCATTCTTTTGGTTATGAGTATGCAACAGTACAAAAGATAAGACTTTTATTTCTTACAGAGCAAATGACTGAATAAATACCATATGCATGACAGAACTGTAGAAAACAGTGTGTGTATATGTGTGATGATTAGGAGGAAAGAGAAATATCAAGCTGATGAAAAGTTAATATGGCAACCAAGCTCCACAGAGAAGAAGGAAATGTTGCTTAGCAACTAGAATTTTCAGGAAAGAAAATTCTAGATTCCAGGGGAGAAAAGTACGGAAGGTAGGTAAATATGTATCTAAAGTGAGCTTTTGAGATTATTTGTTGAATAATTTGTTTGAGAAGTATGTTGCTTCTTTTCCTCTGTATTCACTGAATATTTGGCTGTCTCAAAGCATGACAAATAAGTGAGCAAAATAAATGGAGTGGCCAAGCTGGGGAGCTGTTTCTCCATTACAAACAGATGTGGCAATGAACCAAAAACAAAAATTCTTTGCTACTTCATTGCTCTAACTCTTTTGTCTTTTTTTATTACCTTACTAATGCATCAATATTTTCTCATTGTAAAAGGTTTATAAAACTCGCAAGTATTAAGAACAAACCCTGAAATGACCCCTGTAATATGCTTCTCCCTATTTTCCTTTCTCAGTTGGTACCACTGATATGCATTCTTGTCTCTTCCCATGAACTTACATACCTCTCTCTCTCTCTTTCTCTCTCTCTCTCCCCCCCTCTCTCTTTTTCTCTCTCGTGTCATTTTTCTCTCTCTGATCCTCTGTCTCTCTTTTCTCTCCCTCTCTTTATCTCTCTCACACTCTCTCTTGGTATATGTTTTCTTATACATATGGATATAGATTTGTTTTCTAATTTTTAACACAAAGGTATCATGTAAAAATAACATGATTGGAAATCTTTTTACATAAATATATAGGTATAAGTTATTCTTTTTGCAAGCCATACATTTTATTCCATTCACTACTTTCCTATTGATGGGCATTTCAGTGTTTCCAGTTTCACACTAACATCTATCTATAATAATAAAAAGATAATATGCTAATTAGACCAGACATCCTTCCAGATGACTTTCCAGACTAAGCTGGGGCTGCTGGGAGTGAGGCAAGCCACCGAGGCTGCGAGAGCTGAGGCAAGCTGCTGTGGCTATGAAGGCTGAGCCCCTTGCATGAATTTCATGCACCGGGCCCCTAATCCTATCTAATAAAAGAGTAATATGCAAATTGACCATACCTCTGATAGAGCCACACCCATCAGCTAATCAGGAACAAATTATGAAAATAAACCCCAACCAATATGGCTGTGGCCACTGAGAGCAGGAGGGAGGCTTGGGTTTCCCTGGCAATTGAGGAAACCAAGCTTTCTGCGTGCCCTTGCTGGCCTATGCCTCTACTCAGTGCTACTAAGTTTGAATTATAGAAGATATATCACAACAGAAATGGTGGCAGCCAAGGAGCTGGAGAGAGCAGAGGCTAGGGTTGCCTGGGCAATGGAGGTAGCCAAGCTTCTGCAGCCCTAATGCCTAGACATCCACTCTAGGCTACAAAGTTTCAATTATAGAATTTAAATAAATCCAAACAGAAATGGCTCTCTCCATGGAGTGAGCAGAAGGCTTGGCTCCACTCCAGGCTACAAAGTTTCAGTTGTAGAACATAAATTAATCCCAGATCCCAGGGCCTCCACTTAGGTCACTGGGGAGCATGGCCGGCCTGCAAACCATCACAGGCCCCTCTCCCAGGCTGTCCCACACCCCAAGGGAACCCCCACTCTGATCTGGGACACCCTTCAGGGCAAACCAGCTGGTCCCCCACCCATGCATCAGGCCTCTATCCTATCTAATAAAAGAGTAATACGCAGATTGACCATCACTCCAACACACAAGAGGGCCCTCCCTCCCATGGTCAAAGATGGCTGCTCACATGTGGATACAAGATGGCTACCACAAGATGGCCATCAGGGGAGGGCAGTTGGAAGGGACCAGGCCTGCAAGGGAGGGCAGTTGTGGGTGAGCCAGCCTGCAGGGGAGGGCAGTTAGGGGTGACCAGGCCAGCAGAGGAGGGAAGTTGGGGGCAAACAAGCTGGCAGGGGAGCAGTTAGACATCAATAGGCTGGTAGGGTAGTGGTTAGGGTGTGATCAGGCTGGCAGGCAGATGCATTTAGGGGCAATCAGGGAGGCAGGCAGGTGAGCAGTTTGGAGCCAGCAGTCCTGGATTGTGAGAAGGATGTCCGACTCCCCGTTTAGACTCTAAATGGGCAGTCAGTTGGACATCTCTCAAGGGATCCCAGATTGGAGAGGGTGCAGGCTGGGCTGAGGGGATACCCCCGGCCCCCTGTGCACGAATTTCGTTCACCGGGCCTCTAGTATATGTATAAAAGGCTAATATGCAAAGTGTTCCCTCGGTAATTCATCTGAGAGATCGGAAGTTTGATCACTTGCTATGACTTGTGCTGACCAACGGGGGCAGCACGAAATGAAGGAAGGCCCTAGCCAGCAGCCGGAAGGCCCCAATGGGCCTTCATTGCTGACCAGGCCTAGGGATCCTACCATGCACAGATTTCATGCACCAAGACTCTAGTATACAATAAAGTTATGAGTAGCTTTGAGTGTGTCATTGGACACTTGAGAATGTATTTCTTGAAAAGGTATTGCTAGAAGCAGAATTTCCAGCCCCCAAAAATTTAAGATTGAAAATATATAACTGTCTTTCCAAACACCTCATAAAGACCTCTAACTACTGTATATGAATATGCCTGTTTCCTCTTATTTTTCATAAATTTGTTAATATGCCATTTTATTAGTGAGAAAACACATACACACATGCTTGCCAGTGAGAATGACTGACTATCCATATTGTTTCTCTTTTTCAGAATTGCCATCTGGCATCCTTTATTCACTTTAGTGTTGAGCTGTTTGCCTTTTCCTAAATTATTTATAGCAGTCTTTATACATTCTGGTTATTAATACCTTGTCTGCCAAATGTGTTGCAGTAATTTCTCTCTGCCATGTGAGAAATTAGCCTTTTGTATTCCCCCCTTATGCAAAAGTTTTAAAGCTTTGTAAGAAAAATGTGTCATATACTCTTGATGGTTTCTAGGTTGGGAGTCTCACTTGAGAAAATCTTTGCTACCCAAGGCTTTAAAAATATTCTGTATTTTAAATATATATATATATATATATATATATATCTATATAGACACACACACACACACACACACACACACACACACACACACACACACTAGAGACCCATTGCAGGAAGATCCTGCAAGAATAGGGCTTCCTGCAGCCTGAGCAAAGCTCTCTCCTATCTCTGCTGCCTTGCTCCCTTCTCTGCTGCCTCACTTGCTCCCATCTCCTCTGCCTCGCTCCCTCCCTTCTCTCCCATCTGCCTGCTTCCCTCCCTTCTCCCCTGCCCTACTTGCTTGCTTTTCTGCAGCTTTGCTCACTTCTGCAGTGATTGGCTTCCTTCTACACCATCTTCTATGCCAGGATATGCAAATTAACCACCATCTTGGTTGGGTTGATTTGCATACTCCCTCTGATTGTCTGATGGGCGTGTCTTGTGGGTATAGCAGAGGTGTGGTCAACTTGCATATTACTCTTTTATTAGATAGGATATACATATTATATTATATTTATTGATTTTAGAGAGAGGAAAGATGAGGGATAGATAGATAGAAATACTAATGAGAAAGAAACATTGATCAGCTGTCTCCTGCATGCCCCACACTGTAGATCAAGTCCAGAATCCAGGCATGTGCCCTGACAGAGAATTGAACCATGACTTACTGGTTCATAGGCTGAGTACACCAGCCTGGCACTAACATATTTATATTTTTGCTTAATGTTTAATGCTTTAAACCATCTGGAATTTGTTTTAGTAAATAATAAGAAGGATAGATATCATTTTGCTTTACTTTTCACATGATAGCTACTTTTCTAAAATTTAATAAGACACAATCTTTTCCCACTGGTTAAAAGGTCAAGTTAATAATAAATTAAATTTGTACATACCCATGAGTCTTCTTATATACCATATTCCATCTTATTAACTTATTCTCCTATTCCTAAACTCTCCAAGTTTAATTGGTATAGGCCCCATAATAGTTCTTCATTTCTATTTAGACATCTTGCTCATGGCTAGTCTTTGTCAAATGGTTTTGGCTATTCTGGGACATCTTTTCTTTCTTATGAAAGAGTAGATTAGCTAGCTAGCGAGATAAGTAGTTATGTGTAGTCTTGTGGATTTTATTTTCTAGGTATGTTATATTTTTTAATGAGAACCATTTTCATACCAGATATTGCTTATAAAGAAATGTGTTAGCTTTATCTCTCTGTTTCGCATATTGATGCCTCTTATTTCTCTTTCCTTTGCTTCCATTACACTGAGCATTGCCATGGTAGCTATTCTTTTCTTGTGCCTTTAGTCAGAATGCTTCTTATTATTTGCCATGAACTATTATATTTTCTTTAGATTTCACATAAGCACCCTTTATTAGATTGAGGATGTTTCGCTTTCTGCTTGCTAGTTTTTAAATCATCCTATCTAATGAAAGAGTACCTTGGCTCCTGATTGGCTATGCTACCAGCCAATCAGGAGCAGGGGTTGGGGCCAAGGGGCTGGGCCCTATGGGTGGAGACAAAGCAGTAACAGCAGCGAGCACCACAGGTGCCCTGGCCACCCAAGCTTGGAGGCAGCCGGGACATGGGGCGGGGCAGGGCGAGCACAGAAGCGCCCTATGCCCTGGCCACCTGAACTTGGAGGCAGCTGGGGCGCAGGGCATGGAGAGCATGAGAGCGCCCAGGCAGCCCAAGCTTGGAGGCGGCTGGGGGGGGGGGGGGGGCAAGCGGCCGAGGTGTGGGAGTAGAGGTGAGCACCCAGGCCCTGGGGTCGGGTGGTCACAGGCAGCTGGAGCTGAGCTGAGCAGGGAGATCACTGAGTGCCCAAGGCCTAAAGCCTCACAGGCCTTGGACAGGCTGGGGGTGAGCCATCAGTTGGACATCCCCTAAGGGCTCCCAGTATGTGAGAGGGGGCAGGTTGGGCTGAGGGACCACCCTCCCCATGCACGAATTTCATGCACCAGGCCACTAGTTAAATACAATTGTATATAATCAAATAGATTTTTTTCTTAATCTGCTAAGAATGATCTATGCATTTATTTTCAAATATTTAACCAGATGTTCTGGGAAACCCCTGATTAGAAAAATCTGTTTTATAAGTGTACATTTCAAGATTATTCTTCTCCCTTTCCTACCAAAGAACAGAGAGAAATTTAAACATTTAATTATGGTGACTAAAGCAATTGAATAATAACTGGGCAAGATCACTGCCAATTATAGCTGCACTGGGAGAGGTTTTTCAGATATCTGTCTATCTCACTTAAAGTGGGGAGAAGGGAGTCAATATTAGTTCAGGTACATAAAAAAAAACAAATCTCATAAACAGAAGTTTGAAAACAGTGTGACAATATTTGAGTTGTATGTAATATAATATTGGCTATAGAATAAATGGTCAATGGAATAATACCCATTTTCTTTATTTTTTTTTAAATTTCAGAGAGGAAAGGAGAGAGAGAGAGAGAGAGAGAGAGAGAGAGAGAGAGAGAGAGAGAGAAACATAAATAATGAAAGAGAATAATTGATCAGCTGCCTCCTGCACACCCTACCCTGGAGACTGAGCCCATAGCCCAGGCATGTGCCCTGAAATGGAATCGAACTGTAACCTCCTGGTTCAAAGGTGGACGCTCAACTACTGAGCCACTGCAGCTGAGCAATACTTTATTTTCTAAATCTCTTAATGCACTGAAATCTCTGCCTCTACATTTATCATAGTTTTGTTTGTTTGTTTTTAATCTGAGAGGCAAGTTTTCTCTGATTTTTTTCTAATATCTAGAACAGAGACAACTTCTAATTGATCATGATTCATTCTTTAGTTTTCTGCCAGGGTTTAAATTGTTAATATTTACTTTAGGATTATGGTACTCATGCCCATGAGAAAAGGTTGGATTATATTTCCCTTTCTTTGTATAACTTTTGTCCTTTGTTGAGACTAGAGTTTTGCTATTCTCATGGAAACATTTATCAAACTTTTCATATTATTTTTTTTCCGTTTATATATAATGTGAAAAATATCTGCTATTTAAAGTTTGACAAAATTTTTCTATGAAATAACCTGGTGCTAAAGTCTTTTAAAAATAAAGTTTAATTGCCTTGTTTATTTCTCCAATGCCTTGTTTCACTCAACAAAATATATCTATTCTATTATCCTGATAATAATGACTTTTCCCCAACCTTTTGAAGATTTGAGACATTGTCACCATTAACGCTTTTCCTTACCATCTTTGTTCACCACTAGTGAAATTTTAACAATTATCCTGCTCAGTAGCTGGTATTCCAATATGGTCCCAAGCTCACCACATCCTACACATATATGTCACATATACTATTTTCTCTCCCCTGAATCTGGCCTTTGCTTGGAGTCCCTTTGATCAATTTTATATTATGGTATAAGTGATGTTCTTTGCCTAACTCTTACTTGATGCAGTGTCTACAACCTCTCCTTGGGAACTCTTGTTCATGGGATGTTGCCTTTTGGATGCCAACTGCCATGCTGTGAAAAGCCCACATGTGGGCACTTGGTCACCAATCCCAGGTGATCTCATAGCTGAAGCCAGTATCAGTTCCCAATCATGTGAACAAGTCCAATTAAACTCCTAGATGACTGTAACCTGAGCCTCACTGAAGCCAGAGAACTGCTCAGTTGAGCCCACAGAATCATGAGCAATAATGGAATAGTTATTTTAAGCCACAATGCTTTGGAATTACTTGTTAGAAAACAACATGTAACCAGAATATGTTGCCACAGTATGCCATGAGCTACCTACCATATTTCATTCACAAACAATAGTGGGATTTTCATTCTTAGGCAGCAGGTGAGTGATTTGGCTCCAGAATTCCATCTTTGAAATCTGTTTGTTTGGACTACTTGGCACCAACTATCTGAAGTAAAGTCCCCTTAGAAACATTTATTGAGATAGAGGACAGACATAATCATGCACAGAGTTTATTGGGGAACAATCAAGAGCAACAGGGAGTAAAGGAAAGATTGGGCAGAAGGAGATGTTGAACTGTGATACATTTGTCTCAGCCAATTCCTTAGAGAGCTCTGGAGAAGGGCTGGACCTTCAGAGACAAGGAGTCTGGGATGAGTTATTGGATGCAACCACTCTCAGGGAGGGGGCCAACTCTGAGTGAGACATTATTGACTGCATCACAGCATCTGCTTTAATACCATTTCAAATCTTTTATAACTAGAGGCCCGGTGCACAAAATTCCCTCAGCACCCTCTCCAATCTGGGATCCCTTGAGGGATGTCTGACTGTGCGTTTAGGCCTGATCCATGCAGTTGGACAACCTCTCACAATCCAGAACTGCTGACTCCCAATTGCTTGCCTGCCTGCCTTCCTGATTGCTCCTAACTGCTTCTGCTTGCCAGCCTGATCACCCCCTAACCACTTCTCTGCCAGTCTGGTTGATGCCTAACTGCTCCCCTGCCAGCCTGTTTGCCCCTAACTGCCCTCCTCCCCCTCCCCAACTGCTCTTGCTCTCCTCTGAAAGCCTGGGTTCCCACAACTGCCCTTCCCTGCAGACCTGATTGCCCTCAACTTTCCTCTTCTACTGGCCTGGTCACCCCTAACTACCCTTCCTTGCTGGTCATCTTGTATCCACACGGGGGCATCCATCTTGTATGTTGAAGTGATGGTCAATTTGCATATTATTCTTTTATTAGTTAGGATAGAGGCCTGGTGCATGGGTTGGGGCTGGCTGGTTTGCCCAGAAGGGTGACCTGAATCAGGGTGGGGTTTCCCTTCAGACATGGGGCAGCCTGGGCAAGGGCCCTGTGGTGATTTGCAGGCCAGCTACACCCCCTAATGACCCAAGTGGAAGTCTTGGCTTCTGGGATTTATTTATCTCCTATAATTAAAACTTTGTAGCTTTGAGCAGAGATAAGCCTAAGCCTCCTGCTGGCTCTGTGACCTCATCCATTTTTGTTGGGATTTATTAATCTTCTATAATTGAAACTTTGTAGCCTTAACCAGAAACCAAGGCAGGCCAGGGCAGGCAGAAATCTTGGCTTCCTCCATTGCCAGGGAAATCCAAGCCTCCTGCTTTCTCCATGCCCACAGCCATCTTGGCATGTTAATTTGCATACTCACTTCTGATTGGATGGTGGGTGAGGCTTGTGGATATAACAGATGTATGGTCAATTTGCATATTACTCTTTTATTAGATAGGATGCTGTTGTGTTTCTTTTTTATCCTTCTGCATTCTATAAAATTTTCTTTGTCCTTTTTCACTCCCCCACCTTGTTGTTTGAAAGCTTTATAAACACTTCTATTCTTCTCATTTTATCCTACATTTTAATGTATATTAACCTTATAACTTTCCATCAATGTCCATAGTTAATCAGATATCTCTTCTTTGCTCTTCCATTCATGTTTAAGTGAGACACAAAATAGCTCATAAGAAACTGAGTTCCTGAGCCTATTTAATGATGGGCTTCACTTTAATGTGATGACAAAAATAAGTATGTTTTGTTGGGGGTTATTCTAATAGTATCCATAGGTCCTCTTCCTTTGGAGTTGTTTGGTTTTCTCAGTGGTTGACCCTCCAATTTCCTGTATGGCTAGGCATGTGAAAGGTATAAGGATATTTTTCGCCTTCTGGGAACCTAATGCACCTGGAAGTCTCATTGTTTCTTAGAGTTTCATGAATTTCCCTATTTTCAATATGATCTCAGCTGTACCTTGTGATCTAAGACATCATTTTTGTTCCACATTTTCAAAGATTAAGTGTACTCTCTTTTCCAAGAGTTTGGAAAGTGTTTTTGTTGGTCTGTTGCTATGAATGGTAAAAGAAGAAATGTAGGGGCCTAAGAGCATCTTACAAAAACATTCAATCCATGTCTTACTCTCTGCTCCACATTAGATGGATCTGGAACTCTAATTTCCAAGCATATCTGGAATTCTGTGGTAAGAATTAGATTTTTTATTGTCTTCTCCCAGTGCAAATCTGGGTTTCAGCTCTACCCAGTTTTCTGTCAATAGTCTGTCTGTTCCTTCATTCTAAGATTTCTCCCTTTCTGCTTTGTTCTTTTTATGGTCAGTTTAGATGATATTTTGTAAGGAGTGAAGGTAAATTTTATGGAGTTAATTTCTGTTCCACCTGCTTTAAAATAATGCTTATTTTCATCTTATATTTTTATTTATTTTTAATATTTTCCATTAAATGGCACACTAGACAAGATGGACTTTATTGATATTTTCAGAGCATTTTACCACAAAGCAGAAGAATATGCATTCTTTTTAAGTGCATATGTTAGGATACAAAACAGTAGTGTCAATAAATTATAAAATATTAAAATCATATCAAGCATCTTCTCTGACCACAACGGTATGACACTAAAAATGAATTAAAAAAACAGCTGAAGAAAACATAAACACATCAAGATAAATAACTTGTTATTAAACAAAAAATGGGTTAACAATGATATCAAGGAAGAAATCAAAATATATCTTGAGACAAATGAAAATAAACACAAAATCTATGGGCCATGGTTAGAGCAATACAGGCCTACCCCGAGAAACAAGAAAAATGTCAAATAAACAATCTAAACTTACACCTAAAGGAACTAGAGAAAAGACAACTAAGTCCAACGTGAGTAGAAGGAAGGAAACAATAAAGACCAAAGCAACAATAAACAAAACAGAGTCTTAAAAATATACAAAATATCAATGAAACCAGGATCTGCTTCTTAATAAAGATGAATAAGATAGATGGAGAACCAAGATGGCGGCATAGGTAAAACACCTATCTTGCCGCCATACACAGCAATTTCAAAACTACAACTTAATGAAAGAATAAACACCATCCAGAATCATCAGAAAGCTGGCTAAGTGGAAATTCCACAAATAAAAGTGAAGATAAGACACTGTGACTCGGAGGAGCAGCAGCATACAGTGTTGAAGCTATGTGCGGAGTCAGAGGTTTGGAGGAGCACGCACCAGTGAATAGGGCGGGTGGCTGAAAACTGGCCAGTTTTCTTGAACGGGGGAGACAAAGACGTCCCACTGAACTGATTCTCCAGCTCTGGGCAAAGTCCAGGGAACCCACTATCATACGGGGTAAAAACTGGACAGTAGGAGAGCACGCCGAAGCTCGGGTGCTGCAGGGGTCTGCAGGCTTGTGGAGAAGGCGAGCTCGTGCGGAGTGCGAGTGAGCTTGAGAACAGCGCAGCTGCCTGACCGCACAGAGAGCACTTGTGACTTGCTCTTTCATTTGGGAAACCATCAGACTGCATTGTTTTGCGACCTTGGGTGAGTCATTGGGTGTGCAGACTCATTTGGGGAGAGGCTGAATTCTCTGGCAGCCAGTGGAGCTTGGCACCGGCTCTCAGAGACCCTGGGGCCACATGGGGCGGAGCTGATACTGTCTGCTTGGCCCAGAGACTCCGCCCATCCAACCTGAGCACAGCTGAATGTCACAGACAATTGGCCTGGAGGTCAACCCCTCCAAGTGCTAACAATGACTAACCTGAGCTTAACTTCAGCAAGGCTGTGCAACCCATATCCACCTTAGGTAACTGGGGAGGCTGAGCCACTGTCCCATTGACCAACTCAGGGAAGCAGCCACCATGCAGAGACATGGAAAGAAATCAGATGTGAATGAAATGGAGGGAAAAAAACGACTGGACATGGAATTCAAAACCATGGTTATAGGACTTTTCAAGAGGCTCCTAGAAAAGGTCGAGACCAATAAGGAAATAAGCAAGACCTATGAGGAAATGAACAAGACCCTCAAGGATATGATCAAGATCAATGTGGAAATGAATGAGTCCTACAAGGAAATGATCTAGACCTACTAGGATATGAATGAGACTCTCAAGGATATGAAAAAGGACCAACCAGAAATTAAGCATACACTGACTGAAATTAAAAATATTATACAAAGACCTAAAAGTACTCTAGAGCACCCCAAGAACCAAGTTAAAGATTTGAAATACAAAGAGGTAAAATCCACTCAGCTGAAAAAGCAAGAAACCAAAAGAATCCAAAAAATTGAAGATAGTGTAAGGGGCCTCTGGGACAACCTCAAGCATACCAATATCCAAATTATAAGGGTGCCAGAAAAAGAGAGAGAGCAAGATACTGAAAACCTATTTGAAGAAGTAGTGACTGAAAACTTCCCACACCTGGTTAAAGAAACTGACTTAGGAGTCTAAAAAGCACACTGAATCCCAATATATAGGGACCCTAAGAAGACCACACCAAGGCACATCATAATTAAAATGCCAAGAGCAAAAGACAAAGAGAGAATATTAAAAGCAGCAAGAGAAAAACAGTTAGTTACCTATAAGGGAGCGCCCATACGATTGTCAGCGGATTTCTCAACAGAAACGATGCAGGCCAGACGGGAGTGGCAAGAAATATTCAAAGTGATGAATAGCAAGAATCTACAACCAAGATTACTCTATCCAGCAAAGCTATCATTCAGAATTGAAGGTCAGATAAAGTGCTTCGCAGATAAGAAAAAGCTAAAGGAGTTCATCACCACCAAACCAATATCTTCTGAAAGATATTCTTTAAGAAGAGGAGGAAGAAAAAGGTAAAAATATAAATTTTGAACAACAAATACACATCTATCAACAAATGAACATAAAAATCAAGTGTATTGATAGGCTGATGAACAGGATAAACTGGTGAATATAACAGAATCATGGACACAGAGAGGGAATGGACTGACAATTCTTGAGGAGAAAATGGGTGTGGGAAGTACAACCAGAGACTGGACAAAAATCTTGCAACAATGGGAGAGGACAGTGGGGAGTGGGAGGTGAGGGTGGAGGGTGGGATAGGTACAGGGTGGAGGGGAGCTATAGGGGGATAAAAAAGGGGAAACAATGTAATTAATAAACTGAACAATAAAGATTAAAAAAAACACTTAAAAATAAATAAAAGCAGCAAGAGAAAAACAGTTACCTATAAGGGAGCACCCATACGATTGTCAGCGGATTTCTCAACAGAAATGATGCAGGCCAGACGGGAGTGGCAAGAAATATTCAAAGTGATGAATAGCAAGAATCTACAACCAAGATTACTCTATCCAGCAAAGCTATCATTCAGAATTGAAGGTCAGATAAAGTGCTTCACAGATAAGAAAAAGCTAAAGGAGTTCATTACCACCAAACCAATATTATATGAAATGCTAAAAGATATTCTTTAAGAAGAGGAAGAAGAAAAAGATAAAAGTGTAAATTATGAACAACAAATACACATCTATCAACAAATGAATCTAAAAATCAAGTGAATTAATAAGCTGATGAACAGGATAACTGGTGAATGTAACGGACATAGAGAGGGAATGGCCTGACAATTCTTGGGGAGAAAAGGGGTGTGGGAAGTGCAGCAAGAGACTGGACAGAAATCATGCAACTATGGGAGGACAGTGGAGGGTGGTGAGGGCGGAGGGTGGGATGGGTACCAGGTGGAGGGGAGCTATAGGGGGAAAAAAGGGGAACAATGTAATTAATAAACTGAACAATAAAGATTTAAAAAAATCAAAAAAAAAGATGAATAAGATAGACAAACCTTTAATTATACACATCAAAACAACAACAACAACAACAAGTAAAATCAGAAATGAAAGAGGAAAAGTAACAACTAACACCACAGAAATACAAATAATTTTAAGAATATATTATGGACATGGATATGCCAACAAATTGGACAATCTGGAAGTAATGGATATATTCCTAAAAACATATAATCTTCCAGAACTGAATCAAGAAGAAACAGAAAATATGAACAGACCAATTACAACTAATGAAATCAAAGCAGTAATCGAAAACCTCCCACAGGTGGGCACTAGCACCAGGCAGTATGGTATAGAACCCATGGCAGACCTTCAGCAGCTCCGGTGCAGGCGGCGGTGGACTCCGTGAAGAGTCTAGAGAGAGTGAACATTGGCAGGGCCCTGATGTGAGGACAGACCAGTGCATTGAGCATTCTGGCTCAAGCCCAGGCCCTGGTGACTGGGAGCTGGAGAAGTTGCAGGGCCTCCCAGCCTGGTGAATGGTGCATCGTGTGGCATCGACAAAGCCAAAGGTTCAATAGATGCCGGGAGTACAGTGCAAGGGAGGCAGCTGGAGAGTTGTGTGACCAAGTGTGTGGATGACCACACGAACCTCCTTAACCATGATCAGAGATGAAAAAGTTTCCCCCTTTCTTTCACAAACAGAAGCCTACGCCTTGGGCCATTGGGACTGCAGGTGGGAAACTCTGGACACTGGTTTCCTATGTTTTAATCCTAGTGATATGGAAGTTTGGGACTGGAAACCGGGTTCTTTGTCTGCCGGAGTTGAAGAATGAATCCATGGACAGCAGGTGGTATAGCAAAGGTGGAGATTTATTGAAGAACTAGTACAGACGTGGGGAGGAAGAAAAGGTCCCCTCATCTTATATTTTTTAATTGAAAAACTGCATTTATTAAGCCAAATACCCTCTTTAACCTTCAGTTAGTAGTACTTTTATAAAGCAAAGGTGTCAAATGACTAAACTAATGTTGAAAGTAAATATCAACTCTAGTCACCCCTGGACCATGAAATGGCGTTTCTCTAGCTATTGTTCCTTAAAATGTCAGGAGAAAAAAAGGCTTATCATATCTTTCAATGTGAGATGCTTGCTTTGGACTTAAATTGTGAAAGAATCGCTCACGACAGACAAGTATCTACACGCAATGCTGCCACTTCGGGACCAGCCTCAGAGGTGTGAATAAAATGGCCTGCCCCTCTCATGCCCGTCCCTCCATTGTTTAGCGCAAGCCAAGGGAAACTTACCTCCTGAGAACTAGAATTTACTTTAGAGTGTTTTATTAGCTTGCTTTGTTTATTAACTTGATTTTCTAACACGAAGATTAATGAATTCCTTGTCTGAAAAGTAAAAAGTGGGGAGCATCTTTAGTCTAGGTATACTTGTTGTTTGTTAGGCTATTTGTAAATTGAGCACGTGGTCATCATCACAGAATTGCTTGTGTGGAACAGATTTTCATTTCCAATCAACTAAGGATTACATTTCTATCACCAGTTGGTTGTTTATTATTATTATTATTATTATTATTATTACTGGTAATTCACCAACATAGCAGAAAAGTTCTAAGTGTAAGCAATAAATAAACAAATGAGAAAAATATGGGACCTTGTTTACTGGTATTATTGGGAATGGGGTCATACTGGGAAGAGTTTAATGCATATTGGAGCAAAGTCAGGAAAAAAAAAAGACTAACAGAAACACCTGTGAAGTAACATTAAATAAAGAGCTTAGAGCATATTAGCCAGAAATGAGATGGAATGCAACACTTGTTTTCCTATATATTTACTGTAAACTATAATTAATTGCTGGTTATCTCTGCTGAAATCTAAAAAGAAACTGTGCAAGGATAGACATATATAGGCTATATCTTTAACCAATATTTAAACAATAGTCTGAAGGTTGATGGACAGAATGTTTGTGATGGGACATATCTCTTGGGAAGAGGACAGAGCTTTAAAAGGGAGCAATCTTCTCCGACAGGAATGATGACAGCTCTTGCCTTAGGGCACAGGGCGAGACCAGCTGGCTCCCACAGGGCCCTTCCAGATCGGTAATTCCCCGGTCACTTCTGCTGCTGGCCCTCAGAACCTGGGAGTGAAGGCGACACAGCAAGTACCCGCCTTTTCCAGAGCTTCGACCGCGCCAAAGGAGGCAGCGCCAGCAGCAGCACCACGGGATCTATTCCAACAGAAGACTCCACTCAGAGGTGAGTCAGCCAGCGCGGACACAGGCCACCGCTAGAAGCTCTGCTAGAGGTACAAGCAAGGGATGGCTAAGGTTAGCTAGCGGGTGCCAGGTGGCGGGGCTGGCCCCCAAGACGCGCTCAAAGGAGGGAAGAGTTGCTCCAACAGCCAAGTCCCGTTCTCACCACCCTCCGGCCCACCCGGATCCACGTGCTCCTGGAGCGCGCCGGGCGCCCGCCACTCCCGGAGCCAGCGTCCCGCTGCGCGCGGTCCCTCCCGGCTGCCTGCTCCCGCAGGATGATGCTCTGGTCCCCGTGCCTCCCCGAGCTCCGGCTTTCGGAGCGGCCCTAGCCGGCACCGCCGCCAGCGCCGCGGGAGAGGGAGAAAGGACAAGGGGGCGGGGGGCGCTGGAAAGGCTGGGCGGAGGGCGGAGGGGAAGTGGGACGGAGAGGAGCGAAGGGGGAGGGAATCTCTCTCCTCCACAGCGCACCCGCCTCCTCTCTCCGCCGGCGGCCACTCGGGCTCTGCCTCCACACCCTCTCCCAGCTCCCCGTCCCCTTCTCCGCCCGCCCACCTCCCCTCCCGAGCGCGCGGCTCGGGAGCCGCAGCCGAGCGGCCGGGGCGCCGTGGGAGGCAGCGGTGGGCGTGTGCGAGCGGGTGAAGGACGCCGCCTCTCGCTCCGCGTTCGCAGGCGCCGGCGGGAGCGGCGGGGCTGTCGGCTCCGGCAGCGGCGGCGACGGCGGTGGCGGCTTCCGGAGTCCCGCCGCGAAGATGCTGAAAGTCACGGTGCCCTCGTGCTCGTCCTCCACCACCAGTGTGGACCTGGGGGCCGGGAACCTCGTCCCGGATTACTGGATCGACGGCTCCAACAGGGATGCTCTGAGCGATTTCTTCGAGGTGGAGTCGGAGCTGGGACGGTAAGATCGGGGGTGGGGGGACAGGTGAGGGCGGGGGCGTCCTGGACCTGGGGGAGCCCTGCGCCCTGGGCGCGCGCGGGCTCAGGCTTCTGGGAAAGCCCGCGGCGCGCCCTGGGGGTGTCCCTTTCGCAGCGACAGCTGCCGGGGATGTGGAAGGCGGCCTCCCTGCCCTTCGATTCCTTCCCGCCCGGTGTCTGGGAGAGAACCAAGCGCCGTTCAAGTGGAGTCAGGTCTTCCCCGAGCGCTCAGGCCGGTGCAGCTGCTAGCAGCAGCCCAGCAGCCCGACTCTCCCACTCTCCCTCCTCCTCGCCGGCTGCCACGTCCCCGGGGTGACAGCTCCCATCGCACGTGTGCCCCGCTTTCCCAAATGGTATCTTTGCTTTATAGCTCACCAGAGAGTCTAGTTATTTTTTTTGGGTGGGAGTGGGGGCGGAGGGTAACCCTCTAAATCACCGGAATTAGTATATTAGATCCTTCCCCTTCACCTCAGCAAGCTTTCCAAAGCAAGTGACACTGGAAATGAAACTCAAATACTAGCTACCGTGCAAAGTCTGCTCCGAGTGAAGCGGGGAATGAATCATTTAAAAGAGTGGATGGAAGAATAATGGCTTTAAAGAAAACAGCAGCACATGGGGTCCAGGCAGTGGGAATTAGAAGGGTTCTGCTGCTCTTCCTAGTTTCGTGTCCTGGAGTGATTTATTTAAATTATGTATGAAAAAGCCACCTCCCTGGGGTTGCAGAAATGTCCCTCCTCCCTCCTCTGAAGATCCAAACAGGTGGGAGTTCTGCCACCTGAATGATGCCACACGGTCTCCTTCTTTTACTCTTTGAATATTATTTTTCCCTTCCTCCCTTTCTGCTATCCATAGCAAAGGAGAGTTGTTGTTGTTTTTTTTTTCCCACCACATTTTAGATCCAGGCCCTTTTGATAGGGAATCTGTAGAGGTAGTTTCAACTGATGACAAGTTGAAGCTCCTGTGCTGAGTGCTTCTTTGCAATTTCACTTTCATTCTTTTGCGGTAAGGAGTTTAGTTAAGCCTATTTCTTTCTATGTCACCAGAGGCCACAATGCAGGATTCTGGATGCTGGTACTTAGTGGGAAGGTGTAAGCGTCACCCCTTCCTCCAGTTTGTCACGACTGTTACTAGCTCATGGAAGTACTGAAGGTGTATGAGAAAGGCAGAACTGAATGAAAATTTAGGAGTTTGTCACTATTTAAAAATAACGTTCCAAATATTGGAGCATCGAGTAATGTCTATATTAACATCGTGATTTGACCACGTTTTTCAGCGTTCATCTGAAGATCTGCTGTTGCATGCATTCACTAGTAACTTGAAAATGCAATGTCTCCTTCCTAAGCTTCCAGACCTCCTATAATTGCATGATGAACTGCAGGGGAGCAGTGTAAACTTCTGAAGAAAGAGATAATCTTAAAACTGTTTACTTGGTGATTTAGAAGCCGCCACCCAGTAGAGGAAGTGCCTGATGGTGCTGCAGGGACTGTCCCACCACCAAACCTAATTGCTTTCTGCTAACCTCTACCCCAGAGGCCTCTAACAGGCAACAGTGTTTCATCAGCACATGTTAATCTTTATCAATAAGTTCACCATCAGGAAACTAAAATTTTATTTAATTTGAGGAATGGGAAAATGGTTAGAAAGAGAATAAACTACAAGTTGTATACATATATGGGATGGTAGATTTCATAGGGAAAACCTAGGAAATTTGAAGTTATTGTGTAAGCTTATATTCTGCAATACATTTTGGAGGACAGCTTAAATCAGATTTATATTGCTAAGGCTGTCAGTCTGCTACCTAGTTGTTTCAATACTTTGACAATCACAGAATTAAAGTATTTTGAGAACACTAAAAATGTTTACTTTTGTTGTTTTTCAGCAGTCATGTGAATTAGGTCAGTTCTCTGTAGATGGCAGATTTGGTGAGGTGCCTGCCTTACTCCATTTGATTGAGACTTTGAGACATATTATCACTTCACAATCCAAGTTGTTTTTTTAAAGACCTAAAACATAAAGGAACTTGTGTTACAGATATAATTACTAAGAATTTATAAAGCCAGAAAGCGCAACACAATTATAATAGCAGATATTGACTGAGTGACAAAAGTCCTCTTCCTCCCTGCATTGGCGAGAAAGCTCAAACAACTGGTTTCAAGTCTTTGCTCTCTTGACACTTGGCGCACAGCTGCCCGACTCTAAAGCCAAAACATGTAGTTTGTTCGTAGCACAGGCATCGTGAAGATGCTGAGAGAACCATGCTCCGGATGTGTGTGCCCGTGCGGTTGGTTCCAGGGTACAGACAATCTCCACTAGGTAAATGAATTTGTGAGTAGTCTTCCTTCTATTGTACTTATCTGTTGTAGGTCAGGGACTCCTGAATTCAAGAAGATTGGACATATAACCTTGAGGCAAAATACCCTGAGGGTGTGTTTGGAAATCCCAGGCAGCTAAATTCCCAAGGCTATAACCACTTGAAGCCCCTGGTTGGTGAGGCAACAATGATCTATATGTAGCAATTTAGAACAGAGAAGATATGATAGCATGTATGTATGTATTTATTTATTTATTTATTTATTTATTTATTTATTTATTTATTTCAGGATGAAGGTGAGGAGTGGGGGTAGGGGTAAGGAGGATTATTTTAGAGTATCAAGGCCCTGGCCAGTATGGCTCAGTTGGTTGAGCGTAGTTCCATGCACCTAAGTGTCTCTGGTTTGATTCTTGGTTGGGGTATATGTCCAGGTTGCAGGTTTGATCCCCAGTTGGGAATGTGAGGCAAAGGATTGATGTTTCTCACATCCATGTTTCTCTCTTACATTTCTCTCTCTCTGTCTCTATCTGTGTCTCTCCCTCTCTCCCTCCCCTTCCTCTCTCTTAAATCAATAAAGACATATTAAAATATATGAAGCGTTAGTTGTTTAAAAAAAGAATAACAGGCAACTAATTTTTTCAAAACTCATATATGAAAATACTGCTTTATGTATAGCTTGTCATAAAGTTTACAAAAATCATGATACACCAACAAATTCATTTCTACGTAAAAATATGAGTTGGCCGTGATTCTACTCAGGGCTCCATATCTTAGAGAGAAGTTGGTCCTTTGCCCAGTCATTTGAGAAATTGGTGTTGTAATGGCTTTGCCAAGGGAGAAGAGAGCCTGAGTCTGGTCCAGACCCTGTCTGGTGGTTTGGCACAAGGAGGGCAGGATTTGGCCTGCCCTGCTCTGTGGTGAGGATTTCGCCCTGTGCACCCAAACCCATCTCTTGTTTTCTGTTACTTCACACCTTTTGTTCCTGTCTGGTGTATGAAATTGAAAAAATGTTTGTACCAAAACTAGATGTACACACACACCGCACGCAAATTCAGGGAAACCAAATAAGAAAATAATTAGGACAAAAAAGAGTTAAATTATTTTGGAATCAAAATTAAAATAAGCTTTCCATTCTACTTACCTATAGTTTCTTTAGGCTAGTGCCTTTTTTCCTACCTCCACCACAACCTGATCCACAATGAAAAGAAATGCATTTCGATGCACCCAATCGAAGCACAATCCTATAGCATCCCGTGCGGTAAGTGTTAATTGCTTAGGAACCAACTAGATTTAGATAGTGAGACAGAGGTGTGTGCAAAATGGAAACTAGTTTAATAAAACGATGTCCATTCTTATTACAACAATGTATTCAAATATTTCCTATTTTACACTGTGTGATTTTATTGTTTCATTAAATTTTGTCAGCCGAATCCATGTGATTTCACATCCCTCTCATGGTTTGTGACAGTTTGAAAAGCGCTGTTTTAGGCCCTCACTCAGTGTATGCTGATGAAAGCATGAGGCAGAGTCCTTTTGAAAAATCCCCTGCAAACCAGTTGGCAACATTGAGTGGTCTCCATTTGCACAGCTCTGTAGAGAAAAGGGCTCCTAGCTTTGCCTCCAAATTATTATTGGGTTTCTTTTTTCAAACACTTCTACAAACTCTGGTGTCTCCCCAAGATCTGCTTGGTGCACTGTACTCTGGAATGGCTGAGGGGGCAGGAGGCTGGGTCTGGACACCTTCACTGTAGAGGGAAGGAATTCAGGAGCCTGAGCAGTGGTATCTTCCACTTGGAAACAGAACTCTGGCCCCAGTAATGGCTAGAAAATGCTTCCCGCAAGGAAACATGAAAAAAGGTGCACTTTCTAACAAGGGCTCCAGCCATGTTCCTGGCTGGGGAGGAATGAGACCCTCTCTTTTCCTTTCGCCAGTACTTCTCGTGCTCTTGACCAAATACCCTGGTGTGGCCTCTCTCTTGTACTCTGTGCAGCCAGCCTTTTTTCTTTTATCCTCACCCGAAGAAATGTTCATTGATTTTAGAGAGAAACATCAATTGGTTGCCTTCTGTATGCACCCCAACTGGCGATTGAACCTGCTACCACAGACTGTGCCCTGACAGGGAAACCAATCAGCAACCTTTTGGTGCATGGGATGACACTCCAACTAACTGTGCTCTCCTCTTCCTCCCATCGCTCCCCCGCCCCCCCGCCTCCGCCCCAACCAGGGCCACCTAAGTCTTTTCTCAGGCTGTTGAGTCAGGACCAAGGTGGGATTGCAGTGAGAGAATAGAAACTGCAGCTGAACCGGCTCTTTGCAGGAACACTGACTGGAAGCTCCCAGAAGGCTGTTGGTGGATTTGGCTGGTTCACTGTTGTGTGCTCCTCACCTAGCACAGCGCTCAGTACTCAGTAGGTGCCAATTGATAAAGAAATGATAACGAATGATAACGAAACGGACTAGGCACAGTGGGCATGCTCCCTTGCTCTTTCACATGTGTCTCTGTTGGTCCTGAGGTGATGACCAGTCTCAGGGACTCCAGGGAAAGGGAAATCCTATGACCTGTTTCTTCTCTCCAAAACGTGTGTGGCCGTGACCCTGATGCCATTCGGCAGTTGGTTTCCTGTCTTCACAGTGGGGGTACCCATAACTGCCACCTCTGTAGCTTGCAGGTGTTGGAAATAGTGCTGCCTTTCTGATGGCTTCCTATCTTTGAAATGAAAAGGAGTCAGTTTCACCTTCACTATCATTTCACCACAGGCGTGTCAGAATTAGGAGTTAGCTCAAGTTGAACTTAAAGGCATGAGATGCCTCTCAGCTATACCAACAATTGAAGTTCATACATACCAACTGCTAAATTTGGAAATGTACTTATTGTAAAGAGCCTCAATAGCAAGTGAAGACTGATAGAATTATTACTTTAAGAACACACTACTTTTGCCCTGGCTGGTTTGGCTCAGTGGACAGAGCATCAGCCTGCAGACTGAAGAGTCCCAGGTTCGATTCTAGTCAAGGGCATATGCCCGAGTTGCGGGCTCCATCCCCAGTTGGGGCGGGGGAGCAGAAGGGGTATGTAGAAGACAGCCAATCAGTGATTCTCTCTCATCATTGATATTTCTCTCTCTCTTTCTCCCCCCCCATCCTTTCTAAAATCAATAAAAATATGTTTATATTTTTAAAAGGAACATACTACTTTTTCATATTTAAATACTGTTTCAAGGGTAAAAATAACTTAATTTGAAAAAGACCACAGGTGCCATCTGCTTCTAAACTGTTAT
Source organism: Antrozous pallidus (assembly GCA_027563665.1). Taxonomy (NCBI): domain Eukaryota; kingdom Metazoa; phylum Chordata; class Mammalia; order Chiroptera; family Vespertilionidae; genus Antrozous; species Antrozous pallidus. The sequence goes on from CM050512.1 coordinate 68,780,433, forward strand.
GAAGAACTTTACTTGGAAAAAGAGAGAGAGAGAGAAAGAAAGCACTAACCACAAAATTGTAGATTGTAAACAGTTTACCCTCAGATATATATGTGTGGATTATGTGTTTGCACTAATACATTTGAGAATAGCATGCTGAGTGATAGCCAAACAAACTTTTTCAACCACTAGTTTTTTCATGCTAATTATTATTTTTTTTTGGAGGGGTGGGACTAGCTTAAAAAAGTGGTTCTCTTTAGACTCCCTTTTGGGAAAGCTAACATATCTAGTAAAAAGTTAAAATTTTAAAATTTCACAGCCAGGTTTATCTTGTAATATATATATTTGAGTCACTGAACCATATAATTCAGGCTGAAGAATAACTTGACGTAAAATCTATATCAGCTAGAATAAAAATTTTACTCATATTAATCCTTATATAATGATTTTTCCCTATTTGATAATGGGAGATCATCTGAAAATTTATAACTACGTTTTAATTAGGAAGTTAGATTTAAATATTGATAGCATCATATGAGCACATAAAGGACATGGACTTTTCAATACAGTTCATTAAAAAAAAATTCTAATCTTAATGGAGCACGGTGGTTGTATGGGGATGTTAAATAGTGAAAGGTTTGGGTGGGGGGGTTTCCCCCCAGTAATCTTATCAGTGCCAAAGATCAAATGAGGAATGGAGCAGAGCTGGGCAATAATCCCGGTAGAGCTTTCTCTTTTCTCTTAGAGCTTGATTCCTCAACCTTGACACTGTAGGCATTTGAGGCCATTTAGCTGTGCTCCTGGCCTCTACCCACTAGATCCTCCCCCACCCCCAAACGTGACAACCAAAAATGTCTGTAGACATTGTCAAATGTCTCCTACCCACCCCCCTCTTCCTGCTGAGAACCACTGTCTCAGAAGCCTGAGGTTAGGCTTTTACATGACTTTCTTATAGTTGTGTAGATGCTTAACAGCAGGGAGGTTGATGAAGATTATTTGACCAAAAGTTTCTTTCATTTTATGTAATACCATTAAGATTTCTCTCATATGTGCATACCACCTGTGCTATAATTTACTTAATATTTTTGTTTAAACCACCCCATTTTTGTTAACCTGAATTTACTTATCAAGAATACTTACTTTTATTAAATTGAAAACTAGTATTCATGCCATAAATAGAAGCAAATTGTAAGACTAAATTGTAATAAAAACAGAGCATTTTCATTAAATTATTAGAGTCCCAGTGCATGGATTCATGCATTGCTGGGGTCCCTTGGCCTGGCCTATGGGGATCAGTGAACCTCCATGCCACCACAGCCCGGCCTTACCTGCCAGCTCATCAGGCTCCAGCCCGCTGTCTGCGTTGATCCCGCACAGCACGAATAGTGCATGAAGCTGCAGGTGCCAGGGAGGAGCCCAAGTCCAGGCTGGGCACTGCACTGCTCCCACTCATCCTAGCCCCCCTGTGCCTCCTGTCCCTGCTGAGGTGTGCAGGGGTAGTCTCCTTGAGAGAGGCTCACACTGCTGCAGCTGTCAACTGAGCAGCACTCCCTCTGTGGGAGTGCACTGACAACTAGGAGGCAACTCCTGCATTGAGCGTCTGCCCCTGGTGGTTAGCGTGTGTCATAGCTACTGGCCAGTCATCTGGTTGTCCAGTCGTACAGATGTCCAGTCATTTAGGCTTTTATATGTATTAGACTAGAGACCTGGTGCATGAAATTCGTGAATGGGTAGGGTCCCTAGGCCTGGCCAGAAATCAGAGCCAATCAGGTTCCCCATCTCCCCACCTCCTCTTTCGCTTGTCGCCTGTGTTCCAGGTAGAGTCCCTAGGTCTGGCTAGCGATCAGGGCCGATCACGTTCCCTGCCTCTTCCTTCCCTCACTCCCTTAGCACCCTGACACCACCACTGGTCACTTGCCATGGTCAGCATACGTCATAGTGAGCAATCGAACTCCCAGTCTTCCAGTTGAACTCCCAAGGAGACACTTTGCATATTAGCCTTTTATATATATAGATACCTAGAAATATTTGTCTACAAAAGGATCCAAACTGGAGGATTATTCTCTCTCTCTCTCTTTTTTAAAAGGGAGATTATTAAAGTTATAAGGATTAAAACCACAGTAGTACATATTGAGGTTTTCTTCTTGATATAATCAGAACCATTGAAAAGAGAATGAAGGTCTCATTTTTTCTGATTCTTGCTATTTAATTCTATGCCTTTGTGCCACCTAAAAGTCCTTTTATAGTTTTGACTTATTGAATAACTATGAACTAGGCAACAATAGTGTGTGTGTGTGTGTGTGTGTGTGTGTGTGTGTGTGGTGTGAGGGGCTATGAATGGATATGAGATATATATATATCACTATTTGGCCTACAAATGTATCAAAAATAATTTTAACATGAGATAAATAAATACAGGTAAAATAATATGAGATAAAAAAAAATAGCAGAACCGCTTTATAACACAGTGATAATTCTGACTGGGAGGACTGAGGTGTCTATGGGAGGGGTGGACCTTGAAATTTGGCAGAATTTTAACAGGCAGAGCTTTTGTGAAGGGCATGCCAGGTGAAAAGTATGTTTAAAAAAAAAAAGGCAAGCCCGGCCGGCATGTCTCAGTGGTTGAACATCCATCTATGAACCAGGAGCATCAATTCCCGGTCAGGGCACGTGGCTGTATTGTGGGCTCAGTCCCCAGTGTGGGGCATAGAATGTGGCGGATCAATGATTCTCTCTCATCATTGATGTTTCTATCTCTTTCTCCCTCTCCCTTCCTCTTTGAAGTCAATAAAGATATATTTTTTTAAAGGGCAAAAACAGAAAAATGCAGGCTTCCCATTTTGTAAATTTTACAAAACATGGACATTGCAATGGCAGATAAGGTTGGGAAAATAAGGTGATGTCATACCAAATGTATCATGTAAAAACAAAACAAAACAAAAAAACTGTCTATATCAACTGAAAGCAAAAGAAAGTAACCATTTTGAGAGCAAAACGTGACTGTATCAAAGCAGCTGCATCTTGGGTTTCAGTTGTGGGACTAAGAATTTGCCACTTACCTGTAAGCAGGGAAATGGGTAAGAGAGAACTTATCAAGTTTGTTAAAAAGAGAAAGAAACACCTCTTATAGATAGGGGAAGTTTGGGATTGAGAGGGCTAACATCATGGTCAAGTGCCTGTGAAGTGACAGATAATGAACATTTTAGACTTTGTGGACCATATGCTCTCTGTGATGGTTGAGTGAAACAGCCATGAACAAGACAGAAACAAATGCATATGTTTGTGTTCCAATAAAACTTTATTTATAGCAGTGAAATTTGAATTTCATATACTTTTTATATCACAAAATATTATATATTTTTCTATTTATGCTTTTAATTTTTTTAAATATATTTAAAACTGTAAAAACTACTCTTAGATTGCAGCTGTACAAAGACAAGCAGTCGTTGGCCATGGCTTGCCAAACACTGACCTAGATCCATCAAGCTAAAATTCTGCTCCTCTTCAGTTACATGAGCATTTCACGTTAAAATATCAAGACTTCATTTATTCAAGGAACCACCTTGCACCACCTCCATTACACTTTGAAAATGTCAACCTGATATTTTTTAAGGTGAGCACAACCTTTAAATGCCTATCTACTCATCCTTTTCCTACATCTATTGAAATCTCAACACAGTTCTTACCTGTGCAGCATGTTAGCTACTTCCATTCATCATTCATATTTTTTTAAATGGTGAAATTTTACAAGAAGTGTGTGTAAGTTAGATTTTCATACCAGGTTCAGTGTTCACATCCAAAGATTATTTATTGAAGGATAATTTACTTTACATGTAATAATTAAATATGTTTCAAGTTGATCATTCTTCTATTATATTTGAAGAGTCCATTATAAAATGATATGCTAAATAAACTATTGATAAAAGATTTGTCTCTAGTAAAGTTTAATTAATTTATCTTTATTAATATATTATCTGCATTATGAGTAATCCTTCTATAATTCATGTGTATATCTCAGATGAACTAGTTATAGTTCTTAAATTGGGATTAGGTTTAAATAAGCAATTAATTTTTTAAAATAGCATCATTACTTTTTCATTTTGAATAGACTTTAGTAATAAACTGGTCACATATTTTGACTAAAGCAGAGGTCTCCAAAAATGGGATGTCCACATCCAGGGTGTGTGTAATATAGTGGGGTGTTACAAGAAAGTATTAAAGAATCCATTTTTCCTAAATTTTTTGGGTTGTTTTAAAGAGCACAGTACATATGGTTCAGTAGCACATGTATGGCATTTAAATAGGAACATAAGTGTATATAATGGGAGGAGCATGTGCTTAAAACATCTCGTTGGATGATTATCACATTGAAAATGCTAGTTATAAGTGGATACTGAATAAACTTCTTTACTTATATTTAAATAATATTCTGTTGTATGAAAATGATTGAACTGAAGATATAGATATATATCAAAATGCAAACAAAAAAGAAATCACATTGCAAGGTGTATCTTTGTGCAGAAAGGGGAAGTGGGTATATATGTGCACTTGTTTTGCCTTTTAAGACTTCCTGATGAAAGATTTTGATAAGAACTTACTGCCGTTGTAACCAAAAAAGTCACAAAACAAAAACAGAAAAGGAGAAAAATAATACAGCTTGCTCATCAAGCAGGAGGTTAAATAAAATCTATTTTTCTTTGTTGTTGAACCCAGATTTCATATTATTTTGCAAGAACCTCGATTTTAATATATCTAATTTACTTTATGGTAAATGTTGCCCACTGCTGTCTTAGGCAGATGACTGCTTTTGCTTGAAGGGTTTGGTGGGCAGAGCTTGAAGAGCTGTGGGCATTAGTGTCAGGATGTTGAGTTTAGCCCTGTTAACAAATAAGTCAAGCTTCAGGGTGATATGGTTGAAAAATTAACCAGGTACAGAAACGTTTCTTAAAAAATAAAGAAGGCTAGACTTGAATAGCCTGCTGATTGAAATGGTGTGCTAAAAAGGCAATGGACATGACATGTTATTAACTCTCTTCTCTCTCAGTTTATAGTAGCATTCCTTGTTGAAAGTGCACTTTCTTTGATTTATGTTGTGATTATAGACAGAACTTAGCTAATATTGCAAACTATAAGAAGAAGAGTCAGGAGTAGCAAACCTGTGATTATGTTCACACATTTATTGTTACCTACAATGCAGCACTTGAATGATTTCTTCCTACTTTAAATCTTTATGGACTCTAACAGGGACCTTTGCTTGCCTTTTATCCTTCATTACACTTTTTATCTTGGTCTAACTTACTTGGTCTCCCTTCCTTGTCTTGAAGGGAGAGTAGTTAGTGACCACTTTAATTTAGGATGCATTTGGGACCCTAAACATTGTACAGTATTGTTCTTTAGGTGTGACAACTTGTCAATCCAAGTTTTATCTTTGACAGGATGTAAATATACTGCTATATATTAATTCAGTGGTATCTTATATATTTTAAAAGCTCCCTGATAGGACAAGACTATTATTAAATATTACTAAATTCAATAAATCAGCCTGTCTTGGAGTGTTCAGTCATTGTAAGCCTCTGAAGATTTCATCTGTAAGTGGAAACATTTTGAGTGGCTCTTATAGGACTCTGGGTCCTTCCTCTCTTTTCTCCCTCAATATGAACACATAAGCTGATAAAAATGTTCAATGAGATAAACTTTTGAAAAACTGTCACTAAAGCAAACTAAAAACATAATAAACAGATTTTTATGTGTATATATGACACATTAGTGAAATGGAAATCATAGCAAATCATAACAGTTCTTTTCTATCTTGAGATACTGAGGAAAGAAATGGTAGGAATAAGGTGAGCCCCCGGGGAAGCAGTTGAGGTTCTGGCCCTAGACAGGAGGGGGCAGCAGAGTACCAGTCCCTGCTTAAACTGGCAGGTGGTGGAGGGTAGTGATCTTCAGGTAGCCCCAGCTCAAGAAGAGAGGTGGGTGAGGCAGCTAGCTACTCAGAATGGCTTCAAGGCTGGGCAAGAGCAAACCATTCTGGACAGTTGAGTCAGTGGGGTAAAAGAAGACTGATGAGCAAGGCAGAGCTAAGATAATAAAACTCAGTGAGATGGTAGAGGATGGGGGCAGGAAAACAGACAGGATAAAATTGCTGCTTAATGACTGAGTTCCTTTCAGCATAACATTGAACTTCACTCAGCCTTGTTTGTATGTAAAATGAAGATCATTGTAGTGTATCCCCTCCCTTTTGCCCCTCCCCACCTCCCCGCTGCCAAGGTTGTTATGACCATGAGATGAGATAGATCACTTATGTTTATAAGAACACACAGCTCCATAGCTGGCACATATGCTTAATATTCCCCACACAGGTACAAGGTAGGAGGTAGGGGATAATGATTTCAAATTGGGTATCTATAGAAGAAATATCAAGTCTAGTTTACATAGACCTTTTAGCAGTCTGACCCAACTTGTCTGCCAGGCCCATTCCCCCCACTAGGAGCTTGGTGTAGTGGTTTTACTATCATATGTGTATTGAAAATTATTTCAGTAATATAACAAGCTGGTCATCACCAGCACCATTTTTTCAGAGAAGAAACTTGAGGGCTAGAATGGCCAAGCAGCTTGTCCAAGCTCACACTGCAGGGGAGGGGTGCAGAGCTGGGATTCAGGTTCTGCTTTTTCTTTTTCTGCTCTACCTGCCTTGGCCTCAAGGACCCTTCATGGATCTCATATCTCTATTGTGTTGTGTCTGAAACTCTCTTGGCCTGAAATACCCTTACCATAAATCCTACAGAGTAGTCATCTCACACCCCAGCCAGAAGGTTTCTCCCACCTTCCTGCTCTCATATCACTTTATATGTTTACTAGAGTCCTGGTGCACAAAATTAGTGCAGGGGGGGAGGGGTGTCCCTTAGCCCAGCCTGCACCCTCTCCAATCTGGGACCCCTTGAGGGATTCTGGGACCCCTTGAGGGATGTTTGGTTCCAAACTGCTCACCTGCATGCCTCCCTGATTGCCCCTAACTGCTTCTGCCTGCCAGCTTGATCACCCCCTAACCACTATCGTGTCAGCCTGTTTGCCCCCAACTTCCCTCCTCAGCTGGCCTGGTCTCCCCCAACTGCCCTCCCCTGCTGACCTGATGGCCCACAACTGCCCTCCCTTGCAGGCCTGGAGCCTTCCACTGTCCTCCCCTGCTGGCCATCAGGTGGTGGCCATCTTGTGTCCACATGGGGGCAGGACCTTTGACCACATGGGGGCATCCTTCTTGTGTGTTGGAGTGATGGTCAATCTGTGTATTACTCTTTTATTAGATAAGATAGAGGCATGGTGAATGTGTGGGGACCAGCTGGTTTTCCCTGAAGGGTGTCCTGGATTGGGGTTTGGGGCAGCCTGGGTGAGAGACTTATGGTGGTTTGCAGAGGCCCTGGGATCTGGGATTAATTTATGTTCAACAATTGAAACTTTGTAGTCTAGAGCGGAGCCAAGCCTTCTGCTCACTCCGTGGCGACAGCCATTTCTGTTTGAAACTTTGTAGCCTAGAGTGGAGGCTAGGGCTACAGAAGTTTGGCTTCCTTCATCACCCCAGCAACCCTAGCCTCTGCTCTCTCCAGCTCCGTGGCTGCAGCCTTTTCTATTGGGATTATGTATCTTCTATAATTGAAACTTTGTAGCATTGAGTGGAGGCCTAGGCCCACAATGGCAGGTGGAAAGCTTGGCTTCCTCCATTTCCAGGGAAACCCAAGCCTCTCTCCTGCTCTCAGTGGCGGCAGTCATCTTGGTTGGGGTTTATTTGCATAATTTGCTCCTGATTTGCTGGTGGGCATGGCTGTGGGTGTGGCTTGATCGGTGGTACAGTCAATTTACATATTACTCTTTTATTAGATAGGATTGTCTGACAGGTAAATGCTTTGTTTTCACCACTGGGGCATCTGCCCCATGGGCAGAGGAATCCTATGTCTTATCCATCTTTTATCCCCACTGCTGAGTCTATTCTTCAGCCTACTGCCTGCTCCCCATAAGTGCTTAATAAATGTTTGTGTAGTAGCAAGTGAATGAGTAAATGTTAGGTGAACAGCTGCAGGACAACGAGGCGACTTAAAGCTCTCTTTCTTCATGGCATTCACCCTCCACAACTCTCTGCTAAACCAGCACACTGTGACATTACTTATTCAATCCTGTGACCCTCTCTTTGGAAGGTAAGCTGTTAGGGGCCAAACTCTGTCCCTTTGTTCACTGTTTTGTCCCCAGCACCTAGAGCAATGTCTGCTATGCTTGAGCACTCCGTAAACACTTGTTGTGTAAGTGAGTCAGTTGTACCAGCAGGGCTTCTGCAATTGAAAGTCCTTTTGAGCCCAAGGAACTCTTGCATCAGTCTACTCTCTCTTAAAAGGCCCCCATCTCTGTATGACCTTCCATGATTAAATTACTTAGCTTCTAAGGTCCCTTCTAGCCACAGGCATCTGTGCATCTGTGTTTTCTTCCATCTGAATTCTCTGGATGATTATCTTAGTTCTTTACTAGGTGCTGAGGTGTCAGAGTTGCTTTTGGAATAAGTAAGTGGTACTCTAAGCTCTGAAGGCTTTGTAAATGTATGGAAAGATCCTGGAATAATTTTATTCTTTTTTAAAAATATTTTTCTTATTTTTAAATGCTTCGCTCTTTTTAGAAACATGTATTCATTGTCATATTTGCTCATTTTTACTTCCTTAGTGGATCATACACATGCTGGCATATCTAGGACAAGATTTAGCAAGAAGGGAAGCTTCCTAGCTTTCCACAATCTTCTCTTTTTATTTCTGAAAAGGACCATTCTTTTTTTGTTTTTTTTAATCCCCACCTGAGGATATTTTTTCCATTGATTTTTTGGGAGAGTGGAAGGGAGGAGGGGAGAGGCATAGAGAGAAACATCAATGTGAGAGAATACATTGATTGGGTGCCTCCTGAGGAATGTGACCTTGACCTGAATCGAATCGGGGACCCTTCAGTCCAATGGCCGATGCTCTATCCACTGAGTCAAACTAGCTAGGGCAAGACTATTCTTTTTTAAAAGGTTGACTTGTGATCTGTTTGTGATCATGCAATCGATTTGCAATAGCCTGTAACATAGTCCTGTAACACATGCCCTGCCTGATCATAGGAGGGGAAGAGCTAAACAGAGGATCATGAAGGAGATAAGAACATAGAAGATCTACTCTGTGTTTATCTTTATTTTAGGGGATGTTATTTAAACACCATCCATTGAGATGTCTAATTCTTTGATCAAGATAAAAAATAAATCACTCCTTGATTTAACGTCCAAGTAGGGTCATTAACTTTACTTCATAATTTCTATGCAGTGTCAAAATAATTATTCTGGAAATCTGCATGTCCCCATCTCCTTTTTGACAATGAGCAGAGTATGTTGAAAGAAAAGCTATGTGTAGGAAGAAGAGGGGCAGAGACAGGGCTAAAGGGTAGAAGGAAGGCCATTCTCCACGCAAGTCTACTTCTTGTTTTCTGAGTCCAGTTATACCTCAACCCACAAGAAGCACCTCTCCATCCCTGCCTGATGTCCCCCTGTTCTTGTCCCACCAGAGTCAAGATCTCTCCCATTTTTCTTATATATTCCTTTGTTCAGGCATGGATGTCTGTGTCCCCTCGCAATTCTTATTCTTACTCCACAATGATGGCATTTGGAGATGGGCCTTTGGGAGCAAATTAGGATTGGATGAGGTCATGAAGGAGTATAGGATCCATACCCTTGAAGAAGAGACAGCAAAAGGCTTGTTCTCTCTCTCTGTCCTGTGAGGAAGAAGCAATAAGACTGATGTCTGCAAGCCAGGAAGAGAGCTTTCACCAGCACTCAGCCATGCTAGCCCCTAATCTTAAACTTCCATTTTCTAGAACTGTGAGAAAATAGATTTTTATTGTATAAGCCACCCAGTCTATGAGATTGAGATATATATATATATATATATATATATATATATATATATATATATATTTTGGCAGCCAAGCTAAGACATCCTTTTGCCTTTCTTCTCCACTTTGATATCTGTCTGACTTCATTCATAACCTTGAAATCTGCTTATGTTTCAAACGCTAACCTGAACTCATCTTTGCTAAAGTGGCCAGCAGAGTTTTAAGACAGCGCTGTGCTTTAATCTTCCAGATGCCCACCATTATTCTTCTACCTGATGTTGAGGAATGAGGTCCAGAGACCCCTACCCTTGCTTTGCCCTGGGTGGCTGGAGTTGACTCTGAGTTGCTCTGCATTCTTTCTAACTAACTACAAGAAAGCTTTCTAGCACCTGTGCTTCCCTGCTGCCTTCTAGGCTGGGATGATTCTGTGGTCACACTCCACTCCCGCTCCTCCACCTTCTAGGCACTGGCACCTCAGTATCTGCTGTGCACCCGTACCTGCTGGCTTCCCAAATGCCAGGGCCTGCCAGCTCCAGGCACATTATTTCCTCAGCAGCTGGCACAGGAATGTTTTGTTGCCAACTGGAAGCTGAGATATTAAAAAAATAAAACTTGGCGCATCTTGAGTATCATATGTTTCCATCAGAATTCGGATCTGCATTCTGGCACAACTCACACCATCACTTGGGCACCTCTCTCAGCACTGAGAATGCGGATTGTTCTGGTTGCTGGCTCTATTTTCATCTGCTTATTCCAAATGCAACTTACAGCCTCAGAAAACCTGGGACGCTTATGATTAGTTGAGGACCTAGTTTATCGAGGCTCTATGTGGTCTTATTGATTTTATTAACCTGTTCAGTGTTTCTTTAGCACTGGGCTGCTTATTTTGAGAGGTGGTATCAGTTTCATGTCTTAAATGGCAGATTCTCAAGAATAAGGCTCATGTTTCTCAGGTTAATGAATAGCTAACACATATCCATGCTGTGTGACTTCACATGAGCACAAGGTGACCCACAAAAGAGATCTTAATGTTTGTAAGATCTCTGCTCTTTACATTTCACATTCTTAAAAGACTGCTGTTCTCTACACTTCACCTTCTAAAAGGAGTGTGTGGTATAAACCTAGATTTTCCATATCTGCAGACAAAAGGACAGTTGGAGTAGTTAAAATAATTGTTGTAGGTAGGTCTTTCTGTGTAATTTTTACAGTTTGCTTTGCTTATAAGAAGGGTTTTAAAATTAGACAATATTAATCATTTTGTAAGTTTGAGATCTTATTTGTGCTAACTTAACGCTTTGTCCTAGATTTATCCTTTTTTTAAAAAAATTCAGGATAATGCATTCTTCACTGGAAAGTTAAATAACCAGACCCAGAATTACTGAAACTTGACTATGATTTAGAAATAAAGAGTAGAGTTTTGGACATAATTTAAAGATTCAAAAAACAAGAAAACAAAAACAATACCCACATATAGCAAGGGATATTTGAAGCAGTCTGTATACATTGATAAAAATATGTGTCCTGGCAGAGACTTATTATATTTAAGTGATGTCACTATTAATCAGACCTAAAAATGTATTTTTCTAACCTGATACCTAAATGGTAAAAGTTTGGTTTCATCATACATCCCATTAGTAGCTACTATTAATTGTCTTGGGTTCTCTTCTGATGAAGGGTTGTTTTTTTGTGAGTTTTATTTTTATTTTTTCTGGCAGCACTTAAAACAAATTAATAAACTTTGATGAAGGTGTTAATGAGACAGATATAGCTAGGGAAAAAAGAAAGCATAGAGACCAGATGACATAGGACGCGCCTCACCTGAGTGACATTCAGGTAAGGGGCATTAATCCTGGAATGGCTTTCTGAGAAGGAGGAGGCATTGCAACTGATTGGATAACACAATCTTTCAAGATGTCTTCTGATTCCAAGATTCTAGAAATGTGTTGGCTGTAACCTGATGCTGAGAATGAAAAGGGAGCTGCAGGCCATGTACAATGAACCAATGACACTAACAGATGTTAATAGAACCTCCAGTGATAACTATGGTAGCGCAAAACTACATCCAAACTCGAGTACCTATTAGTTGCCCTTTGTTAATGAATCTTTTACACTGCCATGAGTTTCACTTTCCTCATTTGTCACGTGAAAATGCTCGTGCCACACTACATTTAGTTGTCATGTTTTCTCTGCCTTCTCTGATGTTACAGCTTTTTCAGTCTTTTCTTGTTTCTCATGACCTTGAGAATCTTGAGGAGTACTGGCCAGCTACCCTGTGGAATGGGTTTGTCTGTGGTTTTTCACATGATTAACTGGGGTTATGTTTTGGAAAGAGCACCACAGAGATGAAGTGGCCTTATGATTGGCTTCTGGCACCCTTCGTATCCCATCACATAGATAGAGGCTACCACATGATCTCACGGGTCATAGTTTGCCAAGTTTCTCCATGCACACTTGCTACGTCTCTCTCCCTACTCTGTCTAGACTTTGGAACTAGGTCACTAAGTCTAACTACTCTTGGGAGAGAGGGTGATTAAGCTCTGCCTCTTACACATATTATTTGTAGTTTTTCTATAAGGAAGATTTGTGAGATATTATTTTATCACTAGTAAATTCATATATATATATATAATGATTTCACATCATAAGTCATTTCCCACAATTCCTATAAAAATATACTGCCACTATAAATAAATCATGCAATGGGGAATGTAGTAGACAATGGGAAACTTTGAATCTGGGAGAAGAAGCTGTTTCTGGAATTGTGTGCTTACATGGAGTGTATTAGAGATGAGGAGAGATGTGGCTAATGGTTTTCTCCTGTGTTCCAAAAGGGACAGTGCTGGTTGTATGTTGACCCTTACATTGTAAAAACACTGAATATATTTTGATTGTGTATTGTGCCTGTCTCTACATGACTAAAATGTGCATACATCTACAACATTCTTAAGATCCTGATCTAGATGTTCAAGAATGTAGGGTGGATAGCACCTTAGGAATCAACCGTACAGTGTTTCACTGTACAAGTGAAGAAACCACAGGACAGAGAGGGCGCATGTCTGTCCCAACACTCCAAAGCTCATCAGTGGTAGAAATGGAATCTGTACCTTGGTCTTCTGGACTTTGACTATGTGACCCACTCCCTTTTCTCATAAGTGCTGTTTGCAAAAATCTGGGCTTCCCCAGCTTATTTCAGAATACAAAACTTCTTATTTCCAAGAAGCTGTGAAAGATTATGATTTTTGGTATCTGCACTATGTTCTACCTTGCATGTTGTGTTTCCATTTATTTTATTTTAATTTTTGCAGAGGATGTAGTTAGTCTTAAAGACTAAAATGCAACACACCTATTAAACATTGGCTAATACTTTATACTCGATTTCTTTCACATCTTTGATATTGTTTGTTCATCTTGTAAAAAACCTTTGTCCTTAAATGTATTAAATTCACATTTAAGAATCCTAGCACGCATGTCAAAGTACAGTCTGGTTTTTTTTTCGAGTAATTTGGGCACTGAGATTCTCATTCTTATACAACTCTTCGAAGAAATTAGTCAAATATGCAAGTGCCCCACCAACTTTTAAAAGGCTACCTGTATTAAAATAGAACAGAATAAGTCAACTTTTGTTTGTTCTTCCTGATGCCAGTAAAATTGAGTGTTTGAGCAGATGGGTTACTTAATATATTACTCCAATATTTAGCAGAACTTAAGACCTGGAAGTATTTTTATGGTGCTGGCACATATCCTTAGACCAAACCTATTTTCTCATAGTTGGGAACACTATTGACTCCAAAAGTTATTTATAAGATAAATATACCGGATATTTATTCATAATTTTAATGAATGAAACCAACACCCGATTTGCATTAAATAAATAGTCTTATCTTTCCTTTTTTATGTAACAATTTTGCTGATTACAGTGATGGGTTGGCAACTTCTGTTTTAAATTCCTTTAACTGATAACAAAAAACATTTTCAATTTATCATTGATAGAAATAACAAAAGCTTTCATTATCAATAACAGGGAAAATTGTAACAATGTCTTATTTCTTTTGTTCACATCTAAGCCTATGTTGAAGAATGCATTTATAATAATAAAAGCATAATATGCTAATTAGACTGGACAGCAGCCAGGGGAAAGAAGATCTACTCTTGCACAATTTTTGTGCATCAGGCCTCTAGTATACTAATAACAATTAATGAGACATGTCTTTTTTCCTCTCTTGGTCTACCTTGTCTGATATGAAGCAACAGTGCCATTTCTTTATTCCTGTCCAGAAACTTCCCCTTTGGTCCCTTCAATCTGGTTTTTATCTTCATAGGTCTATTAAAAAGTTACAGCTGAGTTCCACTTGACCTCCACCTCCAAATTGATTCTCTGACCTCGCATTTTAAGCCTCTTAACTGCCTCTGAATCAACTGGTAAAAATTTTTCCTTATCTACTTTAAAGTGATAAGATGAGCATGCTCTGTGTGCCATGAATGGTAAGCATTCATGGGCAAAGTTTACTGATGTAAATGAGACTTACCACAAAACTCTATTGGGTTGCCCGGCTGGTGTGACTCAGTGGTTGAGCGTCGACCTATGAACCAGGAGGTCATGGTTTGATTCCCAGTCAGGGCACATGCCTGGGTTGTGGGCTCTATCTCCAGTGGTGTGTGTGTGTGTGTGTGTGTGTGTGTGTGTGTGTGTGTGTGTGCGCGCGCACGTGTGTTCATGAGGCAGCCGGTCAATGATTCCCTCTTTTTATTGACATTTCTATCTCTCTTTCCCTCTCCCTTCCTCTCTGAAATTAATAAAAAAATATTTTAAAAAACCAAACAACTTGATTGGGTGTGTACATCATACTCAGAGAAACTTAGTCCCAGGAGTAAATGGTTTCACAAATAACTGTAATTTGTGAATTACAAATAACTGTGTTCAGCCAAACCATGCTTTTGGTTTTATTCTTTCATTTCTATTTATAAATATCATCAACACTGACAGTTTTTCTTGCCATCTGTAGGGTAGGGGTTCCTAACTTTGATCCATAGACCTCTATGCTTGTGTTTCAGAACTACTGAAATAGAAAGCTAACTTTTATGTGTGTAAGCAGTGTGTTTTCTTTTTCCTGAGGAAAGTGATTATAGTTTCATCAAAATTTCAAATATGTTTAAGGATCCCTAATGTTTGAGGAGTCCACACACTCATGTTCCTATATATGCTCAGAACAATCGAAAAGCACAAGGCTTGGGATAACCTAATCATTAGGCAAACCTCTTTTTTCCCTTGTGCTACTCTGCCCAGTCCATCTATCCACAAGCAGGGCTTTCTGTGTTCTCATGTTCCCAGTTTTTAACTTTTCTATGTTCCATTTTGTCAATCAGGATGCTATTACATGCAAATGCAATTCAACAGATACTGTATATATCACACCAAAAGAAACTCAACTCAGGTTGCCTTAAACAATGGAATGGATTTACTGGTTCCAAGGAACTAAAGTTCAGAGGTTGTCCAGGTTTCACGTGTGGTTTGATTTGGACTTCTGGTATTTCTCTGCGTTTCTTTCAACTCTTAGGTGTGTTGGCTTTGTCCTCATGCCAGCTTCCCTTATGGTCACAAACATGCAGCAGTTTGAGGCCTGATGTTGACAACCAACCATCGTCATCCAAGAGGGATCTTCACTTTCCTTTTGTCATTTCATAAAGCAGAACCAATAAGTGTGGCCAGAGGCATGTCTGCGCACTAGCTGACTTAGACCCCTATTACCATAGTACTACCACACCTGAGCAAGTCAGGGAGACAGAGGGAAAGAGAGTGTATTGTTTTGTTTATGCCAGTCAGGATCCACTTTCAGGACTTCGGCAATTCCAACTTGTGGGTTGGTATGGGTTGGGTGCTGGTAGGGAAGATACTCAACAGCAACTAATAATGTTTTTCATATCCCTAAATTAAGTGGGTTTATGGCCTATAGCTCATGATATCTGATTATAGTTATGTTGCAGAAGATTAATTTTACTGATGTAGAAGGTAGGAACTTATTTATTGTGTTCCCTAAAGAAATTTATGTGAAATGTTAGTTCCTTGGGATGTTTTGTCAGTCAGAGTTCTACCAGAGAAACAGAACCAGTACACACACACACACACACACACACACACACACACACACAGCAAGAGGGAGAGAGGAAGAGAGAGAGGTAAAGAGAGATTGTTTATTTCTTTATTCCGAGGAATTGGTTTACATGACTTGGAGGCTAGCCAACCTGAAATCCGCAGAGACTGAAAACTCTTGGACAGGAGCTGATTCTATAATCTTGAGGTTGAATTTCTTCTTCCTTGGGGAAATCTCAGTTTTTTCTTTAATGACTTTCAATGGACTTAACCAAATCCACCCACATTATTGAAGATACCTTCTTATACTTAACATATAATTTTTCTTTTCTTTTTTCTTTTTTTACCATGTGACCCAACAATTCCACTCTTAGGTATGTACCCGAAAGAATTGAAAACAGGAACCCAAACAGATACATGTACACCAATGTTCATTGCAACATCCTCTTATACATAATTTAATGTTAATGAGATCTACAAAATATGTTCACAGCACATCAAGACTAGTGTTTAATTGAATAATAGGCTACTAGAGCCTAGCCAAGTTGGCACATAAAACTCACCATCACAGATGTTAAGTGTGAAACCAATGAAGGTTCTGTGGTTGAATAAAGTTGACAAGTGCTACATTAAACTTTGCTCTGAGACTTTCCATCCTTTAATGTGCTCCCATACATTGTGGTTTTTAACTATTTCTCAAGCTTACTTGATCAAGGACAATTTTTTTGTTTCCCTTTGGGATCATATTTTGTGTCTTCACAGAGTGGAAATTCAATAATATTGACTGAGAAGTGTTTTTAGATAAATGAATAGTTATGAAGTCTTGGGTTAATGATCTTTTATATTCTCTCAGAGCCATTACTTATCCTTGGCAGACATTACATTTTAATAGCTTTGAAATGTTTGCTGCCCTTTGGAGATTTCATCACTGGAGGAAACCAGCCAATTAAGATGGAGCAAGTTCCATATTCCCTACATTATAAACCCCATCTCATCACTTTTGCTTTTTAATGTGAAAAGCTATAACTTGTTCCATGTAAGAGATTATTTCAATCCATGGAAAATGAATAAAAGAAAAGAACAAGACTGGTTATGGTCTGAAAAGGAGTTCATCTATGCTTCCTTTTACTATCCTTTTACAACATTGAGCACATTGCTTTACTCTTAAGTGGTGCTTGGTATATGTTTTGCCTAACTCTTAAGAGAGAAAGTATTTTCTCATAATCTGCTTAAATCCCTTTTTATCGTGATGACATGATATTAGATCAAACAGAGATGAGATATGAGATTTGTCACCTGTAACCTATCGGTTCTGTCATATAATCTAAAGTCAAGATGTGTCGTCTTACAGTCTTGGCCAAAAACTATGACTGGTCATCGAATCATGTTGTGGCCAGACTCATCTTCTCGGAAGAGAGTTGAGCATGAAAGACAGGTTTGATTGTCACCTGCACATCCTGAGCATGTGAATTGTAGCACAAATCCCTGCCAAATCCTTGAGCTGCTTCCTCTATGGGTGCCACCCTGATATGTCTGTATGGATCTTGTGAACAAGAAAAAAAGACTTTTAGAAAAGAGAACCAGATTTAAAGCCTGATTTAATTAGAAAGGTACTAGTTGAATATGAGGAGATTATTATTTTAAAATAACTAGCTTGATTGAATTCAACTGGATTACTTAAAAGCCATTTGTATGTATAGGCATAAAGAAGTGGACATGTTCGTTTCCTATTTCTTTTCTTACTATACAAAAGAAAAAGATGTTTTGAAGCTGCCCTTGGTCAAGGAATTGGTATAAAACTTAAAGGAAGTTGTAAAACTGAAAAGGTTTCTTCCTCCCAAGGACAGTAATGATCCTGAAATTACCTGATGTGCTTGAGATAATAGCCTGAAAACTGAAAAGGCATCTTACCTGGTTTGGCTCAGTGGATAGAGCGTCAGCCTGTGGACTGAAGGGTTCCAGGTTCGATTTGGTCAAGGGAACATGTTCTGGTTGTGGGCTCGATTCCCAATAGGGGGCATGCAGGAGGCAGCCCATCAATGATTCTCTCTCATCATTCATGTTTCTATCTCTCTTGCCCTCTCCCTTTCTCTCTGAAATCAATTTAAAACAACACCCCAAAACTGAAAAGGTAGAAATTTTGGAAATGTTAGATAAACAAAAAGCAGACAATAAAAATTACTTTTCATCCCATCTCCCAAAATGGCCACTTCACACTATGCTCAGTTCTTTTATGTATCTGTAAATATATGTAGATAATTATTCTGCCTATTTATCTTCCCAAATAATTACTTTACTAATGTTTTATAAATTTAGAAATACATTTATTGTTCAATGCTTTTGTAGTATTAATTTAAAATGTTAATATGTTCTTTCATTAAGTATACAAAATCACATACAATAATGGCAGCTACCCTTTGACAGGCATGTGCTATGAGCTTGACATATTATCTTTGTTGTCCTCAATTCCCCTAATAACCTGGTGGGTAGACACTATTAACCTGAGGAAACACGGACCTGGGACAGCAATAACCTGTGTATGGCACACGGGTCGTAAGAGCCATGGCTCGGCACTGTCTGGTTATCTGTCTGACTCCAAAGACTATAAATTATTATATAATTAAAATTTTTATATTGCCGCCTATGAAGGGAATTTCATGTCGAATTTACCAGGTCCTGGAGAAAATATCTATGATACAGTGGAATGAAATTAGAGCAAATTGGCCGTGCATACAAATTTGACATTTAGGACTTGACAGCAGCGTTCAGAGAGCTTTCACATTCCAGAGCAGTGACAGGACTGCACTGTCAGGGGACAGAGTCCTTTGCCTGGTCCTGCCTCATCAAAGGCATGATGTACTTCCTTAAAAAGGAAGCTTTTCTCCACAGACTTTCTTTAAAATCAAGTTTGTGTCTGATAATGGCCTCAAAATAGCATTAGAGGACCCAAATTGGAGACTTCGAGGCTAGCTGATAACATACTATATTCTGCCATCCATTGTCAATGCCTATGGGTGCATAATGTGCCAACTTTATTTCTGGAAGAATGCTCAGACCTGAAGCTTCAGTCAATAAAGGGCATTTTTTATCTTTAAGAAATATAATGTGAGTAGCTTCTTTTTTTCATTCTATTCCTGTTAGCTTCACTTTCATAATGTGTAAAGGCTCTTGTGTTACGAATAACCAATTCTATTGTACTCTTCAACAATCTGTTGTGTTCTGCACAAAGGCTTTTGACCTAATGAGTGATATCCAGTTCACTTTCCATTGGCCAAGCCACTTCATTGCAAAGGAATGGGTGTCTTTTTTAAAATATTTTTTCTCCAGGGTTTTTTACTCTAGCAGAGGTTTTGTCTGCCTGAGTGCCCAAACTGATCTTGGAAATATAAGTCACGACTATATCAGAAGAGAACTATCTAACAAGATACATTCAATGTTTCCATTCCCACTATGTCACACAGCTGGAAGGAGGGCAGGACTGGATTAATTGCAGCCTTATCTTCACTTATCTTCTTTTTAAAATAAAAAATACTTTGATGTGAATTTAACTTGGAAGATTTTATTTCTCTCTGTGTATATGATTTTCTTTAAATTTCTCTACTTGCTTTTTTTTTTCTTTCTGCCTAGCCCTTCCTTCCCTTTAAGTGCTTCTAATACCAGATGTAAATAAGTAAGAATGTGATACATAGCTGTGGTTGAAGGGAAATTCAAACATATATTCACTAATTCAAACATATATTCACTGGTACATTGAGGAAGCTTGTACTTTTCCAGTTCACATTGTGTGCTATGAAGGATGTGACTTGGTGGTGTTGAGCTTGGGATGCACTGACTTGTTCCTTCTCAGGTCTTCAATGCCGATGTCTCCTTTCTGGAATGAACTCAGACAGATTTGAATGGAGAGAGGAAGAAATAATTATGAGGCCAAACGCGCATTTTTGTACATTTTTCTTTTCCTTTTTGCTTGTATTACTTCTTGAGTCGTGTTAGCATAACAGAAGACATTTGGGCTAGGGCAGAGTTATGGGATGCCAAGTCATAGTTATAATTACAGAATGCTAAAGCACCATCATATTTATGACAACTCTGAGAATTACTTCCCAAGTCTGGAGTCATCCACTTTCCAAGAATGGATCTTTTGGAGATGTATTTTAAATTTTGTCGGAGTCATTTGCTCAGTTTCTTCAGTTGATTTATGTGGAGACTCTAATGGTTGGCTGCTGAAGTGCAATCTGTACATAGAGATATGGGGCTCATGCTGTAAATAGTGTGACATATAAATAGTATGTAAGCCAGCAAAGAGCAAATGCCTTCTTATATATTTTTGATTAGGGTGGAGAAGTACGGAAGAACATAAATAAGACTGCTTTCTTATTTGGGCCTTCATGATGTGTTCAAGATCAACATTTTCCTTACATATTTTCCCTGTATCTTTCTATTTAACCAACTTAAATAGAAAAACACTGTTGGGGAAATAGTGTTACTGATGGAGTTAGTATAACAAAATCCTGTAAGTCTTTTTTTAGGTCTCAATTAAGACCTATACATAATACTTAAACATAAAAAACCTATAATGGCAATCTTAGCAATTCAGGTACTAATATCCTATCTAATAAAAGAGTAATATGCAAATTGACCTTCCCTCTGATAAAGCCATGCCCACCAGCAAATCAGGAGCTGGGCCAGAGCCAGCCAGCGAGCACACAGCCCAGGCTGGGGGTGGGGCCGAAGCGGCCAGGACCGGGGGTGGTGGGACCGAGGTGGCTAGGGCCAGGGGGGTCAAGAAGGGGGACTGGGCCAAGGCGGCCAGGGCTGGGGATGGGGGGCGGGACCAAGGCAGCCAAGGCTGGTGTGGGCGGGGCTGAGATGGCCAGCATGCGCTGGCCAGGGAGAAGGGCCGGGCCAGGGGCGGTGGGGGGCGAGGCCCGTGCTAGCTGGGTGTGAGATGGCTGAAGTGAAGTTCCGAGCCCAGGGGGGGCAGAGCTGGGGCAGAGCTAGCCACTGGCCCCATTGCAGGGCGATGACTGGGTGCCCAAGGTCTAAAGCCTTGGCCAGAGGCTTTAGGCCTTGGGCAGGCTGGGAGTGAGCGGTCAGTAGGACATCCCCTGAGGGCTCCCAGTATGTGTGAGAGGGCAGGTTGGGCTGAGGGATCACCCACCCCCAGTGCACGAATTTCATGCACTGGGCCTCTAGTAGTAATAATAATATTGCAATAGTAAGTTAATTGTAATGTGATGATAACCAAAATAACTTATTAGAAAACCTTTGACTAAGTTTTTGTGACTTGCTACATATTTTTATTTTCTGATTCTACTGATTTTCAAAATAAGGTCTGGATAAGGAATTTGTCCCCAATGTAAGAGTTATTGATGCAGCATTGCCAGTCTGACAATTACTTAGCAATAGCAAGCAGTGCTACTTGTACTGGTGACAGCTCTGCATGGATAATACGTAAAGAGATATAGGATTCAAGCTGCAAAATCTATTTGCTTTTGCATTAGCTTTATATATTTTTGTCAAGCCTGATTTCCTGTCTAAAGAGATTTATTTCTTTTAGTCATTGGCCTCTGTTGGTTAAGTAGCTAGTTTAGAATAATGCAGACACGTGCACACACACATTCACATTCACATTCACATTCACATTCACATTGGCAATGTCTTAGTTCCTGATTGGGAGGTGGATACTGATTTCTGCTTAGATGGTGCTTCGGGTGCCTCTCCTGCTCCACCATCCCTGCCTTTCATCTTCCTCCAAAAGCACCTTAGAGTTTGGCAGCTGTATATGGTGTAGCCTGGGAGCCATGTGCTGATGCCGCTCTTCTAAGCAGACCTCTCAAACCAACAGCAGGTGCTGGCCGCCCCTTTGCCCTGGAGCCTGGGAGGAGAGAGAGTTTAGTTCCGGACAGGGTCGGACTGTTCTGCTTCAGCAGATGGTCAGCATTTGGCTTTCTCAGTCCTGTCACCTGGTGAACTCTAATACTGGTTGAGATTCTGTTACTTTTCATTAAAAAGAGGCAGAAAAGGGAAACACAATGCCATCTCAAAATAACCAACAGCTTTAATGTTGCCAATAGTGAAGCACAATATTAAAAAAAAAAAAAAAAAACAGAAATGAACCTGGCACATTTACTCAAATGCTTAACTAAAATTCTATGATCTTCATTTTATTCTATGTTATAGTAGATCAGAAAGGCTTAGCTACCAAGAAGCTATTGAATAGAATTTATATGTGTAGATTTTCATTATTCAAAAATAAGTGTGCCAGAAATTTCCATTTTAATTTTCTAATTTGATATTTATATATGCACACTGATATTTCTTTACCTCAGACAAGACTTTTGTCATTATCATCTCTATTTAGCTGCATAATGACAGATCAATTCATAATTTAAATAATTTCCACATAAATTTCAGTTATTTAAATAAAAAATTGCTTGTTATGTTATATATAAATTTTCTTCTTTTCAGTTAGCATTTCAGAAGCCTTATGATATTCATATACAATCTGGTAAAACTATCATTGTTTAGATCTGTACATTGAATCTGGCTTATGACAAATAAAAGCCCAGAATAAGTGATCTTCCTTTAGATTAAGCAGCATGTGGAGATGGCAGTGACTCAAATTTTGTTCTCCGACATAGTCAAGATTTGTTTTGGAAGTTGAGGACAAGGGTCTTAGTTCTGCTTGCTGGAGTAGTTGCTGCATCATATTAACTCAAAGAAACTAACAGGAAGTGGGGCTAGAGTGGGGGACATGTAAGACCCAAAGGGAGGTTATTGTGGGCAGACTGTCCAGGAGGCTGGCCAACGTGCTGCAATGTGGCCATGGCAGTGTCAGCTGTCAGATGAATCCTTTCCTTGATTGTGAGCAAGGTTAGACTCCTGATAAAACACAGGAACAGACCTGTTAACCTCATTTAACACTGTCCCATTCTATGATGATATGAACTGACATTAATACCAAAATACAGATTTTTAAAGTGTGGCAGAGATGATGTTCATATAGGATACGGAGAAATGAACATATTGAGAAAGTGAAGAGCTAAGAGGTCGTTTTCTCTGAAGATTCACACATACATCATCTCATCCCATCTATTCTTGAGCGCATCAATTTTTCACCTAGGATTGCCAGCATCTACAGGGCAAAGGGGTTTGTCTTTGCTAATCCCATGACACTGCATCCAGAGTTGGCACCTATGGCTCGCAATTCCCTGTTTTCTCTGGTGATGGTGGTGGTTCTCGGGGACTATTTTTATACCCCATGCAATTACTTGTGTTGACCTTGATGGGCTTCCATCAGGTGCTGGGGGAAATATGAAGCACCGGGTGGCAATGACATTGCAATGAGCTCAGTGACTACAAAAAAGTTATCCAGCAAAATCCCAATGTGCTTGAAGCAAACTTTGCCCATCTTTACTTAGAACTTAAAAAACCGCCAGAGTTGTTGTATGTTTCTCTTGAACTGCGGCTGCTTACTAGATTTGATTAAAATACATTTTTGACTGGCTTTGTTGAAGGTCTGATATCAGAACTGAATATTATTTGCAGTGCTGTGATGGCCTGTGTCTTAGCACTAACTTGGTCTGCCCCTCATGCTGTCGTCATCCCATTGGATCGGCTCACTTTGGTGAGCTATGCATGGAAAACTTCTTTCCAAGTACCAAGCAATTATATTTCTCCTTATACACAGAAAATGCATGCAACAGTCTTTATCATAATCTGAGTGGGTTTTGTTGGACTCATACCCCCCGGCAAGTATTTCTGTGTGCAGTGGGCTGGTTTTCTATTTCTCTGTATATTTCTTGGTAGAGTTTACAAAATTATTTATCTTTGTTGACAACTTCAGCGAAGTTAGGGTTCAAGTAAATGCAGTAAAGCCTTTATCTAAAGTTCCCTTTGGTCTTTATTGCCAACTTTTAGAGAAAAAAATGTAGGCAGCACTTTAGCTCAGTCTGAGAATGGAACCAAGAGCTGAGTTGTGTGTGCATCCCCGGTGCCCCAAACTATTTGTGTAAAATCTCCATAATTTATCTGTGTAGTCTCAGAAGCCTTGCACCCATGGATTCATTGTGTCATTGTTTTATGATAATTTGGAGTCTTTGATGGCATTCTAATTAAATTATAATTTCCTAGTTACCATAACATTGTTTTACCCTGCCTAAAATAACAACCTCACCCAGTGTACTTTTTGATATGTTGGTAATGGGTTGGAATCAGCATTATTGCAGAAAATAAATGGTTTTAAGTAATGATAGAAAGATTAAAAACATTTATTCAAGATACATGTCCTTATCTTTAGAGCACACACAAAAACACACACACAAACGCATGCACACACCATATATAGCTGTATATAGCTGTATATATTTTTACATCGACTAATTGATCACAACATTTATCCATATGTCTTACAAAAATGAACCAGTGTGTTACATCCATACACAGACTATTACTCAGCAGTAAAAATAACAGACTATTGGTACATGAAACTACTTGGAAGGACCCCAGTGGCCACATGCTAAGTGAAAAAAAGCTAATCGCAAGGATGTATATTGTGTTTGATTCCATCTATGTAGCAGTCTTAAAATGACATCATCACAGATTAATGGTGCCAGGTTTTTGGAATGGAGTTGGGAGGAGGTGGGGTTGTTGGTGACTCCAAAGGAGAATATGAGTGAGATCTTTATGGTGGTGGGATAATTTTTTATCTTGATTGTGATGGTTCATTGAATCAACACCTGTGATGAAATGGCATAGAACCATACAAAATACTTTGTGCCAATGTCCGTTTCCTGGTTATGATTTTGTAGTATAATTAGGTAAGATGTAACTATGGAGTAAACTGGGTGAAGGGATGCAGGACCTCTCTATATTTTTTCCTACTTCCTGTGGATCTATAATTCTTTAAAAATATACATTTTTTAAATGAGCCAGTAGATATAAGGAGCCTTAAGTAAAACGGGGATTTAGTTACTGATGTTGGTATAAGTGCAGTAATTGACTCTCAGAACTGGAAAAGGCTTTGTATAATATTCACACACAAATGCCAGAATAATGTGCCCATCCTAGCATTTTTGTTGTAAAGTTTTGTTAATGTGATGGAATTTGTTTACTTTCTGTTTAATGCTTTAAAAAAATAAAAAGTTCCACATTCAAGCCTTTAAGCTAGCTCAGCAAAGCAAGCATTTTAAGCAATGGCAAAGGGAACCTGGGAAACCCATGAGGAAAGAAACCTCGACATACGGTAGGAAATTTATTTAAAACTGGCAGCCCCAAATCTAAGGAAGGAGAGAGAAGGGATTTAGACTTTCATGCTTTTCCTAATTTAAGTCATTCTGGGGATGTGTTATATGTACTCTTTCCAATCTTTTCTTCCTTTTCTCAGTGAAGTAAAAAAGAAAAAAATTATAGAACAACCCTCAGAAATGGGCACAAAGGGTGTGCCTTCCTTGCCTCCCATAGACATACAGAGTATATATTTCTTGGAGGGCAATGCATTCTATTTTAACTGTCTCTCACTGCCATATCTCAGCATTTGCCATAGGGTCGACTATTTAACTATTGACACTTAGTTCTGAAATAAATGGGAACTGAATTGTTCTTTTGAAACTGAGTGTAGTCAAGGGGAGAGTTACAGCAATGATACAAAACGAATGGATTCTTTTAGCATAATTTCATTTGAAGCATGGAAAAGAAAGAAAAATGATTTTAACCCAAGTATCCTAACAGAACTTCTTACTGAAATCATGATATTCATGGGAAGAATACTGAAGGGGATAATGGCAAGTGTTCATAATTCATTGTAAATGACAGAGATCCGCTGTCTCTGAATGACGGAACGTGGGTAAATGTACACTGTTCTTAATTCTCTTTGAGACAAGTCAGTAAGGCAGGACAAGTGGACTAGGGAAACTGAGACAGACAGCTGGAACAAAGTGACAGAGCAAATTACAGCAGATACAGAAGGTCACCTCCCTAGAGGTAATATCTAGGCCTCAGTAGTGTTTCAGCCCCAGACCCAGAAAAGCAGCAGAACCGGGGGAGTGAAACTAAAACCAGCTGTGATGGCACCCTCCCTGACAGTGACCAATTGGTGGACACCAAGGCCCTTGAGGAGCTCACCTAAAAAACTGGTTGATATGTTGCTGGAACCCATCCCTAAGACTTCCCCTAAGATTCCCACCTGCAAGAAAGAGGTAACGCCTCAAGACAAAGGACCCAGTGTATGCTCTTCTTCTGGGGAGCAGCTCCCGCCCCTGCCCGCCATTCCCTTTCCCCTCTTCTTCCCCGACTTCTACCCCCACTTCTTCCCCCATAGGAAACCCCAAAGGAGCCCAGGAGACTTGCAACCAAGGGAGCTATGGGCAATGGCAGCTAATCCCAGGCTAGCCTCTGAACCTGGCCCCAAGGCCCTCTTTTCTCCGACTTCCCAGAGAATTAAAGCAGTCCAAGCCTGAGCTCCCATTTCTTTTTCGATGCTAAGCCTTTTCTTGTTTTACTGTCCCCAGCTTTAATAAATGTTCCCTTATAATCACTTGGACTCCTGTGAAATCTTTCCTGCACAAAGTCAAGAACCCACCGAAAGGTCAGGTCCCCTTTCTGGTAACATCTTCACCAGGTAATAACAGTAGCCCACATATATGCATTGATTGTTCCAAGTAATGAGAAGATGTACCGTATTATTTTGTAAAATACGATAGCCATATGTGTGATCTCCTAATTGTTCTGGTTTGCATTAGAGAATGTGATTTACAAATTGTTCCTTGTACAAAGCTAATTAAAATTATTTCAAAAAGACTTCACATTAACCAAGGATTTCCTGCGATTAAGAGTGAACTTCTTTAGGGTGTGAACGTGGATTTTTATAGATCATTAACAACCTGACAGGTTCTGTGGGTAGAAAAATATGAAATTGATGTGCTAGGAAGCAATGGACATTGAAGATCAATCAAAGGTGACATAAAGTATTCCTGAAACCTTTAGATGAATTAAGCAGAAAATAATTTATATGCCATTTTACAAGATCATATCAATTATATACACTTGTACATTGTCTATATATTCTTTTAATGTCATCATAAATAATAGTTGAAAAGATTCCTAAAAGACAAAATCAGTATCTCTCTTTTTCTCTTTGTGGCTAACATTCTTGCAGGAGAAGTCATTCCATTTCATACGCCTCATCTTTGTTTCCTATTCTCTTCTCCATCCAGGTCAATCCTCATTCTGTCCTATCAGGTCACTAATACTTAAACATGAATGTCTCTTTTTACTAGCCAAATTCAACAGAAAGTTTTAGTTCTTACATTAATTGACTTCTTTGTGCCATTGGATAGCTTTCATCATACAAATGTTTGGAAACATTTTCCTTTGATTCCACTTATACCTTGCCTTTTAGTAAAATCCCCTTGGTACTTTTTCCTGGCCCTTCACTGCTTTCCTGACTGGCTTTTCTTTCTTGGTCTGCTCCTGAGGTGTTCTGCATTCTTTGTGAGACAAGCCAGTAAAATGAATACAACTACTGTTGGATTGTTTGTGAAAAAATTGTAGACTTTGGAAGAATTGGGGAACACTTCACCATGTATAACAACCAAACTTCCCCCAAGGCATCACTCCTAGCCTACTGTCTTTCTCTTCCATTCTTGCTGGGTGATCTCATAAGTGCCAACATTTTTAGTTATACCAGTATTAGGGGCCCGGTGCACGAAATTCGTGCATTGGGCATGGGTAGTCCCTCAGCTCAACCTGTCCCCTCTCACATACTGGGAGCCCTCAGGGAATGTCCTACTGACGGCCCACCCCCGGCCCAAGACCAAAAGCATCTGGCCAAAGCTTTCGTCCTTGGGCAGGGGACCTCGGCCAGGGAACCCCAGCCAATGATCGCCATGGGGCTGATCGCTGGCTGGCTCCACCCAGTGTCGACCTGCCCAAGGTCTTTTTCTGGCCTTGGGAACTTAGCGAACCCAGCGAGATCGCCCTGCCATGGGGTCTATCTTGCTGGCTGGCTGGCTCCAGCCTCTTGGCAAGGCTTTTTTCAGCCTCAGGCAGCAGCCATCTTGGTTGGGTGTTCATTTGCATATTGCTCCTGATTGGCTGGTGGGCATGGCTTGATAGGAGGTACAGTCATTTTGCATATTACTCTTTTCTTAGATAGGCTGCTTGGCTGACATATGTATCTATAGTACCTAATTTTCTTCTGAGCTGTAAACCTGATTTTCCAATATAGATATTACTAGAGGCCTGGTGCATGAAATTTGTGCACAGGAGGTGAGGGATGTCCCTCAGCCCAGCCTGCACCCTCTCCAATCTGGGACCCCTCGAGGTAGGATCGGGCCTAAATGGGCAGTCAGATAACCTTCTTACAATCCAGGACTGCTGGCTCCAAACTGCTCACCTGCCTGCCTCCCCAATTGCCCCTAACTGCTTCTGCCTGCCAGCCTGATCACCCCCTAATCACTCCCGTGCCAGCCTAATTGATGTCTAACTGCTCCCCTGCCAGCCTGTTTGCCCCCAACTTGCCTCCTCTGCTCACCTGGTCACCCCTACCTGCCCTCCCCTGCAGGCTTGATCATCCCCAACTGCCCTCCCTTGTAGGCCTGGAACTTCCCAGTGGCCCTCCCCTGCTGGCCATATTGTGGTGGCCATCTTGTGTCCACATGGGGGCATGATCTTTGACCACATGGGGACAGCCCTCTTGTGTGTTGGAGTGATGGTCAATCTGCAAATTACTCTTTTATTAGATAGGATAGAGGCCTGGTGCATCGGTGGGGGCCAGCTGGTTTGCCCTGAAGGGTGTCCTGGATCAGGGTGGGGGTTCCCTTGTGGTGTGGGGCTGCCTGGGCGAGGGGCCTGTGGTGGTTTGCAGGCCCGGCCATGCCCCCCAGCAAACCAAGGGATCTGGCCCTAGGATTTGGAATTAATATATGTTTTACAATTGAAACTTTGTAGCCTGGAACAGAGCCAAGCCCTCTGCTCTCTCTGTGATGACAGCCATTTCTGTTTGAGTTTATTTAAATTCTATAATTGAAACTTTGTAGCCTAGAGTGGAGGCCTAGCGCTAGGGCTGCAGAAGCTTGGCTTCCTCCATTGCCTGGGAAACCCAAGCCTCCCTCCTGCTCTCAGTGGCCGCAGCCATTTTGGTTGGGGTTTATTTGCTCCTGATTGGCTGGTGGGCCTGGCTTGTGAGCATTGCTTGATTGGAGGTATGGTCAATTTGCATATTACTTTTTTATTAGATAGGATATCTTCTTCAAGAAGACCAGTTTCTCCCCTATATACCCGCTCTTACCAAGCTCCCAAGAGTATAGTTTTAATCTTTTCTTTAGCTATGTTCACTCCTTATTTCGCACTGTACTCCATCATATTGCAATCCTACAGGTCCCTCAGATCCAGAAATTTCTCTATTTTTCTACTGCCGCTATTTTTGGAAGCCCTCAAACTTTCTCACTTGGATTATTTCAGTGGTTCCCTGATACGTATCCTGATCCCTCAATCCTTCCATTTAACATCCACCCTCTTCATCAAGTAAGAAATATATCTCTAATTAAAATCTAATCATCTCAATCATAGTTTTTAAGACATTTTCCAATCTGATCATTCCTTACATTTCTAGATACATAAATTGACTGCAGTTCTAATACTCAACTGAATTTTAACGCCTCTTCCTAAAATCCGTTGGTACTTTTTCTAGAATGCCCCCTCTCAGCCCTTGTCCACCTGGTGAACTCCTGTTCATTCCTGTGATAGAGCTTGGTTGTCATACATAGTGAAGTTTCCTTGATTCTTCCAAAGTATACAATTTTTTCACAAACAATCCAACACTAGTTGTCTTCATCTACTTCACCTTATCCTTGGGATGTTATTTATTTATTTATTTATTTATTTATTAATATATTTTTATTGATTTCAGAGAGAAAGGGAGAGGGAGAGAGAGAGAGAGAGAAACATCAATGATGAGAGACAATCATTCATAGGCTGCCTCCTGCATGCCCCTTACTGGGGATTGATCCTGCAACCTGGGCATGTGCCCTTGACTGGAATCAAACCTGGGACCCTTTAGTCTGCAGGCCGACACTTTATCCACTGAGCCAAACCAGCTAGGGCCATCCTTGATATTTTAAACTCTGCCTCCGACAATTGTCTTTCATGTCACCAGAGTGAGGTCTTTTTTGCGCTTTCAATTTTGTGAGATAGTCACTCTTTCTATTTTGCACTCACATTTACTGTGCAAAAGTGTGTGTGTGGGGGGTGCCCTCTGCCTCCACTTCTATTGCATTCTCTTCCAATTTATGTGCTGATCCCAAGCAGAATTTGCCACTTTTCCCTTTAGGAATAATACCCTGTCCTTAACTTACTGTTCCTTACAGATGCTCCCTCTTGTGAACCAGCTTAAGCTCCATTGGACTGCCAGGTTAAGTGACTGGCTCTGTCACTTTTCTGAGAAGGATTTCTTTCCTTCACATGCTTAACCATTGTCCAGAGGCAAAACTTGTACAGTGTGTCTTCTTATTTCATGGTACACAGCCTGGGGCATTAAGACGAGGCCCCATCCATGATAATTTAACAGCTTAGGCATCTTAGATCTGCACACTTATCCTGGGGT
Organism: Antrozous pallidus; assembly: GCA_027563665.1. Lineage (NCBI taxonomy): Eukaryota > Metazoa > Chordata > Mammalia > Chiroptera > Vespertilionidae > Antrozous > Antrozous pallidus. Next base: position 68,810,996 of record CM050512.1, read on the forward strand.
TCATTCATTAGCACCTTGCATAGATTCCCAAGGCACTTACTCCACCAATTTATCTACATGGACCGTGGAAACCCAACTTAAATCTTGCATCTGCAAGTTTGATATGTAAAAGAAAAAATGTACCAAACCAATTAAGCTAGCAAGGAATATTTTACTCAAGACAATTTCAACAAGGGATGAGATTAATGTAATCAGAGAGAGAGCTTGAACTCAACTTTACTGAAACAAAAGGCAAGGGAACTTTAAGTTCTGGGATGGGCTGATGGGAAGGATGGTCAGTGTGAGTAAACCATCTGTGTTTGGTACCCAGCACTTGTGGAAGTTAAGACTCTACCTCCCACTGAGACTGGGAGACAGGATGCCATCTTTCTTGATGGTTACATTTCAAAAAGATAGCTCTCATATCTTGTAGAAAGACATTCCTAGTTATAGGTTTTATCTCAAAGGGGCAGAGAAAGAATTGATAATTGCAAGTTTTCTAAATTAAATGCTCTAAGAAAAAAGGAGGTCAGGGATGTATAGTCAGGAAGAAACTTGCTTAAAGTTTAGTCAAGCAACTTTAAGTCCATCTTGATCAGGTGACTAAGTATAAACTAAAAGACAAATGACCTACTTAACTTGCTTTCACGTGGCTTTTCATATTTCATCAATAACAATAAAATGGGTCGTGCAATAGGGCAGGTGCCATAATTAATGAAATTCTTTTGTACTTTATCCTAATAATATGATACAATTGTGAGTAATTTCCCTCTTAGTTTATGTCCTTTTGAGAAGAAATGAAAGACACTTTAAAACAAATGCTTTGCAATTATCACTATTTTCTTCCTTCTGACTCACTGCTTATTAAAGGTGATTGCATTTATCACATGGGCAAACACTTGTGGTTTGATTGATTTGTATTATTGCTTTCTCTTTACTGTAGAAGTACCCATTAGTGTAAGTCCTTCTGCAACACAGAAAATGATTTAGTGCCCTACCTCGGCAGTTTCTATTATAAGTGACTCATACTAGACCAGAAGGCAAGTAAGTTATAGAGAAAGGGTAGCAGTTAGTAAGAAAACAAAACAAAAAAATATCATTGTTCAATGTCATCATCTCTCTAAAGGATACACTTTCAAGGGTGAATCTTAATTATGCACAGTAATCTTTATTTTTTTAACTTGCTGGAAATGATATTTGACTTAGTTTCCTTAAGTGATCCCAAGGCCTATATTACATTCATATAATTTTGACCATGACGTGACCTTTTAGATAAAGTTGCATGAAATGGGAAAGAAGAGGAAAGATAGGAGCAGTATTTGAGTATTGAGTGAGTGGTCAGTAAAGATTCTTTGAGAACAATCAGTAACTTGTGCTCTTTAAGAAGTACCTTTGTTTATTCCTCCACATTTGTTCACTGCTCCACTTCTTTCCTACTTACTGCACGGCTCCCACAATAGTCTGTTTCTCCAAATCTCATGACATTGCCATCTCTATTTCTATCTCCACCCTAATCCTAGTGAGCTTCCCACATCTCAGCTGGACTACTGCAGTATCTTTATTAATACTTCAATTTTTATTGCCTTTCTACAATCAAATTTTTATTCAGAATAGTTTTAGAAAATATTAAATGGACCAAATCGTTCTGCTTAATACCTATAAAACTCTCCCACTGCTTCCCAATATACCAAAATTAAATTGCCACCTCTTAACTGTGGTCCTCAAAACCCAACTGACTCTAGACTCTGCCTCATCCACCTAACTACTTACCACATTTTAATACTTAAAATTACTTGACATTTTCTTGTTTGCTTTGTTTTACTTGTTCACTACTATGAGACTGTAAGTCCCATGAAGACAAGGATCTTACCTGTCATATATACTGCTATAACCTAAGCATGCAGACACACACACACACACACACACACACACACACACACACACACAAACATACACACACAAACACACACACACACAAACCCTCACCAGCAATCAAACCTGCAACCCTTTGGTGTCCACAATGGTCAGGGAAGATAGTTCTCCCTCCCTCCCTTCCACTCTCTCTAAAAATCTATGCAAAAATATCCTCAGGTGAGGATTAACAAACAAACAAACAAAAACAACAACAAAAAGCCAACCCTAGAACATTGATACACTCAGTAAATATTTGAGTGAACTAATTAATACAGTTACCAGGTAAATATCATTTATTAATGTCCTACTGTCTTCCAGGTCCAATGAAACATTCCCTTAGGGATCAGAAATGAATATTGTATGGTTCCATACCTCTCCCAGCTTATTGGCTGGCTGTTTTCTTCATCTGGGCATTTGGTTCCCAAAGGTCTTTTAGGGTTTACTTTGGGGAATAAAGATGAATTGATAATATTCATGGATAGTTAGATATATTTGGTTCTCTAAGTGTATTCTGTGTCTACTGCCTAGGAAACTAAAAATTTAGCTTCTTGTATACATATTATATATTCATTTAAATAGTTTTTATCCAGCAGGGATCAGACTCAAGGCTTTTTACTGGTTATTATGAGGTATAGACATAAATGTAAAATCTTTATCTTGTCTTCAAGGAATAAGAAATTTGGTAGGGAGAGATAAACTCTCTATTCTGATAAATATAAGCTAAATTTTGTAAATCCTATAAAAGGCAGAATAAATACTAGAAGAATCTAGAAAAGGGAGCTGTAACATAGAGAGAAAATGAACAGGAAATGCTTTATTAATAAATTAGAGGCCCAGTGCATGAAATTTGTGCATGGGAGGGTGGTGTCCCTCAGCCCAGCCATCACCCTCTCCAATCTGGGACCCCTTCAAGGCAGTTGGACATCTCTCTCACAGTCCAGGACTGCTGGCTCCCAACTGCCCACCTACCTGCTTTCCTGATTGTCCCTAACTGCTTCTGCCTGCCAGCCTGATCACCCCCTAACCATTCCCCTGCCAGCCTGATTGATGCCTAACTGCTCCCCTGCCAGCCTGTTTGCCCCTAACTGCTCTCCCCTGATGCTCTGGTTCCCTCCCCCCAACTGTCCTCCTCTGCAAACCTGGTCCCCCCAACTGCCCTTCCCTGCAGGCTTGGGTGCCCTGCAACTGCCCTTCCCTGCAGGCCTGGTCCCCCGCCCAGTGCTCTTCGCTGTAGTCCTGGGTACCCCCAACTGCCCTTCTTGCAGGCTTGATCACCTCCAACTGCCCTCCCTTGCAAGCCTGGTCCCTCCTAACTGCCCTCCCCTGCTGGCCTGATCGCCCACAACTGCCCTCCCTTGCAAGCCTGATCCCTCCTAACTGCCCTCCCCTGTTGGCCTGATCGCCCACAACTGCCCTCCCTTGCAGACTTGATCTCCCCAACTTCCCTCCACTGCTGGCCTAGTCACCCCTAACTGCCCTCTGTTGCAGACTTGATCACCTCCAACTGCCCTCCCTTGCAGGACTGTTCCCTCCCAACTGCCCTTCCCTGCTGGTCATCTTGTGGTGGCCATCTTATGTCCACATGGGGGCAAGATCTTTGACCACATGGGGACAGCCATCTTGTGTGTTGGAGTGGTGGTCAATCTGCATATTACTCTTTTATTAGATAGGATAGAGGCCTGGTGCATGGAGTGGGGGACAGCTAGTTTGCCCTGGAGGATGTCCCGGATCAGGGAGGTGGTTTCCTTGGGGCGTGGGGTGGCCTGGGCAAGGGGCCTGTGGAGGTTTGCCGGCTAGCCACACACCCCCAGCAACCCAAGTGGAGGCCCTGGGATCTGGGATATATGTATCTTCTACAATTGAAACTTTGTAGCCTTAAATGGAGGCTAAGACAGGCAGGGCTGGGAAAACTTGGCTTCCTTCAAAACTGGGGTCAACCCTAGCCTCCTGCTCTCTCCAACTCCATGGCTGCCACCATTTTCGTTGGAATTTATTTATCTTCTATAATTGAAGCTTTGTAGCGTTGAGTGGAGGCCTGGGCTGCCAGGGTATGTGGAAAGCTTGGCTTCCTCCATCGCCGGGGAAACCCAAGCCTCCCTCCTTTTCTCTTTATGGCTGTAGCCATCTTGGTTGGGGTTAATTTGCATACTCTCTCCTGATTGGCTTGTGGGTGTGGCTTGTTGGTATAGCCGAGGTACAGTCAATTTGCATATTACTCTTTTATTTGATAGGATTAGCTTCATGTTGGGTTTTTTTTTTTATTGTTTGAAGTATTACAAATAGTAGAACATATGTTTCCTTTCCCTCTCTTGACCTTCCCTCAGCTTTCCTGACCCCCCCCCCAGCACATGCCCTCTTCTGCGCCCCCCGCCACTGCCTTGTGTCCTATGGTTATGCTTTTATGCATGCATACAAGTCCTTTGGTTGATCTCTTGCAGCACCCTCCCACCCCACCTCCCCTGCCTTCCTGCTGTAGTCTGACAATCTGTTCCATGCTTCTTTGCCTCTGTATCTATTTTTATTTCCCCCATTTTCTTTCTTTAAAAAATCTTGCCTCCGCAGACTGGAAATAAACATATGAGCACAAGAAATGTTTGAGATCCAATTTCGATGACCAACAGTTTTAATTATCATTAAGATTTTGACAGATGGAGGAAATGGCAACGGAAGAATAGGAGTTTTTCCATTGAGCATCAGCATCACCATGAAGGTTTGGAATGGACCTCTTCCTGGAAGGCATTGAAATGTCTTTGGTAGATGTGTGGAAGCCACTGAAGATTTGTTAGCAGGACTAGCACAGCAGTGCTTCCCAAGAATCAAATAGACTTTTTTTTGCTAGAATGATTTGTAGTGAAGACTAGCAGAGGCAGGAAGACCAATGGATTAGCAATCTTTTGTGGTACAATGATCCAGTGATGACAGAATAGGGTTTGATAGAATGATAGTAGTTTTCCTAAAGAAATGTATTCAACACACACACACACACAAAGAGAGAGAGAGAGAGAGAGAGAGAGAGAGAGAGAGAGAGAGAGAGAGAGAGAGAGAGAGAGAGAGAGAATCATGCACCTACAAGGAACTTTTCTTACCACATTTATCATAATTGGTATTACTCTGTTCTTCAAACCCAGGTCTTTTCATCTTCACACTCATGAACTATCTCTGACTGTGCATTACTTTTTTGGAATAAATTTTTGGGATCTATTTTATTATTCTCAGGTATTTAAAAGCATGTTTAAGATCTCTAGAGTTCTCAAAATATTCCAAATTTCTGGCATGCTTGAAAGAACCATACTAGAGTTTGGCCATCAATGCTCTTTATTTTTATGCATTACTACTGGTGTTTTGCTATTTATTAGGTTTTCTCAACAGATTAACATAGATGGCCTAGCTTTCTCTGTAAGTTTTTCACACCTACCTATTCCCACCAAGACGAACACACATACCAGATTGAATTATACGTGTTTCAGAGATGTTTTGCCATACAAATCATCTCTAGCCCTAGGACATTTTGTCTATATCTCTCATTCTTATATTTTGGTTGAGCATGTGACACAGCTCCAGCTAATGGTTCCAAAGTGCTAAGTCTACTGTGCTTCAATCCTTACCTTATATGAATTCTTAGAATATCTGATGCTGATGAGCACTCTGTCCTTGAAACACTGTTTTCTGTTTGTTTCCATAACATAGCATTCCTTTGTTTTCTTTTCTCCTTGCCTCTTAGTAGCCTTTTTTCCTACAGGAATAGTCTCTACCTGGCCATTCAATATTGACATTTCCCAAAGACTAAGTCCTCTTCTCTTCTAATCCTGCATGTCTCCCAGATGTTACCTTCATTCCCACATCACTGGCCAGAGGAGCTTCTTCAAGTTGGCTCCTGAATCTTTTTCATGATTCCACTAGTCTCTGATAACTTTCTTGTATCAAGTTTGTTAAGATATTCTAGGCTCTCCTTATATATATCTGTTCTAGACCTGGGATCATCAATTTTCCTAAGAAATCCTGGTTTCTTGTAGTTAGAAATGCTATTTAAAGACCATCATTTGGGGCCTAAAGTTGCTTGTTGTGATAGAATTTGCCATTAGATCTAGGTTTTTTTGTTATATATGCATAAATTAATTAATACTTATAATTCAAATTTAGGACTATATGGTTCCTATTTAATCTCTTGTATATTATGTCTGTGTTTCCTTTCTTCCACATTGAAACTCTTGGGGGTGACAGAGTTAGAATATCACACATTGCAAACCTAACAGCCTCAAAATAACAATTCTAATACTGTCAACACTAGCATGATTTATATACTGCTTTTGGTTCAGGAAATGTCAGGGAGAATATTGATGAATTTGTTCTATGCATGTCCTAATCAATTTAGAAAGTTACAGACCTCTGTATTATTTATTTATCTGTGTAGCAGATGGTACCGATTAGTAGGAATAACTTTTCCTCAGTATTCCCTTCTCTATACTTGAGGTTGTCAGTGGTTTCCAAGAGAGGCCTAGTGGGAATTCCACATTCAACCCTTAGGTTAGTATAATTAGACTCAGTGTATTTCACTTCAAAAAGGTGCCTGGTGGAGGAGTCTAAAAATAAGCCCTTACTCCTCATTACTTTTACTTTTCGTACAGTAAAAATAACTTCCAGACTTATGAAAATAGTAGGTTCATTGGGATCAGCAATACTCCGTTTATATGTTTTACTTGCAATGAATACACAGTATGGTACTGATTTTCTGTTTCCTGCTAAGATATTTTAATGGCTAATCCCTTGAAAGCCGCTTTGAGAGGATCTTAATTATTTTTCAAATGAGGATAGAGGTGTGTTTGGGATCTAGGAATAAATAACACATGTACATATCCTTTTGGAGGAAGAACAAGGCTGAAACAGATTTCAGTAGGAATAATGAGCAGGCTGGAGTTTACACCTGGGCAGTGTCCCTTGAGTTTCCAGCCCACAAATGATCCCCACTGAGATTTGTTTTTTAAGATTTTAGTTTTTAGAGTAGCTGTAGGTTCAAAGCAAGATTGAGATGAAGGTACAGAGATTTCCTGTGCATGCATGTCAAGGATAATTTATGCTTCTATTTTAATGAGACATCACGAATAAGGCATTTCTTTCTATCTACTTGTAAACTTGAAAGGTAGTAAAAATAAAGAAATGCCATGTAGAGCAGGAAAAAGGGAATTAAGAAAACATGAGTATTTATTTTAAAAGAAAAGATTACAGAAGCTAAATATATACAACTCGAATTACATCAGTATAAGAAAGGATGTAACCTACAAATAATGAAAAGCAGCAAAGAAGAAATTCTAAAAGTAGGGAACATTTATGTGATGCTGTAGAGATATATGACTGGAGGGAATAAAATGAAGTTAAGGTATGGGACATTTAGTTTAAAAGTATTTTAATACTCACCAACAATGATAACTAGAGAAGATAATTTTTATGTTTATGTACATTGAAAAGGTAAATATGCACATTGCATGCATACTTGTCAAGAAATGGAAGTACTGGCAGAGCACCAAGATGGCGGCATAGGTAAACACCTATTGTTCTGCCCTGCGCAACGATTTAAGAACTACAACATAACAGCAGAACAGACAGCATCCAGAATCGCCAGAAAGCTGGCTGAATGAAAACTCCACTAATAAGAGTAAAGGTGGGACGCTGAGACTCAGGAGCGGCGGGAGCGCAGCCTTTCAGATGGAAACAGGTTAGGAGCTGCCCTGGTCACGCGCACGGGCTGGGGCTGGAGCAGCACCCCCGGCCGGATTTCTCCTACGGGGAGGGCGGAGACGTCCCACTACACGGACTCCCCAGCGCCAGGCGAGGTCCGAGATCCAGGGTACGTGGAGACGTCCCACTGCACAGATTCCCCAGTGCCAGGCGAGGTCCGAGGTCCCGGGGACGCACCCTGGAAGCGGGGCGCGGCAGAGGCTCCTAGTCGCAAGGGTCGCGCAAACCCGCGACTTGCCCCCTGGAAACTTGTCTCCTGGTTCCGGAAACCATCTATTTTACAACCTTGGGCTAGACTTTTGGTGTGCAGGCACATTTGGGGAAAGGCAGAGTTGTCTGGCAAGGGGAAGAGACTAGTGGCTTTCTCTTGGAGGTGTCTGCAGCCATCCCCATCCAACACAGACCCGTATGCGCAAGTGCCGCATAGGACGCAGCTGATGCTGACGCTGCCTGTGCAGCTCAGAGACTCCACCCATCCAACCTGAACACAGTCTCCCTTCACAGCCAATTGGCCTGGAGGTCAAACCCTCCTAGGGCTAACAACAACAAGCTGGGTTTAAATTCAAAAATACTGAATACAACCCATAAAGGATTGCAGTAAGAGTACCCACCTCAGGTAACTGGGGAGGCTGAGCCACTGTCCCTTTGAGGATATCTACCACATAAAGCAGCCACGATGCAGAGACATTGAAAGAAATCAGGTGTGAAAGAAATGGAGGAGAAAAGATGACAAGACATAGAGTTCAAAACCACGGTTACAAGGCTTTTCAAGAGGCTCCTACAATAGGCCAATCAACTTAATGAGAATTACCAGGAAATAAACAAGACCAACTAGGAAATGAATGAGAATTACAAGGAAATGAATGAGAACCTCAAGGAAATGAATGAGACCCTCAAGGAAATGAACAAGACCTCTGAGGATACGAACCAGACCCTCACAGATAAAAAAAAGGACCAACTAGAAATCAAGCATACACAAACTGAAATAAAAAATATTACACAAAGTCCTAAAAGCAGTCCAGAGGACCACAAGAACCAAGTCAAAGATTTGAAATACAAAGAAGCAAAATCCACTCAGCTGGAAAAGCAAGAAACAAAAAGAATTCAGATAATTGAAGATAGCGTAAGGGGCCTCTGGGACAACCTCAAGCATGCCAACATCCGAATTATTGGGGTTCCAGAAAAAGAGAGAGAGCAAGTTAATGAAAACCTACTTGAAGAAATAGTGACTGAAAACTTCCCCCACCTGGTGAAAGAAACTGACTTAAAAGCCCAAGAAGTACACAGAACCCCAAAATATAGGAATCTAAAGAGGACCACACCAAGACATATCATAATTAAAATGCCAAGAGCAAAAGATAAAGAGAGAATATTAAAAGCAGCAAGAGAAAAACAGTTGGTTACCTACAGGGGAGCACCCATACGATTGTCAGTGGATTTCTCAAAGGAAATGATGCAGGCCAGATGCGAGTGGCAAGAAATATTCAAAATAATGAATAGCAAGAATCTACAACCAAGATTACTCTATCCAGCAAAGCTATCATTCAGAATTGAGGATCAGATAAAGTGCTTCGCAGATAAGAAAAAGCTAAAGGAGTTCATCACCACCAAACCAGTATTATATGAAATGCTGAAAGATATTCTTTAAGAAGAGGAAGAAGAAAAGGGTAAAAATATAAATTATGAACAACAAATACACATCTATCAACAAATGAACATAAAAATCAAGTGAATTGATAGGCTGATGAACAAAATAAACTGGTGAATATAACAGAAACATGGACATAGAGAGGGAATGGACTGACAATTCTTGGGGAGAAAAGGGTTGTGGGAAGTACAGCAAGAGATTGGTCAAAAATCTTGCAACAATGGGAGAGGACATTGGGGAGGGGGAGGTGAGGGTGGAGGGTAGGATAGGTACAGGGTGGAGGGGAGCTATAGGGGGTAAAAAAGGGGAAACAATGTAATTAATAAACTGAACAATAAAGAAAAAAAATGGAAGTATCTATACATGCTCCCTTGGGGAACTGATCTGCATTGAGTAGTGGGGTTTGTGAAGGTTTTGATTGGGAGGATTGTGAAGGCAAATCTTAAACTTGACAATTTCATTGTATCACATTATCTTCCAATTTAAGTAATCTATATTGGGTAGCTAATTCTCTTCCCAGTGAATATTTAATTTCAATTTTTTATATTCCTCTCCCCCTTTTCCTCTCCAAGGTAGTATCTGTTTCTGTGGGGGTGGGGCTTATAATGATCTTAGTAGGACAAATGGGGGTCACACAACCAATCCACATCCTCTGGACCTTCCTGGGTCCTTGCTGTGCAGTGACTGATTTGATTTGCTTTTGCAACTGATTGATGGCTGATGATTGATGTCTGACCAGGACCCGCAATAGGCGTGCCATGAACGCATGTACAGCTGACCTCCCTGGTCCCAGCTATTTGCCATTCATTGCTCACCAAGTCCCTGCATGTGCTTATTTTGTCCCACCCCTAGTCCTATTAGCGCCTCTTTATCTTCTGCCTGGAGCATATGGAAACCTCTGGATTCCCTGTAAGAAAGGCTTGGAGCTCTACCTAGGCTTACCCATTGAATCACTTTCTTCTGCTTGTATCTCTGCTGTATGTCGTGCAATGCTGGACACGGACAAGTGAGCCACTTCCTCAGCCAACACGTGTAGAATGTGCCACCAGCCAGACTTCCGGTGTTTTAGAGCTCCCCATCCTGCCTGAATGTTTGTAAAATATTTGCATTATGTGCTATGCCAGCAATTACAAATTAGACATTAGGTAATGTTTCATATTTTATTTTTTCTAATTAAGATAATTAATGACTTGGAAGTGCTGTAAATAAAATTATTCAAGTGTTTCAACAAAGTTGCAAAATGTCTGAGTGCCAGGTTGAAGGAAGCAAAGTAAATTCCATCTCCAAAAATGGAAAAGGTGACTTTGTTAGAAAGGAGTTGGATATTTCCACAGTTTATAGAAAATAGAAAACTGTTAGAAAAGCCATGGTTTTAAAAAGGTTTTGTCATTTGTTTGTATAATCTTTGTTTCTGTACAATATTTATGAAATACTTGGCAAATAAGAAAAATAATTTGCTAGTGCCATCCATACTCAATCATTAAATTAGGTACATCACCTTTCCTCACTCATATACTCAGATATGATTTAGGGGCCACCTAGTCATCAACTTCAACATCAGTATCCACCTAAAGGATTGTCTTTGCAGTAAGGTATTCAAGGGCCATATCTATCTCTTACAGAGTTATCCAGAAAAAGGCAGTCTCTCAAATGTGATATCATTCTTTTTTTTTTTTTCATTTATAAGCCAACTTGGTGAAAAAGTTTGGTACACTGTTGAATAATAGAAGAGCTAGAAATGTCCTTTATTATTATTATTATTATTATTATTATTATTATCATCCCTGGCTTTAGTATTCACTATAACTATGATGATTACTTGTGCTTTTTTTTTTTAAAAAAAATATGTTTGTATTGATTTTAGAGAGAGAGGAAAGGTGAGGGAAGGAGGAAGGGAGGGAGGGAGGGAGGGGAGAGAGAGAGAGAGAGAGAGAGAGACATCATTGATTAGAGGCTGCCTCCTGCATATCCTCTACTGGGGATTAAGCTCGCAACCCAGGCATGAGCCCTGATTGGGAATTGATCCCTGGTAGGTTCATGGGTCAACACTCAACCACTGAGCTACACTAGCTGGGCTACTCTTGCTGTCTTGTAGCTTCCATATTGAGTCAAGAATATTGCTTAGTTTGCTATGACTTTTGTTTTGTGTGTGTGTGTTTTTTTTATCATTACTGTTGAAAATCTTACAGATGTCTCCCTTTAATTCCCTCATTGCCCCCTTCCACTGCACACCCACCCCTCCCCCGCAGGCCTTCACCCCACTATTGTCTGTGTCCATGGGTTATGCATAATGCATATAAATCCTTTGGTTAATCTCTATCCACCCACTCCCACCTTCCCTATAAGATTATCAGTCTGTTTCATGCTTCTCTGTCTCTGGATCTGTTTTGTTCTTTAAATTCCACATATGAGTGAGATCATGTGATACTTATTTTTCTCTGACTGGCTTATTTTGCTTAGCATAATACCCTCCGGGGTTTTGGGATTTCTCATTGTTATGGGCCCCCCCCCCCCCTTTTGTTTATACTTTAGTGAATTGCATTGATACACAGTTTAGTATTAAAAGACTATTGCATTATTGGGATAAATGATCTACTTGGTCATGATGAAATAGATTTGCTATTATTGTTATTTAGAATTTTTACTACATATTTGTAAGTAAGATTGACTTTTGTTTTCCTATAGCCCTGTCTGGCTTTGGTATAGAAGTTATTTTAGCATTATAAATGATTGAAATAGCTTTTTCATTTTCCATAGTTTTCATTTATAGTTTCTATAAACTGGGAATTATCATCTCCTTGAAAGTAAATAGAAATTCACTGATTAAACTATTTTAACAGTTAACTCTTGAGAGTTAGGTATTTTTCATATCTTCTATTTTTTTTAGCTCTTTAATTTATTTGTGCCAATTTTGATAGAAAGTGGGACAAAAGTAAGTTTCCAGTTGTCCGTATGAAAAATAATGAAATAATTAATAAATAATAATACAAGAATAAACTCTTTGTTTTGTGTACTCAAAACTGTAAACCAACTTTTACCTCACCCTGTATGTTTTCCTAAAGAAATTATTTGCCTAGATTTTTAAATTTATTGTTAAACTTCTCAGTGTTTATAATACTTTATAAATCTCTTACTAGTTTTAATTTTCCTTTTTTATTCCTTATTTGTTTCTCTCTCCCACCTTTTTAAAAATAGACTTGTCAAACCATCTGGATTTTATGTAAGTAGTCCTATTTTTAAGTGTTGGCAAGTAATTTGATTTAAAAAAAATACTGAATTGGCCCGGCAAAATACTGGCTCTGGTCAAACTGGAACTGATAATGATTGAAAATTACATTTCCTCTTTCTATCCTCCTAGTAGAATGTCTTCATTTATTACGAACAATTAAACTCATATTTCACTTTCAATGACTTATTCAGTAGCTTCATTTTTCACTGAATAAAACAAGAATCTGAGAGCACTTTAATTTTCTTCTCCCTTTTTTTTCCTTCTTTTTTGACAGCATGTGGGATTTAAATTCTAAATTATACTTTGGCTTTTAAAATTTATAATTTAGGCTAATTTGCACTTAACCATACATTTTACTGTTGTTGTTCACCACTACTTCTTGTGTTCAGTTTTCCTCATATTTATTTTTCATTTTTCTTTAGTATTTCCTGTAGTAATTTTTTCAGATAGCATCTGAGAGTAATAAACTTTGTTTCTCATACCTGAAAATGTCTTTATTTTACTTTCACATATGAATTCTAATTTAGAAGTATAGAATTCTAAGTTCAAAGTTATATATCTCATAACTTTTAAGATATAGTCTCACTATCTTTTTGTATAAAAAATTATGTTTAATTTGTTTACTTCAGTGCTTATACTAGAAGCTTAGTATTCATTGTCTTTATTAGTTTTTCCAAACTGATGGTGATCTGTGTCTGCTTATTCTCCTCTGAACTCTCTCATCCCTTTGTTTGTGAGGATTAATGTATTTGTTTAGCTTTAATAAATATTCTTATTCATTAAGCATTTCAATATATAATTTATTGAAGCATTTTCTCCAGTCAGCTGTATCCTCTGTTTCAGGAGCTACTGTTACACAAATGTTTAAAGATTTATATATATCCAGTAGTTTTCTGTATTTTTATTTCAAGCTTGCATTTTCTTTCTTTTTTAAAAAGTATTGATTTTAGAGGAGAGGAAGGAAGAGATAGAAATATTGATGGGAGAGAATCAACATTGATCCAGCTGCCTTCTGCATGCTCCCTACTGGGGATTGAACATGCAGCCCCAGGCAGGTGCCCTGACCAGGAATTAAACTAGTGACCTCTTAGTGTATGGGCCAACACTAACCATTGAGAAACACCAGCTGGGCTCTTTTTTGTTTTTATGCATTTTGGTATACCTTCTTTGCTCAATTTTCAGCTCATTTCCATAATTATTTTCATTGAGTTGTAATTTACATACTTTAAAATGCATACATTTCAGCCTAGCTACTTTTGCTCAAGGATAGAGCATTAGCAGGCGGACTGAAGGGTCCCTGGTTTGATTCCGGTCAAGGGTGCATACATCAGATGCAGGGCATGTGTAGGAGGCAACTAATCAATGTGTTTCTCTCACATCAATGTTTCTCTCTTTGTCTCTCTCTCTCCCTTCCTCTCTGTCTAAAAAAAAATCAATGGGAAAATAAAGGTCCTCAGGTGAAAATTAACACACACACACACACAAAACACATACAAGCCAAATGCTTAACACTCTAATCAAGGTTCAGAGCAGTTTTATGATTCTAGAAAGTTCTTTTGGGACCCTTTCCAGGCATTCCCACCCTCCACCAGAGACAATCACTATTTTAATATAAATAAAATTATATAGCATATACTCTTTTGTGTCGGTTTTCTTTTTTCCACTCAATATGTCTGTGAGATTTTTTTCCCCTGGTGCTGTCTCAATAGTTTGTTTCATTATGACAAGTATGTCATTATATGAATATATTTTGATATCTTTATCTAGAATCTTGTTGATGGACACTTGGGTTATCAAAAAAGAAGCTACTATAAACATTCTTGTATAAATATTTTATAGACATACTAGAGGTCCAATGCACAAAATTCATGCACAGAGGGGGGTGTCCCTCAGCCAGCCTGCACCCTCTCCAATCTAGGATCCCTCTCACAATCCAGGACTTCTGGCTTTCAACTGTTTGCCTGCCTGCCTTCCTGATTGCCCCTAATCGCTTCTGCCTGCCAGCCTGGTCACCCCCTAACCTCTCCCCTGACAGCCTGATACCTAACTGCTCCCCTGCCAGCCTGTTTGCCCCTAACTGCCCTCCTCCGCCAGCCTGGTCACCCATAACCGCCCTCCCCTGCATGCCTGGTCACACCTAACTGCCCTTCTCTGCAGGCCTGGGTCCCCCCCCAACTTCCCTTCCCTGCAGGCCCGGTCACCCCCAACTTCCCTCCTCTGCTGGCCTGGTTACCCCTAACTGCTTTCCCCTATAGGCTTGATTGCCCCGAACTGCCCTCCCTTTCAGGCCATCTTGTGGTGGCCATCTTGTGTTTGTGTGGGGGCAGCCATCTTTGACCACATGGGGGTAGCCATCTTATGTGTTGGAGTGATGGTCAATTTGCATATTACTCTTTTATTAGATGCACTTCTTTCCCTAGGAGTGAATTCACTCTTCAATTATCTGCCTAGCTTTCCCTTCCTTTCCCTTTCCTTCCCTTCCCTTCCTTGCCTCAAAACATTTTTTAATGACAAAGGGGAAAACTTAATATAACTTTAAGCTTAAAAGGTCAGGACATAATTTTATTTATATATGTAAATATCCTATCTAGTAAAAGAGTAATATGCAAATTGACCACACCCTCCACTACACCCACAAGCCACACCCACCAGCCAATCAGAGTGAATATGAAAATTAACCCAACCAAGATGGTGGTTAATTTGCATATCCTGGCACAGAAGACTGCGCAGAAGGAAGCCAAACACTGCAGAAGGGACCAAAGCTGTGGAGAAGCAAGCAAGTGTGGTGGTGGAGAAGGGAGGGAAGCAGGCAGGCAGGGGAGAAGGGAGGGAGTGAGGCAGAGGAGATGGGAGAGAGCAAGGCAGCAGGGACAGGAGCGAGGCAGCAGAGAAGGGAGGGAGCTTTGCTCAAGCCACAGGAAGCCCTATTCTTGCAGGAATTTTCCTGCAACGAGTCTCTAGTATATGTATAATAGCTTTGCTTCACTGGTAGAATCATGGGTGGTATTTTTTTCATTTCAGACTTTTATTATTTTTCTTCTTATTATTATTCTTTAATTGTTGAAAGTATTACATATGTCTTCTTTTTTCCCAATTGACCTCTCCCAGGCCACTCCCATCCCCCAGGAACAGGCCCTCTCCCCCTATTGTCTGTGTCCATTGGTTATGCTCATATGCATGCATACAAGTCCTTTGGTTGATCTCTTACCCCACCCCGCCTTCTCCTTCTGAGATTTGACTGTCTTTTTGATGGTTCTATTTCTATTTTTGTTCATCAGTTTATGTTGTTCATTATATTCCACAAATGAGTGAGATCACGTGATATTTAAATTTTTTATTTTTAAGATTTCTTGTTGACCTTGATGGATGATTTGTCCTATTAAACATGTGCTTCATTTTGCTCTGTCTTCTGTGTATTGGGTTACTTCTGTGTGTTCTAGTTGGGTGTCTCTTTCATATGGTAATTTCATGTTGTGTTTACACCTTTATCTGTGAGTGTTAGACCTGTTTACAGCAACTGCTGCTTTTCTGTTTGTGATTGTGAGAAAGTGACGAGATGCTTGGGGTTGAGACATTCCCATTCCTGGATTGCTAGAGGCCTGCTCTGGGGACCCTGCCTGGTCACACCTGCTCATATCACCCTGGAGTCAGACACCACTGCTTCACTGCTCCCTCCTCCTGCACAAGTGAGGCTTGGGGTTATGGAGAGGCTGGCGTGGTGAGGGGGAGGCACATGACTGGTGATGCAGCTGACTGACCACCTTTAGCCCCTGGGTCACCTGGAGCTAGCCTCCATCTTTATTTATTTTTTTAGCGATCTGAATCTGTCATAGAAATATTTCTCCGTCACTTGGGTCACACCTTGTTTTCTATCAGCTTTGTTTCGTTTTTCAAATCTGTTTCTGTCATTTGTCTAAATGGGATGGGAGGCCTAATGAGTTACTCTGCCATCTTACTCCCATCTCGTCCTTAATGAGTTAGATTATAGTAGTAACTTACCTGCCATAAATATAAACATTAGAGCTGTTAAGACTGAAGAGTCCTTACTGAAATTTCTTAAAAAACATGATTCTTGGCCATATTTCTATTATCATTTACTTGCCCTTTCCAATCAGAAGACTTTGACTCCTTTTAACTTTCCAAGGCTATAAGCAATTTGATCTTAAAACTAAGCATGCATATTTATATTTCTTTGCTATAGACATTTTTTTTTTTTTTGCTAGATTGAAATTAGCTGTTTAAATGAAAATCTCCACTTGACTGAATTTTCATTTCCCAGGAGTTATGTTCACATAGCCCAAAATATATTATTGGGAAGTTAGATCTGATCTATTTAATTTTCATTAAGGTTTTAACATATAGATGATAAACTTTGAGAAACTGGGTTGATAAATATAATGCAGGAAGCTCCGTGAATAATGAAGTATTTGAATCCTAGAGATGTTGGCTGTGGTTTTGGAGACAACAAGCTTTCATCCACTTAAACTGGAATCTAGTAGAAGTTGGAATAAGTCCTTGGCTTGTTCTTGTAGAAACTCGCTGAAAAATATCTATTGAATTGAACAGTGACATGTGGGTATGCTGTGTCAGAAAGCATTAGGAGCATCATACATCACACAGACTCCCTGAGATTAAAGGAAATGAATGTTTCACTTAACCAGTTGCTTGTTGCAATTTCAACAAACTTGAAGCCATTTTATTTTTTATTTTCCTTTTTACCTCTCTGTCAAAGTTTCCTGTAATAAGATTTACAATGACTTGACTTTTGGTACAGTATCATAAATTTCAGCAGCTCCAAAAGGATGAAGAGTCAGCATTAACTTGAAATCCATATACCTTTTAGATGTTTAAATAAAACCACAAATGAATTCTTAAACACTGGTCATGAAACCCAGACACATTTTTCTTCTCTAAGTTTATTTACACAGCTTTTTGTATCTCTCAACCCTAGCTTTTACACTGCATGTACCATTTCATATGTTTCATAATGTTACTAACTCCTTTTATCAATGCTTAGAGGATCAAATGATTATTAACTGCTTCTTAGTGGTGAGAACTTAGAATGTGTTAGGATGACAAGTATGTATATATGTACAAAACTGTGAACTTGGAAAACTTTTTAATTCAGTACTGTCCAAGATAATGTTTGATAATTATGGATAATAATTACTTAATAAGTTTAGGATGTGGCATAACTCAGAGAAAGAGGAAAAGCTAATATGCAGTGAAACTCTGTGTCTTGGAACTTGAAAATCAACTTACTCTGTTACTTTATTTGTCAGTGGCCGTAATAGTTTGTTTATTCCTCTGTATGCTTTGTTGCTCCCACCTGAGATGGTCATGCCCATGAGGGCAGGAGTTTTGCTGCCCTTCTGAATGAGTAATTACAGTGCTGTGCGCTCCGTTCACTACAAAGAGGGCTTGGGAGCTTTGGGGTCACTTTCACAGCCCTCGACACTTGGGATGCCAACCTTTGTGTGGGAAAGGAGAGTGACTGAAACCCATTAAGTGATGCAGTTCCCAGATTTATGGAATAACAAGTTTCAATATGAAATTTGGAGAATTGAGCTTTTTTCTTTCACAGTAAAGCTTAGGTAGTTCAGAATAATTTGGGAAAGGCCATTTACAGTTACTAAAATCTTTAACTCAATGAAAAGTTTAAAAGAAAAGTGCTTTTGTAACATTCAAATACATATACATTTTATATATCAAATTGCATTATAATATTATAAACAGAGATCCTGCTATGTCTATGTAAATAAAGAGTTAAGAAAACTAGGGTACAAATATTTATTGTCTAAGTACTTATGGTTTATTTTCTTAGCAAGGCTTGCCATTCATCTTAAATGGGGTCTCTGCCTTCTGCAAAAACCCACTCAGTTCTTCCTTTACAAAAAAAAAAATGAGAGGGAGGGAAAAAAGGATGGTTTCAAAGTTACTACAGGAAATAAAAAACATAGATGTATCAGATCTTTTTTCTTAGGAAAAAAGTGATCTTAGAAAGTTCTAGAAAAAATTGCCAAATGCCTTAAGATACTTGGCAGAGGGTATCTCAATATAGCCTGAATGGTGCCCCTTGGAGCACCACCTTAGTTCAGTATGAATGGCACCCCTTAGAGTTTTATATCACAGGGGCTTCTTCAGAGAGATGAAATGAGTCCAGTTTGCACCTTAAATTCCATTTGTCTGAGGCACATTTGGTTGTAGGGTTGAAATGATTATGTATATTCACCTGAGAAGTCAGGGGAGAATAATGAATACTACCGGGGAAAATGAGTGAGGCCAGGCTAGGGTCAGGGGGACCTGGGTTCTCGTGACTGCAGTTCAGTACTACACATCCTGATTGAGCCACTTGGAAACATGAGCTCTGTCACCATAGCAACACTAGGGCCCACTTCTGCAGATCTTAGCTGTGTCTGCCAATCAGCTCCAGCTCTGAGCCATCAAATTTACCATAAATTCAGATGCTATATACTGAAGGATGCACAAACCAAGCATAGATGAGCAAGAGGAAGGGAGGATTAAATTTTTTCTGAAGATGATTTCCTTTTTAATGATAGAAATAATCAATGTTTATAGAATACAACTATTCTACTTTATGTGAAAGTACAGTAAGTTCAGCAAATCCTGACTCCCATTGCTTATTAATTGCTTACTTAGGAGCTTCTGAAGAACATTATTTTTATATTGTAAGAATGGCACTCATTACTATGGTGTGTGTGTTTGTAGTGCACATTCAACGTGCGTATGTGTGTGTGCACTGCATTTTGTGTATCTGTTCTCTAATAGATTTTGAGTGCTCTGAGAATGAGAATTATGTGGTATTATTCTTGTGTCCTTTGTATCTACCACACATATAGCACTTAATTAGGCACTGCATCAATGCTATTTAAATTGTTGAATGTAATTAGGAATGGCTAAGTTTCATGAACAATAGAGCCACTACCGACTAAGTTTCTTTGACGAGTGGACTGGAGGTGGTCATACAGAAGAGGAAGTGTTATAGAGCAAGTATTCAGAGAAGCATTGAGTTCAGACAGTATTAAAAGGAAATTGTCAACTTTATGTGTGCAACTTGTAAACAATAACATTAGGAGGCACTGTTTCTAAAGAAGACAAGAACAACTCTCAAAATGTGTGTTTTCCTATATTGATTATGGTTTGCTAATGGAATAAGAACACTTCCCAAACATCACAATAAGAGGACCCATTTTAAAACAAAACAGGCTTTTAAATGATTTTTTCTGATAGCTTATTGGGTAATACTGATCAGCTTCAACAAATCATGAGCTTGATACGAAGAAACATTCTGAAGCCACTAGACAAGCATTATTGTACCTGAAAAGGCAGAAAATAATTCAATAGTTCAAATCCCTTTACTGTTTTTTAGAAACCAAAAATAAATCTGGTAGTTGCATAACCTCAAGTTATACGTCAGGTTTTAAGGCAGCCCACCAAAGGCCCTGTCTTTAGCACCCATGTTTCTTTTCCTCCATTGTGCTGTCTTCTTATAGTTAAAGTGTATGGAAATGATAAAAAGCTTGGCAAAGAAAATGAGCTTTCCAAATTGTAAATACAATTATTTCTATAGGAAATCCAACTATTCTGTTAAAAACCCAGGCTGACTGACCTACATCTTAACATGGAAGGTTTGCTGAGACATGTGCAGCCATGTAAATCTCTGCGGTGTGGGTTATTGAAACAGATGGTAACGGTGACACAGTGAGCTCTACATGCAAATTGGCAGAGACCAGCACCAGAAAGGAAGCAAGCTAGAGAGGAAACATTATCTCACTGTGAACCTTGGAGCATTTTAATTAAAACACAGAACAAAATTAAGAGTGCTTGGATATTCCTCTTCAGAATAATAATGGAGTAGCAGTATTGTATTGTTGCTATGATACCAATAGTTGGGAGGGCTGAGGAGTTTTTAGAATCTCCTTTAGATTTTACTAACTTTGTGGATGTGATTTGGCCCTGCCTTTTATATATACATACAAATAAAATCTAGAAGTAAGTCATGTGTGGGCAGTGTCTCTGCTGTGGTGTTAAAGTTAGTATAAAGTAAAGTCATAGAGAAGTTTTGTTTTGTTGTATGTTTTTATAACAGCATTCTATGGCCAAGGTGCTAGTTTGACAAGTGTCAGGTGACTATTATGACACAGGCATGAGCGACTTCCAGACTCATGGATCTGGAACGCTAAAAATTCCTGACATGGAAGACACTTCTGTGGTCTTTGCTGGTGGCCTACCCTAAAGCCTGCTACTCCAGTCCTGTCAATAATTTTGTAGACTCCTAGTTTTCTGTCTTAGCTTTTTAGCTTAAAAAAGCCAGATTAATTTTTTTGCCTGCAACCTAGACCTGATTGATAGAGTACATATATAAAATACAGCTTTTCCCAGCTGCATTCCCCTCCCCCAAATCTGTGCTAAATCTTTAATGACTTCTGTTTTCATGCTGACTTGTAAAGTACACATCTTTCCTCATTCATCATTCTCTAGAAGGAAGAGGAGAATAACATTTTAGCAGAAAGGGGCTAAGCTTACCTACATACATAAAAGGCTAAGCAACCATCTGACTGTCTGACTGGCTGGTAAGTATGATGCGCACTGACCACGAGGGGCAGACGCTCAATGCAGGATCTGCTGAGCTTTGGTGACTTGGTAGAGGTGGTTCTCAGGTGACACATCCGGAACCAGAGAGGAAGGAGCCTGATTCCTCACAGACTGCACAATTCCACCTTCGACAGTGAATTATGTTGTTGCTGGGGCACCATTGGCCCAGAATCTGGTTTACTGCCAAGCTGCTGTGACTGTAGACACCCTTAGAGCTGTGGCACCAGGTGTGGCTGGCTGGGGAGGGACCACCGGAGGTTGGCTCCAAGCTGTGTCTGGCCCATCTAACCCAGTCCCACTCTACCAGCCACCTTCTGAGTAATTTCCTTTTGATGTAAATGAATCTGTGCACCTGGCCTCTAGTTCATTAAATAACTCAGAGAAACCATTTTGGAAAATGGGATGGTTATCAAAAGAGATAAGGATAAAACACTTTGAGAAGTGAAGTTCATAAAGGTTTAAAGGCATATTTGCAACTTACATGCATTAAGATTGAAGATGAAAGAATGGCTGCTTCTCCCAAAGAGCTCTTATCTAAAATTGACAAGAAATTTCCTAGAATTAGGGCAATGAAGTTCAGTTTTATTGCATGTTTTTTTCATTGCATCAGAGTTAAGGGACAAAGCAAATACAGTACTGTTTGGTTTATACTACTAGATGCCTCTGATAGAAAAATGTATAATCAGGTTCATACTTGATTACTTTATCTGGCACTTAAAATATGAGTGCTTAATATCTTTATTGTTTTTTTAATCTTTTTTTCAATTACAGTTGACATACAATATTATATTAGTTTCATCTGTACACTCCAGTGATTAAACATTATATAACTTACTAAGTGATCATCCGGATTAATCTTGTACCCATCTGACACCATACATAGTTATTAGAATACTATGTTCCCTATGCTGTATTTCACATCCCCATGATTATTCTGTAACAACCAATTTGTACTTCTTAACCCCCTCACCTTTTTTTACCCATCCCCCAATTCCCCTCCCATCTGGCAACCATCAGAATGTTCTCTGTATCTATGAGTCTGTTTCTGATCTGAGGGGGAGCTGAGGTGAGCCAACCTCAGAGGAGTTGAAGGCTTTGGTGAGCTGGTTAAATATGCCATTCTATCTAATAAAAAGAGAAACATGCAAATTGATGGTACCTCCAATACACCCACAAGCCATGCCCACCAGCCAATCAGGAGCACATAAGCCAATTAACCCAACCAAGATAGTGGTTAATTTGCATATCCAGGTGCAGAGCAAAGACTGAAGACTGCGTAGAAGGAAGCCAAGCACTGCAGAAGGGAGCAAAGCTGCAGAGAACCAAGCAAGCAGGGTGGAGGAGAAGGGAAAAAAGCAGGAGGGGCTGTGGAGACCACCGCAGGAAGCCCTATTCTTGCAGGAATCTATCTACACTAATAAAATAGAAATAGGCAAATTGACTATACCTTCATGATACCCACCAGCCAATCAGGAGCAAATATGCAAATTAACCCAACAAAGATGGTGGGCAGGACACCTACTATGAGGGGGAGAGCAGGAGGTAGAGGGAGCTACAGGAGCAGTGCTCTGGCTGGGAGTGAAGACTAAAGGCTCCCAGGCAGCCAGGAGTGAAGCCAGGGGAAGGAAGGCCGATTCTTGCATGAATCTTCATGCAATGGGCCTCTAGTAAATCTATAAATGCCTAAATACAGTGGAAACTGGCAGGAAGTTCTAGTTTCTACCCCAGCAAATTCTTAGTTAATCTGAAATCCTGGAGAAGGCAGAGACCTCCCCATTTCTCTGTCAGTCTCTTTTTATTCCTGCCCACCTCCAAGCATGTGAGGTGGCCTGTAGAACAAATTACAACACACAGTAGGGTGACTGGAAGTAAGCACTGAAAAGGGACCATATGAAAGCACAGGCCTTAGTTCCCACATCTTGGCCTAGAATTGGATGCTAAACAGTGTCCCACAGGTCCTAGAAAGTGAGGTGTTTGGAGGGACTCTTGGGATAAGTCCTTGTGGAGACCTGTCCCTTTCTCCCAATGACAACTGGCACACAATATCTCCCTTTAGTTGTCAGCATGTTGGACAAGTTAAGTGAAGCCCATAAGACTTTAAAGCAGGGTGCTATGCCCTGATTGTATCTCAGGAGTGTGAACTTGGTCACAGTATCTCCACATTTACCATCAGAACCAGGAGGATTGGTGGGCCACTGGTCTACACAGGCTGACTTCACAAGGCATAACCATTGTCTGTGAGTTTCGGTTTTATATCGCATATATGAGTGAACTTATATGGTTCTTAGCTTTTTCTGATTGACTTATTTGACTTAGCATAATGTTCTCAAGGTCCATCTGTGTTTTTGCAAATGGCAGTATTTCACCTTTTCATATGGCTTGAGATGTGTCTTGGGAGCACAGGCAGGAAGAGAGTGAAAAATGTGCTTAGGGACAGAGAGTGGGCACATACCATTTCCCTTTTTGCTCCCAAATATGCGCTAGGTCTTATTTTCAGGGAATGTCTTATTTTTCCATGAAGAAGAATGCGGTACACATTTATTGTTAAACAACAACAACAAAAAGGAAATTTATTACTGTATACAGTACAGTAGTAGTTGTCATCACAAACCAGCATAACCAGACAAACTGTGAATCCTACAGTATCAAGAATTTCTTGTTACTACCATTATTTCCATGTACAACAATCTATGGTACATTTACTGATACTGATATTTACCGGTATGAACACAAAGTAAGATTTATTCAATGACAGTCATGTCATCATCTTCTGGAACATCATCATAACAATCCAAACCCTGAATTTCCTGGTGAATTTCTTGTGACTCCATTTCTTTCAGAATCAGTGGACCAAATCTCTCATGTTTAGCAATAGCACTGTCCTTAAATGAGTACTTCTGATCAAGGTAACCTGCTTATAATGCATTTGCCATGCAACTGTCAGTGATTTTCTCCCATGAATTCTTTACCCAAGTCACAACCTCTTGCAGTCTAGGTTTCACAAAGTTTCCACGCTGATTTCTCTCCATTCTATTTTCAATGTAGTCATTAATTTCCATGCACAAATTGTCCTTGAATGGCTTGTTTATTGCAATATCAAGAGTCTGGAGATAGGCCGTCATTCCAGCGGGAATCATTATTTGATCTATTTTTCTTTTGTGAAGAAATTTCTTTATGTCTTTAGCACGGTGAGTGCTGGCTGCGTCCCAGACTAGCAGACCTCTTTGGCTCCCTCACATAACAAGTGGCAGCATTAAATCGACCCACTTCCTTATAACTGCTTGTGTGGCCCATGCTTTTTCAGTTTGAAGAATAAAAATATTATCGGGGAAGTCTTATTTTCGGGGGGATGCATTATATTACAGCGAAAGGCAAAACTGTAAGTAGGTCTTATTTTCGGGAAATCTTACTTTTGGGGAAACAGTGTAGCACAGAGGCAGGAGAGAGGAAGACTGGAGACCAGAGCACAGGCTCCTCAGAGGCCTGTGAGTGAGGGGACAGGGTAGGGAAACAGAGACCCTCCATGGGTCCCCCATGTCAGGCTCTCTCCATGTACCCTTTCCCTCCATAGAGAGTCCCCTATCCTCTCTGCCCTGACTACTCATGAAGACTCACCTTCACAATCTTTGTCCCAAATACAGTTAATATTTGACCAATAGCACATCAAGATCCATATAATGGAAAGTCTTCTTTTAATATGATTTCAACACTTTTGTAATTATGAATCTGCAAATCTATTTCTTAGTGAGTAGTATACAATAACTCATTTTATAATAGTGAAGCTTATTAATAATTAGAAACTATTGCTCTCTTTCAATGTAATTACAAGAATGTAAATTGCTTTATATTATTCTGGTAAATATATAATGTTGCTCATTTGCCCCATAATACACATTTTACATTTCAAAAAAATTGCTTTATTATTGACCAATAAATTTAATAGTGCCTTTAATTCAGAAAAGGGACAAACATCTCATCTTTTTTTTTTTTCAGGACATTTTTGTATTTTGATAACTTTCAAAAGCTGTAGATAAAAATTTACAGAAGCTAATGGATTAATTAGTTCTTATGAATACTATAATGATATATTTTAATATAACTTTGTTTCATTTCTTTTCTGAATATGAGTGAAAACCATTAAGATAATCAAATAAGTACCTTGATAATATGTTTAAATTACTATTTCCATCTTTAGAATTAACAATATAAGATGAGGAAAGTTGATATTTACTAATCTGTGATATATTATTGTGTTTAAAATGAACCAGAAACAATTATACACAACTGAATGAGGTTTCTCAATCTTGGTATTTTGATGAGGCGATATCAATTTAGATGACAAAGTGTAATTTCTGAAATGGATTTGATATAAAAAAGATATTTATGTCAAAGATACAAGAGCACAGTAGTGAATGATCTGACAAATGGATAACATACATAGCTCCAGACAGCAGTTTCTGTTTAAGACCCTTTGTTTTCTGATAAACATCTTATTTTGTTTATTGCTGGATTTGCTGGGAAATTCTTCCATACTTTATTTAAAATGAATATGCATTTGGGTGGCCTTTTGGACAGAGTTCTTTAAGAAAAAAACCTGTTAATTGAAAGGTTTTATTTCCTTTTTAAAATTGGTGAGGCAGGGAAAGGTCACTGCTTGCACATATAATTAGAAACTTTTGCTAGCATTAGCTTTTCAGTTGTTAGGGAGAGAAATAGTGAGCTACTTTAATTTAACATACTACTTGCCTTGTGCAATTTAATGACTGTTGATTTGTTCAGATTAATTTGAAATATTAACATTGTAGGTGATGAACAGAACAGGGACACCCATGTATTAAAGATTTTTTTTTTCTATCTGACTAGGTTAGTCTTCAGTGGGGATTCTGTTATCAGCTACAATAAGGGGGGGGGGAAGGAAATGAAATTTAACTTAACTCTATTTCTGTGCTTGGCATTGTGCTGGGCCTTTCTCAGAAAATATCTCACGTAATTCTCACGACAACCTCGGTTTTTGAGGATGGTGATCTCCATTTGTGACATATAAAGAAAGTCTAAACCTCATTTTTACCTCTTTTCCTATAATTCTCAAACTCATTAATTCTTTTCTCCCGAGTGCAGAGGAGAACCTAAATAAATATTAGCTTGGGAAAAAATGATTTTCTATTTGGCAATGTTTAGACAAATTCTAATATACTTTGTTGAAAAGCCTCAGTTTTCTCCAGTCTGCAGCCAGTGGCAGCTTCTCCTGCTAAATAATTTAGATTGCTACCTGAGTGACCGCAAAGGGCTGCTGTGCCATTGCCGGAATCCTTTTTGTCTGCGTAAGATACACATGCTTTACTGCTTTCTCCAGGAAGCAGATTGGTGGTCTGGGTTTAAAGTTAAAGGGGGCTCAAAAAAGCTTACCATTTTCTTTGGCTCATTAGGCAGTAATCAGATGCCATTTCTAATTAATGTAGGCAGCAGAATAGACCACTACATTTTAGCCATTAAAGATTGCATTTTAGGCTAACTCAAATTATTTCATGGTCCTAACCCAAACATTGCCGATAATAAAAAGAAGTTTGGCATCTTCCCAAGGGACTTCCAATGATTTCTAATCACACCAGAAGCCTGGTATGTGGCCTAATACTCTGAATCCTTTCTCAACCTCCCTTGGCCATTCCCACTTCATAGGACGGGGCAGGCGGTATCACCAGTTCCTTAGGGAAGAAAAAGCATCCGCTCAGTTTCTTCTCCGTGACCAGCCTTTTTCAGTTTCAGGTTGGGGTTTTTTGTGATCGCTACTGTCCCACTTAACTGTCCTCAACCATTTAGTCCCACTCCACGGACTTTTTCACAGGGGACCCAACCCGATATTTGGAAACACAGATTGAGTTGTAACCTCCTTTCCCTTCACTTTTCCTTTGAAGATTAGGACACCCATTTGGCTTTTTCTTTGAACTCAGAGCCTCTGATAGGAATTGAGTGTTTGATCTTCCCCCAGCTCTGAGGGCTAGACCCTTAGCTCTACACGGATGCTGAGGTAGGAGCATGAAGATACACAGAGAGACCTCTATACAGTCATAGATAGCGCCATGTTCAACTGGAGAGCTCTATTTTTTGTTTAAAATATTTATTTTAAAAGGCAGTTTCCTTAAGACTATATTATAGTTATGTTATTACAAGAAAAAAAAGTTTGGAGCCTGTAGTGTATCTTGATCCTTTCCTGGCATTGATAAATCATGGGAAAAGGGATTCTATAATGTTAATTGATATTACATTTTCAAGGATAGGAATACTATTATTTTAATGTTGCATAACTATTTAAATGTTGCTTGGAAGGGTGAGAACAAAGATCAGAACAAAAAATGGAGACATTTTTTCCTCCACAGTAAAAATGGAATTGTTTTTGTAATTGCACCCTGACATGTTTTGTGGTTTGAGAATCCAGAACATACAGGAATGTATTTTGAAATTTCTAGCTGGTTTAAGTTTGTTTCCTTTGCCTTTGACTCAAAAGCAAAATGTAAGAAAATTGCTGATGAGATGTTTAAAAAGAAAAAAAAACTCACCACAGGACAGGAAATTCTGCCAAAATGATACAAGAGCTCAGAAGTGAGGAGACATCAGGCTTCCCTCTTTATAAACTCTGATATCAGCAGGCAGGAATAAGAAGTGTCTATTAATGCATTTGATAAGCTAATATGCTAGGAGAATTTGTACCCAAAAAACTAGGGAGGCTTGGGAAAATGGGGGCAGACTGACGCAAGGACTTGGACATGCCAGAAAATGAACATAAAATTTAAGAGCTACATTGAAGCATTTCAAGTTAGTTTCAAGTCATCCTTTGTGTTCAGGTAGATCTATTTAATGGGCTCTTCTTTCAAGGGGTATATTATTGCTAACTCTCCAAAGTCCACAATTAGTGTGAAATCATGGTGAAGACTTTTGTTTTAAGAAAGAATTTGGGTCTTCATTAGGAAAAAAAACCATTCAGGCTTGGTCTTTAGGAGTTGTTCTATAATATTTATTAATTAAACTTAAAAAAAAAATCAGTGCATTAACCAATAAGATTAAAACACAAACTTATATATTTCTAAGTGATTTGGAGTCTACAAAGCATTTGAACTTATGTGATCCTTACAATGAGCATGAGAGGTATAAGGCACTTTGAGGGTCAAGGAGGTGAAATAATTTGCCTCTGGTCAGGAGTAGCTTCATGAGCAAGTGACCTGTCATCACACAGGTTTCTGTGCTCTGAAGAGCTCGGCACTTGATTTAATGCTTTGTTGTTGACATTTTGAAATTATTAATAATTTTTGAACAAAGTGCCCTGTATTGTCTGACTGCAGAATACATTATCTTTTTCAAATAGGTCCAGAATACTAAAACAAGTGGAGTAATATGTAAATAAACGCTTTAAAGGTATTGAAAAAATATCTTATGATAGAGTATATGAAGACAGGTTGCTGAGAAAGAAGGGCAGGTTTGTATTCTATGCAGGGAGATCTCTAGCACTGATTCATGTTAATCCCTTCAAACCCCAGCTTTTCCTTATGGCAAGATGATAATTATAAATAGTAATAGTTGGTTTGTAAGTATATTAATTTAGTAATTGCATTAGGAGGAAGCACATTATTTACTATACAAAATGGTTTAGTAAGTAATAGCCACAAAAAAAAAGTGATCAAGATGTCTATAATTTGATTTTAAAATTGGCAAAGTATATATATAGCTAGCTGAATTCATAACTCCTATCACCCACATTGCTGGGAAGTATCCCTGTGCTGAGGCCTAGAAGTTGTCAGATAGTAAAACCCCAAATATGGTTCCTGTTCTCTGAGCTGAGTAAGCGAGGTTTATTGAATACTGTGTGTGGAGTATAAGACTCTAGCGGATTGATTGCTTTAACTAACTGTGAATAACAGTTATTTTATTCCCACCTGAACTTGATTATCTAAGGGGAAAGAGGAAGGAGACATTATTATGTCTGGGGGGCAGGACCAACAAACTGGAAATGCCAAGTTCTGCTTTCAGTCAGAAAAAATTTAATCCAGACATCACTGTCCAGAAGAGCAGCATCACTTATAATGATAAGATTGACTTGAACAATCTGGTATTAATGAAAGAAACATATAGTATTATTAAAGTGACAAGTGGCTGTGGTGTTCGTGGAAACAAATACTAATATCTGAAAATAAATCTTATATAATAAAAGGCTAATATGCAAATCTGATCAGTGGAACGACCTGTCTCTATGATGCACAATGACCACCAGGAGGCAGATGTTCAATGCAGGAGCTGGCCGCTGGTGATCAGTGTGCTCCCAAAGGGGGAGTGCTGCTCAGCTAGAAGCTGGGCTCATGGCTGGCAAGCACAATGGTTGTGGCAGGAGCCTCTTCTGCCTCCACAGCAGCTCTAAAGTTGGCCAACTGACAGGCCTAAGCCATCAGTTGGACATCCCCCAAGGGCTCCCAGACTGTGAGAGGGCACAGGCCGGGGTGAGGGATCCCCACCCCCCAAGTGCATGAATTTCATGTACTGGGCCTCTATAGTATGAAAATAATATAGGTAACACTTGAAATCATAAATGGATTAGAAAGAATTTGAATTTATCGGTTTTATCATGACAGATACTGTTGATAAGGATGGGAAATAGTAATGAGGTGTAAATGCCTGCATTTTTATTTTTCTTCTTTTATCATAATATTTTCCTTTTTTCCTCGGATCCTTCCTCCCTTCCTTTCCTCTGCCTATGCCTCTCTCCGGTTTTTCCTTTTTTTTCTTGCATTCTTTCATACAGGATTTAAAGCATTATTATGATAGAAATAATGAAGAATAGAAAGTTCATTCAATTTTTTAAAATTCTCTAAGTTGATATTGCAGGTCTATTATATGAAAGGCACTAGCTGATCACAGGTTTTTATTATTAAGTCACATACATGTAATGATATAATACAAAGTAGTGTGTGATAAGTTCTGTAATGGTGGGGATCTAGAAGATTAATTCATCAATTGAGAAAGTATTAAGGTTTCATGATGTTTCCATATAGACAGTGATGAAAGACTGTGTCTTAATAAGAAATCCTAAAACATGGAACAGAGATATCCATCTCAGCTCTGCCTCTTATGAATTATCTTTTTGAACAAGATGTTACCTTCCCAAACTGTAGATTCCTTATCAACAATGAATCATAATATGTACCTTGCCTCTTTGCTGGACTGTTGTGATTATCATATCAGATTATTCAATTATAAAATACTTCTTAACTCTAACTATATATGCCAGGCTCTGTGCTAGGCACCAGGAGATATAGATCAATAGGATCTTAATTCAAGGAGTTCACAGTCTGTCTAAAAATCTACAAACTCTGATGCTTACAGAGGCCGTGTCTGAATTATAAGTGAGTGAAAAGACATTAAAAACCAAGGGGGCTAATGGGTTTTCTGACATACTGTATAAAATATATCATATCTTGATGGGGCAGCCTTTGCCATAGATTTAGCTGATTGTGGTATCCAGGGATGCTAATACAATGTTTCTAGCTTTAGTGTTCTTAAAATGTGCCGTGTCTCTGTTTTTAATGTTGACATCTAATTACAAGAATTGTCTAGACATTTTGTAGGCAAAATGCATCTGTGAAGGGTGAAATTAACTTATGAGGTGCCATGATCTCAACAGCATTTGCTCTAAACAGGCATGCATGTGAATAAACCACAAAGCAGGTATTAGGTGCAGAGGTGGACCAAGCTAGCTTCAAATGACTCCAGGATGGAATGAAAAGGAGGTGATATGTGTGCCATGGGAGGTATCCAATAAGATGTGATGACCCAGCTGAATTAAAGAATGACTACAATCTAACAAGCAGAAAATTTGAGGAGGTGATTTAAACAAAAAGGGCAGGGTGCTCAAAGACTGAGTGAACTTGGTGTTGCTGTGTATAAGAGGGAGGGCATGAGGAGGTGAGGCAACAACAACAAAGGGCAAAATGGTCTCACATGAAAAACTAAGGGATTTGGACCCATTCACTCTCTTGGGGATAGTGATCACAGGAGAGACACATGATCAAATTTCTACTCTAGAAATATGGTTTTACTAGTAAAATGGAGGAGGACTGAAGGGGAGTGAGATTAGGCCCATTTAAGAGACTGTGGCAGTAGGCATGGGAATTATGAAGAGATTTAAATTGATCTGTAACTGAGAAAGCATCCTATTCATGTGTGATACTATTTATATTTTAATTTATATTAAAATGCAAAACCTTCCACATTTTTAACATCTCTGCAATCAGAATGCATCCTTCAGTTCATGAGTCGTGGTTGTTAAATGGGGGCAGGTTTTCTTTCTTTCAGTGACCATAGCCTAATCATGCCTCTTCAAATTGATGGCATCTTTGATACAGAGAAATGGAATAATAATCATGGTCTTTTAACCACTAAACTGAATCTAAAAGCAGAGAAGTGGAGGGAGTTCCACAAATGATAATCCCACCCACCTCTCTGAAAGGGAACCTTTAAGACATTTCTCTGCTTTGGTGACCAGCTGTCCCTACTTCCTAAGTACTAATTGGATCAGGGGAGGCACCTGTGTATGCCGCAGGCAGTGGGAGGTGTATGAATGGGGAGAGGTGGGAAGGGGCCACAGGCCCTCTCTAAAGGACAGTTGCTATTTGTGTTGTGCCAACTGCTGCTGGACAAGAATTAAAAATGAGTGTTACCAGATTCAAGAGATGATGGAAATATAAAATTTTTAATAAAATGTCTCAATATTTAAATGTTGGCAACACATCCAACATTTTAAATAACCCTGTGTAGGCCAAACAAAACATATCTGTGTGCTCGTAAGCTACCAGCCTTGTCCTTCTGCTAAGCCTCTTGTTGAAGGAGTGATCATACTGATTTCTAATCCTTTCAGTTTCGCAATATTAAATGCTAAATGTCATTCGCTGAATGCCAGTGACAAGACTATAAGTCTCATCTGGGAAGATGAAATCTCTTCCTTGTCTGTATCAGCCATCTGGTACAGCTCTCAGCCACATGAATCCTTTAGAAGCAGCAGTGGGGGTAGTCTCAAGACCTGTGATCTAAAATGGGTTATTTTGTCCTAAAATATGTCTGTCTGATCATCTATTCAACAGAAAAATACTTGGGCATAGTGTTTGGAAATAATAAAATTACGTCTCATGCCTCAAAATTCCTTTCTTCTCCAGAAACAACAAAGCTGTTGGTGTTTTAAAAGTGGCCTGGAATGCCAAAGGGGGATTTCTTAATTCAGCTCTTGTGTATTTATCATTTGCTAATCTTCTGCAATCACAAACATTGTCAACATTTGTAATGTACTATTAATAAATGCATAAAACATAAATATATTGTTTTCCTCTTTTGTAACATTAATGTCTAATTCAAACGCAATACGGTGATAAAAATTAAGACTGCAAAGGGAGGAGTTCTGCTCTGCCAATGATGGAATGGAAGGTACTGTAGTTGATCTTCTTCCATATATGACTTGGACATACTGCATGAGACAGTTGTCTTTTATAACTGAACAATTGGCAGTAAAGGGCTGTGATTCCTGAGAGAAGGGAAAAAGGGAAACACAAGGTCAGTACCACATTTACCTTGGCTTTCTAACTGGGACAAATATGGGGCTTTATAAAGCTAGGCAGGAGCAGTTGGGAAGGAGCTGTGAGCTAACAAATATATAGGAGAGGAGACAGGCATATATGGTTGGAAGACACTGGATCTATGGCCAAGGATTGAGAGACTTCACTGAGCAGCTCAGATATTTAGTTGAGATCTCAAAAAGATAGTAAAGATCATACCCTAGAAAAGGACTATAACATAGGACCAAGAACATAACTCAAACAGATCTGCTGTAACAACAAATAAAACCAAACTGAGCAGGATCAAATAGATTTGTCAATAATTTAACTGACTGCCACTAAAAGCCAACTCTCTTTGAAAGAAGATAATATAACCCAAACTCCTTAGTGTGTATCATTTTACAATTTTGATCACACAATTTAAAAAAAAAAGGTACCAGACATTTAAAGAAGCAGGAAATTGGACCCTTAATCAAGGGGAAAAAGCAGTCAATAAAATTGACTTGGAGATAACCCAGATGTTGTAATGAACAGATGAAGAGTGTGGAACAAATATGGTAAATTTATTCAAGAACATGAAGCAAAATATGGGCATAGTGAGTAAACATATGGGGCATCTTAGCACAGAAATAGAAACTATAAAAAAGAACCTAATGGAAATTTTAGAACTTAAAAATACTTACATGAAATTAAAAATTCTTAAAGCATAAGACTGGTTTGGAGGCTGCAGAAGAAAAGGTCAGTGAACTTGAAGATAAGTCAATAGAAATTACCTAACTTGAAGAATAAAAGGAAAAACAACTGGCAAAAATGAACAAAACCTCAAAAACTTGTGGGAAAATACCAAGTAGGCTACTCTACATGTAGTATGTGTTCCAGAGGGAGTGGAGGGAAATAATTAAACTGAAAAATTTTTTTAAAGATACTAGGCAAACATTTTCAAAAGTTGGTAAAGAATATTGCAGATCCAAGAAGCTCATTGAGCAGCAATCATAATAAATTAAAAGAAAATAAAACATTTGTATGAGGTCAAAACTGAAGATAAAGAAATCATCTTTAAAACAACTGAAGAAGATATGAGATATACAGGATACAATGATATGAATAACTAATACCACATCAGAAAGAAATGGAGGTCAGACACACTGGAATAATACCTTTAAAGTTCTGTGAAAAAGCTGTCAGCCAGAATTCTATATCTACTAAAAATATGTCTCAAAGCTGAGAGTAAAATAAAGACATTAAAATAATATATACATTTTTTATTGACTTCAGAGAGGAAGGGAGTGGGAGAGAGAGAGAGAGAAACATCAGTGATGAGAGAGAATCATTGATCACCTGCCTCCCTGCACATCCCTCCACTGGAGATTGAGCCCGCAGTCCAGGCATGTGCCCTGACTGGGGATTGAACTATGACCTCCTGGTTAATGGATTGATGTTCAAATACTGAACCACACTGCTGAACAAATAAAGACATTTTAAAATAAATGAAACAACTCCAAGTATATATATATATATATATATATATATATATATATATATATATATCCCTGATACTGAAATAGGGGGCTTGCCCACACCCATGCAGGATTTAGCAAGTAAGTGACCCAGAGAAGGGGAGGGTAGTCATGGACAGAGTCTGAACCCAAACTTATTAAAACTTTGGGCTGGAACACTTCTTAAAATCTGGAGTTCAATATCATTCCTCAGCATGATATTTTTGAGATTTACTTTAAGACTGTAATATTTAACTTCCTTGGAAAAACTCCAGGTCTAATAACAACTTTTTAAAATCTAAAGGTTAGCCATTCATTCTTCAAGTTGTAGATTGAAAATGCCAAATCAGTAATTAAGTCTTATCAGCAGTTTTCCTCTAGTTCTTTACTGGCTTAAGGTTCCGATTTCTCTTTTCTTTGGTGACCAAAGAACATTTTGAAACAAGTATTGAAGAGCAGGGGAGTTACAGGCCGACAGAGCTGGAGGATGAAACAAGGAAAAACTGTCACTGGAATGGGGCAAAGTGTGTGCTGACATTAAGCATTTAGAGACTGACTAGTTCAGCCTCCTGTTCCTGAATATGACTTTACTTTCACCCACAAGAAGAATTAATTGTGAGGTTATAACTGGTCTTCTTTAATAATTCATCTAATTAAAAATCAATGAAAAGTGTAGGCTTGTTAAACAATAGCAAGTCAATCATGTACAAGCAATATAATATGTAGAATTGCACACTTTATCTTTTCAACGGATGATTGACAGTTCTTATAAAACACAAGTTTGCTTTTAAACCTTTTCATAATGAGCATTAGGAGGCTCTTTCCTGCAAGTACATACACACATTGAAAATAAAAACATTAAACATCAAATGCAAAAACAAACAAAAAGAAATAAATGCATTAAAATTTTTTAAATGATTAATATTTTGATATAAATATATTCTTTAACCAAGCACCTGCAACATTAGAAAATGACAAGATTCTTTGGGTTCATTTCAGGACCTCTCACATTAAAAAAAGTGAAACTCTTCAATAACTTATACTGCCTGTTATCCTCAGAAAAGATACTTTTACACTGCTATGAAGCATATCATTGGAGAAATATAGTGGGAGCAAAGAAACAGTAGTCAGCAGTGTCTCTAGGCTTCTGTCTTTTAAGAGAATTTGTATCTGAAATTCTCTTGCATTTCTGAAGAGCAAGTTGTAGGTTTGATGGGAAGGGAATCCAAGCCTCTATTGCTTCAGTTTAAACAACCACCAATGTCCCACTAGGTTCATTCCCCCAAGAAAATCAGTCTCTGATTTATAATCTCCCTTACTAGGAGAATGCCCATGATGCTAAATTGTCTTAACATTGTGCAATCTCATTCTGATTTCCTAAAACAGTGATGTGAGTTCAGACTTCTGACTTCCTGCTTCCATTTCAAATCAGAATTGATCTCTACCTGGCCCTTTGGGTGCATTCAGATATCTATCTCTCAGCTGGTGGTAGACAGTTACAGGTCAATGTGTTTGGATTTTTTTTGCAGGAAAAAATAAAATTGAACCAATTTCTCCTTAAAACAAAAAAAGGAGAGCAAAGGGGAGAATAAAGGAATGAAATTTTGAAAAAAGAAAATAAAAAACATTTTTTATAAAAGAGATGAAAAAATTTTTGATAGTTGTTCTTTAAACGTTTATAGAGAGCCCCTGGGAAGGCACATGGGCATTCTTTAATTATTGTCAGCTGAACCCAGTAGCATTGGCAAAGCTACACCCTGGGAACATGCTTTGCCAAAAAGGCAAGGCATTATCAGCTTGACCTTCATTTCAGCCCAGGTGTTGGGTAATGCGTTTTGATATGTAAATCCAGTCTAGCACTAGGAATGCTCAGGCCTACTCAAGAATGCAAATAATTTCCTGTCTTGACTTTTGGTGAAACTTCCTGGTATTTGGGGGTATAAAATAAACACTCTACATCTGCTCTGGGTCACAGTCTCTCCATCAGAAGAGGGCAGTGGCCCACCTGGTTCCAGCTTTTCTTTCTATTTCTATGTCTCTTCTTTCTTTCTTTCTTTCTTTCTTTCTTTCTTTCTTTCTTTCTTTCTTTCTTTCTTTTATTTCTCAATCCCATGCTCCTCTACTCAGGAACTGGACCTGCTCTCTAGCCATGCTGGATGTGGAAAAGAGAGAAAATAGTTACAAATGTTGAGTGGGAGGAACATGTAAAGATAAACTGTAGGTTAAAAAGTCCCCCCCCCCCCCGCTTTTTTTTTTGTACTAAGTAGCCCTAAATGAGTAGCAAAAGACTGTATACTTGAAATGTCTTTAGGCAAGTAAATATATATGGACTTTTTTCCATACATTCATAAGTTTCCATACATTCATAAGCATTCATCAAATGCTTCTTAATAGCTTAACAGGGTCTGTAATTTGTGTGCCTATAATATCTTCTCTCTATATATATAAAAGCCTACATGACCTTTCAACAGCTCTCCTGGTAGCTGTGATGTGCACTAACCACCAGGGGGCAGATGCTCAATGCACAGGCATGGAAACATGGAACAGAGGGAAGGGGGAGGGAGGAAGGCATAAAGAGATTAACCAAAGGTCTTATATACATACTAGAGGCCTGGTATATCAATCTGGACACCAGTAGGGTCCCTTGGGCTGGCCTGCAGGGCCCAGGCTGAAACCAGCAGTCTGGGATCCCCCAAGAGGTCCCAGATTGGAGAGGGTACAGGCTGGGCTGAAGGACAACCCTCCATATACAAATTTCATGCACCGGGCCTCTAGTCCTATCTAATAAAAGAGTAATATGCAAATTTGACTGTAGCTTTGCCACATCCACAAGCCATGACCACAGCCATGCCCACCAGCCAATCAGGAGCAGACTATGCAAATAAACCCCAACCAAGATGGTTGCTGCCACTGAGAGCAGGAGGAAGGCTTGGGTTTCCCCAGCAACAGAGGAAGCCAAGCTTTCCACCTGCCATTGCCTGCCTAAGCCTCCACTCAATGTTATAACATTTCAATTATAAAAGGTACAGAAATGGCTGCAGCCACTGAGCTGGAGAGAACAGAGGCTTGGGTTTCCCTGGTAATGGAGGAAGCCAAACTTTCAGTCTGCCGAGGCCTAGGCTACAAAGTTTCAAACAGAAATGGCTGCCGCCCCCGAGCAAGCAGAAAGCTTGGCTCTGCTCCAGGCTACAAAGTTTCAGTTGTAGACATAGATTAATCCCAGACACCACTGCCTCCACTTGGTTCGCTGGGGGGGCGTGGCTGGCCTGCAAACCACCCCAAAGGAACCCTCACCCTGATCCAGGACACTCTTCAGGGCAAAGCAGCTGGCCCCCACCCATGCACCAGGCCTCTATCCTATCTAATAAAAGAGTAATTTGCAGATTGACCATCACTCCAACACACAAGAGGGCTGCCCCCATGTGGTCAAAGATCCTGCCCCTATGTGGACAACAAGATGGCCAGCAGGGGAGGGCCGTTGGGAGGTTCCAGGCCCTGCAAGGGAGGGCAGTTGTGGGCAATCAGGCCAGCAGGGGAGGGCAGTTGGGGGCAAACAGGCTGGCAGGGAGCAGTTAGACATCAATTAGGCTGGCAGGGTAGTGGTTAATGGGATGATCAGGCTGGCAGGCAGAAGCGGTTAGGGGCAATCAGGGAGGCAGGCAGGTGAGCAGTTTGGAGCCAGCAGTCCTAGATTGTGAGAAGGCTGTCCGGTTGCCCGTTTAGGCCTGATCCTCTATGATCGGGCCTAAATGGGCAGTCAGACATCCCTCGAGGAGTCCCAGATTGGAGAGGGTGCAGGCTGGGCTAAGGGACATCCCCCGCCCCTGTGCACAAATTTTGTGCAACGGGCCTCTAGTATATAATAAAAGCCCAGTAACCGAAACAGCAGAATAACCAGAACAACCAGAGACCAGAAAGACTGCTGCCCCTTGCCCCGGCTGGCTCTGATGGTGGGGGACCCCTACCCCTATAGGGGGTGTGGCCAGCATACAACCCCCTGTGGCCCCTTGACCCAGCCAGCCCCGCCTTTCAGTGGGCACCCCACCCTGATCAAGGGCCCCCATCAGGGCCTGTTGGCTACCCATCACCTGTGTACTGGGCCTCTATCCTATATAATCTTACCTAATAATAGACAAACATGTAATTTCACCATACCTCTGCTATGCTATTAGCCAATCAGAGTGAGTATGCAAATTAAACCAACAAAGAGGGTGGTTAATTTTCATACATAGGCACCCAGTGAGTGTGTCCCAGGAACATCTTTGCACCCAGGTCACTGTGAGGTAAGCCCTCAGAGCCGAGGGGGCAAGGGTGAAGCCAGCAATCGCAGGGAGCTGGGGGCCCCCTGGCTGAGGTCCTCTGCCCAAGGCCGAAAGTAAGCCATCCCCTGAGGGTTCCCAGTGTGTGAGAGGGGACAGGTTGGGCTGAGGGACCACCCACCCCCAGTGCACGAATTTCGTGCACTGGGCCCCTAGTCTATATAATAAAAGGGTAATATGCAAATTGACACTAAAACAGAATAACCAGAATGATTGCTGGACCAGTCACAATGAGGTGCACTGACCACTTCTTGGTCTCTTTCTCCTGCTGGCAGGCTCCAGTCATCTGATGGTAAATGGGGAACCAGGGTGGGTGGTGGTGGGGGGTAGGGCCAGCTGCAGGCAGCCAGGGAAGATGGTCCTGATTGCAGGCCAGGCCTACAGACTGTACCTGCACACAAATTTCATGTGCCAGGCCTCTAGAATACATATAAAATAGCATATACATCACATTACGGTTATCATGTACACATGATAAAGTAGGTTTGATTACATTTTATTCTCTGATATGAAAGAGGATAGTCTACATTTAGAGCTTTTTTTAAAAATAACCAACTATAATAGGACTAAAGCTAAAAACAATTATTTTTCCAAGATTTCTGTTAAACAAGAGCAATTAGAAAGTGGAAGTCAGGTTCTGATTCCCAAGGAGTATTGATTTTCTTTCTTATCAAATAATAGCAGAATAATTTCTAGATTCTATGTTTCTTGGCCATTTTGTTAAAGAATATGTTAAAAATGAGTGAATAGACATGAGTAGTAAAGCATTTTTTTTTTTCAGTTGAAGAATTCTGAATATAATATCCTCTAATCTGATCTTTTTTCTGCCTTTGGATCTCAGGAAATTTTGTTTCTTCTCTCGTCATATCATCTATTTTGAAGCAAGAATACAGCATTGTAACAAAATGTTATTTCTATATTAAAAATTAACTTACTGTGCACAATAATTTTTATTTTTATATAGGCATACTAAATTTATATAAAATTTATATATTTCTGAAATTACATTTATACACATTATAATAATTATTTAATCTTAGCAAAGAATTTAAACTATATTTTGGGAAAATTACTAAAATATTATTTTACATAAATTTATATGAGC
The DNA here is from genome assembly GCA_027563665.1 of Antrozous pallidus. Taxonomy (NCBI): domain Eukaryota; kingdom Metazoa; phylum Chordata; class Mammalia; order Chiroptera; family Vespertilionidae; genus Antrozous; species Antrozous pallidus. Next base: position 68,850,620 of record CM050512.1, read on the forward strand.
TGTTCTATTCTTTTTGTTGTTAATCCTCACCTGAGGATATTTTTCCATTGATTTCTTTAGGGAGAGAAAAAGAGAGAGGGAAGACAGAAAGAAACATCGATGTGAGAAAAACAAATCAATTGGTTGCCTCCTGCATGCATCCTGACCAGATGAATTTGAATGCATCCAGATATTTGCTTTGGTGAAATATATGTTTAAATATCTTACCCATATTTTAAATGTGTTGTTTTCTTATTATTGGGCTTCAAGGATTTTCATAATTCTAAATGCAAGTCCTTTGTTAGGCATGTGATTTGTATATACTTTTCTCCCTGCCTGTGACTTTCAAATAAAAGTATTCTTATTTTAAATGAAATCCTATTTATTTGTTCTTTCATAGACTGTACTTTTGTTTGTTTTTATAAGACAGCATTAATATTTAAGGCTAAACTATTTTCTCCTTTGTTTTTAAAAAAGTTTTAGAGTTCTAGGTTTTACATTTATATTTGTGATCCGTTTTAAGTACTTTTTGTATAGTATGAGGTGTATGTAAAGATTTGGGTGTGTTTTTTTGCATATGGATATATACCTAGTTGTTCTAGCACTATTTATAGTTGGAAGGACTGTCCTTTCTTCACTAAATTACTTTTTCACCTTTGTCAGAAACCAATGGGCCATATATATGTGTGTAAGATGATTTTTGGGTTCTTCCTTCTGTTCCATTTGTCTCCATGTTTATTATTCCTCCAACACCACTCTTTTGATTACTGTAGCTTTGTAGTAAATCTGGGAATCAAGTACGTGACTCCTCTAACTTTGAAGAGAATTTGTATTCTGCTGTTTTTATGTGGAGTTCTCTCAAATTGCCAATTAGGTTAATTTAGTTGAAGGTACTGTTCATGTCTTCTACATCTTTAGGGACAATTTGTCTACTTTTTTTTATTGATTGTTAACAGTGCTTTGAAGTCTCCAACTATATTAGTGGATTTTTTTTATTTCTCCTTTTGGTTCTATCAGTGTTTGCTCCATGCAGTTTGAAGTGCTATTGTTAGGTGTATACACAGTTATATTTATGTCATCTTGGGTAATTGATCCCTTTATAATTAAGAAATATCTCTATCTTTGTTCTGAAATCTAGTTAATCTAATATTAATATAACTATCCGTGATTTATTTTCATAGTGTTTGCATGGTATCTCTTTCCTATCATTTTATTTTTAACCTATTTGTATCTTTCTATTTATTTCTTTATTTAAACTTTATTTTTCTTGTTGATACTATTACAGATGTCTCCATCTCTTCTCCTCTGTTCCTGTCCCCCACTTCCCTCTGGCCATCACCACACTGTTTTCTGTGTCCATGGGTTATGCATATATGTTCTTTGGCTAGTCCCTTCACCTTTCATCCAGTCCCCCCATTCCTCTCCTATGACAGCTGTCAGTCTGTTCCATGCATCCAGGACTCTGGTTCCATTTTATTCATCAGTTTATTTTACTCGTTAGATTCCACATGGTTTTCTATACACAGCATATAGTTTGGTCTTGATTTTTCAATCCAATATAGACTTTTTTTTTTTGCAAATGGAAATGAAAAAAAAAAAAAAAGCAGGGGTACCTGGTTCATAGGTTGACGCTCAGCCATTGAGCTACACTGACTGGGCTCCTTCAGGCTATTTTCCCCTATATATCTTTGACAATTTTAAATAGTATTTTCTCCTGAACATTTCACACAACTCTCTTTGTTAGGGCGTGTGAAATAAATGGCAACAGTATTCACCAACACGAAGGAGCCAGGATCTCTGTAGGACTAACACTGGCTCTAGGACAAAGTCAGGGCTCCAAATGGTATAAATTCTCAAAGATTCCCAGCTCCTTTGCCAACTAGTGGAGACTGCCCTGACCAAGGGCTGAACTTGAATCCTCTCACTAATGCCACCGTGCCTTCCTTTACTCCAGACTCACACTTTTAGGGGAAAGCTCAGGGTTTCTCAAGTTGCATGGATATGCACCCAACAAGCCATTCTCACCTGAAGGCCTAGTTTATTACAGAGCCACTAACTGCAACAGTCAGCATGTTGTTACTTGTATAGGGATGGGGCAAAGGGAAAGAGAGTATTGAAAACCCTGGGATTTTTTGGAGCCAGCTACATTCAATTGCAAGAGAAAAAAAATACTCTCAACAGTTGGGTGGGTTCTACAGTAGAACTTATAAACAGTTGTCAACTATGAGAGTAACTGCAAGAGATATGTATTTTCAAGGTTTCCCCTTTATTGCATGTCCAAAGCATAACATTTTCTTTTTGTCTTTTTCCCCTTCAGGGGTGCTACATCCATTGTGTACAGATGCAAACAGAAGGGGACTCAGAAGCCTTATGCTCTCAAGGTGTTAAAGAAAACAGTAAGTTTATTTCATTATATATACTAGCATCTCTAAGGGATATGTTACCTGAAGAAGCCAAACGCCCTGATGCAAAGGGCAGAGGGGCCCAAGAGCCACTTTGTTGCAGTTAACTCATTTGAATTTCAGTTATGAGGGTGCAACCAAATGGGTTGTCTGATGGGAACTGCTTGTGCCTCTGAAAGCAGCTGGATCTCAGATTGGATGTGGGGAGGAGAATGGTGAAAAGGAAAAGCATTTAGAGCTGACAGGTGAACCTTGGCCTGTGTATCAGTCATGATTTTAGATATACATATAGGCCTGGATTTCAGATGTTGGGTTTGCTTCAGTGAATTGCACCTGGACAAAGGCTAATGTCTCTGGGACTGAACTGGCTCATCTAAAAACATTTGTTTGGGGATTTCTTCTTTTTGCTCTATACCTGTAGGAGAGTGGAGGAGGCAAAAGTTACTTGGGCTCATCTCCAGTGAGTGAGCAATGCAGGTGAAAGTTCAAAATACAAATGCCAGTAGGATGTAACTACTATACCGTGTGCCCCAGAGGGCAGTTGTCATTCTAATGCCCCACATGCATTTTCTGTCCTTAGGTTGTTTCTCCTTATAAAACCACAAAAAGTCAGCATTTCCTTTTATAGCACATTCTTCCTTTCTCAAATTTTATGTCAACAAATATGTGAAATACACACACACACACACACACACACACACACACACACACACACACACTTTGGAAACACAGTTATGAAGTATACTGAGAAGTATCATAAATTTGAAGTCAAATAATGCCTGCTTTAGGGCAATGGATTTTTTTCCCCTAAAGACAACTTAGTATCACCAGCTGTTTATGCATCGTCTGGCACAGGAAAATTTTAGAATCTCATATAATGAAGATGAGAATAATAGCACAGGGTTTTTAGTCAAATAGAAGTAGCATAATATTGGGAAACAATCTCTGAGAGTTTAAAGCCATAGCAAACTAACAACGACAGTTTAATTGAGGTTGGTAATATTTTTTAATGTTTTTGCAGATTTCAGAGAGGAAGGGAGAGGAAGAGAGAGATAGAAACATCAATGATGAGAGGGAAACATTGATTGGCTACCTCCTGCACTGACCCCGAAACCCAGGCATGTGCCAACGATCAGAATCAAACTGGGGACCCTTTAGTCCACTCTATCCACTGAGCCAAACTGGCCAAGGCTGAAGTTGGTAATTTAATTGCAATTGCTACTAATCAACTCCATATTCTGGATTTCCTGTTTGGTGTAGGCAATGATTTAAGTTACCCCAGAATGAAGAGGAATCTTTAATTGGCAAGGTTTGGAATTTTCTCTTAAATCAATTCCTTGTCGTCATAAAATTTATTTGAACTAAAGATTATTAAAATTTATATGAAATAGAATTTTCTGTTAAATATTTGCTTCTTATCTAACTAAGTTGGCATGCTTTATCCAGAATCACACATGAGACATTTTTGGATTGGTATCCTTTCTGCAGGTTAAAAATATTGTCAGTAAAATGTGTGAGTGGCTATTTTCTTCTCATATTTGAGGAAACCTTTAAAGGCACTAGATATATGAAAATACAGAAAAATAAACATTCAGAAATGACTTGTGAATGCGCAAGGGAGTGCTGGTTTAAGTAAAAAACTTTGGGTAAGACATTTGGTAGGCTCCTGACTCGTTCTCATTGGAAAGTAGAGCACTTGTTTGCCCTCACTGTACTCTCGTCTCCACCTCTGTTGTGGAAACATCTTCAGAAGGCAGGCAGGAAGAGAATGTGGATGGGAACCGAGAGTCAGATGGAGCTGCAGAGCAGTGCTGCAAGGCAGATGTTGTCAGACACAGTCACTACTATGCCAAATGGAAGAAGAGAAAATCCTCTGGAGAAACTTCAGCTTTGAACACAAACTAGAGAATCCCCAGCATTGTTTTCTAGAATAAATCATGCATAAAGAGGAGAGAAATAGCAGCCAAAACCTCAAAGGGGAGGTGGGGGGAGAAGAAAAAGAAGGAAAAAACCCCACCTCAAAGGGAAATTGCCCCCACGGTTTTATTCCACGTAGGTCATGGAGATGAGTGAAGTGAATGAAGCTGAAGAATCTATAGAGGGAGAGCTGGTTTTAGCTCAGCAGTTCCTTTGACTACAGAAATTCCTAGTTGCCCTTGCTCATCTGAGCGAGAGTGGTTTGAGACCTGTGGGCACCTTCCAGCCTTTTAAAAAAAAAAAAGAAAAAAAAAAGCCCTGACTGGTTTGGCTCAGTTGATAGAACGTCGGACTGCGGACTGAAAGGTCCTAGGTTCAATTCCAGGCAAGGGCATGTACCTTGGCTGCGGGCACATCCCCAGTAGGGGTGTTCAGGAAGCAGCTGATCGATGTTTCTAACTCTCTATTCCTCTCCCTTCCTCTCTGTAAAAAATCAATAAAAAAAAAGAAAAAAGAATCTCTAGCGAGAAAGTGATGCCGGGAAAACAAAGTATTTTCCTAGCAAATCTAGCCAAGGATCTGCTCTTGAGGAGAAAAGGGGGTTTCAGAAAACTTGAATTATTTATGTAATCTATTATATGGAGCCACATAAAATTACCTCTATTAAATCATTTCCCCCCTACAAATGACAATTTTATGTGGCTCAATGTAGTAGGTACATATTGTTTAATTCAACAACCTTGGGACCATTATGCTGTTTCACTGGATAGTTTGTTAGGTTGTCATTTTATGACTAGACCTAAACCTAAGAAATCTGAAAGGTTGTCTGTCTATCTATCTATCTATGAGAGTTTCCTAAGGCTGCCATACTAAGCTACCACGACTGACTTAAAACAACAGAAATTTATTCTCTTATAGTCCCGAAAGCTGGAAGTCTAAAATCAAGGTGTCAGCATGGCTGGTTTCTGCTAGGGCTCTGAGGGAGAATCTGTCCCATGCCTCTCTCCTTGCTCCTGATGATAGCCAGCTATTGCTTGGTGGTCCTTGTTGTAGATGCATCACTCTAGTTGCTGCCTCCTTGTCACATGACCATCTTTTCCCTGCATGTCTGCACATCATCTTTCCTGGTGCAAGTCTGTTCCCAAATATCCTTCTTCTTTATAAGGACACCAGTCCTATTGGATTAAGGGTCCACCCTATTCCAGTATGACCTCATCTTCAATTGACTACTTATATTTACAACAACCCAATTTCAAAATAAGGTCACATTCTGAAGTACTAGGGGGTTAGGACTTCAAGAAATCATTTTTTTTTTTTTGGAGGGGGGTGGCACAGTTCCTTCCATAATACTATCTATAAGAAGTGCAATATAAGTTTCCTATCTCTTTCACAGTTAATTATTTGATAACAATAATCCTCTTCCCCAGGATTTATTTAAGGTCTTTTTCAGGACAGTTTATCTACATTTTATTTTGTGGTAGTATTAGGTACCTTTCTCATAGGTTAATATTTTATAAATAATTCCATTTACATTGGCAATAAGAGATTTGTTTCCCTATAAAACATCCTGATCATCATTGAGAATTTGTTAGGCACTCATATATTTGTGGTAGACAAATACTCTAATTTATCCCCAGGAAGACAGACGAAAGCACCAGGTCTTATGGAGAAATTCATATCCCATTGTTGGTCAGGTCCAGTACATAGTTAATACTGATAATGAACATGAATTATCATTGGGTATTTTAGTTAATAAAATATCCCTTTGGGAAATTAACATGTAATTATAATACAAATGTTTTTATTACCATACTAGAGGCCCGGTGCATGAAATTTGTGCATGGGGTGTAGGGGGAGGTATGTCCCAGCGCCCAGCCTGCACCCTCTCCAATCTGGAACCCCAGTGGGATTGGACCTAAATGAGCAGTTGGACATCCCTCTCATAATCCAGGACTGCTGGCTCCCAACCATTTGCCTGCCTGTCTGCCTGATTGCTCCTGACCACTTCTTCCTGCCAGCCTGATCACCCTCTAACCACTCCCCTGCCAGCTTGATTGATGCCTAACTGCTCCCCTCTTGGCCCAGTCACCCCTAACTGCCCTCCCCTGCCAGCCTAGTCATTCCTAACTGTTCTCCCCTGCCAGCCTGGTCACCCCTAACTTCTCTTCCCGGCAGGTCTGGTCCCCCCTCCCCAACTGCCTTCTCCTGTAGGCCTGGTTGCCCCAATTGCCCTCCCCTGCCAACCAGGTAAACCCTAACTGCCCTCCCCTGCAGGCCTGATCATCCTCAACTGCCCACCCTTGAAGGCTTGGTCCCTCCCAACTGCCCTCTCCTGCTGTCCTGATCACCCACAACTGTCCTCCCCTGCCAGCTATCTTGTGGTGGCCATCTTGTGTCCACATGGGGGCAGCCATCTTGTGTGTTGGAGTGATGGTCAATTTGCATATTACCTCTTTATTACATAGGATGTTTTATAAATGGATATAATACCATATATTTAGAAAACTATAGTTCAGAGAATTAGAATATGTTGAAAATCATATCAACCAAAAGAGAGAGAGAGAGAGAGAGAGTCAGAGAGAATATGGGAAGTGGGTAGAAAGAGACAGAAATTGTAACAAAAACCATTATTGAATTTGAGACAGAAAATGTAACAAAAACGATTATTGAATTTGACACAGCATATACCAATGAAAATTCTCCTAAAAGAAAGTTTGGGGAAGACATAGCTTCAACAATGAGATCCTGTTCTATATAACTTTTAACATTACTTTAAACATTTGGAAAGCATTTGCAGATCTTGCAATTTCTGAATGGTAAGTGTTGGTGATTCTCTAATATAGTTGTATTTTAGTGCCAGAAAATAGAAAATTATAGTTGACCCAACTTTTTACTGTATTGAAAAAACCTGGATGTGTTCAGAAACAATATTATCTTGTCTCATTGCTTCATTAATGAGGATAAGGTTTAGAGAGAGAAACTAATTGAGTGGTTGTTTTAGTTGGGTATTTATAAATTTTTTCCACTTTAGATTAGTGATTCTTATACTAAAGAAGTCAAATCACTAGGAGTGGCATCCATACTCTCTCCTCTGTGGGAAAAGTGGCCCATTTTGTAACTTTTATTTGGAAAATAGAGGCCCCGTGCATGAAATTCATGCACGGGTGTGTGTGTGTCCTTCAATCCAGCCTACACCCTCTCGAATCTGGGACCCCTCAAGGGATGTTCGACTGCCCTTTCACAATCCAGGATAGCTGGCTGCCAACTGCTCACCCAATTGCCTTCCTGATTGCCCCTTACCGCTTCTGCCTGCCAGCCTGATCACCCCCTAACCATTCCCCTTCCAGCCTGATTGATGCCTAACTACTCCCCTGATAGCCTGTTTGCCCCTAACTGCCCTCCCCTGCACATCTAGTCACTCCTAACTGCCCTCCCCTGCAGGTTTGATTGCCCCTAACTTTCCTCCCTTGCAGGTCTGGTCCCTCCCAACTACCATCCCTTGTAGGCCTGGTTCCCCTCCCCCACAACAGTCCTCTCCTTCAGGCCTGGTCACCCCTAACTGCCCTCCCCTGCAGGCTTGATCACCCCCAACTTCCCTTCCCTGCTGGCCTGATCGCCCCAACTGCCCTCCCTTGTCCTGGTACCTCCCAACTGCCCTTTCCTGCTGGCCATCTTGTGGTGGCCATCTTGTGTCCACATGGGGCAGAATCTTTGACCACATGGGGGCAGCCATCTTCTGTGTTGGAGTGATGGTCAGTCTGAAAATTAATCTTTTATTAGGTAGGATAGAGGCCTGGTGCATGGGTGGGGGCCAGCTGGTTTGCCCTAAAGTGTGTCCCGGATCAGGGTGGGGGTTTTCTTGGGGTATGGGGAAGCCTGGGCGAGCGGCCAGTGGTTGTTTGAAGGCTGGCCATGCCCCGCAGCGACCCAAGGGGAGGCCCTGGTATCTGGAATTAAGTTCTACAATTGAAACTTTGTAGCCTGGAGTGGAGCCAAGCCTTCTGCTTGCTCCATGGCAACAGCCATTTCCATTGGGGTTTATTTAAGTTCTATAATTGAAACTTTGTGCCTGGAGTGGAGGCCTAGGCCAGCAAGGGCAAGTGGAAAGCTTGGCTTCCTCCATTGCTGGGAAACCCAAGCCTCCCTTCTGCTCTCAGTGGCCGCAGCCATCTTGGTTGGGATTTATTTGAATATTTGCTCCTGATGGCCAGTGGGATGGCTTGTGGGTGTAGTGGAGGTGTGGTCAATTTGCATATTAATCTTTTATTAGATAGGACTAGAAGCCCAGTACATGAAATTCGTGCACTGGGGGTGGGTGATCTCTCAGCCCTACCTGCCTCCTCACACATACTGGGAGCCCTCAGGGGATGTCCTACTGACCCCTCACCCCTGGCTGAAGCTTTAGGCATTGGGCACCCAGCCATCACCCTGCAATGGGGCCAGCTGCCTCTGCCCCGCCCACCCTGCCCTGGCCTTAGCCCCAGCCGCTGATGACTGCCCGGTGACTGCCTGGCCCCGGGAGCCCTGTGCTCGCCGGATGCCGCGGCCCTGCCACCCTGCCTCACATGGGTCATGGTCCTGCCTCCCGCCTTGAGTGCTTGCTAGCCGCCTTGGCACCGGCTGCTGGTGTACACCCGGCCCCGCCCCCTGCTCCTGATTTGATGATGGGTGTGGCTTGTGGGTATATGTATGGTCAATTTGCATATTACTCTTTTATTAGATAGGATAATTACAGTCTCACAGGCAGTGCCACTTACCTCATTTGCACATAAGAACGAATTGGTTTGGCTCAGTGGATAGAGCGTAGGCCTGCAGACTGAAGGGTCCCAGCTTTGATTCCAGTCAAGAGCATGTACCTTGGTTGTGGGCACATCCCCTGTGGGGGGTGTGCAAGAGGCAGCTGGTTGATGTTTCTCTCTCATCGATGTTTCTGACTTTCTATACCTCTCCCTTCCTCTCTATAAAAAATCAATAATATATATATATATATATATATATATATATATATATATATATATATATTTTTTTTTTTTTTTTTTAAAGAACGAATTGGTTTGCAGGCGTGGTAGAACTTTCTATGACTTTGTAAAACAAGAATCAAGTATGAAGGAAAGAAAGCGATTTTTTCCCTTTATGCATAAGCCCTCTGTCATCCCATTTGTTGTGATATTTAGGAGAAATTGAGTTAGAGTTGAAAGGTTTACTAAGCTACTTCCTCAGGTTAATGACTTGGGGTATTAAAGGAATCAGACAGACGCAGCTAGTAGGACAACCAGTGATTTACAAGATAAATCTTTTTAACTGATGTTGCAAGACTGAATATGCTGATCTTAAAACTGTACAAAAGGGAGTGTGTGCTAAAATTGAAGGGATTAAGCACCTGGAACCTTCAGCCTGGACTGAATTTTGCTGAGTAAAATGGAATCTCAACTTTTGAAGATTGACATGGTGATAAGAAGCCACTATTTCAGGAACGATTTATTTGCTTTACCTTCCTTAGGAGTACACACCTTAGGGTTTATTTAAATAATCACACACTTTGGTCCTATCAGTAAAGTTCATTTTGAAAACTGATTGAGATGTAAGAAAATTATGCTCACCAATAACTTTTAGTGTCCCTGGAATTTTGGAGACAAATATTTGAATTCTGGAATTCAGATGAAATTTCGAACTATGTGGCTTAATTCTTAGAAAAGATTGCATTCAGTTTACTGCAGAATCTTTTCCCTTTCTTGAAATACCCAGTATTGAATCTAAGATTTAATCTCAGTGTGTAAATTCAGGGTATATAGGTGTTCTGACTTTTCCTGATGAATGGCTATGCAGTTGTGGGCTCTGGAGCCAGACACTTTGGGTTCTGGATCACTTCTGCCACTACTCCCTGTGTAACTCTGCAACGAATTATGTAAATCTGTCAGTCTCACTTCCTTCATCTGTAAAATGGGTTTAAGAATGTCTAGCTCATGGTGTTCTAGCAAAGATAATAGTGAGATAATATATGGAACATATTTCTCATCACCCTGAAAGCATATAGTAAATGGTGAACATTATTATTATTAATTATAATGGGATCAGACAGATATTATATAATAGTTTGTTCTATGCAATTCTAATGTTCCCATTAGCTTGATTTAATACTGCACAGTTAGCCTTGCTGTGTGGCTTAGTGATTGAGTGTACACTAATGAACTAGGAAGTCATGGTTTGATTCCCAGTCAGGGCTTATGCCCGGGTTTTATGCTTGATCCCTGGTAAGGGGTATGCAAGAGGCAGCCTATCAGTTATTCTCTCTCAACTTGATGTTTCTATCCCTCTCTCCCCCTCCTTTCTTCTCTCTGAAATCATTTTTTTAAACTGCACAGCTAGCAGCACCAGACATATTGTGCATTTATGTATGAACAAAATTAATTACATTGTTTTTGGAATATCTTTAAAATTTCTACTAAAAATGGGGATATATATTGTATCCATAAATTTAATGTGGTACTAAATAAAGATTTCTGATCACATTGCTTCACACTTACACAAATCTTGAGTGCCTGGAATTCTACATTTGGAACACGTTGAACACTATTGCTCTGTTCTGATTCTTACCACTGGAGCAGTGTGACTAGACCACAGTGTAGAAGCTGCTCCAAGTCTGAATTTTGTCATTTTTTAGTTATTGTAATGTAAAGTTACATATAAATTTCTGGAAATGTTTTTCTTGAATAATTTAATTAACATGCACCTAGTAAATGCCCATAATTTATGTAAAATTTTTCATAGGTGCTAGTTTCACCTTTTATGTTCTTCTCAGTTAGATAAAGAAACATGCATTGTGACTTGCTAATCATCCTATGAGATAGTTTTAAACTTCTAGTCCTATTTCCTTATAATCTTACTAGGGGCCTGGTGCACAAAATTCATGCATGGGGTGTGGGGGTTGTGTCCCTCAGCCCAGCCTGCACCCTCTCCTATCTTGGACTCCTTGAGGGATGTCCAACTGCCCATTTAGGCCTGATCCCAGTCGGACATCCCTCTGACAATTCAGGACTGCTGGCTCCCAACTGTTCGCCTGCCTGCCTTCATGATTGCCCTTAACCACTTCTGCCTGCCAGCCTGATCACCCCCTAACTACTCCCCTGCCAGCCTTATTGATGCCTAACTTCTCTCCTGCCAGCCTGTTTGCCCCCCAATTTCCCTCCTCTGCAGGCCTGGGTCCCCTCCCCCCCAACTGCCCTCCCTGCAGGCCTGGTCATCCCCAACTTTTCTCCTCTGCCAGCTTCATCACCCCTAACTGCCTTCCCCTGCTGGCCTGATCACCCAAAACTGCCCTCCCTTGCAGGCCTGGTCCATCCCAATTGCCCTCCCCTGTTGGCCATCTTGTGGTAGCCATTTTGTATCTACATGGAGGCAGGATCTTTGACCACATGGGGGCAGCCATCTTATGTATTGGAGTGATGGTCAGTTTGCATATTACTCTTTTATTAGATAGGTAGAGTCCTGGTGCACGGGAGGGAGGCAGCTGGTTTGCTCTGAAGGGTGTCCCAGATCAGGGTGGGGGTTCCCTTGGGGCACTGGGCAGCCTGGGCTAGGGGCCTGTGGTGGTTTGCAGGCTGGCCACACCCCCTGGCAACTCAAGTGGAGGCCCTGGTATCTGGAATTTACTTTGTAGCCTTAAGCGGAGGCCTGGGCTGGCCAGGGCAGGTGGAAAGCTTGGCTTCCTCCATCTCTGGGTGCAATTCAAGCCTCCTGCTCTCTCCAGCTCTGTCGCTGCCATCATGATCTTCTATATTAAAACTTTGTAGCATTGAGTGGAGGCCTAGGCTGGCCAGAGTGTGTGGAAAGCTTGACTTCCTCCATCACCAGGGAAACCCAAGCCTCCTTCCTGCTCTCTGTAGCCAGCAGCCATCTTGGTTGGGTTTATTTGCATATTTACTCCTGATTGGCTGGTGGGTGTGGCTTGTGGGTGCAGTGGAAGTATGGTCAATTTGCATATTACTCTTTTATTAGATAGGATGAGTTAGCATTTGAGTATACTGTATATAAATATGATGCTGCAGGGGAAGTTGAAAGGTTGCTCTAGATTAAACTATAGAATGTACACAGGCTTCCTCCCAACTCTTGTAGGTGATCTCTGGGATATCTCCATCAGAGGAGGTTTTCAGGTTCCTTAACTCCAAAACAGAAAGTACCATTTATACCACTGGGTAAACTGAGGGGTAACTGATCTTTTCTCTTTCTAACCTGTGAGAACATAGAAAATTAACCATGGATCAGCCATTTTCCAGTTGCTATTATGTACATAAGAGAGAGGGCTGGGTGAATTTGGGTTAAATATATGCATTTTTACACCACTGTAGCCACTTTTAACCATTCACGGCATGCTCGAGACGTCCAGGCAAGGTCACCTTTGGTCAGTGATGGGGAGGAAAATAATAAATCACTGGCTGATAGACTTTATTGGCCCAATTTAGGTCTCAGAAGATATTAAGGAAAGTAGTTTGTAGATAACAAGCTGCGTCAAGTGAAGCGAAACTTCTCAAGCATTCTGTCAGTGGATCCTATTGATTTTCGTAGGGACTATTAAATCAGGTTTCCTGGAATAGGAACAGAGATATTTCTGTTTACTTTGTAAACATGTAATTGTCTACAAGAGAAGGAAGGTAGCGGGTGGAATGTTAAAAGCTTGGCCTGGTTGGTATGCCTTATTAGTCAAAGAGCTACTTGGAAGTCTGAACATTCTTTTAGAGAATTAGTCATTAGAGATTGATTTTTTTAATAGAAATATGACACAGTTCAGCTTGCTTACCCATCATGTCAGTGTATTAAATTCTTTAGATATTTTGTTAAAACTAAACATCATAATTCTGAGGCAAGCTGAAACAAGGGAGAGGACAAGAATATTAATATGAGAATATAGGCAATATAAGCATATGCCTGTTTTCTGTTGCCTAAAACAAAACAAACTTTAGTTACACCATCCACTCAAGTCATCACATTTAACCTGCTAGTACTTTTCTAAGTAGTAAGTGGTTGGAGTTAAAGTGTTCTTTACCCTTCATGTGTCATCTATGGAACAGAAAAAGGAGTTGTCTAACTAGCCAAAATAGAAGAAATCTTAGAGGGAGAACTTACATAACTGCTCCCAAGTAGAAGAAAAAGACTAGACATTTCTCGGAGAGCTGAGTGAGAAAGATCTTGTGACCGAAGGAGAGGTGCTGGGCAGCAGAACATTGACTGGCCCAAGGTCAGGGTCCTGGAGTCGGGACCACAACCAGGAGGGTGCGAGAGCCTGAGGAACAGAGCCTGCCAGCCTCAAAGCAAACTTAGGTCTGGTATCTTGGTGAGAAGGAGAAGATCTAGAATCTTCGTGTTAACAGGGAAAACATTTTTTAAAAAATATATTTTATTGATTTTTTACAGAGAGGAAGAGAGAGGGATAGAAAGTCAGAAACATCGATGAGAGAGAAACATCGATTAGCTGCCTCTTGCACGCCCCCCACTGGAGATGCGCCCACAGCCAAGGTACATGCCCTTGACTGGAATCAAACCCGGGACCCTTCAGTCCAAAGGCCTACGCTCTACCACCGAGCCAAACTGGTTTCGGCAACAGGGAAAACATTTTTAATCCATTTTTATTTTTGTATTTATTCATGGCACAAAGGTGAATGGTGGTCAAAACTGCATCCATCATCCAAAGTGGGAAGCAAGAGAGGAGAGAAACAAGGCTTACAAAAGGCCAAGTAATGGAACTCCAAAACCTTTCTTTTGTTGAAAGAGAGGAAGCAATGACTATGTGCAGAGGATATTAATTAGAAGAGATCCAAATAATTTTCAGGATTGAATTAGCTTCCAACTGTCTTTTTTTTAAATAAGCACTCAAATCAGCATTTGCCACTTCAGTAGTTTTAACAGTAAAGGAGCCTAATGCTAATGAGAATTGAGTCTGTATTTTATCCTTAAACACTATGTGGTAGCCCCTGTCCCATGTTAACTTTGAGTGCCCCAGGGGAGTGGATTACTTACAGGAGTTTTAGAGAAGTGACTGTCCAAGGTACCTAACAGCCTGTAGACTTTGAACCCAGGGTTTTCCAATCCCCAATCCAGGCCCTTTCCACTTATACCAACCAGGTCCTGAAAAAGACAAATCAGAGGTCAGGAGTGTTCATGGCCCGTATTTAGGACCAAAACTAGATGATGCTGGCTGCTAAGCGTATAAAGGACGAAAAGCCCTCATCTACACACAGACACAGAGAAACTGAGTGCAGTTCCGTCACACTGAGAGGCAAGGTTACATAATATTCCCTGTGTGCAGAGAATACAAGCAACATATCTCTTTCCAGTGCTGTTAAAACCTTTGTTTATGGAGTGTCAGTATACAACAGCCACCAACAAATGAAAGAACAACTGGAGGTGTATAATGTACAAAATACAGGCATCGCTTGCCATGGCTCTTTCTGCTATTTGTCTTAATGGAGGGGAGATGCAGTGATGGTCAGGTGCAGTGGTGTGTGCCGAGCTCCAGTTTCCTTTCTGCTGCAAGTGTCAGTATCACAGGATAAATTCAGTTCAAGCTGCTCATACTTATCTCTACCCCAGAAGTTTGAAAGTTATATCAAAGGGATGGTTTTATCTACGATGGTTTTTTTTATCCTTCTACAACATATCCAGCTGTCACTGGGAGGATTTTCCTTTGACATTTGAGATCAGAATAGTCTAAAACTGTTTCTCCATCAAGGCATCGAGACACATGAAGGTGTTGCGATGAGTTTTGAGATGTGACATACATACTAGAGCACTATAAGCTGTGAATGACTTCTTTTAATGATAAATCAAAGAAGACCTAAGATTATCATCTTCATCTTTTAAATTCTGATGTGTTTTTATGAAGGGGAAAGTGGGTGTCAAGATTTACCTACCATACTTATATCTGAAAATTTATTTTAAAGTATTCTCTATTTCTTATCACAATTAAAATTCCTTGTAAGACAAGTACCACTGGATATCTGGGAGTAAAAACAGTTAACATTTTTAGTCAAAGATATTTTAGGGTTTTTTTTTGTTTTGTTTTTGTGTTTTAGTTTGAGTCTCTTTTCATTTAAAATAGTCCTGGCAAGCATTAGAGAGGGAGCAAAACTGGGACAGGAGCAGGAATGTGCACATATCTACCCAATTATGCATATGGGGAGCTTTTAAACTGAGTCCTTTCATCGAAAAGATGCTTAAGGCCATGATGATGTGAGTGTATTGAGGATGTGCACATTCCTATAAAGAAAAAGATGTTGAAAAGGACTGAGCCGAAGCTTCAGTTTCTAATTCTGGAAAGACCTAGCATCTTCAGCCAAGTAAAGCTCTGGGGTTCACCCATGTTAGGATGCTTCCTCAGTAAGGGAGTCATATCCACACTCCACATCGAGGAAGAATACTGCTATGCAGAAAAATCAGGAATGGAGTTTCTTCAAACCTTAAATCTTTGAGATCTTTCTTTCCACTTCCAGCCCCACAGCGTGGTTGTGCTACTTTTGAAGTCATTTACAAACATTTCCCCCTACAGCTGTTCTTTTTTTATTGTTGTTGTTTTTAGGAAGTTTTTAGCATCCTTGAGTAATATTAACCAGGGTATCTGGAGGTCTTAATTATCTTAGGAAAAAAACAGTCAAGTTTCTAAGTTTCTGGGCTTTCCCCTATTCAGAGCTACTCTCACTAGAAAATTCAACCCAGGATGCAATAGATGGGGCTTAAAATGCTAATTCTTCCAGGAGTAATTTTTGTATTTGTTAATTTACAAATTACAAAATCAGCAGCTTCTTGGATATCTAATTACTCAGTTTTATAACTAAGATCAAAGGGGTATCTCAGGGCCTCTGAGAGTATACATTGTCCTGCCTCTCACTTCAGACGGTTTGGGAATTGTGCAACTGAGTACTTGCTGTCCAATGGAAAGAAATGTAAAATTAAGAGTAAATTTCCTTATTTTCATTCCTTCTTGATAATTTAAAAAGCATTTTGGAAAAAGTACTGTCGTAACCATGTAAAAATTACTAATGGCACTACAAAGAAATGGTGGGGTTTTCATGTTTTTATTATAACCCCAATGTCGGCAGGGCATGGCTGATGCCCGGATCTGTGGTAACTCAGGTGTGATCATGGTGGTCAACAGTAATTAACACAAACATAAGAAATGGTCTTTTAAACTCCCTGAAGCTTAACCAAAGTAATACAGCTCTTATTCCAGTGGTTGGAATACAGCTCATATTCATTGGTCCCATTTTTAATTTATAAGGCTCTCTCACTCTACAAGAGAACATTTTACACTTTCTCCCTCAAACCTCCAATTTAATCCCCATTACTTTCTTTTTCACATATTTTTCAATCTTTTCTCCCTTCTCTCCCTCAACCCTCTCAGCTCTCGGCACAGGAGTATATGTATTTTTTAATTTTGGAAAATGTAGTTATTTTTAAAGACAATATTACTTATGCTAAAATATACCAGGTTTATTTATTGTTATATTTTAGTTATTAAAACACCTTTTTAATGCTCAACCACTGAACCACGCTGGCCAGGCTAAGTTATTAAAAAACTTTTTAAACATCTGTTTTAATCGCCAATATAGTAGTGTATGTAGCTTTTTTACAGGTGTAAGAAACAAGCACGGTCATGGAGATTGCTACCTTAGATTAAATAGTACAAGTGGAGAAGAGTGCTTCTTTTCTCTTTAAAATATGAAACCGAAGAATATAGGCTTGTGGCTTCCAGTGTCCATGTGTTCTGACATTTGGGGGCAGAATAAGAGAAAGAGAGAGAGGGAGAAAGAGAGAGAGAGAGGGAAAAAGAGAGAGAGAGAAAGAGAGGGAGAGAGAGAGAGAGAGAGAGAGAGAGAGAGAGAGAGAGAGAGAAAGAAAGAGAGAGAATAAGAATGAATGAATAGGATGAAAGAACACTATAATTAGAACCCCTAGATTTAGCTATATTTGAAGATAGATTTGCTGTGACTTTCCAGTTATATGTGTTAATAAATTACCTTTTTTACTTAAGCACATTTCAGCTTGGTGTTACTTATCACTAAAAAGGTTCTGATTAACATGTAGTTTGAATTGCGCTATAGTTTAGTGTCTGGGCTAGACTGGTGAAACAGTGTCCAAAGTTCTTGAGTCATAGAGCACTGTGTGTACCTTCCTTTATTCCTTCACCATGAAAGCCCCAGAGCCTATTAATTCGATGTACAGTCACTTCTTAGCAACTTGTTTTTTTTGTTGTTGTTGTTGTTGTTCATAGTGAATCTCTCTTGGGAAACTACTTCATATTGGTTTTTAGGAACATGCCTTTATCCCTTCTTCTTAGTCCAAATTTATAACTGATGCTGCATTTTCATATGGGATATCTATGAATATTCATCAGAAGTATGCTGAGTTGCACTGACTAGCATTCATTCAACCTTAGTAGAATGTACTTTGTTTTGCATTGTGAATCAATTTTAATAATTTAATTTTCTTTGGCAAAAATATGTTAAAACACACTGAGCCTTATAGTTGACCATATGAATGACTAAAACTTTTACCATAGCTTAAGAAGATTTAGCTCCCAGCTTATGTGGTTAAGTGGTTGAGCATCGACCTATGAACCAGGAGGTCATGGCTTACCTTCCGGTCAGAGCATATGCCAGGATTATGGGCTCAATCCCAAGTGTGGGGCATGCAGGAAGCAGCTGATCAATGATTCTCTCTCATCATTGAGTTTTCTTTCTTCTGCTCTCCCTCTCCCTTCCTCTCTGAAATCAATAAAAATATTGATTTAAAAAAAGATTTAGCATGACCTAAATAACCAAATATAGTTATTTATTGTTTTATTATGTACAGTAATTAAACAGAAGACTCTTGAAAAGTCTCTTATTGGAATGAGGATTCTTTATTATAAATGTTTTTTCTTCTCGTAGAAACTAAAGACATTTGTAAAGGTGACCACTGTCTTTAAGTCAGGCACTGTAAGCTCTGGAAAAATTGTATGTGTTAGAAAATATATATATAATATACTTAAAAGAACATATAAAGTTTGCAAAATTACCTCGAACATTTCTACTTTATTTTCAAACAATATATCTTTGTTGATTAATGTTTTCATTAGAGAATAAAACTTAAATGAATGAATGTCATCATCTTGAAAGTATATTTGGTTATCACCATGGAAACATGATTGAATTTTTCCTCAGGCCCACCCTTTGTTTCTCTGGGCATGTAAGTTAAATGGTAGAATTCATTCTCTATTTGAAGCCATCTCTCTTGGTTATGCCCACAGAGCTTGTCTATGAATTGCACAGAAACCACTGCGTATTCAGTTCTAAAACCAAGTAAGCGTTGCCAGTCAGAGGGTTCTGGACAGCTCAGATAGCAGAGACCATAGTTAGAGTGCAGGATTTATCTATATCTTGCTTTGACAAATTTTATTGGGAGAGGCAGACACTAAGACCTTTCTTTCTAGTATTTGACTTTTAGCAACTAAAACTTCAGTTCACTGTGAATAAAAGTGTCAATCATTGACCTAGAAAGGGGAATATTCCTATTTTTTTTAATATCCTAAAGTAAAAGGCTACTCTTTTAAATATAGAGATCAAGTGGTGCCCAACTAAGATTCCTTAATGGTAAGCAACAGAAAATTAACTCTGAATAACTTAATAGGAAAGGAAATATAGTGGTTCATATAAAGAAATCTCAAAGGCAAAACTAGTTTATGCATAACTGAATCCAGTGGATTACATTATGTCACCATTACTCAGTCTTTATCTCTCAAAAAAATGTTTTTCCTGTTTGACTCTGTTTTCAGTTAAGTGGTTCCAATATGGTATCAAAATTGGACACTGGTTGTGGCATATTCTATTATTTTTCTAATCCCACAATTTCAGAGAAAAATAAAATACCTCTTTCTTGATTATTTGAGCAAACTTTCTGGGGAAGACTCTGATCAGGGTGACTTGGGCCTGGTGGATATCCATGACCCAATCACTCTGATTGGTCAGGCTGGGTTATGTGGCCACGGCTGAGTGAAAAAGGCAGGTGAAGTGATTGACAGCTCCAGTGCATTTGGGACAGGGATCCATAAAAGAAAGGGGGAGAGAGAGAATGAATAGATTGACAGTAACTTTTGCCTTAATGGTGATAGTAATGACTTTTGATAGGAATCAGGCCATGCAAAGGGTCTGATAAGTTGTGACCTGTATTTGCAACTAATTCTACTTTATGTATAAAGCATAGAGGAAAGATATGGGGAAAGACAAAGAGGGTGGGAGTGAAAGAAGACACAAAAACGCTTAGAAATGAACCTCTGCCAATTACCTGATTCACCAAGGCCTTGAGTGATTGCTGTTTCTGATTCTTTGCTATAATTAAGATATTCTTAAGGTGAGAGTTTCTTTCAGTTTCTCTCTTTCATTTTGCCTTTTAGGTGGACAAAAAAATTGTAAGAACTGAGATAGGAGTTCTTCTTCGCCTCTCACATCCAAACATTGTAAGTGATTTTTTTAACTACTATTTCAAATTATCTCTAAAGTAATAGAAGGGGATTTTTGTCCACGTTGATCGTGGAAAAGGGATTCATCCACCACCCATAAACAGCCACAGGTTCCTGTCCTCATCTGACCACAGCTTTAAAGTCTTTAGCCGAATGAATTTTAAATATTAATGCCTTTTCAAAGAGTTTAAAAATGGACAGGTCAGCAATATATCGGATCTTTATTTTTATGCATGAAAGAATAGCTAAAATTTAGATAACTTTGTTTCGCGCTAATAAAACACCGTCTTTTTCCTTCTGTGTGACCATCTTATTAATATACTATTACTGAAAAAAGCCTGTGAAGAAAATGCATTGCTTTCAAAAGTCATTTCAGCCTCCTTGGAGCGAATGTCTGCTTCAGAAACAATGTGTAGGTTCAAATAAATGCAGTGCTTGAATGGGAAAAACAAAAGGTTTTCAGAAGCTGTGCTCTAGGCGGTGTCTAAAGGCACTGAGGGCAAGGTTTGGAGAAAAGCTTTCTCAGCCAGTGAAGTGAAAATAATAAAGCCAGTTTCCAGGCCATCACTTGTTTTTATTGAGTTGAGCCACCATTTAAAGAAAGTATTTTACTCATTTCTCTGAGAAAGTTGCATCCAGGAAGGTGGCCTGCAATTCTTAGGCTCAAAGCCAAGTGCTTAAAGCTTAATATATGACTTAGCAGTATTATTTATAGCACTCAGCTATAAATAACAGAAAACTTGAATATATTGGTCTAAACAGATATTTTCCTTAAGTTATAAGAAATCAGAAGACAGGCCATTCCTAGCACTGGTTCAGCCCCTCAGTGATGTCATGTGGAACCCAGATGCCTATTATCCATTGATTCTGCCACCCTCAGTGCCGTTGCTTTTATGCTTTTCCCTCATGGTCCTCGAATGGCTGTTCTATATACTCTACAAGCCTTCAGGTTGATATTCAAGACAGAATGAAGTGGAAAGTGAGAAGAGTAAAAGTTTTTCCAGAATTTCCAGTTGCAGCAGAATTCTCTTCAGATTTTATTGGTCAAAGCTGGTCACAAGAGCAGCCTTAACTTCATAGAGCCTGGGAAAATGGGGAGCAGGGTTATCATAAGTGACTCAAACCAATTACTATCCATATTTGGAGGCTAGGCACCTTTCTTCCCTAAAAAATTGAAAGTTCTGTTTGCAGTATAGTAGGGGAGAAGGGCCCTGGGTAAGCAATCAATGAAATGTGCCACATGCAATCACCAACTTTTCATTGTCCATCTTTTTTCTTTCAAATAGAAGTCAATATAGAATTGTCCTCAAATGTAGATCAGTCCTGTCACTAGATTCTCAGATGTATTTAGGAAAATATCCATAATTGGATGGATCATCTGAATGTGATGGAAACCCTGTTCTAGTCAATCAAATCATTGCCACCCTACATTTCTGAGGCTCCCTTCATCTACCAGTGACTTTTTAGCAATTGAGGGTCATCCTTTCCACAAAGACATTCTTTCACCTGTCCTATTCTGTCTCAGACCCAGATTCCAAGCTCCTTTTAAGGGAGAAGATGCATTTGCATTTCCAGCAACCATGATGCTTTCAAATGACTTAGGAAGTTTTGTTTGCTTTTATTTTTAATCTAGAGGCCCGGTGCATGATGTTGTGCATGGGGGGGGGGGTGCCTTGGCCTGGCTGGTGATTGGGTCCAATCAGAGCAGCGGTGGGTAGGCCAGGGAGAAACCATGGGAGATTGGCCAGCTGGAGAGAGGGATCACTGGAGTTGGCTGTGGGAATGCATTGACCACCAGGGGGTAGATCCTGCATTGAGCACCTCAGTGCGCATCATAGCGACCAGTCAACTCGTCATTCAGTTGTTCAATCTCTTAAGCTTTTATATATATTAATTCTGCAGCAATTCAGAAATTGAGATATTTTGATAAAAATTAGAAAATGTTTCTAAGACAGGTATCTTTCATCTGTCAAAAGGAATAATATCAAAACCCAAAAAGACCCTGGAAGAAATGAGGTCACTGATAATAACAACCAGAGAGTGACAAATGATTCCCTGATACTAGCATAGGATCCTTCATTGACAGTGATCCAATATGTTACTGTTAGAGTTTTGTTTTAGCCATAGCTTTAGCTCTTTCTTAGAAAGGTGAAAATAAGGAATGTGTGATCATTTTTTATGTCTTTCTCCAGATAAAACTTAAAGAGATATTCGAAACCCCAACAGAAATCAGTCTGGTCCTAGAACTTGTCACAGGAGGAGAGCTGTTTGACAGGTGAGTTGGTTCTGGAAATCCAACCACAGAAAGGTTTTGCTTCCAGTCACCAAAAAAGAATTAAAGGGAAATTTCTCCTGAAATTTTTTATAATGACACATCAAACCAGTTAATAAATTCTACTAAAATAAATCTTATGAGGACTGTAGAACAAAAGGAGAGTCATACCTGATAATATGTAAGTGGATGAAAAGTTGGGATATTTAGTGAATAAAAAGGGAAGCATTATATATATTTACTTTTGCAAAAATTTACTTCTGCAATAATCACAAAATTTCTGACACTGGCTTTGGAGATTCTTCTTGGAGACACACTTCAGGGACTCACACAAAGGAGCAGGCTCCAGAAACTACTTATGACTTGGATGGATGGTGCTGGGTTTTTAACCAAAGTCCACAGCTGATCTTCACTAGGGGAACCTGACATTAAATACACAAGGAGTAGGTGACAGAAGATAGGATGTCAGCTGGCCGCTGGAACTCTTCTTGGAAGTTCCTAGTGCCTTCCGCAGACAGGGAGGCCTGAGCAAACCTCAGGTTCCCACTTTTCCTCACTCCTGGAGTATCACACTGACTGAAGAGTATCTCTTCTGATAGACACCCTCCCTGCACAATGGCCTTTGCAGCTTCCCTGGCCAAGATCCAAGCAGAGGCCAGCTGCCCCATTTGCCTGGATCACCTGAGAGACCCAGTGACCATTGAGTGTGGGCACAACTTCTGTTCCTCCTGCATCCACCAGCGCTGGGAAGGTCTACAGGGCACCTTTCCCTGTCCTGTCTGCTTCTACCACTGCCCTGACAGGAGCTTGAAGAGGAACACCCAATTATGTCACATGACTGAGATTGTTCAGCAGATTCCCACCATGAGGGGAAAAAGGAAAAGGCAAGAGGAACCCCTGTGTAAGAAGCACCATGAGGTTCTGTCCCTATTCTGTGAAAAGGACTTGCAACTGCTGTGTGCCCAGTGCAGGGACTCGTCTAACCACCAGGATGGACCCCTGATCCCCATTGAGGAAGCTGCAGCTACTCACAGGAAGATGCTCAAAAGTCACATTGAGAACAAGACTAATCATCTTCGAGTTGTTGAAATGTTATATGAAAACCAACTTAAAAATACTTTGGAAGTGAAGGAAAAGATGAGAAAATGGAGGGAGGATTTGGACAATGCATGTAAAGAACTCAAGTGTTTCTTAGCTATTGAGAGAAATGAAGTTGATAACGATCTATTTATAGAAGAGGAGGATGTTATAAAAAAACTAATTAAAAATAGAAGGCAAATTTCATCCCATATTTTCATGAAATAGAAGAGAAGTGTTTGCAGACAGACCCGGATTTCCTCGCAGGAATTGAAAGTATCCATGACAGGTATGAAAATCTATTACGTGAAACAGAAGAGAAGCATTTGCAGACAGACCCAGATTTACTCACAGGAATTGAAAGTATCCACAACAGGTTTGAAAACCTAGAGACTCCAGCAATTTTTTCATGTGATTTAAAGAAGGGGTCTTACAATCTCCCCGCAAATTATTTGGGCCTGCATAAAATAATCCGAAAGTTTCTGGTAGATTTGAGCCTGGATCCTGAAACAGCCCATCCAAACGTCATTACATCAGGGGACAGAAGAAAAGTGTCGTATCAGAGATCAAGTGGTTTTCCTGATCACCAGGGTCCTTCTTGCCTAGCTGTCCTGAGTTCTGAGGGAATTGATGCTGGCAGGCATTTTTGGGCAGTAGAAATACAAGGCACAGGTGAATGTTTCTTAGGTGTGTGTAAAGAATCATTCCCCAGAAATACTCACATATTACCATTAGCAAGAAATGGATGCTGGCAATATTCACTCTGGATTTCTCCAAGTGACCTTATCCCTATAGGAAAAGTGAAAATTGGCATTTTTCTGGACTATGAGTTGGGAGAGGTTTCATTTTATAATTTGAATGACTGCTCATACTTGTATGGAATTACTGATACATTTACAGAAAAACTTATGCCTTATTTTTCAATTGCTGCTTCTTCAGAATCTCTTAAAATCAGCATCATCAGATGCCAGTGATGACAATTTGGATGAAAATTTTTATGTGCTTATTTCCTTCCCTTGTTATTGAAAGAAAAAGATAATAAAGATCCTGATTCAAAAAAAAATCACAAAATTTCTAAGTCATTCTAAATCTGAACTAAATAATAAGGTTTATGACAATATATTTGTAAGAAAACATTAGATAAAAAGTATAGAAAGTTAGATATGTTATAGTTGTATTCTTTATTATCCAAAAGTTCTTAAAAATCAATATTCTTCAGATGACTATTTTGAGGCCTACTTTCTCTGTTAGGCTGTGTAAAGAGTTCCAAGTACAACATGTTCTTCAATAATAACCAATTTTAGTTGTCTGTTCATATGTTCATTACTCAAGACAGAGGTTTCAGGATGGCTGGAGTATGCCTAGAAAACTGATATTGCATAATATAGACAAACTGTTTGTATAAGAGACACAAGTTCCAAGTCTCCATGGTTTTCCCACCTTCCTTGTCTTCTTGGGAGAATTTCCTGTTTACCCTGATTATCTCTTGGGACCCCTTTGCTATGTTAATGAGCATAATAAAAAAAATAATGAAATTAGAAGAAGTGGAAGGACTGAGTAGGTATATATTAGAAATGGTAAGAAGATACGCATAGATGTAAAATTCCTGTTGATTTATAAAATTGGTTAAGAAGATGTGGACTGTAGACAGAAGACAGAAAAGTGACTGAGGGAACTGCTGATATCTCTAGGTGCCTAAAGCACATTCTCAATAAATATTTGCTAAATGAATGAATGAATGAATAAATAACCATTAAGATGAGTGGACTCTGAGAAGGAAGATATTTAAAGGGGATAGGTT
Organism: Antrozous pallidus; assembly: GCA_027563665.1. Taxonomy (NCBI): domain Eukaryota; kingdom Metazoa; phylum Chordata; class Mammalia; order Chiroptera; family Vespertilionidae; genus Antrozous; species Antrozous pallidus. The sequence continues at coordinate 68,875,555 of CM050512.1, forward strand.
TAGCCCTAGATGATTTGGCTCAGGGATAGAGCATTAGCCTGCAGACTGAAGGGTTCTGGGTTCAATTCTGGCCAGGGGCACATGCCCAGGTTGCAATCTCGATCCTGTGCAGGAGGAGCAGATCAATGATTCTCATCATTGATGTTTCTCTCTCTCTCTCTCCCTTCCTCTCTGAAATTAATAAAAAGTATTTTAAAATAATTAAAAAATAAAGGGGTTAGGTTTAGATTGTGATGGGAGAGGAAACACTTCTCTCAAGAGCTTCTAAAAGTAATTATATTGGTTTTCAAAGGTTTTGTTGTAAATGTTACCCAGTGAAGGTTTGGATCTTCAAGTAGGATGGAGCAAAATGGCATAGCTTAATTGGAGCTGCATATATATCGTCCATAGATATATAATTTGTTCATACATATGTTGAAATTTCCTTAAAATAAGTGATATGAATTAGCAGACTTTGAGAGTTGTAACATTTTCAGTATATTCATTCATCAGCAATAAATGAATCAACTGAGGGAAGTGGGCATCAGTTTTTAAATATATACTAGTACTTCTTGTGGCAGTTGGCTAGTAGCTAAGCTTAAGGGACAAATAACTAATTAACCTGATTTGCTTAACATGTTGAACCTCAGAACAAATTTGATGCAGTTCTATGATGCTAAGGAAGCTGAGACACTGTGATGCACTCTGTCTCAGACCTGACACAGTCTGATCACTCTGATTATATAAGGAAAGTCCTGTTCTAAAACCACCATGTTCCCATGCTTAGTCAAGACTCATCTGGACTCGCTTATTTGAATGTTGCCAAAATTTGCCGATAGCAGCTTCTTTTTTAATGCTGCTTTAGCCAACTCTTTCATGAACATATCCCTTCTTTAGGTACATTTAGAGTCTGTTTGTAGTTAGAACCTGCTGGTTTTGTAGTCATGAGGTCTCTTGAAGGAGAACTCAGAGAAATCTCATGTTCTTTAATTTAAATAATTTAAATAATAGTAGGAGAGGGATGTCACACTGAAGCTATTGTCTATCAATAGAACATATTATTTACCTACCTACCTCTATTTGTACAAGTTATTTTGGAGTCATAAATCTCTTTCCTTCCTTATTTCCCAATCTTTTTTTCATGAAAGAATTCTGGTTTTCTCATCTTGTAGTCCAGTTGATTTTGATGGGATAGAATTAATTCAGCTTTAAACAAAAATGAAGAAACTAAATGCTGGTGATAAATTTTATTTACAGAGAAAATTGATAAAATATTCAGAATTAACAGAATACATCTAAAGAATGGCAGACAGCCAGTAAACCACTCAACTACTCTATAAACTCTCAGTGGTCTTAGACAGCAGACTCTCTTTCCCTGTTAATATTGTTGTCTACATGTCTGTTGCCATATCTGAGATGAACTTGTTGTCTCCATTAAATTACTTAATTCTACAGGTTTCTTTAAAATTGGATCAAGCAAGCTGAAAATATATCATTATTATCTATGTATTATTTTCTTTCTTGAGAGTTAAAAATCATAATATACTTTTTCCCCCCTGTACTCACATCAAAAACCAAATTTATTTAATTGTGATGATAAAAAATCATCTCTGGTCTAATGATGGCCTTAATTGTATCTAATGAATGCACTAATGGAGCAATTGATGAAAAGATAATCATGTTAGTACATTATGGGCAAAATGGTTGTATTTTATTAGCACTAAAAGATCTATTTTATAGTCTTCTAAAAAACTAAACTTGGTAAAAATCCAAGTGAAATTTTCCATTTTATGTAGAATAGAAACAGTAAATTGCATAGGAAGATTGATTAAAATTTTGGGAATAAAATCAGTGATTTTATGTGTATGTCTAAGAAAATCTGGCTCCCAAAAAGACTTGTACAAAATTTTGATATAATGTGAAAAAGAAAGCTCCAGAGGTTTTGATCTTCCATCCTGCTTGGTCTAGTCATGACTCTTAGAAATTTATTGGACATTATAAATAAATAAGTCCACTAATTAATAAAAGAAAATAAAAGAATAAATAAATGAGAAGGGACTAACAATATATACAGATAAGAACTGGCACACAAAGGACATATAATTCAATGCTTTGTATTTGCTAGAGGTTGGCTACAGACTTGGCTATAAGGATTCACTTGGGGGTGATAAATGCTGTGATTGGGAAATAAACAGAACACAGGATACAAAATATGGGAGTCTTCTAAATCAGAAATGGTTTCAGGGAGAACTAGAGTCTTTGAGCTGAATCTTAAGTGAGAAATCATAAATCAACAGGTAAAGGGAAGAGGGATGTCCCAAAGCAGACTGCACTGGTGGGGGTTAGATATGAGAACCTTATTCTCCATTTTATAAGCTGTTTGAGACAGGAGAGAATTGAGCTAGAAATCCCTAGTCTCTGTTCCCAGGTCTACAATTTGATCTATCCTTCCCTTTATCCTGCACTGTCAGCTCCTGGCCAGTACCCACATTGACCCACAGTATCCTCACTCTCTCCCTACTTTTCAAATTTAACAGGTGATAATAATACCTTTGAACTTATTTTTAAAATATATGAATTTAATACTCTTTGGGAAAGTTCTTAGAAAAAGCATCAATACAGACCAATGGGCCATCAATGAAATGAGAAAAAACAGTGAATGAAGCTTATAAAGGAGTGGTGGATTTAATTGGAAACAGTGGAATTTATTTTAGTGTCTTTTTTTTTTTTTTTGTATGTAACAGCATAATGATGTACCAGCAGTCTTTAAGACCTGGTTCCTAAAACTCATGTTATTTAGGGATTTTATCCTTGTCATTCAATGTTTTAGTACCCATTTTCATAAGACTGATGTCTTTCTCACATTAACCTATAGTTATCTAATCACAATAACATCTCCATTTGAGAAAAAGCTGCCATTGGTGGAGAAGGCGGTAAGGCTCCCAATGTACGTGCCAGGAAGTCTGAGGTCTCTGGGTATGATCGGATTAGAGCTCTTCAGTTGCAGTGCTAACTGCCCGGCTGGAGATGTGCTCAATTCAATTTGCAGCAATTAAGGTGACAGAAGCAAATGAACAGAAGTCGTGTTTTAAAGCAGATCCATGGAGAGAAAGAGGCGTTGCCTGTGTTTTCTCATCCTACAATTTTAAAATGATGAGAAGGAAAACATGTCAATTGTGGGGAAGAGGAGCATATGAGTTAGCATAGCAAACAGTGGAAAGAAAAGGCACAGTCTGGAGTAGAAGGCCTGTTGGGGCCACAGAGTCACAGCCTGGAGCCCAGGGAAACACACATTGTACTGCCTTCCCAGATCTCTAGATGTCGGCTAGAAGAGTTTGCGACTCAGGGACCTAAAGGAACTGGGATCCCAGAGCAGCCTTTTGGATCGGTGTTATTAAAATCCTAGGAAAGATTTTGCTTTTAGCACTGAGTCTTCTAACCCAGATATGGCGTAGCAACAAAGTACATGGCCCTGGGCCTTTGAAAATGATCTTAAGATACTGGTGGCATTGTTAACTGCCTTCTTATTTTTTTATAAAGCATGAAAAGGAAATCAGTTTATTAAATCTGAAGAGAAATATAACAATAAGTATGTTTAAATATAAAAAATGGAAATAACCATAATTATCCTATTTTTACAGCTCTAAAATCATTAACATTATTGAACATTTTATTGCTTCTAAAAATTGAAGTCCTGCTATTTTCTATGTAAAGCTATAACGTCTTTACTTATATGTATGTTCAATTCATGGGAAATTTAAAAACAATTTTTCAGCTAAATTTTTGGTAGGAATTTGTGTTGTTTCATGGAACAAAGTTACTGTATTTTAATAAATTTGAATCATTTTGATTTTGTTCAAAGTACATTTCTAAAAAGATTTATGTTATGTATTACAATAATATCTAGAAACTATGTGACTCTGACGTTCTTCCTAAGACTAGTGTAACTCTTCCACCTGTTGCATTTTTGCCTTGGGAAGCATCTGTATGACTGTTCTCCCCTGGATCCATAGCCTGCGTACTCCCCAGTTCAGTGCTTTTGTTCCCTATGATAAGAAACATAGGCAAAGGAGTTGTCCAAATGTCCACAGTCTGACATTTTTCTGGTATCATTTACTTAGTAATTAATATTGATTCCACAAATATTTATTGATTGCCTACTATGAGAAAGTCTTAGAGCGAAGATCAAAGCAACAATCTAGTGAGAAACTAAGAAGTTTGCCACCATACCTGTAGAAGGCACTGGCTCAACACATCTACTGTAGTCATGCTACCTAAATGGAAAGAAAAAGATTGCAGAACTTCATTTTCCTTTGTTTGCCACTAGTATCTTCACTTATCATCTTATTTCTGAGTGATAAACCTGCATTTACAATTTGAGAAATTCATGGATTTCTTAGTCAGTCATGGATGGCCTTGGTGATAGCTCAACTTATAAAATACTGAACATTGAATCTCTGAGTTCCAGGAGCCTAACTCTGTGACACTCTGATGAACAATCAACTTGGGAACAAAGTTACTTTTGGAAGAAGGAACCTGGAAGAGAAACAATCACATTCTGATGGTAGGGCCAAGCCATGGTGCGCAGAATTCACAGAGATGAGTCAGGGAAGGTGCCTGCATTTTGTGCTCCTGCCCCACATGTTACTCCAGAGACATTTCTGACAACAGAATTAATAAACCCTTCATCTGTACAAACCTTAATGTAGAATGAATTGCATCTATGATAATGTTTTTGTTAATAACTTCTCTATCTGTGATGTCATCTGAAGCTTGCAGGTGCAGTGCACAGAGGAGACACTAATTACATTTGTGTTGGGTGGTGGGTGAACCACAAAATCCATACTTAGAGCAAAATGCAGTGGTTGAGATAATGGTAGCCAAAGTTTTCAATGTCCGCGGATGCAAGAGTCCTTTTCTCCTTCTCTTGTACTTAATTTAAAAATGTTCAGAAAGTATAGTTCAAGAAATTATTTCAATTAAATTTTTAGTAGGTGGACTATGAACTCAAACGTGAATTCAAGAAAAATGTGTATTCTTGGAAGGAAATATCATATGAAAATTGACTTTCAAGAACCAATTAATAATAGTCCCCCAAATATTTTAATGTATTTCACATTTTATTTGACCCTGTTGTATAAGTTATCTAAGAAACAAAAAAGGGAGGAAAATATTCCATCTTCTATCCTTTGAAAAGATGAGTTTGTGTTCCTTGACAATATTCTAAATAATTGAATAGAGAAAATAAAATAATTGGATTTTCTGTGTCAATATAGTTTTTCTGAATCTTGACAATTATGATCATTGGGGTATCTTTTTTTATTTTTGTTATAATGTTGTGTTCTGCATTCCTCACCTTAGTTCCCTATTGTGAAAACATTTTATAGATTTTAAATTCAACTTTTAACACCAGCTATTTCAAGAACTTACTTCTTGCTAATTTTTTTGTTCTAAAAGGAAGATACTGTCTGAAAAATAATTATACTATTTGAGGAATCAATGATCTAAAACAAATTTCAATCTAAAATTATGAAAATTGGTTGCTTTGTCTCTTTTATGTTTTGAGTTGATCTTTTTCACATCTTTACTGTACACTTTTTATTAGCTAATAACATCTTATGCAAGTTGCTAATCTACAGTGCCATCCAAAAGGTGTTTTCTCTTGAAATTCTGATAAGATAAAAAGTAATTTTTTACATGGAAAGGGCTTGGTGTCATTCCTGATGGGTGATGGGATGTGTGTTATTTTTCATGCCACAGTTTGTGAATTGTAATTGCGGTTTCCTATTTAATTGTCATAACTGGACAGAAATTTGAAAAAATTTCAATAAAAATACAAATGTTAAAGCAACTATTAAAAAAAAGTAATTTTTTTATTCTTTCCCAATTTTCCTTTAAGAATAGACAGAGAAACTAGGACAGAAAAAACAAAAACTCACAGACAACATAGCAAAACCAGGTGACAAGGTATCCCTAGGAAGCCTAACATACAAGTGAATGAGGAAAAAATAATGGTGTGTTAGCATCTCTGTAAGAGGAAGCAAAGGTGAACAAGAGGTCATGTGATGGACCTAAGAGTGGCAGAACACTCACATTTCTAAAATCTCCAAATTATTGGGGAGTAGGATCGTCCAATACCATACAAGGAGAAACAGCTGAAATCAATTTTGCCATCCAGATTTCTGAGAAGTGTAAAGGCTTCATAAAGACCAAATGAGGTCTGAAGTGACAAATGCATTCAAGGACCTGTGAACTCCTGAAATTAATACTGACACCCCTTAAAGAAAAAGGCCGATATTTAGGAGAAACGGCTAGGGAGAAACTCTAGTAATCAGAGTAGGGATGGTAGAGGCAAGGGGATGAAGTTCCAGATAAAGGATATCAGTATGTACGAGATCATACTTTTAATGCTTCATGGAAAAAACAAGCAAACAAACAAAAAAACACCCCAAAACACAGAAAGTCAAAAGCCATGAAGCTAGAAAAGATAGCCTGGTCCATCTCTCTGTCAAAAAGGTGAAGGAGAAAAGGAGATACAAACCTCCAGATGTGAAAAATGAAATAAGTCATGGAGATGTAATGTACAGTGTAGGGACAGTAGTCGATATCATCATGTTAACTTTACACAGTGACAGGTGGTCACTAGATTTGTGATGATCACATTGTAAGGAATGTAAAAGTCAAATCACTATGCTGTACACCTGAAACTAATAAAATATTATATGTTAACTATAATTTAAAAGAAGAAAACCAATCTGGCTTAAAATAGCAACAAAGAGGTGTCTCTCTTAATACCAATATAAAATGATTATAAGAGCACAGAAAATAAGAAGCAGAAAAAGTTTCCTTTAGGCAGTGAAAGCATGCCAGGAGGATGTGCCCACAGAATGGCTAAAACTATAGCTCAATATTGCAAAATAAACTAAAATTAGGAAAGTTATAGAAGAACCATGTAGATCAAAAGTTGAAAAACATTCACATGTGTATAAATGTACAACCCAATGAAGAAAACCAATGCAATGGAAGAAAATAAATGTAAAACATTCCTGAAAGTACAGAGATGGTTGATGGCATATTGTCACCTTGGTATATGTTTATAATGATTCACAATACAAAGTTTAAAAAGAAAAAATTTTGTCCTACTTATTTTTACAATGTTAATAGAAAATGAATGCCTTTTATTTTCTTAAATAAACCCAAAGATTTCCAAAGTGCCTGTTTGTGGAAATCTTTTTCCTGGTGTTAGGGTAGCCTGTTGCAATTATTTGGATGCATCCTCTTTAACAGAAATATAATAATTAACTTCTTTCAGCATCCACTCCACTGAGCGCATGTGTGTTTTTTAGGATTGTGGAAAAGGGATATTACAGTGAACGAGATGCTGCAGACGCTGTTAAACAGATCCTGGAGGCTGTTGCTGTAAGTATGAAGTGACAGCTGTAATGCAGCTCCTGGTAATATCTTCCTTTTCTAGAATCTCATTGAAGAAGTATGTATCTGTGACAAGCCATACAATTTACAGCAAAACCATGTGAAACATTTGTGAGAAAATATGTTCAATAAATTTATATTTTCTATTGATTACTCAAACTCTTAAAGATGCAGGCCCAGCCATGTAATGCCGAAAGTTTGTTGAAATGTTTTCTATTCTGTTATTATGAAATCACATCAGACTTCAGTGCCTATAGTTGTTATTTTCTTTCTTTCTCTCTTTTCAATTTATTTTTGTTTCTTGAGTTTATTCCTTTATTGTTTTTGTTGTTTGTTAGGAAAGTGGAAGAAGGTTGAATGTGATAAATATAGACCTTGGAGCACAGAGATTATTAATTTTTCTTTCAAGACAAGGAATGGGTGAATTAGAAGAAAATACTGACAATTTTGTTGAATAAATAGAAGTTAATATTTTAAAGTGGAATAAAGTTTTATAAGTTAATGATGGAAACATGCACACACATTTACAAAATATAGATTTTTCAAAAAGCTTGTTTGGATTGAATTAATAAGGAAATTTTTGAGACAAAACAGACTCCACTGGTAAGGAAAATTTTCCATATGTTAAATGGTGTCTAGCACATGCTCAGACACTTTGGTGACTCATTTATTGAACATAAAGCAAGAACAAATTATTCTTTAAGCAAATAGTATGGGGCTCAAGGGGAGATATTAATCAGGATCAGTTAGAGACAGATCTATATAAAATATACCTCAAATTATGATCCGTTCTGTTTTTCAGTCAGTTACCCAAATCATTATTCAGTATCTTGAGAAATGTCACAGTGACTCAACCACACGTCTTGTGAGTTTCACCTACAACCAAAATGGGAAGGAGGGGGCAAGAAAGGCGGGGAGGAAGGAAAGGAAGTCCCTGGAATCTAAATAACTTCTATACCAATGACAAAAGGCAAAAACAACCTTCACTGTCTTTGCATAGGGCTGCTAGAAAGAGGGGATTTCTGGTCTGACCAAATCCATTAGTGAGTTATTAACACCAAGTTCAATAGCCCAGTCTTTCCAACTTATTGCTTCCAATAAAAGTGTTTTGGTCTTTTGCTCTGGTGGGGGGATAAAAAGTTTGAATTCGAGTGGGTCAAAGCTGGAGAAGATGCCATAAAATTGTACTCTCTAAATATACAATACAGCTTCTGATTATGTGAATATTGAATATCAGATTCACCTTTTCACCATACCCATAAGAATCACTTCATTCCATATTTTTTTCATCAATCATAGTGATACTTACCACCCCTGGTTTCCTAAGCTTGCCAACTAAGGAATGATTTTTTAACTCGTCCATTACCTTCTCTCCTCACCCTCACCTTCCCAACTTTGGATGAATTTTCCATGAACCTAATTGCCCATGAACCTAATCCTGCTTCATATCATGCTATGACTATTAGTGGCATGCTTTTTTCAAAAACAAACAAACAAAATCACTTCTACTTCTTCCAGTTCTTTAAAGAAGTCTATAATCCTCTTTTGCAATCATTATTGTTATTTTGTCACTTCTGAATGCAATAATGGCAGTCTTACACCTCTATTAAATACTAATTTTAAAACTTCATTTTTCACTACTATATACTATAGATTATCTGCTCAAGTAGACTTGTTGGCAGCTGTACACTATCACTTTACCAAACAGCTGGTGTGGCAGTTAAGAGTAGTTTGGGAGTCAAACAGAGATGGTTCAGTTTCTAGATGCGAGCTTGGGCCTCTCACCTAAACACCTCTGTGTTCAGTTCCCTCGTGTGAAATAGGCATAGCATTCAACCTTCCAGGCTTGTGGAAAACACTAAAGAGGTAGGTATGGAAGCCACAGCAATGTTCAAAAGAGAGAAAAGAAGATAGGCCACTTCAGACTCACTGGTATATACATACCAACTCCCCAGCTAAGTACTAAAAAAAAAAAAAACAAATAAAAAACAATAAGTGCTCAATAAATATTTACTGAGTAAGTAAATGAAAACAGTTCAAAATAGTCAGAAATGGGCAGGATCCTGTATTTTATCTCTCTAGAGGATGGCACATTTACTGAAACATTCTTACTGTCACTTTTCTACACATCTCATATGAAACAAAGCTATATAATTTGCTTCCATTCATCAGATTATTTTCTGCTCCCTTACAATCAACTAATTATCTTCTTGCCATTCTAAACTCACCATTTTCAATATGTTCTTTTTGGTTTCTCTACCCATTCAGGTCAACTCTTGATTCTTCTGGCTTATCAGAGTGGACATGTTTCAATTTAGTTATACCTTGAGTAGCTAACTGGAAGAACCCTCTTCTCATTCAATGAGTGAGAAGTGGATGCTTTGAGCATCAAAATTTTCCATCGATTGGAGTTACCATTTAATAAATAAAAGGTTCCCCAACTGGGATGCCCCAGAGGGGTGTCCTACATAAAACAGAGGGACTAGAGTTCCTAGAGATCTATCCCAGGTCTGCAAAGATAGACTGTTATTTATAAACTTAAAAACAAAAATTGCAATTTTACCTACTTACGAAACTGCACCAAGCTCCAGTTTAAGAAGTAGTTACCACATTCAAGTAAAACATTCATTGAAAGAAATCTTACACAAAATCAAATTTTCTCTGATTGCTGCAACTAAGGTTTAAGTTAGAGAAAAACTTTGTCATTTCTCTTAGATGTTTCACAGGTAGAAAGCAAGCAATTTAAACTTGTGAGAAGTGGCTGACATTTATAAAATAGTTTATTGTCAGCTACATAGCTATAGATAGCTATAAAAAATGGGACAGTTGGAAACTCAAAGTAATCAGTGATATGTCTCACATTGCCTCTGGATCACACACTTATAAGACTGGTTTTTGAAAGCACAGAAGCTGACAACTTAAAGATTGAAACATTCCCGGGAAATATGTTGCAGGTATAATTATATCCCTTAGGTAACAAATCTTGCAATCCTTTTCTTCCTCCCTACTTCATCCCAATTCTTACCCCAAATATTTCACAGTATTAATCTGACTGTGTTTTTGCTCCGCTGGCTTTTTAGCTTTAAATAACATTTTTGAAAGTTTTAAAAATAAATTTGGAAGATGTTTCCCCCTAACTCATTCATTCAGTTAGTTTTTGAGGTAAGGTCCTTAAGCCTTCTTGAGTGTTCTATCCTCTTGAAATGAATTCCAAGTTCAAGTGTCTAGGTCAATCCAGGCATTCTGAAAGGGTCATTGTGTCTTCATAAAGCACAATGCACTCCCTTAAAGCCCTCCTTTTCCCTATACTTATAAAGATAACCAGCGAATATTCCATCTCCTCTGACATCTCTTACTGTTACCACACATTCAGTTCTTTCCTTGTCACCACTGATAGCCTACTGTTTCTCTATTTCCAAAAAAATCACTGTCCCTTTTCCCCCCATCCCTTCTGCCACCTTCCCTCTTTTTCTAGCTATATTTCTCTTGGGTGTGTTTTAACTTCAAAGCCAGGACTTAAGAGGCTGGAGGAATTTGTACACAGAGAGTATATCCTGAATTTAATAAAATACAAGGAAATTGTTGAAAATGATTAAATATGTCTGCTATACCAGCACAAATATTTTTGGTTAGAATTGTTTTTAAAAAATGGTAATGATGTGGGTGAAGAATTGCAAACAAAACCATCTAGTCCTTTAAAGTTAGGGAAACCCATGTGGTATTTGAACAATGAAGAAAAATGGTAAATGAACATGATTACGGGGATGCAGAAAAGGATGAAATAGTACAGGCTGTTTTTGGTGAAAATTTTAAAAACTTGTAACCCACCCCCTCAAAAATAAAGAACAGACTTAACCTATTGGAGGATCAATTGATAAAGAATTGATGACTAGGTATTGAAGACCTGGAAAAGCAAAAGGGGGACACTAAAATAAGGTATCGTGGAACTTCAGGAAGCAGCCTCCCCTTGGACTGGGGAAACAGTGAAGAAGTTGAGATGATTAAAACCTGTAAGACTAAGGGAAGTACCCTGTAGACTCACTGCTTGCCTGGTGCTAGTATCTCATTCTGAGCTCAGAGGAATTGCCCACGAAGCTGCCACTCAAATCTTTGAAAATGTTGTCCTAGCCAGCCAGTGTGAATGTCGCTGAGGAGGGACACTGGAATTGGTTCTGTGAGCACTGGAATAACTAACACTGGCATCAACACCTACTACAGAATGATATGCTACTGCAGCATAAATAATTATTTCCAGGGTGCAAGAGGAGAACAAGCAGAAAGACAGATTCAGGAAGCAAATAGGATGGAGCAAGCCTCTTCAAGCTCTTCCAGCCTCCTGCTCTCTGTCTGGTCCCCTCGTGGCAGCGCCAAACAGGGGGTCAACAGAAAGTGTGGCTTGTAATTCCAGTGCCAGCTTCACAAAAGTGCATTATAGAATGGTGAATTTAAAGTTTAGAGACAATGGTTTAATAAATGGTACAAGAAATTATTTGAAAACAAAAATCTCAAAGTTTCTGTTTCTATTTATAGTTTTCTAAAATGTTCACAATCTTTACTAATGTGCATGAAATGGTCCTAGAGGTCAATGAAATCAAAACAAGTGTGGCAGCATTAAAATAAGTTACTATTTATATTTTGTACTAAGTACTATGCTTGATAATATTTATGGATTTAATATATGTATATAGACATAATCACACACGTACGTTATTGAACTTTACATTACTTGATACATTTAAGTCATCTTCCATTTGACCTCTCATTTCTTGTTGGCAGAACCAATCTACCTTTATAAAGATCTACCTTTATAAAAATGGAAAATTCCAGGACTTTTCCCAGCCTTCCTTTCAGCTGGGCAAGGGCTCATGACCTGTTCCTCACAAATGAGTCCTAACAGGCAGACTGCTTATAAGTTGTGGGAAAAGTTTGCCACCTTAATAAAAGGAGACCCAGGGGAGGAAAGGCCATTTCCCTTTTTAACGGGCATTGTTGCATCTGCATTTGATGCTGGGAACTGCTTTGGTTGTATTGTAATTATGAAGAGAAACATAACTATCTTATATAATAAAAGCCTGATATGCTAAGTGTCTGGGTATCCATTCAACCAATCAAAGTATATTATGCTAATAATATGCTAAGGCCACTCAACCGCTTGCTATTATGTGCACCAAGGGACAGATACTCAGACTGGTAGGTAAGCTTGCTGCTGGATCAAGCTGATTGAGACTGAGCGAGACAGGCTGGACATACCCTGGAGCCCTCCCACAGTCCCTCCCCCTCCTGGCCAAACTCCTGCATCCCTCCCAGGCCTGGGTCTTGCACTGATGGGGTCCCTTGGCCTGGCCTGCACCCTCTTGCAATCCGGGACCCCTCCAGGAATATTGGAGAGCCAATTCAGCCCGATCCCATAGGCCAGGCCGAGAGACCCCACTGGTGCAAGAATTCGTGCACCGGCCTCTAGCGTTAAATAAAGCAGAGAAAAAAAATAAACATGATTGGAATTCTCCTCCTGCTTGATGTTTCACAGAAGATGATAAATTTTTTAATATTTCTGCCATTTTAAATTGTAAATCCTGTTATTCAAAGCAATAAGATCCTGGACTTGTTCTTGAATGAACTTTTGAGTTTATGCTAATAATGATTCTGGGGTCAAGAGCAAGTTGTGTAATTTTCTATCCATCAAGCCATAACATGGGGCTCACACTCCTAGATAAAAAGATTCTGGTACCACAAATTTCTAAACACTGAATTTTCCCAACTAGCAAATGCACACCCACACACTGGTAAGTCAGGATTAAGTGTGATTTGAAGGCACAATGCGGTTGAAGGTTATTAACAATAAGCTTGCTTCTGACACTTGTGTTTTGTTTCTGTGAATATTGTTCCTGCTTAGCTCCACTTATTGTCAATAAAAAGAGTCTGAGCGCTCAATTAAGTAATAAGAGACTAGAATAAAAAATGTGGGGATTTGTTCTTTGTTTTAACTTTGTCAGTTACTATGGTATTTGCATTTCTTTCTGGGAGGATTCTGTCTCGTTACTCACATATGAACATGGATCTCTGGAAGGCAGATAGTAATGCAAAACTCAAAGCACTGGAACATTATAAGGAAAAGTGCTTATTCTCATTAAGTAAAAACTAAAAGTGCTTATTTGTTCTCATTAAGGGTTGAGAGATCACAGTTATCAGAGAAGAAATAACAAGCAGTTCTATTAATGTTGTAATATTTTGATATTCAAACAGAATAAAGTAGGCAAGTGGCTCAATCCAAACAGATGCTGTATTTTATCAGAAAAAAAAATCTGGAACAAGGAAATATACATACTGAGAATTATAACTTAATTTTACAAAGCTGGAGGTCTAAAAATAATTCTTAGGAAAGGGTATCTTTCTCGTTAAGTGTTTCTGTACGTCATTGTTGGCAAAAGCAATGATATCAAAAGTTTATCAAATTCTCTCACTTCTCAGCCTTTTGGCTACAATCAAGTGAAATTCCAAGTAGCATTCTCTTTTTTGATTCCCAGAAGAATCACAATAAATTCTTGAGCATATGTCTAAGAATTTTCCAATCATTACATTCTAAATGGGTTTTATTGCTTTAGGGTTTTATAATCCTCAGTTCAACCATTAACTGATTCTCTGGTATGTGCCAGGGTCTTGGATATAGAGATGAAGTAGTTTGCCAGATTTTAGGGCAGATAGACATATATAAGCACATGGCTTTGAGATCACATATGTGAATCAATTAATACATCTTGCAGATTCAAAAGCATGAGAGTGGGTGAAAGATATGTATTATGTCAGAAAAATCTTTCCAAAAGAAGTTATATCTGAGTTGGGTTTTGAAATAAAAATTGTCTAACAGTCAGCCAAAATGAAAGAAAAGGAATCCCAGGAGTACTCCTTCTCTCCCACAGATTTTTAGGAAACATAATAGCCGAAAGGTACAAAGGCACGAACATCAGAGTGAAGCACACCTGGCGAGACCTGGGGCTTGAGAGAGAGGCAGGGAGCGGTCCCGAGGGCTGACATGCCTAGTGAGAGAGGTTCACCTGATTCTGAAGATGAGGAGACCCAGAACAACTTTTGCTGCAGGACCTTTACCTGATGGCTGCATGAAGTCCCAAAGCAGCGAGTCCAGTGAGGAGGCTACAGGACCAGAAGACACAGAGACACTCTCAAGGTCCTTTACTACTGGCCTCATTCTAGCACCGTTTACACCCACCAGGCTGGAGAACTTAATACGTCATGTGTTGGGGGAGCGTGAAGAGCCACTCAAGCAACACCTTGGTGTTATTCTAAAAGAGGAGTATGTGTTAATAAAGAAAATGGACAGACATCCATTGACCCAGCCAGAGAGCAGAGGTTGCCCTGTGTCCTGGTGATGGTTTCAAGGCCAGATCAGCATCGTCATGGCCCCACAATGGGGCAGAAGTTCCAGGAAGAAAGGGAAGGGACCTGGGAGCCATCATTCCCCATTCACTTGCCAGGCCACCCACACTGACCCCAGGGCTCCCCTGTTAACTCTGACCGTGGGAACTGCTACCTATCTGAGTAGCGGGTGGTCACCCTGAGGCCAGCACCCTAGACAGGGTGCCCTGCAGCCTCTGCCCTGAATAGGAGCTTACAAGGGGGAGGTAGGAGAGACACCTAGACCTCATTCAAAGTGAGAGGACTATTCTAAAGTTGAAGTCTGTGGGGCAACAGGGTCCTGTATTCAGGGATCCCCAGTTGGAGGGGTGAAGGTGGAAGGTGGAGGTAGAGGCTTGTGCTGAGCTGTGAATTGACAACCTCTAGCAGATCTGTCTTTTCTGACAGGCCAAAGAGCAACCCAACCTGTTCTCTAGGATGGAGGTCCCAGCTGCCTCCATACCGAGCCTCCCTTGCATCTAGATGCAGTCATGTGTCTAAGTTCTACATCAGGAAACATAAGTAGAAGTGCCCTGTGGGACTTCCAGGGATACCTTTTATGCTCTGTTTGGAACATGGAGGTGATAGCTGAGCTCAAGCAGCCATTTTGGGGCCATAAGGATGCTGATCAATCCTAGGGACCAGCAGAGAGCTGGAGGGACCCAGCTCCCACAGCTGTGGAGCCGACACCAGATCCTGATATCCACCAGCCCCCGAACATGGTTAGTGTAAGAAATAATCCTACTTGAAAAAAATAAAAGAGGATATGAAAATGTCCAATCAAAAGATGAAAATCATCTGAAGAGACATGGTTTGTGATTCTAGAAATAAAAAAACGCTAATTAATTGAGCCCATACTTGGAACTTCACTGCTAGTACTTATGAACGCTACATGTGCAAAGACATAGAGATTATGAAAAATAATCTAGAGCAGGGAACATGCAGATAGAGGATTTAGACAATTGATAGGAACTTTTCATCTAACTTTCTCACCTTTATTAACACTTAACAAGATATTCTGTTCTCCTCACCTCTCTGCCTACCTGCTCTCTGAAGTTTTAGACCCTTCTCCTTCAGCTAGTCTCACAGTTCCTCTAATTACCTCTTTTTCTTCACTTCCTGCTTCCTCCTACATTTTTCTTTCTATGCTCTCCTTTCCCTCTCCTCTAAGAACTAAAGGTGAATAAAATGACAACAACAAAGATGACAAACATCTAAAGAAACCAGCCAGACTAAGATGACTGTACTCACTATATACACCACACACTGTAGGGCCTGGGAGAGGCCCTACCAGCTAGGATTTAGCAAGAAAAAGAGGCTAGAAAACTAACATTTAAATTATCTTTCTGAAAAAAAAAAAAAGCATATTTTTTTTTGGCCCAGTGCATGGGTAGTGCCCCTAGCCGCTGGTTGAACTTCCGGTTGAGGGAAAATTTGCATATTGGGTTTTTGTTATATCAGATATATATATTCTGTTCCTTGACATCCAATGTTCTAAAAAGCTAAAATTCAGGAAAAGCTGAGCAAAGAATTTTACCAAGCACAAAGGGCTCTAGTTCTATATTGATGTGGTTTTTGTGTGACAGCCTCTACCTATCTGACACAAGGGAAGGGCTCTCAGCTGGAAGGATTCCTTTGACAATGATCCTCTTTTAAGAAAAAATAATTGATCCAGCTGGTGTGGCTCAGGGGTTGAGCATCAACTCGTAAACCAGTAAGTCACAGTCCGATACCCAATCAGGGCATATGCTCAGGTTGTGGGCTCAATCCCCAGTGAAGGGCATGTGGCAGGAAGCTGATTGATAATGATTCTCTCCCATTGATGTTTCTGCCTCTCTCACCCTCTCCTTTCCTCTCTCTGAAATCAGTTATATAAAGAATCACCATTGTGTGGAAATTATGGAAGTATTGTGGTTAGAAGATGAACAGTGATCCTTCCTTTGTATGTGTACTTCTCTCCAAAGATGGTAGAGTGACTAAGGTTAGACTCTAGTTAACTACTTCCATGTTGTTCTTTCATTAATTATCTATTGGAGATGGGGGTAAGACCAGGGCATTTATTTCCTTGCTTTCTGTTAGTAGTTGTCTGCCCCAAAGCTGACGTATTTCCTATCTTGAGGGAATGAAATCATATATTTTATTATTTGGAGCAACATGAACCTAGTACTTATTATATCTTTGACCCACTAAAAATGAATTTTTTATTTTGGGAATGGCTAACTCAGAAATAGTGTTGAAAAAATGACCAATTTTCTCAATAGTCAGGTAGAATTTTTTTTCTGGGTCAGAAAAAGAGCTTTCAGGCAGTATTCTAATAATATTCTGTTAACTTCACTGCTCAAACATAGAATTTTTATTTTATTATTATTAGATAATTTGGGGAAATTCTACAAACATTTTACAAAGTATTTTGCCTGCCTAATTAGAAATATGTATTTTAATTGAGGTGTCAAACTCATTTTTCTTGCTCTAGTCACTGTTTTCAGTCCCACCTCGAGTGTGTAGCTTCTGAATTAAGAATGTTCACAAAAGTATAGTGTATTCACTTTGACTAAGATAGTTTTATGTGGAGACAATGGAAATGCTAGTTTTATCTGGGCAGGGCAGTTCTTTGTAGCTACATAGCATCCATGGCTATCTTAACCTGTTCAGGCTCCTATAACAGAATACCACAGACTGTGTAGTTTAAACAATAAACATTTCTTCATCACAGTTCAAGAAGCTGCAAGTCCCAGATCAGTATGGTGAGGGCTCTGTTTCTGGTTTACAGATTGCTGCCTTCTTCTTAAATCCTCACATAAGGGAGACATCACCTCTGATCTCTTCCTCTTTGTATAAGGGTACTGATCCCACAGTGTCTTAGTCTTCCAAGATGGAATCCCAGGTGTTCCACTGGGCTCCTAACTGGAGGCTCTAGAGAATCCAATTTATGGCGCATTCAGTTGTTGGACAAATTCATTTCCATGTGGTTGCATGACCACAGCCCCTGTTTCCTCACTGCTTGTCAGCCAGGGGCTGCTCTCAACTCCTGAAGGCTGTCTGTATTCCTTGACTCCATGTCAAAGTCAGCTAAAGAACTTCCAATTCCTGACTTCTTTTTCTGCTGCCAGCCAAAGAAAACTCCGTTTTTCAAGGACACATGATACTGAATTAAACCTACTGAATAATCTCATTTTTGTTATTTAATAGAGTCATTTAGAATGTTACTTCATTGTCTTCATAGATACCATCCACTCTCAAAGGGGGAAGCATTTAATATGAAGGCAAATCTCAGAGGGGTCATTCTTAGAGGTCTGCCTATTACATGCAGACTAACCTACCCTCTATATAAGAGTTTGATGCATTAGTTCCCCAACATAATGTATTTAATCTAATCAAACCCAAACACCTAAACACAGGATAAACTTGAATGTCATTTGTTTTCAGACCTTTCAGAGATTCATTCACTCACAAGTGTTTTAGTTTGTTTGGTTGTTTGTTTTTTATTTTAATATGTAGCAGTTATTTTGTGTGCTCATGCCTTTTTCCTGTTTTTTTTTTCTTCTCCACCCTTGTTTTCCCTCCTTTTTTACATGTTAGGAAACAAATTACAGCACTAGCCAGAGGATTTTTAAAATATTTTCAAATCTATTTGCCATATGTTAGATATGAAGGTCACCCACAAGTCCCTGATCAAAAAGAAGGAATGACAGCTGTGGCTCAAGGCTGTATGTGGCCTTTTGGCACACACAAAAAAATCCTGTCTAATAAAAGAGTAATATGCAAATTGACCATACCTTCACTACACCACCAACCACTCCCACCAGCTAATCAGAAGTTGGGGCAGAGCCAGCCAGCAAGAGTGCAGCCTGGGCCATGAGGGGCGGGGCTGAGGCGGCCAGGGCTTTGGGGATGGGGCCGAGGTGGCCCGGGCCACAGAGGCGGAGCCCAGGTGACCAGGACCACGGTGGGCAGGGCCAAGGTGGCCCAGGCTGAAAGGGGCAGGCCTGAGGTGGGCAGGCCTGGGGAGCAGTGCTAAAGCAGCCCGGGCCATGAGGGTGGGGCTGAGGCAGCCCAGGGCCGCAGAGGGCAGGGCTAAGCATCCAGGGCTGTCAGGGGTGGGATTGAGGTGGCCAGAGCCCTGGGGTGTGGGGCTGAGGTGGTCAGGGCCATGGGGGTCGGATCCAAGGCGGCCAGAGCCCTGGGGGTGGGGGGTCAGCATGCGCTGGCCAGGAAGAAGGCCTGGTATGGGTGGGCAGGGCCGAGGACCATGCTATCTGGGCACAAGCTGGCTGGGGTGAAGGCCCAGTCCCGGGAGGGGGGTGGAAGGGAAGTGGGCCTGGGACAGAGCCAGCCATTGGCCCCATTGCAGGGCAATGGCTGGGTGCCCAAGGCCTAAAGCCTTGGCCAGAGGCTTTAGGCCTTGTGCAGGCTGGGGTGAGTGGTCAGTAGGACATCCCCTGAGGGCTCCCAGTATGTGTGAGGGGGCAGGTTGGGCTGAGGGATCACCACCTCAGTGCATTGATTTTATGCACTGGGCTCCTAGTGTGTGTGTGTGTGTGTGTGTGTGTGTGTGTGTGTGTGTGTGTGTGTGTGTATGTATGCAATACACTTATATACATTTGTTTTTTCATGTTGCTGTCTGACATTTTCCCCCTTAACAATATGCATTGGTAATCCTTCCATTTATGTATTTAGTTTTTATTGCTGCATAACAAATCACCACAAGCTTAAAACCCACCCATTCATGCCCTCCCAGTTGTGTAAGTCGGTGAGAAGTGAGGCACGGCATAACAGACAGGAGTCTCACAGTCTCAAAATTGAGGTGTCAGCAGGGTGGCTCTTCTCTGGAGGCTTCGGGAAGAATCTGCTTTCAAGATCATGCCTTTTGTTGGCGAAACTCAGTCCCTTTCTATTGCCTTGACACTTGGCTCTTCCACCTTCAAACCTCCTCTGCCTTACTCTTGTGCTTTGAAAGGTTTATACATTTACATTGGGACCACCTGGATAACCAGGATAATCTCTGTAATTTAAGGCCAAAGCGATTAGGAACTGAACTACATCTGCAAAGTCCTTTGCCCTATTAAATAGCATTTTCACAGCCTGAGGGATTATACAAATAGCAGAACCAAAGCTGTTAAAACTCCCAGACTAGGCTTAACATTGCCAGGCATCTGTAAAAGTCTTTCTTATTAGCCTTTGGGATTCTGTGGCAGTTTGTACAAAATCCATTAATTTAAGCAGGCTTGTAGGATTTTGATAATTTTCTCTACTCTTTAAATCAAAGCAGGTGAAAAATTTGGTCTATTTTAGTTTCAATGACTCCTTGCACATTTCTTAGAGAACTTCTGAATCTTAATCTAAGGTTCTACCTGCCTTTTCATTCACCTGTAATAAATTCTGAAGCTAACTGCATTTTTGTATTTTTCTATTCCTGAGACATAAGTTCAGAATTTCTACCACTGGTTATGGTTAGTTGTACAGGAACCTATCTCCTGAAGTAGGAAGGTTATCTCTAGATTAGAAATAATAATTTATGCATTTCTTTCTGTCATTCTTCTCATTTGCCATCTACCCATTCCCCCACATACACACACACTATATACATTTTGTATTCATAGCACATAGCAGGTACAATATATACTTATTGACTTGATCCAGTTATTTACAAATTTTGTTTAAGATCCCAGCATTTTATTATTTTTAAATCTTTATTGTTGAAAGTATTATAACATACTAGAGGCCCGGTACATAAAATTTGTGCACAAGGGGAGGGGAGTGTCCCTCAGCCCAGTCTGTATCCTCTCCAATCTGGGACCCCCTCGAGGGATGTCCGACTGCCCGTTTAGGCCCGATTCTGATATCGGGATCAGGCCTAAACGGGCAGTCGGACATCCTTCTCACAATCCAGGACTGCTGGCTCAAAACTGCTCACATGCCTGTCTCCCTGATTGCCCCTAACTGCTTCTGCCTGCCAGCCAGATCACCCCCTAACCACTACTCTGCCAGCCTAATTGATGTCTAACTGCTCCCCTACCAGCCTCTTTGCCCCCAACTTCCCTCCTCTTCTGGCCTGGTCACCCCTAACTACCCTCCCCTGCAGGCTTGATCACCCCCAACTGCCCTCCCCTGCTGGCCTGGAACCTCCCACTTTCCTCCCCTGCTGGCCATCTTGTGGTGGCCATCTTGTGTTCACATGGGGGCAGGATCTTTGACCACATGGGGGCAGCCCTCTTGTGTGTTGGAGTGATGGTCAATCTGTGTATTACTCTTTTCTTAGATAGGCTAGAGGCCTGGTGCATGGGTGGGGGTCAGCTGGTTTGCCCTTAGGGTGTCCCAGATCAGGGTTGGGGTTCCCTTGGGACGTGGGACAGCCTGGGTGAGAGGCCTATGGTAGTTTGCAGTCCCGCCACACCCCCTAGTGACCCAAGCAGAGGCCCTGGTATCTGGTATTTATTTTATGTTCTACAATTGAAACTTTGTAGCCTGGAGTGGAGCCAAGCCTTCTGCCGGCTTCAAAGTGGCAGCAATTTCTGTTGGAACATTTAGCTTCTATAATTGAAACATTGTAGCCTGGAGTGGAGGCCTAGGCTTGCCAGAGCTGCAGAAGCTTGGCTTCCTCCATCACCCTGACAATCCTAGCCTCTGCTCTCCCCAGCTCTGTGGCTGCCGCCAATTCTGTTGGGATATATCTTCTATAATTGAAACTTTGTAGCATTGAGTGGAGGCCTAGGCTGGCTATGGCAGGCAGAAAGCTTGGCTTCCTCCATTGCTGGGGAAACTCAAGCCTCCCTCCTGCTCTCAGTGGCCACAGCCATCTTGGTTGGGGTTTATTTGCTCCTGATTGGCTGGTGGGCATGGCTTGTGGGTGTGGCTTGGTAGGAGGTATGGTCAATTTGCATATTACTCTTTTATTAGATAGGATATCTTCAAATAGCAACATGTCCTCTTCTCTCCACCCTCCCCCGCCTTCCTCTTTGGCTCCTCCTAGCCCACACCCATTTCTCCTCTCCCCACCTCCCACCCCCAGGCCTTTACCACACTATTGTCTGTGTCCACAGTTTTGCATATATGCATACAAATTCTTTTGTTAGTCTCTTTCTACCTATCCACCTGCCTTCCTAGGAGTATTTTGGAACTGGCTTTATATTCTTGGTGGATGCAAGACAATAACTCTCAGTAATTACAGTAATGTAATGTGTAAGGTTTCAGGGGCAGGAAATGGAGTTGGAGACCAAGGCAAGTTAAAAAGAGGCAGTTTATTCTGCACTAACAATCGAGATTCATTATGAAAGGGTATAAAAACCAGGATTAGAGAAGGAAGATCTAGCCGGGCTGTCTCGAAGGGGGAGAGAACAGCAACACGTGTGGAGGTGAACACACATTTTGAGGGGAGGACTGGGGGGATTGGGGGGGGGGCGCCCAGGGCACTTGGCAGGCACTGATTGGTAGTTCAATGTCTATGGAATGTCCCCGCAGGTTACGTCATACTCCGCCCACCAGTTGGGGGAAGGGAGAATCTATCATAATGTATGTTGTTAAGCATTTAATGTGGACCAAGCTGTAGCCAAAAGCTTTATGTACATTGTTTCACATACTCTTCATACCTATAAGACTATGGGTCTCCTTATATTCATTTCACAAATGAGGGAACTTAGACTCAGGAAGATGAGGTAACTTTTTCAAGGTCACACCGCTGGTCCAGGGCAGGGCAAAATCAGGATTGGAATGCAAAACACAAAATGATTGCAGAGTTTATGGTCTTAATCCCACGGCTGTCTGCTTTCCTCTACTGTACCCTGCTATAGACTATGTTGGGCCCAAAGCCAGAGACACAGGTGAACAGATCTAAGCATTAATCACAGGAATTTGAGGACTAACACTGAAACAAGACAAGTGAGATACATCCATTTTAAAGTCACAAGGCAGGAAAAGAGTGCTGTATTTTTTAAAGACACAGATATATTGCAATAGGTGTACCTGTTTATATTTCTCTCTACTTTTTTTTACTGTTAGCTTCAGTTCTTGAAAACTACTTTTTTTGACATAATGAAAGAGAGCCACTCTGCATGCTAGAAAAATCTGTCTCAAATAAATTAAGAATATGTGCAAATGCATATTCCACCCTTTTTAGAATGAAAGTGGGTGGGAATAATGATAGCTCCACAGATGTGACTCTTCCAGGTGCAAGCAGCTCTGTAATTTCATTAACAGCCAGAATGATGGTGGGACCTAAAGTCCAATATGCCTGATGTGTTATATGCATTGCCCACAAACACAGACAATAGGGTTGTAAAGGCCTGGGGTAGAGAGGAAACTGGGTGGTAGGGGATGAGGTGGGGGGACGGGGGCAGAGGAGAGCATTTATAGTACTCTCAACAATAAAGATAAAAAATAAATAAAATACAAATTTCAAAAAAAAGTTTAACATGCCTGATGTGATACAATAGCAAGACATTGGACAGAAGATTTATTCAATTCTTCGTTGCCAAATGCAAGTTCTGTTCAATTATCATATTTCTTCATAAGCAATTGCCCTTTTATGTCAGTTTTGTGAGGTCAAGTAGAGGCAGGCCTTCAAAGAAGATACAACCCAGCTGAGACCGGTTTGGCTCAGTGGATAGAGCGTCGGACTGCGGGCTGAAGGGTCCCGGGTTCGATTCCGGTCAAGGGCATGTACCTTGGCTGCGGGCACATCCGCAGTAGGGGGCGTGCAAGAGGCAGCTGATCGATGTCTCTCTCTCATCGATGTTTCTGACTTTCTATCCCTCTCCCTTCCGCTCTGTAAAAAATCAATAAAATATATTTTATTACAAAGAAGATACAACCCAAAAGTAGAGTGTTCCACTATGAAGTTCTTACTTAAATTGATGTATATTGGTTCTAAATTATCTGACTAGAGAAGAACTAATGCATGCAGTTTATTTTTTCCACCCCAATAGAATTATAGTCAGAACACTGTTTACTTTTTTTTTTTATGACTGGTTTTTGTCCTGTTAGATTTTTAAAGAGATTCCAACTTCCCCTTACTAACTCCTGAGACATTATCAATTAACCACACACAGCCCATCGACCACAGCATAGCTGTAATTAAACTAAATTGCTATACAGCAGCTTTCATTACACAATGACACGGTTTTTGTTAGGACCATAGAGTTTAATTACATGTCTAGACCCCTGAATTCAGAGAATCAGTATTCTCTCTGTTAGCATCCTGCTCACTTTCCCCATGATATAACTATACCAATAAGCATTTTCCAGCAAAGCTTTGCTTTATCCAGATACTTTAGGCCACACCCCAAACCCAAAGCATAGTGCACACCTGTGACCCTTACTGCAAGGACCCCAGCAGGCCTGGTCACCTTTAAGCTCCTCACTGGAGTTCAGCAGGGCTCCTTCATTTACTAACCGAGGTCTTTCGACTTCCCCACTGCTTCTTAATATGTTGTTATCATTGGCGAATCACTGATCGGTTCCATTTTATTACACTGGCAAGTGCAATTTATGGATGTTTCAATCATGAAAGAAACTGAAGAGAAAACTAACAGGTGAATTTTCAACTGTCATTACCCAAACTCCCCTGAGTCATACGATGTTCAGATCAACTTCAAAGGATGTGAAGAAATTAGTTCAGCCATAACTATCAACTTAATGCTAATATACCGGTAGAAGAACAAACACAGGTTATGTAATTATTCAAAACATTATTTCAAAGATGAAATCTTTTTCCCTTATCTTCAGTTAAAATGTTCTTATTGGGTTTTGGCTCCTCCTAAAATGATGCTGTAAATCTAATTCATCTAACTGATACTCAGTGAGCATCTTTGAGAAGACTGAGTATCAGTAAACAATAAACATAGCATATTTCATAAGCTTACAGATGCTGAGCCTTGTTACAGCTAAACATATCAAAGTGATGTTTCTTTGGAACTTCTGTTGCAAAATAAGCACAAAAATGTTATCTTCTACTACAAATTATTAACGGGATAAAAAAAAATACAGATTATACCAATAGGAATTCCAATTTCTCAATAGGAAAACTGAGGTATTTATTAATCATTCAAAAGTATGTATTGAGTGCATACTTAGTGCCAGGCACTAAGAATCTGGGGAAAGCAGATGCAAATTTTCATGTCTTCACAGAGTTTTCAGTCTAGTAAGGGAGACATCCTGAACATAAACCTTGCAAGGAATCAGGAAGGAAGGAAGGAAAGAAGGAAGGAAGGAAGGAAGGAAGGAAGGAAGGAAGGAAGGAAGGAAGGAAGGAAGGAAGGAAGGAAGGAAGGAAGGAAGGGAAAAGAGAAGGGGGAAAAGAGGGAATCAATGAGAGCACAGAAGAGTGGGCACATATGTTAGTTTGGAAGAACAGGTATAGCCTCCATGAGAAATTGACATTATAGTTGTGCCCTGAGGATGAGGAGGGCTGACCAGGTGAAGGGGGTAAAAGAAGCATCCTGATAATAGAGGGCAGCTGGTCAGGATGCTGAGATAGGAAAGAGATGAGAGCTTTGGAGGAACTGAAAGGAAGTCAATATGGGCAGAACAGAGAGCAATAGAGGGGGAAGCGGCAGAATATGAGACTGGAGGGGGAGGCAGGAGCCAGATGACCAAGACCTGAAAAGCCTGGATAAAGTATTGGGAAACCTCTGGATAGTTTCCCAAGGAGGAGAAATGGCCCAGCTCCCCGTGCTGCTGAGTGGAGAGTTGATCGGAGGGGCACCCTGGAAAGCAAAGGAATAGTTAAACACTGCTGTGATGGTCCAGCCAAGATCACGTCAATGACAAGCAGAGAGGTGGGCGGTTCAGGAGACATTTTGCAATTAGAATCGACAGCACTCTGTTGAGAATTGGATGGAGGCAGTGGGGTGGAGAAGATAATCCATTTCTGGCTTGAATACTTGAGTTGAACCAGAGACCACATTCTGCGGAGGGAGCAGCTGGAAGGACCGGGCTGAGGGAAGGTCAAAAGTTCCATTCTGGACATGTAGAACCGAAGGTACCTGGGAAACAGCCAGGTGGAAATGAGACAGAGGCAGGTAGAAAAATCGTGCTGGAGCTTAAGGAACAGGTTTGAACTAAAACAGTCTTAAACTGCTAGCAATGTAATTACATTGTTTGTTTAGTTAATTTCAGACTAGACATGGTTACCAACTAAATGTATTTATTCATATTCGGAGCACATCATTTGTAGCAGATGGATGGTATTCAGGATAAACAAACATGAAAGGCCTGCCAGTTATATAAGATTTAATTTTAAAAATGTATCACCCAGCCCTAGCCAGTTTGACTCAGTGGAGAGAGCATGGGCCTGCGGACTGAAGGGTCCTGGCTTTGATTCCTGTCAGGGGCACATGCCGGGTTGTGGGGAGGCAGCCAATCAGTGGTTCTCTCATCATGGATGTTGCTATCTCTCTTTCCCTCTCCCTTCCTCTCTGAAATCAATAAATATGTATTTTTTAGAAAATGTATCACCCAGCCCTAGCCAGTTTGACTCAGTGGATAGAGCATGGGCCTGTGGACTTGATTCCTGTCAAGGGCACATGCCTGGGTTGCAGGGTTGATCCCCAGTAGGGGGTATGCAGGTGATTCTCATCATTGATGTTTCTCTCCCTCTCCCTTCCTCTCGGAAGTCAATAAAAATATTTTTTTAAATGTATTACCCAGACAAGAAAAAGTTAAAGGAGTTCATCACCACAAAACCAGTATTAAAGGGTCTTATGAATAATAAATACATATCTATCAATAATTGACTGTAATAATCAAAATAAATAAATGATCTAATGAACAAAATAAACTAATGAGTAATATAGAACCAGTGGCATAGAAACATGGAACAGAATGACAAATCTCAGAGAGAAGGAGGTGAGGGGGTGGAAAGAGATTATACACAAAGAACTTACATGCATACGTGCGTTACCCATGGACACAGACAGTAGGGTGCTGAAGGCATGGAGGAGGTGGGAGGGAGCAATGGAAGGGAAAAGGAGAGACATCTGTAATAAACTTAACAATAAAATTTTTAAAAAATGTATCACCCAAGTAATACATAATTTTATAGTTAAATTTTACATAATAAAAAAATAAAATCAATGAAATTCCACCACACATTTTTTTATATACACATGTGCTTTTGGAGGCTATAAAAAGTAGCTGAAGGGAAGGAGCACACAAACAATCAAGGCGAGTTTACGGCAAAAGAGAAACCTCGCAGCACCACTCAATAGGATTTAATTTAAGAAGCAGTCAGGAAAGATATTGTATTCATGTACTTAACAGTTTTCTATTGAATGCCAAGGATTGTTTTAAACTCCAAAGCAATAATCAAAGACTGCAGAGTGTTTTGTCTGGCCCATACTGGGTTTAAAATTCATTGCCAACACTTAAAATTTGAAATATTTTACATTAAAAATTGTGACTTCTCATCTTACCTTGAAAAGTCAGAAGAGTTAGCAACCTAGGGCCTGCATTCCTGCCTACAGCATCTGGCTGACCCTGAGTCACCTTGGCCTCCACAGGATCGTGTTCCCTCCAGGAACAACTGAATCCCTAGGACCGAGTTGGCAAACCTATGACACATGTGTCAGCACTGACACACGTAGCCATTTTCAATGACACGTGGCCACATGTGGTCCCATACAGAGGAGTATGGTGCCACATGCCAAGAAAGACATTTCATCCCTAGGCTACTGCACGGCCAGGTGCAGTAGCCTGAGGATGAAACATTTGCTGTAGTGTAGTGTAGACACTCTGTGCCAGAGGTCTGTAGGCCAAAACAACAGAACTCCAGCACAGAGCATCTAGTTCTAGGACTTCCAGTTAGGCCATTGGGGAATCTTTGACCTCACTTCTGGCCAGTAGAGCAGGGAGCTACGAGGGACGCATCTCTGGGGTCCCTGTGATCGCCATTACCAGCAACCACATAACCACAGCAACCATCATCCAATCTACTGTTCTGGGGTGTCGTGGATTTCTAATTGACCATTATTACTGAGATAAGTGAGGGGAAGTCTGGGAGAGGTGAGGTCCTGTGCTATGGGCACCATTTCCCTGCCATTAGAAATAGTGGCAGCCATCTTAATTTATATAAGGAATGCCATTTTGCAGTTTAGTGCAGACTTTGTTTCACCACTATTACTGTTGTGCATCCTTATTAGCCCCTATTTCTGCTTATTAACACTACCCTTTCCTAAAAGACAGTTACATGTGCCATCTAGTGGTCAGTTATTCTAGTTAAACCCTAATTGCCTACAGGGCTAACAGGCTATCTATAATTCTATCTTCTGTCACTGCCCCCCTGATGGAGAACCCAAAAAATAAAAAACGAAGGTTAAGTAAAGGCAGTGGTAGTAGCAGTAGCCGACACTTTCAATAGACATGGACCGAGGTGTATGGCATTATAGAAAAAAATGGCAGATCATTTTGAATTCTATGTACTTAAACAGTAGTAAGCAGAAAGTGGAATATAAATAGACATTTTGAAACTAATCATTCCCAGCTCTTGGGAAAAAAAGTGAGGATGAAAGAAAGGAATACATTTCCAGGCAGCTACACCTTTATAAGAGCCGATCTAATTCTATCCTTAAATTTATAAAAGGCTCTACAAATTTAACATCTGCAAGTTTGAGCATTGGTCACTCCATAGTTCAGCATGGAAAATTACTCAGTGAGGGAGAATTTATTAAAGAAATTCTCCTAAGATGTGCACCAGTTCTATTTCACAAGATGCAGAATAAAGATGCAATTATTAAGAGAATATCTGAGTTACCACTCAGTAGAAATATCATAAAAGACCAAATAATGAGACTGAAGACAAATGTACAACATCAATTAAAGAGAGACATAAGTAATTGTAAATATTTTTTTATCTCTCTTGATGAAACTACTGATGTCACATCACATGCTCAGTTGGCCATTATTGGTCGATATTCTGATGGTCTCACAATGAGAGAAGAGTTGATAAAGTTAGTATAAGTGCCAACAAGTACATCAGGAAGCGAAATATGTAAGGTTGTTATACAAACATTCTGTGACCTAAGCATTGATATCTTTAAAGTTGTGTCAGTGACAACAGATGGGGCATCAAACATGGTGGAGAAAAAAGTCAGATTTGTCAAATTGTTTATGGAAGCTATTGGACATCTGATTGTGCCTTTTCATTATATTATTTATCAGGAGGTTTTATGTGCCAAGGCAGGATTCACTAACTTAAACGACTTAATGTCAGTTGTTACAAAAATAGTTAATTTAATAGCTGCTCGCCCCCTTCACAAGCAAGAATTTTCTGCACTTTTATTGGAGGTTGATTCCACCTACAGTGGACTGCTGATGTACAATAATGTAAGATGGCTTAGATGAGGCAAAGTTCTTGAGCGCTCTGTGGAGTGCTTTGAAGAAATTAAGGTATTTCCTGAGGACAAGGATCTGGGAAACTTTTCTAACTCAATGATAAGTGGGTCAATACCCTGATATTTTTTTACAGATCTCTCTGTTCATATTAATGTACTGAATTTAAAGTTACAAGGTTTTGGCAAAAGTATTGATGTTATGTTTGGATACATGAACGCTTTTGAAAGTAAATTTAAAATTTCCAAGTGAAATGTAGAAACTAAAACTTATAAGTATTTTCCTCGAGTAATAAAGTATTTTGAGAAGGCCACTGCAGCTGTACAAAATGAAATGGAACCCTTGCATATAAAGTACCAGCATGTTTTAGACTCGTTACTTGACCAGTTCAGTGGTAAATTTAATCAATTTAGAAGCCTAGAACAGACCATAAAAACAATTAAGTATCCTGATGTAGTAGTCTACAGTAGTTTGGAATTAAATGGTTTCCAATGGATGCAAATTGATGATTTGAAGATGCAACTTGCAGAATTTCAAGACAGCATGTGGGCTCAGGTTTTTGTTGACTTGAGGTCAAAGCTTGAGCATCTGGAAAGGTGCTGCTTGGAGAATCAATAGGAGTGCCACTACGAACAGGAAATTTGGAGTGCCTGGAACCGATTACCAGACACTTTTAGCACCCTGAAATATATAGCAATGGCTTTACTCACAATTTTTCCCTCTATGTACTTTTGTGATACCTTATTCTCAGTGTTAAATAGTATCAAAACCAACAAAAGAAACAGATTGACAGATGAAGTTAGTAGGGCTTGCTTGGACTTGAAGTGTACAAAATGCCAACCTTCAATTGATGGTTTAGCCAATGAAATTCAGCAACAAAAAAGTCAAATAGGCAGGTTAGTTAAAGAATTCCTCCTCCCCCTCACTTATCTTAGTTCATAGCACCCCACACAAGTTAAATAATATCATGACCAACAAAAGAAACCGACTGACATGAATAAAGAAGTCACTAAGCAGATAAGTTAAATAATTAGTTTTTGGTTTATTAAATGCAGTTATATATTACAATTACACATTTTTGTTATTTAAACTATAACCCGAAATTATGGGTTTTTTTCTCTAAGTGACACACCACCCAAGTTATGCTTGGTTTCTTGGCGAATTTTGACACATCAAGCTCAAAAGGTTGCTCATCACTGCCCTAGGATTTCCTTCCCAATGTCTCCCTCTTATTTCATATGCTTTCAACTCCATTCTTTCATGTGCCTGCATGCCCTGGGGAGTTTTCGACCCTTGTGGTGGATACAAAAGCAAATGCTTGCATTGCTGCAGTCACTCAACGCCAAAAGCAAGTGAGAGCAGGGAGTGACCTGACTAGATCTGCACTTTACAAAAATGACCCTGTGAGCCCTAGCTGGTTTGGCTCAGTGGGTAGAGTGTCGGCTTGTGGACTGAAGGGTCCTGAATTCGATTCCAGCCAAGGGCACATGCTTAGGTTCTGGGCTCGATCCCTAGTGGGGGGCATGCAGGATGCAGCCGATCAATGATTCTCATTATTGATGCTTCTCTCTCCCTTCCTCTCTGAAATCATATATATATATCTAGAATATATATATATATATATATATATATATATATATATATATATATGTGTGTGTGTGTGTGTGTGTGTGTGTGTGTGTTTTAATGACCCTGTGACAGTATGGAGCATGGTCTGGAGAGGAGCTGGCCATGTGGCCTGCTGATGGCAAGAGCAGTAGTAGGGATGGGAGTGGGGTGGGGCAGATACCTGAGGCAGTGAGGAGAGAGACTTGCACAGGTTCCTCCATGGCATTTGTTCTCTATAAAATTACTTATATCCAAATGTTTGTTCAAACAATAATTTGAAGTCTTTTCCTTGGTTCGGAATTTATAACATGACACATACAATTATAATTTCTAGATAATAAACCAGACAAATTTCACTACATACCTTGACTTTATTATAATAATAATTAGCCAATTTGAGCTAATATGCAAAAAGAGAACTGCAACTAACATTCTCTGAGGGGTAAATATTTTATTCCTGGCAATTGGTTCTATTTTATTTATTTATGTGTGTATTTATTTATTTAGTTCAATATTATTTAAATTTAGGTAACTATATATAAGCTCTTCTAGACAATGTATCGTTTTTCTTTTTGATGTTTATTTTGAAATATGTGCATGCTGTTGAATCACATAATTTAGTAAATATTATTACAGTTCTGAAAATAGTAAGTAAAAATGTTGGAACCATAAATATAATTACATGAACATTACTTCACTATGTTCCCTATTAGTACCTCCATGAAAATGGGATTGTTCATCGTGATCTCAAGCCAGAGAATCTTCTCTATGCAACTCCAGCCCCAGATGCACCACTCAAAATAGGTGAGGACATATCCTTATCTCCTCTGACTCCTTCCCCAAACAGAAGAACTTTATTCTGTGGAATTTTTAAATATGGCTCCATTCAATTTCACCTCCACCCAATTTTCTCAGATATTTGTTGTCTGTAAAGGAATAAGGCACAGTGTTGGAAGTCTGTGCACTTTCCTGGAATCTTAATCTGAATTAGTGCCTAATGTTAGTGTTGCATTGCTGGACACACAAAGGAATCACAACCCTGGGAAATAACAAGAACTTCAGGAGGTGATCTTGTATTTTGTAAATATGTTTATATAGAAAAAAATCACAAATAACATAACACGTCTTACTTGATTATTAACTTTCATTCCACAAATTAGATGGAGCTTATTTTAGATTATCAAGAACTCTGACACAAAATGTTTGGTATCTATCAGTGAGTTTAGGCTCTGTTTATACGAACAGAGATAAACTGAGCTCTGCTTCCCAAAGTGCACCTCACAGAATGCTGTTTCCTCCACTGAGGGAACAGGGCCCATCAGTCCCTTTGGGGGAGAGGGAAGCGGTTCGTGGAGGTCCTGAGTTAGAATAAGTTAGAAAGTGTCAACTTCAACAAGATTTTTATTTCTTCAGGACTTACCCAAAACCTGTAAAATGCTAATGTGTACTCTGACATCTAATCTGACTATGGAAACCTTGTGTTTTTTGTTTTTTTTTCCAGTAAGCATTTTGAGGAACTACAAAAGATGAACTTTGGGATCTACCCAAAGAGATTTTTCAATCAGCATTTTAGAAAAAATGATATTAAATATTACTTTCCATGTGCCTTCCAAAGTAAATCTTCATTTGCAAAAAAAGTGGAATTTATTCTAGATGAATTCTCCTTAGCAGAATCTGTTCTGTTCTGCCTGCGTAGGGCTTAACATTTTTTAAATTAAATCCTCCGAAGGACGTGTCTCTCTTGGTGCTATCCTTCATAATGCCGATCTGATGAGTTCACTGCATTTGTGAGTGTTAACACGTTTGAAGATTAAGTCATAGGTATCATGGACGAGCTCAGACCACAGAATGTGCTGTATGAATGCAGGACCCTAAAGAGAAGATGCTGAAGTCCTGCCGGGCAGCAGCGTGTTCTCATAATCACTCCTGAAAGGCGGCGATGGCAGGCAGGCTCCCATTGCCTTTGACATCACTTTCAAAAATTTTATCCTTAAAGAAATTTCTTTAAATGGATGGATAGATTCTAATTTAGGCAGGAGCGCCTTTCTTTCTGAAGGGCTTCCTGCTGCTTCCTCTGATAAGGATCTGGCACCTTCGTGGAAAAGTGGGTTTATCTCTGAAGTCTAAAATGGCATCGATTCTGCACCTGCCTTTCTTGAAGAATGGCCTCACAGTGTTCCTGGTGTTTCCTGAGTGAGGCAGATGTAGCCCAGCAAGTAGACCATAATAATAGCAGCCTTTGATAATGTTTCATCTAGGTAATATTCTGTGGAATAAATAAAAAGGATTTTTGCAACAACAAAAAAGATATCTTTCTCATCCAAGAGTAAATTTTTATCCATCAAGTACACTAGGGAATGACATTATTTTGAAGTAAAATAAACCTTTTGATGTTCCTGTTCATTTTTTCAACATTTATGAAGTCTCATTTTTTTATTTTAATTCGTTCCAGTGGATTAAAAGTTTTGAATTCTATCACTAATTCTATATTGTCCTACAGAGTTAGTTTAATAATCTTAGAATTAATATTTAACAAAATATGTCTCTCGCAACTATTACTTCAAGAAGAAATACCTTATATGCTGAAAGCTGGGAATTATAGGGAAAAAAGTATAAAATGTATGTAGGAATCATATTTTCATCCAATTTAAAGCAAGACTTAAAATATTATTGCTACTCTTTTTAATTTTTCTCTTCCTGGTGACTGATCTCCATCTATATTCACTCATCAAATACAAAAACAAACAAATGTTTTATTTTGAATACCTTAGGTATTCCGTCATAAAAACTGAGAAAAAAAACTTGCTTTTTTTCTTTTCTTGTGTTGTTAGCTGATTTTGGACTCTCCAAAATTGTGGACCATCAAGTGCTCATGAAGACGGTGTGTGGAACCCCAGGGTATTGTGGTACGCTCTTTAGTACTGACATTTTATAGTTTCGCTGTTATTTGAAATATATTTTAGTTAATGTTCTGATTTTTTAAACTCCTAATATCTCTATTTAAAATGCTTACAATTTGATGGCAAGTCTCCATAAGGAAGGCATATGTCAATGATACTCAGACCACCTCTTCTTTATAGGGGCTCTATAATGTCAGTTTTTGGGCACCCCTGTTAGAATAGCAGGAATGGAGGGGTCCCACGTGGGGAGGACTGGGGGCTCTGCATCTGCCTTTTAGGCAGGAGCTACTCTTGGACCCACTCAGTAGCAGAAAGACTACCACTGGTGAAGAAGACAGGAAAACAGCTTTGTTTGTTCTTGGAATTAAAGCCATGAGCTCTTTGTCACTTTACTTATTTGCTTTTTTGGGGGGAGGGTGTGCAAGGAAAGGTGTGTCATTAATTCAGATGGTATATAGGACAACAGAGAGAATGGGGTAGTCTGTAGTTCTCATTGATGGCACTGGCCTAGCCTGGGGCTTCAGGTGGTGTTTCCCTGCCAGAGCTCTCCAGTCTCCAGAGATAGACAGTGCAACAGCCCTCACATTCTCTTGCACCATCTCCCAGGATGGCCTGAAGGCACCTCACAGGCACTCCACAGTCCAGAGACAGAACAATAGATGTTAACCCATGCCAGCAAAAAACTTACCCCTTTTTCCCTCAGTGGCTAAATTCATCTGCCAACAGCCTAAAGCTTGGGAAGACCAGTATGCATTTACATTAGTGATCTCTCAGAGTCCTTTCTGTGACTAGAGAGAGAACAGCAACCTTCTAAGGGCTTTAATGGTAGTGGTAAAAGCAGTTCTTTTTTGCAGCATACCAGAATGGTCATCCTGTGAATGAATGACTCATTCGTTAATAAAATGAACATTAGCTGTCTAATGGACTCCATTTTAGGCATTGAGATTACAAAAGCAAGTACAGTATGGTCTTGCCTTTCAAGGATTCCATGGGCTATAAAAGGGAAGACCTGTACACAATAAATCAAAATCTGTTATGATCCATTTTATATTTATCTGAGCCAAAGACTCAACGGTACAGAGAGGAGCATTTGAGCAGGACATTGACAGATGTGTAGGAGTTTAACAAGTGAAAAGGTGGCCACAAAGCATTCTTTGCCAGCAGGCACAGGAAAAGTCACAGAGGAGTGCTAGCATCTGGCAAGTTCAGGGACTGTTTGTTACTTCATCACTTGCATGAGTGGAACATACCTCCTTGGTACCGAGGATGCAGATGGACTTGGAAAGGTCAGATGGACCATATTGTCAAAGAATTTGTACATCAATCTAAACAATTCAGACTTGCTTTGTTAGATAACAGTAATCTATCAAAGGTTCTAGCATATTTTAAGGTTCCATCATATTTTCAAGTCAAATCAGTATTTTATAAATATCCTGACAATGACATTATGACAGATGGGTTGGAGGAGAAAAGCGGCCAGAAGAAGACAAATTAGAAAGCTGTTGTAAATGCTCTTTCTTGGCCTTCTCATGTTAGAAATCTAAACACGGTTTATTGTCACTTCATAAACAGCTTCTCAGCAGATAATATATCTGACCTACTCCTAAGTCTAATCATATATTTTTTAGATAAAAATGATAATAAAACTACTATATCGGATGCTTGTCCCTGCCATAAATAAGCCTGTCTTACAGGCGACCTTATGATGAAGGCCTATTTTCCACTAATTCGTTTTTCCTCTATAGACATCCATATCACCCTAGGCTGTGTAAATGGGAAAGAGGGAATTGTGTGGTAGAGGCTCACCAGGAAGCAGTCATTTGCTATATTATGAGAAAAGGAGGAGAAAGAAGCAAGAAAACTAACCGGGATAGGGGTAGAGAGAGAATTGAGATGAAAATTTAAATGCTTTTGTGGACTCGTACTAAACATATGCATGGAATTACTTTTATAGGCTGAGACAGGCTTGGAAATCAAAAATAGATAAGTTCCATATATTTAATTACATGAGCATGGTCTAAATTATGGATAAATCAACAGTTACTTATACATTATCTTGACCTAAGGAAGTTCACTATAATATTACTTCAGCATGTAATAAAATATTACTTCAAAGTGGGAGTAGTTGAGGGGGCAGGATTTTAAAAATACACCTGTGCATCATAACACAGAAAAACTGGAAAAGCTGAGTTAAGGGAAAACAGAAGTCACAGTAACATCAGGGCAAAGGAAGTGGATGGCCTAGAACCCAGAACCGGGGAAAGAGACAGGGTTCTGAATTGTTTTTAAATTTAACATAATAATGACGGTTTCTATTCATCTGTCTTATAAACAATTTACACCATTTATGGACCAAGTTAAAGTTCCCTGTGAGGTTCACCCTCACTTCTAGCCCCTTCTCCCCTCACCACATATAAGCACTGACCTCAGTCTGGTGTATGTCCTTCTGAGATACTTAGGTGAAAAGGAAACTGTCCATTTATAGAATGAGACCCAAGTACAAGACTAGTGTGTTCCTGGATACATGACTTCTTTACATTTAACTCAAATTATAGGGTCTAGGGGCCATATAATTAATTGATAGAGAGCTTGTTTCCTTGCTTATACACTAAGAATGATCGCATTCTAGGTCAATTATTTCTATGTATACTGGAAAGTGGGTATTTATGTTATACCATTTGTCATTTGTCAAGAAATACAAAAAAGAAAAGCCATTCACAAACCCTTTACCCCAGAGGGTTCTCTTATACCTAAATCTCAAAATAAAATCACAGATGCTACGTGTTTATGCAAATATTATTTCCTGGGAAATATGCCCAGTTGAAACAAAACTCCAAGCCAGAAAATTAAAATTTGTGACCCAGCTAAATGAAATCAATGACTAGTTTTCTGAAATAATCCATGAAGAGTTCAACATTAAATAAATTCTCGACATCTTGTTCTTGGGGGAAAAAATAGTTTCAAAAAATAATCCATTGGTCCATGACTCCTGATAAATGTGCTACAATGTCACTATGCAATATTACTACCAAAATGTCTTAACTGTTTAGCTATTTAAGGTTTAAATAGCTAAAACCTACCCATAGCAATCACAGAAAAGAAGAATAGTTGACCTTTGAATAACTCAATGATTAGGAGTGCCAACCCCTTGCAGTCAAAAATCCATGTATGTCTTTAGACTCCCCCAACACTTAACTATATCAATAATCTGTTGATGTGAAACCTTACTGGTCACATGAACAGTAGATTAGCATATACCAGTATGCTATGTATGTATTATGTACTGCATTCTTATAGTAAAGTAAGCTAGAGAAAATAAATATTATTAAGAAAACCACAAGGAAAAGGAAATACATTTACAGCATTGTATGTATTGATTAAAAAAGATCTGTGTGTAAGTAGACTTGTGCAGTTTATGCTCATGCTGTTCAAGGGCCTACGCTGGTAGAGTAGGAAAGAAAATAATATGATGATGGGTGAGATAAAAATATTCCTAATACCAATTACCTAATTCACTTATAAATTTAATGAAAATGTATATTTTATATTTCATATTTCTACTTGTCTATTTATTCAAATTCTATTTCCAGGGTCCAGAGCTGTTAAGAATTTATTATCTCTTGGCATTTCCCGGGGTCTCATTA
This sequence comes from Antrozous pallidus, assembly GCA_027563665.1. Lineage (NCBI taxonomy): Eukaryota > Metazoa > Chordata > Mammalia > Chiroptera > Vespertilionidae > Antrozous > Antrozous pallidus. The sequence goes on from CM050512.1 coordinate 68,912,849, forward strand.
GAAATAAGCTATTATGTTCACTATACCAAAATTAAAAACAATTTTTCAACAACCAACAGTCAGAAGAGATTTCTGCCACAAGAACACACACTAATAAGAAAAATGTAGAAAAATCTAAATTAAAAGAAGTAAACATAAAATGCCAGCTTTCAAAATACTTTCATAAGAGAAGTAGTTTTGTTCTTTTCTCGAAAACTAAATAGCTAAAATGAAATAATAAGAGTACTTTAGAAGTAATCGAAACACATAAGAAATGACTTCACCTGAGAATTAATTAAATAACCCCAGTGATACTTTCTTCTTACTATGAACTTTTTAAAAACTAGGAGAATTAAATACAATAAAATGTCAACTGCCCGTTCTGTAATATACTGCTTGATAGATGGTGTGTGTACACGAGGGTTCCCCAGGGGCTTGTCGACAATAAGAAGGGAGCAGGGAAGGTGAGAGGAAGAAAGAGAATGTTAAGCAGGTGGGTAGAGGATGCCCAGATCCAGCTTCTGTTCCCAACCACAGCCCTTCTTTGTCCCTGAGTTGACTGTGTCCCCAGATAGACTGACTGTCCCAGAGGCATGCTCACGGTGCCTGATCCAAATGAACAAGTGCCAGGTAAAGGAAAAAGTGGTGAGGAAAGGCCATAGCTCCTTTGTTCTTGACCTTGCAGAGGACAGGACTCTGCAGGTTGAATGTGGGCTTATTTTAAGCTGTCTTGGGAGTTTTACATCTACAGGAAATGAATCTCTTGAGGCCTCTGCATTGGTCTGGTACTGACTGAAGCAATGTATATTCTGTGGAGCTTCAATTTTGTAGATGTTTGCTCCTTTTTTGTTTAATAAATATTTAGTGAACTCCTATTACCACCAGGCAGTGTACAGGTGCTAGAGGTATAGAAGTGAAAAACAAAACACAGATCATCTTTTAAGGTCCTGGTATTTCTTAACTCCTGTCTCTCCATACTATGTCATTTTCTGCACTCACTTCTTTGTAACTGTGACTACTTTAGGAACAGAACTAGCTGATCCCATCAATGTAGAGGGCTGTGAGGCTCAGCTCTGTTATCATATGTGAGGGTGGGAATGATGTGTGAGATAGAGGTCAGAAGGAAGAGCTGATTGATGGCAAGTGGGTAGAAGACTTACTTAAAATATGTTATTTGGGCCCTAAAATATTCCAATTTAGAATGTTGCTGCAGAACAGATATGCATGAAATAAAAAGTTTCAAAAGAATTAGTGATAGTTATCAGTAAGATTATAGCACATTTAGAAAGAAAAAAAACAATACTTGCCATACTAAACACTAGTCAGAGTTTGAATTCTAAGGCCATGACTTTATATTTGCATCTCATCTACAAAAGAGATTCTTAAATAGTGTTCATATTAGGATGAGTTTGGTTTATTTTTAATTTGGTTAATTTTTTTACACCCCACCTCATCCCACAAAAATGGAAAGGTAAGACAAAGAAACAGGCTAACTTTCTTCATCCATCAATAGTGGGGGTGGGGGGGAGGAAGAGAGGGGTCATTGGGGAAAAAGAGACATCTGTAATACTTTCATCAATAAAGATAATTTTTTAAAAAGTGTGGCCTCTGTGCTATTATCTTTAAAAAGATATCACACAGTTCATGTGGCAAAGACAACTTTTTAACTACTTAAATGAAAAATATTAAGTGAGAGGTGGATTGATATTTATAATATTAAAATACCGAGAGAGTCCAGGAAAATGGAAAGGATGAGTTAGAGCCTAAAACATAGAAACTCTGAATTTAAGAAAAGCCTCTACAGTGAAAATGCCCTATGCTATAGTATAGGAGTAAAGATAGATTCAGGCGTTAAGATGAAAAAAAGACACACACACACACACGTATGTTTTGAATCGATAAAATGAAAGCATAGGAGAGAATTAAAAAACAAATAGCAACTCTGACCTACTGGAATCTGTAGCCAGGCCTTGACCTGCCTGCTAAGTGCTCCAGGCATACTGACTTCCCCCAGTTCCTTGGGGGCCCCTTCCTCCTTCCTGTCGCAGGTCTCTTCATATGTGCTTTCTCCGCCTGCACCCTCTTCTCTCTCTTTCCCCATCCACTGACCTCTCCCACTTTTCCTAGTTAACCACTTTGGATCCTTTACATCTCAGGTTAAACTGCTTTCTCATTCTGACCAAGTCAACCCTCTATCAGAGACACTCTCCCTACAAGCACTTCCAGTTACCACTTTGCATTTCTTCACATGGTTTTCTTGATCAACCTCCCCTCCCTCCTCCAAACTATAAGCTCCATGATGGCAGGCTTGTCCTCTAATGCCTCACTCTTCTTCCCCCAGCACCACCTAACACACTGCCTGCCATACAGCAGGTGCTTAACGAGTCACTCATACTGAAGGAGTGAATGAATGAACCTGTTGATTTCATTCACCCTAGTCTCCCTTGGATTTGTCTTTCTCAAAACAGTTAACAGTAGTTTGAAAAAGTCCTCTGATAAGGAATGCCATTCTGTGTTACACATGAGATGATTTTCTCCCTCCACTTTGTTGTTCTTTTTTAGGTAGGAAGGGATCATAAAGCTCCCTTACTTAGGGCATTGGCAAAATGAAGGTACAATCAAGGACCAAAATCAACCTTAATTTTTCTACTAGGACTTTAGGAAAAGAGTGAAAACCTTGCACAAATGGTACTGGTGTGTTATACTCTATACCTGATGCTTTTATTTAAGACCATTTTCAGAACTTGGTACAGTGAGTTTATTTAATAAATTGACAATCACTACTATCTCTAGATCCTCAATCTCTAGATATTTTAATGGTACCATGGTCTTATAAAAAAAAAGAGCACTGTGAAGTCTAAGTGGTGAGTAAGTAATATAATTAGAGTTGGAATTTTTAATACAATTTTGCTTTTTAAAAAGGTATGTCTGATACCTTGGCAATTCCAAAACCATCTACCAAAATTATTCTTCATTGGGGATTGGAGTATGTTTTCTCCTAGATCTCTGAAGTATTTAGTGTTCAGTGGACAGTAGCATGACTGATAAGGTCATTTTAGGAGTTGGATGTAGAACTTGGGTCAGGCAGAAAAGGAGACTTAAAAGGTAGCCAGGAAAACCAATAAATGATTACTATTTCAGAAAAGATGACTCTAGATTATTTAAAATTTATTCTAAAAGCTATTACATCTAAAATTATTTTCTCCTCCACTTTGTTGGTTTGTTTGTTTTGGCAATGAGTTGAGAAAAGATATGAAGGACATCCAGATGTGCTTATGTATTAAAGGTGGGCTATCTGATGCCTTTTCTTAAACTAAGTTGGAAGTCGTCAACTATTTCTCACTCTAAGAAAATGTAGAATCTCCTGCAAGGACATTTGATCTTTGGAGACTTGAATCCCTGGTGTGCCAGAGCCTGAAATTCATTTTAGAAAAGCTTTTGGCTCTTAGAAAGGTTTCGGATAGATTACAAGAATATGTTCTGTTGGCTCTGAAGTCAAGGTCACATTAACTAGTAATTGTAAACACTTAAAGGATAGTATGAATGGTATCTAATTGTGTCTGGGTGTTTAGAGTTTTTTTACCCAAATTTTATATTATGATTAATAAAGATTATAAATTCCTTTTTAAAACATCTTAAGAGAAATGTATTATGGAGGACAAACACATTCTATCTATATTCCTTTTGTCTCTGAGCCTCATGATGGAAAGTTTAGCTTGTCATTTCACAAGTTCACATGCATTGCAACATAATGCTTTACAAGGAGATGAATTGTCTTGGAATGAGAGGTTGTGCCCAGTGCTGTGAAGGGAGATATTGCCCTGGCTGTTCAGAATGCTAGATACCCTATAAAGTGAATTCAAAGAGAATTTTGTTCCATGGTATTCACTTTATTGGAGGCTGTTGGCCTAGGAGCTATGAAGAATGGCCAGCAAAAGCATCTGACCTTTCTGAAAGCATGCTGACCTCTAAACAGCACAGGATTAGAGGGTTGATTTAACTGGAGCCAACAAGAAGGAGCAGCACACACAGAAGGTGCTCCGGCAGGAGGGAGGGAGTGGAGCAGGTTCTGTGTCCTCTCCTCTTGCTTGAACTGTCAGTGACTCTCCATTTACCCACATTGCCGTGGCTTGCAGGCTAAAACTCAAAGTAAACTTGAAAATAGCCAGTACAATTCACTCAGATTTTAGAGGTTGAAACCAAGACCCAGAAACTGTAAAAGACTCTGCCCACCCTATTTCTTTTTAAACTGCAGTGTGGGGCTTGGTAGCACTTCACTGCTGTGGAGACTTGTGCATGCATTTCAGTTCCCAGACTGAACCGCTCTGAGAGGCAAAGACAGACATAGGGGCCCTCATGAGAGTGGGAGCCCAACTTGAGTTTCCTATGCATTATGATGAGCAGAGCATTTGTGAGTGGGAATTCAGTGTTGTGCTTGTTGGGGTCCAAAGAAACTGTCTATGGGTACAGAGAGCTCTGGGAAATGAAAGCTAATCTGGCAGAGTGAATGGTGTTGGCATGGAGCATGCATTATCCTTAATTATGTTAATTGAATCTTAAAAGGGAAGTTTTCTAGGAATAATTTCCCTATGCATGAGAACTATTTGGCCCCAGATATGATTCCTTAAAGGGCATATCTTGCTGTCTTGCTGCTAAGAGTGCTGTAATGCACACCATTTGACCATATAAGCTCTTCCTCTTCTATGTCGCATGGAACACAACCTCTACAGGAATGAGAAGATCCTGATTGGGAAAAGATGGGGAGAACGGGGTAGCATGAGAATGTGTCGGTGAAATAGCCACTGTGTTTCTTCCTGTAAGTTAAATCCAGAGTCCCATGCACACAGCTCACTTTGGCTGTATGGTATTTCCAGCCTTCAGGGATAGGGGGTCTCATTCATTTGCTCTCCTGTCCTCAGCAGGAAGGAGGCATGTGGTGCCCTCATCCCCATGGCCTCCCTCAAGGAGCTCTGGGCATACATCAATCAGCTCCTTCATTGAGGACCCCAATGTTTAAAATAAAAAAAAGGCTGTAGTTCTGAGCCTTATTTGTTAGTAAGGCAAACCAACACCACCTGCAATCCACAGGGCTTGGATTCAGTTAACTCTCCATTTTCACAGCTCCAAAGTAATAAAAACATTAAAGAGCTCTTCACAATTCTGTACTAAGGGCTGTGTTGTAGTTGAGAATGCCTTCCGCTTCCACAATGTGGGCAGGGCTAATAGGAGCAGCCCCATTCTACTGAGAGAAGTCCTCCTTTCTCAGTTCAACACTTACATTTTAATACTCACTGGGACAGCTGCTCTCTGTAGTTCTCAACACCATTGGGGGCATATGCCAGGGCCCGCCTAGCTCCTGTTGCAACCTTTCAGCACTAGTGACTTTTCAGTCCTTCCCACTGTTTACCTGGCCTCTGGCCTGTACACTGTCAAACACTCATGAACACCTATGCCCCAAACAGATTGAGCTCTCAAGGTAGCATAATTGTGTATATTTCCCTTACTATGCCAAACTTTTTTTCTTCCTTTTCTGTGTACAAACCTCCCTTTGAAGTAAAGGATCTTTTGTAGCAGAGACAGAGCTCTGCATGATGTGGGATATTAAAACTAACAGCTTTCTCTTTATGCACTCCAAAGACAGAGATGATAATCTCTCACACAAACATAGATATAAGAATTTGTAGCCTTCTACTTTGGTTTGAGGAGAGAAGATCGATTATAAAACTCTCTGAAGTTTATGTTGATAAATTCATTTCTTTCCCTTTGGTTGTTATTAAAATGTAAGTGCTGAATTTAAACTCCAATTTAACACAATTTTTGCTCTTCCTGCAGCACCTGAAATTCTTAGAGGCTGCGCCTACGGACCTGAGGTGGACATGTGGTCTGTAGGGATAATCACCTATATCCTGTAAGTGAAGAAAAGCAATCTTCATGCAAACTGTCTGCCTTTACTGTAATATTTTCTAGGTACTCATAGTCCTCATAAAAAGCAAGATTACTTTTTGACTTTTTGTGATTTTCTACAACATACTAAACATACTTAGTGATATACTTTCTGAAATTGAGCATTGCTTTTTATTTTGTAATTAGAGGCCTGGTGCATGAAACTTATGCATGGGGAGGCAGCTGTGCGAATATCCCTCAGCCCAGCCTGCACCCTCTCCAAGCTGGGACCCCTTGAAAGATGTTCAATTGCCCATTTAGGCCTGATCCCACTGGCTCCCAACCACTCCTCTGCCTGCCTGCCTGCCTGATTGCCCCTAACCACTTCTGTTTGCTAGCCTGATCACCCCCTAACCATTCCCCTGCCAGCCTGATTGAAGTCGAAATGCTCCCCTGCTGGCCTGATTGCCCCTAACTGCCTTCCCCTGACAGCCTGGTCACCCCTAACTGCTCTCCCCTGCCAGACTGCTTGCTCCTAACTGCCCTCCCCTGCTGGCCTGGTCACCCCTAATTGCCTTCCCCTACAGGCCTTGTCCCTCCCAACTGCCCTCTCCTGCAGGCATAGTCCCCTCCAATTTCCCTCCCCTGCAGGCTTGGTCCCCCCAATTCTCCTCCCCTGCAGGCTTGGTTCCCCCAACTGTCCTCCCCTACAGGCCTGGTCCTCTCAACTGTCCTTCCCTGCAGGCCTGGTCCCCCAACTGTCCTTCCCTGCATGCCTGGGTCACCCCCCCCCCCAATTGCCCTCCTTTACAGGCCTGGTCCCTCCCAATTGCCTTCCCTGCCAGCCATCTTGTGTCCACATGGGGTTGGCCATCTTGTGTGTTGGAGTAATGGTCAATTTGCATATTGCTCTTTTATTAGATAGAATTTTTTCAGGGCCATTACTCCTGTCCAGGGCTTTCTGTGTCTCATTCTGCTATGCAGTGCAGAGCAGATTTGGGGAACAATTCATTATTTGGTGATAATAGTGTATGTGAAACACATGTTCATTTATTTTTAATGCTGTTATTTTACCTATTTGCATCTTGCCAAAATAATTAGGGTATTCGTCCTTTTTAAAGGGCAGATAGATACTTAATCTCTTAAGCAACCCCAAACTGGATTTCCCATCAGAAATGTCTTAAATGCATTTTAGCTATCAATTTTATTTCCTTTCTCTGTTAGGTTCTCAAGTACCTTGAGTTTAATACCATAAACTCAGAGAAACATTAGGTATAAAAAATAGGCTAAATCTCTCACTCTCTGGTATCCCCAATTCCATTATTCTTGATCTCCTTCTATTAATAAACAAGGGGTTTTGGAAAACTTGCCAAAGAGATGATGGAATTGCAGATGAATACAGGAGAAATAAGAAAGAATGATGGAAGAATGAAGAATATGCCTACAACAGCAACAAAGCAAGATATCAATGAGTTCCAGAATTTAATTCAAAGAAAGCAGATTTGGTTGCCATTTAAAGGATACTGCAAGGTTAATTGTTGGAACCTATAATATTCAATTCTATAGAGGGTTTTTAGAGCATGTAAAAGAAAGTATATTGTCAGGTCAGCCTGCCATTACAAAATACCACAGACTGGATGGCTTAAGCACAGAAATTTATTCTCACAGTTCTGGAGGCTGCAAGTCCAAGTTTAAGGTGCCAGTAGTCGAGTTCTGGTGAGAGTTTTCTTCCTGACTTTTAGACGAACACCTTCTCACTGTGTCCTCACATAGCAGAGAGAGGAAGCTAGCTCTTTGGTGTCTCTTCTTAACGTGGTGCTTATCCCATCATGAGGTCCCACCCTCATGGTCTCCTCTAACCCCGATTTCCTATCAAAAACCTCATCTCCAAATCCCATCACATTGGTTAGAGCTTTAATACATGGATTGGAAAAGGGACACAATTCAGTTAATGGAAGAAAGAGGGCTTTGTTTTGTTTTGTTTTCAATTTGATAATGATCTTAGAAATTGCAGTGTTTAGGTAATATGGCTAGGCATGGGTGACTGGGGTCAGACCTCCAACCAAGTTAGTAAACTCTGAGCATAGACATTGGATAGTAGCTAAGACAAAAGGGTCAACAAGCAACCCATAAGTAGCCAGAGGCTATTATGTAATGTCCAAAGATATTTCCCAAATGCATTGAAGCTTCAGAAGATTTGGAAATGTAGAGACCATGTTTTTTTCTTATGAAAGTGAAAAATGTTAGGTAATTTCTGTTTGCCACATTAAGTGTTTAATTCATTAACATGAATTCCTAAGACCACATGATAGAATTCCTAAATTCCTTCAGCTTATATTTGAGATCACTTTGATACTGGGAAAGAATATTGTCTTTGGTATTATGGAGGTGACATATCATACTCAGTGACATTAAGTGAAACACTGAACTACACAAATAATGATTCATATTTGCCCTAACGATGTAACTATGCCCACCCAGTTATAATTTCATGTTGAAATGTTATGGGAGGGGTTAAAGCATTAAAGATATATAAGAACTCAGAGAGATGGAAGTAGGAAAATAAGTTATAGTCACCCTGAAAAAATGAAATGACTAGGGTCATCAACAAGGGGAAATGAAGAGAAAAATCTGTGATCATTTGGGACACATCTTAAAGTCCTGAAAATAATTTTACATGACCTTCCCCCTAGTTCAGTGGTCAACAAACTGCGGCTCGTGAGCCACATGCGGCTCTTTGGTCCCATGAGTGTGGCTCTTCCACAAAATACCACGGCTTGGGCGGGTCTCTTTTGAAGAAGTGTCATTAGAAGAAGTTTAAGTTTTAAAAATTTGGCTCTCAAAAGAAATTTCAGTCATTGTACTTGTTGATATTTGGCTCTGTTGACTAATAAGTTTGCCGACCACTGCCCTAGTTACTTGATTAATAGGAGTTGGTTGAAAGTAACAGTAGGAATCCCCAGAATGAAAACAAGATTGCTGCTTACAATGAATATACCTTAATTCTGGTCTAACTCCTATCAACCTGAGGGCATTTATTTTTTATGTGCCACAGGCATCGAGCCACTATATGTCTGTTTGGCCCTTGACTGATGTAAGAGCAAAACCACATATCAGGTGTCTCCTTGACCATTGCCAGGGGGCCTGGGACTTTTCATTCTGTAGCTCATTAATAATTGGTGAAGTCTACCGGGCCGGGGGGGTGGGGAGGAAGAGAGGGGTTCACGGGCACATTTTCTCCAGTTAACTGTGCCCTTGGACCTGTGCATCTCCTTTGTTATCATTGAAAGTTCCACCAGGCCATTTTGTGTTATGACCTTGCTATTTCTAAGGATGACAGTAGACTGGAATTGAAGGCCATGTGGTTGTTTCTCACAGTAATTCTGGTCCTTCTACATTTTACAGCTAAACTCTTGTCCCCAGAGACAAAAACAACTTCTATAATGTCGAGGTCAGAGTCAGAATCAGATTAATGTCAGAAATTCAAACTCTGTTGGCTTTCAACACTGCAGTTCTGCCCAAAGTCTTGGAGCAATGGTCATGTACTGTACATGCACACATCAGGCCAGTGTAATCGTAATACCCTCCTAAATAGCCCTTGTCAGCAGTCTAATTTTCCCATTTCTGAAGGGTTTCTGACTCGTGTGTGCGAGCGCATGTATGTAGGTGTGCACTCTGCTGTGTGTCACATTTCTTTCACTTTTGGCACTTCAGGCTGACATGACATATACTTTTTACCTCTGTCACCAATGCACACATTTGCTGAGATGATTGAAATGAAAGAAAGGTTTTTGAGTACTGTACCTTCTGAACTGTCATTTTTCTCTCTAAATTTCCAAGGAAGGGAAACACAAGCTAAACTAAACCTGGAAAGTTGGCTAATTGCTCCATGACTAACTAAAAGGCTATTTTTCTGGGGTATTAGGGCACAGGAGGGCCAGGTAAAGCTGGGCTGCCTTCTTGTCAAGGTGTGGACATGTGCTCCCTTCTTGCCTTAGGCTGGAGTCGGATCCTCTGTGTGGGCACTGCAGTGAGAGAGGGTGGGTGCATGGCCTGGGCCACAGCACCCCTGACCTTGCCTTTGCCTGGCTGCTCCTGAATATTTGAAAAAGACAAAGCCTCTCCCAAAGGGATGTTCTCAGACTAAAAGGTCGTGCAGAATTGTTTCTTCTTAGAAACACACTACGTTGGGATGCAAAACATTTCGTGCTCTGCACCAATCTAGCCAGGAAGAATTTGGGGAAATGTTTTAAATTTATTCATGCTTCCTCTCTTTCCTTGCCTCATTCCCTGTCAAATGCAACACATGCCCTGGCAGGGACTTTTTTTATATATAATTTCCTTTTGGTTCCTAGTGATTTTAGAACCTTCACCATCTACAAACAGTGGAGACTTCATGGTGCTGGACCTGGAGCTCACTTTTCCTCTCCCTCTCTGGGATGCCACAGGTGGTTCTCCATTCCTTTTCTCCCACTTACTCCATTCTTTTCTTTTTCTGACCCTGCTGTGGAAAATGAGCGGGAACATAGTGAAATGTCTGTAAGATGTACAACAGCGAGGGTCTCATACAAGGTGGAGGAGACTAAGAGGCTCATCTATGTTGGTTGCATCTATCTGTTCACTGCATGAAGTTTCAAAAGGCCATTCTCCAACAGTAGTTTTAGCTCCTGTCTTTGTTCACTCTGAAATCCAAACTGGAATGCAATGGAAATATAATGCTTATTTATATTTCAGTGAATAGGGCTGAGTAAAAATGACTGAAAAATATTTTCTTCCCACCTTTAAATCTCTTTATTCTCTAAATCTTAATTCTTCCACTTTGTAATAAACTGGAACTCTAATCAACCTCTATATTCTCAAATCCTGGTGAAAAAATTTATGGAGAATTATAAGCATGATGCCTATAATAATGTTAGCTATTGTCATTGGTGCTTTGTGTCATAATTACTAACTGTATCTAATAAAAGAGTAATATGCAAATTGACCCTACTTCTGCTACACCCACCAGCCATGCCCACCAGCCGATCAGGAGCAAGTATGCAAATAAATCCAACCAAGATGGCTTCCGGCCACAGAGAGCAAGAGGGAGGCTTGGGTTTCCCTGGTGATGGAGGAAGCCAAGCTTTCCTTCTGTCCTTGCCTGCTCAGGCCTCAACTCAATGCTACAAAGTTTCAATTATAGAAGATAATGATGGCAGCCACAGAGCTAGAGAGAGCAGGAGGTTTGAGTTGCACCCAGAGATGGAGGAAACCAAGCTTTCCATCTGCCCTGGCTGGCCCAGGTTTCCGCTTAAGGTTACAAGTTTCAATTATAGAAGGTAAATAAATCCAACAAAAATCCCTGCCACCACAGAGCAAGCAGAAGGCTTGGCTCTGTTCCAGGCTACAAAGTTTCAATTGTAGAAGAAATATAAATCCCAGATACCAGGGCCTCCACTTGAGTCACCAGGTGTGTGTGGCCAGTCTGCAAACCACCACAGGCCCCTTGCCCAGGCCACCCCATCCCTCAAGGAAGCCCACCCTGATTCAGGACACCCTTCAGGGCAAACTGGCTGGCCCCCACCCATGCACCAGGCTTCTATCCTAATAAAAGAGTGATATGCAGATTGACCATCACTCCAATACACAAGACAGCTGTAAAAGAGTAATATGCAGATTGACCATCACTCCAATACACAAGACAGCTGCCCCCATGTGGTGGACACAAGATGGCCACCACAAGATGATCAGCAGGGGAAGGCAGTTGAGTGGGACCAGGCCTGCAAGGGAGGGCAGTTGTGGGTGATCTAGCCTGCAGGTGCAGGCAATTAGGGGTGACCAGGCCAGCAGAGGAGGGAAGTTGGGGGTGACCAGGCCTTCAGGGAAGGGCATTTGGGGGGCGGGGACCCAGGCCTGAAGGAGAGAGCAGTTGGGGGCAACAGACTAGCAAGGGAGCAATTAGGCATCATTCAGGCTGGCAGGGGAGTGGTTAGGGTGTGATCAAGCTGGCAGGCAGAAGCAGTTAGGAGCAATCAGGAAGGCAGGTAGGTGAGCAGTTGGGAGCCAGGAGTCCTGGATTGTGAAAGGGATGTTCGACTGCTCTCAAGAGGTCCCAGATTGGAGAGAGTGCAGGCTGGGCTGAGGGACACTCCCCTGTCCTCTCCCCCTCTCCCATGAATGAATTTCATGCACTGAGCCTCTAGTATTATTATAACTGTTCTTAGAAATCCTAAATTGTTTTTGTACCTATTCCTAATTCCTGACAACATGATTGTGTGTTTACAAACTCAAAAGAGACAAGGCGATTTCATACCTGTGCTAGACTTGCATTCATAATAGGAAGCTGTGAGAAAGAACAATCTTGAATTCCTGTAAAAATATCGGTGAAAGATATGTAAGTTTTAAAAGCGTTTTATTATCTATCTTTTGTCCTTCTAGACTTTGTGGATTTGAGCCATTCTATGATGAAAGAGGTGATCAGTTCATGTTCAGGAGAATTCTGAATTGTGAATATTACTTTATCTCCCCCTGGTGGGATGAAGTATCTCTAAATGCCAAGGACTTGGTAAGTGTGATCAAAACAAAACAAAATGAAATTCATCACATTCATTTTTAGCTTATTAATGGGCAGTGTCATTTGCCCCTCTTAATATCTTATTTCTTTATAATTATATTTTTAATTTAAAAATGCAAGCTAATATATTTTCTTTATACATAATGAAAAATAGATATGTTTGTCTCATCATTAGCTATTACAGATTATAAATTGCTATAGTATTAATTATTGTTTCCCACTGAGTCAATGTAGAGCCTTGCTTATGAAGACAGATGTGCTGGGTGAATCTAAACATAATTTACATGGAAGAATTCTGTTTTAACATGGTTGACTATTATGTAGATTTGGTTGTATTTCAAATAAAACATTTTTTCTTGAAATGTTTAAACTTATTAAAATATCCTGATACTAACACAAGTCCCACCATGCATCATTGGCATTGTAAATAAGTTACACTGTACTAACAGTGCTTTTGTTGTTGTTGTTGTTGTTGTTGTTGTTGTTGTTGGCTCGATTTACTTTGGTTGTCACTTAGGCTTCTGTTGAAGTTTGTTTGCATTCAGGAAATGAATGGGGATATGGCCCACCTGTTCTAAAATAAAGAGGATACTAGCATGTAATTAAATATTTACCATCAATCCTCTAGAAAAAAATTATGCAGAAATTACTAAAAGCTGGCTTTTGAATCACAGAGATTAGATCTCCAAGGGATCTAAAATGACTTCCTCTCATTTTTAAAAAATATATTTTTTTTATTGATTTTAGAGAGGAAGAAAGAGGGAGGGAGAGATAAAAACATCAATGATCAGAGAGGATCATTGATTGGCTGCCTCCTGTAAGACCTACACTGGGGATCAAACCCCCCAACTTGGGCATATGCCTGGAATGGGAATTGAACTGTACTTCCTGGTTCATAGATCAATGCGGCACTGAGCTACACGTGCCAGGTGCTTCCCTCATTTTTAAGATGAATGTGCTAAATCCCAGAGAAATGAAATGGCTTCTCCAAGGTCACATAGCTTCCTAGCAAAAAGCCATTGTCAGGAACTAAAGAACTAGGTTTCCAGACCCCTCATCCACACTTTTTTCCCTTCTGTTTTCTCTTTATCATCCACACTCTTTCATGAGGCAGATCCCCTTTAGGCCATGGCTTTCCCAGTGTGCCTAAGCAGCAAGACAGTATGTGTGGCATGTGGATATGTTATCCCGACTTTGCCCTCAAGTCAGGCCCCACACTCCTAAACATCTCTTGAATCCATCTACTTCTCTCTATCGCCACCACCACTGTCCAACCCACGCCCCAGTCTCTCCCAGTGCACCACAACCTCCTGTCTGATCTTCCTACCTCTTCTCATGACCTTCTCTCACAGGACCCATAAATTATATCATGTCAAGTCTCTTAGGATAAATCCAAGCTCTGTAACAAGATCTACTCCCATCACCTGGTCTGGAGCCTGTCCCTCTCTCCTGTGATGATTTCCCATTGCTCTCCTTTGGTCTCTGCACTCCAGTGCACCAGACTTCCAGTCACTGGTCCATGTCGCTCTGGATTTGGACCATTGTTCTCTCTTCTGCCTTGTAGCGTTCTTTCCTCCATTCCTCCCCCCTCTTCCTTTCCACCATCACACACACACACACACATACACACACACTCCTCTTGCAGGGGTAACTCTTATCTTCAAGCCTTAGCTGTCATTTGTCAACCTCAGGGAGGCTTAGTCTGCCTCCCATTGGCAGTCCCTCCTCTTCCCTTTGCTAAATTATTCTTTTGCCCTTAGACTTCCTCTTTCATGATAGTCATCACTTATATTTGCTTGTGCAAAAGGCTTCCTTAACTTTGGAAGAGGATGAAACATATGTGACCAGATCTTAGTGCCATATGGACATGTAATACAGACTATAAATGTTTACTGAATGAAACAGTGAATCAGGACAGAGACCATTGGTTTTTAAAAGTTGGACACAGCTAGATTCAAGTGCCCCCTTCCTCACAACCTAAAGGTATAGCCTTGGGCTTGTTATATAACCTGTCTATGATTTAGTTTTCTTATCTGGAATGACACTGGTACCTACCTCTAGATTGTTGGGAGACTTAAAGGATATAATACATGGTAACGACCACCAACTCAATAATAATTCCTTTACTTAGCCCTCCTTTCATATTTTTATCCCTCCAAAAATTAAATGCATAAGAACGTTAGTTAGCAGTGATATTTCTTGAGTTAACTAAATTCTGTTAGTCAATAAATTTATAAAGCTTCAGAACTAAAGGAATCCTAAATCTGTACTTACTAGCAGAACCCACATCTGTTCTGTCTTCAACAGAGGCAACAGTGCCAATAGGGGGAGAGTCAGATTGTAAGGGGGCTCTAGGATATCTGTAAGGTTTGGATTTGAAACCTGGATCTCTCTGATCTTGTGCAAGTTTGTTAACAATTTAGTGCTTCAATATCTTCAAATGTGAAGATTAATGCTGGTATATGTGAATTTCCAGTACCTATTGTCTTTCAATAAATTCTTTGTATTTTCATGAGGAGGAGAATGGTAATCGTGAGGAACAGGGAAATGGTAATTGGAAAATGGGAAGAAAATATCTTATTGTCAAAGATATTGTTAAAGATTAGGTATCATTTACATAAAAAGAATTACCCTAATCGGTTTGGCTCAGTGGATAGAGCATTGGCCTGTGGACTCAAAGGTCTCAGGTTCGATTCTGGTCAAGGGCATGTACCTTGGTTTCAGGTACTTCCCAGAAGAGGGTGTGCAGGAAGCAGCTGATCAATGTTTCTCTCTCATCCATGTTTCTAACTCTCTATCCCTCTTCCTTCCTCTCTGTAAATTAAAAAAAAAGTATTATGTTCACCTGTTCAACAGATGATAGCTATGACTTCTATCAGATTTTCATTTATTGCTGTGCATTCGTTTTCTTAATCATTTGTACCTCCCTCCACCTCTTCCCAGATTTTAAGCCTAAGCAGTATCATGTCTTTGCCCTCTACAAATTCAGTGTCTTTACCCCAAACACACATTTTTTGCTTATTTTACAGAAAAGCAAAAGGAGAAGTGGATATTCATACTTCATTTGACATGCTGCATGATTTTGATAGCCTGTGTTCAGTTCTTAGATTATTAGAGTTAGAAAAGATCTCAGACCTTAAATCATTCAAAGTTCCTCATTTTACACCTGAGAAGTTGACTGCCTGGGAGGCACTACAGTGTAGTGACCACAAAATGAACTCTGAGGTAGCACAGACCTGAGTTTGAATACACTTTCCACCAATTACAAGTTGACCTTAGACCAGCTACTAAATCTTTCTGAGCTTCCTTCCATCCCTCCTTTATTAATTTATAAGTTATGCAAAGGATTATATGCATTTTTAAAATTATACATATTTAACAGATGATAGCCATGACTACTATCAGATTATACACACACACACACACACACACACACACACACACACACACACACATACACACACACATATGCTAGAGGCCTGGGGCACAAAAATTTGTGCACTCAAGAAGGGGTCCCTCAGCCCATCCTGCGCCCTCTTGCAGTCTGAGAGCCCTCAGGGAATGTCTGACTGACGGCTTAAGTTCGCTCCCGGTAGGCTGCTGTGGAGGCGGCGGAGGCTCCTACCACTGGTGCTGTGCTCGCCAGCCATGAGCCCGGCTTTTTTATTATATAGGATGAATGGATTTACAAAGGAAATGAAGTCATGTAACAAAAGGACCCAGGAGAGTGTTCATCAGCACTCAATGCACAGTTGGTCTTTGTCGAGGGTCACAGGAAGTAGAGCTTAAACATGCCTTCTGACTTCAACTAGTCTCTGACTCATTCCAGAGCCCCCCCTTCTTAGCCTTATTTGGGTTGTTGATCTTCCTGGCAATTTATTGTCTGCTCTTTCTCAGGGGTAGGGGTACACCTCCCAGAATGGGCTGCCATGGCAGAATTCAGTTCTTAAAACAAATCATGTCCTCAAGCCACTAACACCTTGCTTTGATTCTAAATAGGCTTTTACCCCTGCCCTCTGCTTATTTCTTCAAATATCCCCAAAGGATTAGAGAGAACCGTAAGTGTATGCATTATGGCATAATCATAAAGGCTATGATACTATCCTGTTTTTGTCACTTACTCCCCACAGAATGAATGATGATGAGCGAATGATTCCATCTTCACTGAGATGTATTAGAAGTTCTGAATTCTAAGTAATGTGAAGTGCAGTCTAGTATTATTCAGATGCCGCTTCTCCTTGAAAGAACTTTCACTCCGCAGGCCAGCCAGGACCTTTCTTTGACCTCTGTTGGAAAGTCTCTCACAGTTTGGGCTCTCAGATGGCATACACCACTGTCTTTTCACTCTCTCAGCTACTGCTGCCTGAAGCCATTCTTACCCATGGTGGCTTCTAATAGCTTAAAATAATTTTTTTTAAGTATATTCAGTGGTGATGCTAAGGAAACAGAATCAGACCTAGAAGCTCACAAGCTGAGGGCCAAGCCCAAGTCACCATAAAAATCTCCTCATGTCTCTTTATCACTTCAGGTCAGGAAATTAATTGTTTTGGATCCTAAGAAACGGCTGACTACCTTCCAAGCTCTCCAGCACCCATGGGTCACAGGTAAAGCAGCCAATTTTGTACACATGGATACTGCTCAAAAGAAGCTCCAAGAATTCAATGCCCGACGCAAGCTTAAGGTAAGACAGCGTTTGATTTGTTTGTTTTAAAGATGTCTCCCTTATCTTGAACTATCAAAGACAATAGCACCATTCTTCATCTAATACTATTATTTATCTCCTGTGGTAACAGGAAAATCCTGCTTTGAGATCCCAACCGTGCTGGCAGAAAGCCACTTACAGTTTTAAATAATTTACTGTTAACTAAAGGAAATGTGTTGTATATTGAGATTTACTCACTAAATACATTATCACTGCTTCTCATTTACTTAAAGCTGACCTGCTTAAAATGCCATTATTTAGGAAACTGATATTTATTCAGAAAGTTGTCTTCTTCCTTGAATATGTGAATATTGGGAAACAATCTTTAAAACTATATTTTATAATGTAGATAAATAATTAGCATATTTTAAGAATTCAAATGATATAAAAAATTATCCAGAGAAATGTTATCTATTTTTATAAGGCATATGTAGAATAGAGAAAATAGCTTTTCTCTTATATGTTGTTGTTTAGGACCAGCTGTATACACAAGGATTTTAGAGAAGAGCTGGGGGCAAAAAATGGTGCTCTACTCAGACATCACTTATAGGCCGATACTAAATAAACCTAAAGGGTTCATGGTTAAACTAGTTTAAATTACTCTGAATTAAATAACCTTAACTTAACTCCGTATTTCTCAAATAAATCTGACCATGGAACTCTTTTATCCCTATAACCTCTATTATAATACATCTGTGGAACCAATGTTTCATGAAACAAATACTTTGGGAAACACAGTCTGTAATTTTTGAAAACTGGTAATCAATGGACAAACACATTTACCAGGGCTTTCAGTTGTGCAGATAATTAAATACACAGAGCGTTTTGGGATTAAAGAGATTTTTCTGTAACTTCTCCAAGTGAGTTTTTCATTTAACAATCTTGGTATAATAATATTTTGAAAGATTGAACACTAACCTAAAAAGCAAACTTCCTAAATGCAAAGTTGAGATTGGGCTCTAGTTTGGGATTGTCAGTGGTGGTGACACCTGACCCTTCTCTGTTTCCCATCAGGCAGCTGTGAAGGCTGTGGTGGCCTCCTCCCGGCTGGGCAGCGCCAGCAGCAGCCACGGCAACATTCAGGACAACCAGAAGGCCAGCCCAGAGCCATCGCCAATACAGGATGGCAGCGAAGCTGCTGAAGCTGTTGAAGCTGTTCCAAAAGAGAAAGTTAAAAAAGATGGGACCGAGGTGGCAGGTGACATGGCAGAGGCTGAGCTGATGAAGATCTGGGCTCCAAAAGCAGATCAAGATGCTGACACAAATGATGTTGAGGCCAACGTGATGGAGCCCGAGTCACCACAGGATGCAATAGAGGTGGCTGACCCAGAAGCAGAGGAGAGCCCAGCAGAGGAGCAGCTGAACATTATGGAGGAAGAAACAGACCCTGAATAAGGGCAAGAAGAGCCTGCTCTGGGATTGGGAGCTGAGCAGAATGATGCAATCCTGCCAGAGCACTAAGCTGGCTTCTTTCCCATCTGGAAGCCAACTCCTGGTACTCTATACATTTCGTTCTTCAGCAAGAAAGGTGTGGAAGCATGATGTGCGCCATAGTGATTCTGTTTTTGAGGTGCAAAAAAATACATATATATCAGCTGGTAATCCTAACTTCAATGCATGTGACTGCTTTATGAAAAATAGTGTTTTCTATGGTATGTAATGGATACTTAACACCAATGAGAGTTAAATTCGCAATTATAAGTAAACACAACATTTAAAAACGTGCATTTTCAGGGACCAGTAGCACACATTTGAAGTAAATATTAACAAATGGTTTTTGCTTTGAAAACCTAACCCTCCAGTACCCTTTGGATTTCTTCACAAGGCAGTCATCTCTTTGGGCTGTCCCTCAGCCAGTACAAGGTAGTGCTCTAAGATGTATTTCTATGACATTCACATTTTACTTATCATCAGTGTGTTTAAAGTGTTCACAAGGAGATGGTTATACTTTATAGTTGTATGGAATATGCAAAAAAAACCCACAACAGTAAGAAACTGAAGTATCCTTTAAGGGCCATGAAGCCATATGCTCCAAAGCTTGTGTAGAGAATGCTTTTTTATCGTTAGTTATATATTCTATATTACTAATAACCAAAAATATTATATCATACAATTGTTCCATTTTACAATCCTAGGGAAAGTATTTTACCAATTCATCCTTCATTGTTATCTAATGAGATGTCCTTCTCATGGATAATACTTAGGGAGGAGTAAAAAATTTTAGGGAAGCCCTAACTGGTTTGGCTCAGTGGATGGAGCATCAGCCTGTAGACTGAAGGTTCCCAGGTTCAATTGGTCCCAAGTTTGATTCTGGACAAGGGCACATGCCTGGGTTGCAGGTTGGGTCTCGATAGGGGGCGTGCAGGAGGCAGCCAATCAGTGATTCTCTCTCATCATTGATATTTCTCTCTCCTTTCCTCTCTGAAATCAATAAAAATATATTTTTTAAAAAAAGAATTTTAGGGAAGAAAAAGAGATAAGGACAGGATAAGACTAGAACTTAGAATAACAAATATTGACTCATCATTTTTCAGGTAAAATTGGATTTATTAAGAGCATGTACAACTTTAAAGATAGGAGCATTATTATGGATAAACTTGATAATTACCAAGTTTCAAAAATTTAGAAAAATCTACCACACAGGCTGATGCCAAAATGTCTGAATAGAGTGGGAACATTATTTCATTAAAAGATCATTCATTATTGATTTTACTAGAATAAGGAAACATTTTTGTTTATAAAGTCTTTTTTCCCTTTAAATTGATGGTTATTTAGATATACTGCTTATAAACTAGAGATATTTTTGAAAAGTTAGTATATCTTTTTCTCAGACTTGGAATGAAGTGCCCACATTTTGCAGTGTAGCTTTGAAAGTGTCGATTTAGGACAGTGCAACTTTTTATTTGCCTTAAAAAACAGAAAACAAAGAAAGGAAGAAAAAACACTGATTTTAAGTCAACTTGAGAAGCTATAACATTAGACTTTATACTTTACTATGATTTTCCCCCAAAAGATATTTCTTTGATTTTCATATAAACACTTTTCCCTTATAGAAATCACATTTAAGTTATAAGTACCTCAGATTTATTTCATTTGAAATGAAATGAACATTTTTATGAAATTATCACATTTTGGTACATTTTCATAATTTTGAAGAAGAATTACATTCAATATACAAAATTATAATAAAAATGACTATCACATAAAAATACTATTCCAAAAAAGAGATCTTAAAGCTATTAGATTGTACAATGAAATAAAATCTCTGGTTTCCGGGGTGATTGGACCTTGGCAGACATTCTGCTTTCCAAGCACAAATCTTCCTTTACTGCTATTCTCCTGAGAAGAAAACAAGGTAGGATTTCTCATCTTCCGTAGCTGAGGGGACTGACAGGTCACTGACTTGGAGGAAATAGCCCTCAAGTGAGGCACATCATATGGGCTCAGGGAAACATGATTTTGTTTTATTTTATTTTATTTTTATTAACTAGTAGAGAGTACTTATCCTCTTCTTGTCTGTTTCTTCTGTCTTTATCTCTCTCAAAATTTCCATATCAGCTATTATAAAGGGCTCACTATTTATAACCTCTAAGAATGCCTTTTTTTTTTTTTACTAAGCATTAAAATTTCCATTAAAAAAGATAAATTGCCTGGTGTACTTTTCCCAGTGAGACTTAACAGGTATGTACAGTAAAAGTTCCATATATTTCAAATGGGAAGAAGAGAGGGAAAAGGGATCTTATTATAGGATGGCAATTAGTTGGGAGATCAGATCATATTGTCCCTCCCAGCCACCTCGATTTGTTCCCAGGGCAGTTCTGTCATTCAACACCCAGGGCTGACTTCAGCGGTTGGCCCTACGGACTTTAGAAAGAGCACAGTGAATGTCAGGGCCAGTGTTTCTGTGCGAGTTTGACCCATCTAAATGAGTACACAGGCCTATTCCTTGACGAGTTCTAGAGGGTGTAAGAGTAATTTATTTTTAATCTATAAATTGCACTCTTTAAAAATCACTGCAAGTTTTAAATCTTGACTTTTATGTTAAAGAGATTAAGTTTTAATAATGCTTAAATAGTCGCTAATTTAGTCATTTCAGTGGAAAACAAGTCAAGCTTTCATAACAATTGGTCCCTTCAGCCAAGAGATTCAATCTAAGATTTCATAGACATACAACCTAAAATTTAAAAAGTATATTTAAAAAAGAAAGAAATGCAACATAGGTTCAAATTATTGGGTTAACATTTTGAAAGAACTGCAGACATTGATATTACCTATTGAAATGGGACAGATCATCTCTTTCAAAGATTACTTAGCTAAATAATGGCAGATAGAGTTTGATTTTTACAAACTACTTCATAATGTAACCCCTAGTCAAATTATATTTAAAGCAAAAGAATTAAGGGAATTTCAACAAAGAACAATAAATTATGTTTTGCATTTTAGAGCTGACAATTATCATATTACATTATTGATTTTTGTTTTCAGATAAGTTCAGATGCATAGCATAACCTAGGTTATTTTCCCAGAAACGACAATCTTGATCTCTGCTATTTAAAAAGCCTAATTGGAATCCCAGTGATTTTTCTCAAACTATGAAGCTCATACATTCCATGCATACATAAATAAGGTAGAAGTTCAAATAATATGGTTGAAGAAGTTATCATCTAGAACAAGTGCTGTCTAATACAAATATAATGCAAGTCACATATGTAACTTAAAATTTTCTTAGTCACTTAAAACAAAGTATTAGGCAAATTTAACTGTATATTTTAATCCAACATATCCAAAATATTATTCTAGCATATCAATATGAATAAATGTTTGTTTTTATATTGTTTTCAAAATCAGAAGTATATGCTACACCTTTGGTAAATCAAGTGCTCAATAGCCACATGTGACTAATGGCTGCTATATCGGAACAGTGCTGTTCTAGAGTATTTTCTAAACAAAATGGCACCTGAATTTCTATGCTAGATTATTAGATTTGAGCTGCTTCCATTTTCCACACTGGTGAGTTGGTAGGAGGCCAAAAGGAAAATGACATGTCATAGCCTAAAATAAGTAAAAACTACTGGTCACTTCTGCTTAGTCACGTGCTTCAAAGGAGTGTTTCCCAGCATGACCTGTAGAGGACAACACTTTGCTGGGCATTGTTAATTGTCAGTTGGTCACAGTCCCTCTGATCCCTCTGGGCCCTGGAACCTTGACTATAGGCTAGTCTCTCCTGAGTGCTGCCATAAACCTATTAGTGTTCTTGTGGACCCATATTTACTGTGGGTGAACCATGTGTTCCCAGTCAGGAAGAACTGCACACAGAACCTTAATAGGATTTTGTAGGCCTGGACTAGGCTGGCACTATCCTTGTGTTGCAGGCAAGAGTTATTTCTGGAAATCTAACACATATCAAATTTGAATGATGTAGATTACACGACCAGGACAATAAGCCCCCAATTGTGAATATGACCGTCAGCTGGCTATTTTTTTTTTTTTTACATTTTCTTAGAAGGGTTTAATCAACACTGCCATTGCACATGGATTCAAATGACTTTTAGATATTACATACTGCTATTTTAGAATAATCCTCAATGTTCCATAGCCATTTTTAGTGGCAGACTTAAAAAGCAAGAACAGTTTGCCTTATACTGTGACCTCAATTACATAGCATTTTAAACATATTTTGTAATTTAGAATGTCTTGCAATCCCTTTTTCCAATTTCACATGCAAGGTAACTGCCTGGGTTGCCCACAAACTGAAGATTTAAAGAGAGCCATTTTGTTTCATAATTCAGTGTGTGTGCACGTGCATGCGTGTGTGTTATTTTTTTTACAGAAGCATCTGGCTGCATTCCAAATTAGGGTAAAAAAGTAAATGCCAGAAAAGGCAATAAATTAGTAAACCATTTATTCTTTTTTAGGACTATTCTTGCAAAGCAAATGCAAAAAGTCAACAAAGTGAATCACCACTAGGTTTTTCTTGATGAGGGTTAACTTCATATATAATTGACATAATTACAATGCCATTATGTAATTTACTTGTCATTGCAGAGTATTCAGTATATTGTTTTAGATGGTGCAAAGTTTCCAGACATTTACCTACATAATAGCACTTGTAATATGCTTGTAATTGCTGTGTAGTAGGTCACATTCCACTTTTCTTAATGCTCATCACTGATGTGTTCCTGATCAGGGTCATAGCTAACATCTGCACACTTCCGGGTTAAGTACCAAGTAATGGTTAGACTCTGTGTGTGTCTTCAGTGTTGTTTAAACATTTATGCACATGTAATCTCAATGTTGGTATTATAATATTCATAACCATATGATAAGCAGAAATGTACCCAATCATTTTCTATAATTTTTTCAACATCCCTTTCTTCCCCTGGCACAACTGAGGGGAATTTTCTGGTCCCTCGGCAAATAGAGAAAATAAAAGACCACAGGAGAGAAATCAGCTATCCACCATAGTAACAAAGTTCAGCATTTCCTCTTTCTATATTTTTATGTATTACCAGTTTTTTGTCATTATTACACCTTTCAGATCACCTCAGCTTATGAATTCCAACCATTTATATGCTTATCTTAGCAATAACAAACTTGACTAATGTATGCTTCCTTGTTTAAAATTCTAGTTTTCATAAATGCTTGTGCTGTACTTGAGGATTTGCTTGATTTTCATCACTCAACTTTTCCTCTGTCGCCTGCCCCAGAGGTCCACCTAGGGCAGGACGCAAATCTTCCCATGACGGGACCATTTACTCCTTCGTAGGAATCAGGCATTGCTCTAGAGAAGACTCTAGGCATCTGACCTGGTTGAGCGCACAAGAGCCAAGTGGAAGAAAATCTCTTCCCAAGCTCTGATGGAAAATGATGCTGTTTGAATGTTGGTGTATTGCCTGCCGTTCCTCGGTAATGGAAAATGGGATTCCGACAGTCATTTGCTCTTCCCAGTGTCTTGGTTTGCTACCATTTGTTCCATGTCTCTGGCCATCAGGCTGGCCTTTAGGACTGTGAGATCCCGCACCGGCTGCAGAAATGTGGGGCCCTTGGTAGCCTAGAACGTACTTTGGAACTAAGACTGCAAAATTACACTGAGTTCTTAAAGAGTCTTTTCCAGCACATTATGAAGAAATTTTGACATGGACATCTTGACCTGGAAATCCATGGACATGGAATATGTACACCCATGATATCTTTGCTGTGATTCATTGTATTCAAAATGACAAATACTTCATTTCAGTCAGATTAAAGAATAATCTTTCTTGCCCATTTAAAAGATCATTTCAAGCTACTCAATGCAATATAATTCACATTAAATTTTTGAAAGTTGTTTTCCCTAAGCACTCTCACTCTGAGTCAGTTGTAGATGACAAAAATTTACTAGGTTTGTCCTTTGTCTTTTCCTTGGTATATGTATGGTAGCTAATCTGGTTTGTAAAGGATACAAGTATGACTATAAATTGAAAACTTATCTCATGACTGCCTCCTCTAACTGACCTGTTTCATAATAAACTATCATGCAGCTAATATGCAGTAGCATAGGATACAGATAGTGTATTCATGAGTGACAATTGTTTATACTATTATCATCAAGGTTATTATTCATGCCAGAAGTTCCTAAGGTATTTTTCTGTTCACACACCTTGTCTCAGTAATATTTTCATGGCTGCCCTAAAGCCAAAAGAATTACCTAATATGCCCACTTTATTAAGTAGTTAGGTCCAAACAATATAATAGCATTCCATGTCTGACAGATGTTGCTGTTTTCCTTCAAGTTTTAACATTTCCTATGAGTTCACTGAGTAGGAACAGCAGACAAGGTTTTAAGTGAGATTCATTATGCCCAATGAACTAAGGGTATCAGTGAAAGGTGATCATTAGTAAAATAGTTAGGGGCTGATGTTTATACTCTTTCTTATTTGAATGCCAATCATTATTTTATCTATGGTCTTGGTGATATAAATATAAAACATGGGCATTTTTTAAAAAGTAATTTTCACATAATTGCCCAAGAAAATAAATTTAAATCTCCCAAGGACAGTTTTCAGGAGTTAGCCAAACTATGGTTTACAGACCAAACCTACCAGAGGCCTGCTTTTTTTAAAAAATAAAGTTTTATTAGAACATGATCATTCTCATTTGTTTATATATTATCTCTGGTTGTTTTCATGTTACAGTACAGAGTAGCTTCAACAGAGACCATATGGCCCAGAAAAGCCTAAAATGTTTATCTGGCTGGCCTTTACAGAAAATAAAAACTAATGGGAAAAAAAAACAAACAACCACCACAAACCCTGGCTTTCATGGCACCCCATGCCTGTTGGTGACATCTAGGGAATACAGATTCCTATGCTCTAGATTCCTTCTCCTCAGCTTAAGGTTCCAGTTCTCATTTGCTTCTTAGGAAGTTGGGACAGCTTTACTTCTATTGCAGATGGTCTTACCACAATAACTGTAAAAGTTCCCTACAGAATTAAAAACTCAAAATTGCAACATTCCTGAAAAAAAGAAATTTAGAGTATGAACTGATTTGAGTGAGAGAGTAATTAAAAAGCTTTCTAGCACTCTGAGCATGTTTTAGAAATTTGACCCTTATCTTGAAAATCATGTAATGATAGCTTACAGTGCTATTTCACAGTTAAGTCAATTCAGAGCTGTTACTTAGTAAGCTAAGAAATAAGAGCCCTTTGGTCTGAATCCTTCCAGATATTTTCAAGTAGTTCATATCATTTAGTCATTTTAGGAAATGTGCTTTATTATGACATTCCATGACAATGACTAGCTGATCTGTAGCTTAGGGAGCAGGCAGATGGCCAATTATTTCATGCAAGAAAGCTTCTTTTCAATCTCCATGTTTTTCTGAGTGTTACATTTTATTTGAAAAGAGGGGGCCTTGAGTAAATGCTTGCCTTTACTTTTCTTACATATTTAGAAATCCAAGAAGGGCCCTTTTTTTAGTCTATTTCTGTTACAGAAATTATTTATTCCATCGTTTCTGCCTTAGGGGAAGCAGGACATCCAGATAGTGAGAAATGTAGGCATGCAAGACCTTTGTGTTTGACTTTCAACATCTGCAGCCAAGGTTACAAGTGAAGTATTAAGTAGAAAACCTATTACCAGCTTATTATTAGGAATACCTAAAATTATCATGACTTTAGTTAAATAATGTATTGTTTTCTAGAAATTGTTGTAGCAATTCATAATATGATGTAACAACTGACAATGTAGAGTTCTGGGGGGAGGAGAGGAGGAAGAGATGAACTGTCTGCCAGCTCCTCTAGTTGATGTATGTAGGAGGGAGACATTAGCATGGAAGAGGGAAAAGATAAAATCTCAATTAGGATTCCACATTCCTACTTGCCTATTTTTCCTAATTGCTCAGTTTGAAGGCAGTTGTTAGTAGACTTAAAAGCATTTCTATATTTCCCTCAACATCTGTGTTACCTACTTCTCTTGGAAATGAATAGACCAAAGTCAATAACTAATTTTCCTCTCAGAACCATTTTAAACAGTGGGGTTTAGGCATTAGACCTACACCACAAGCACACTTTAAGGAAATGATCTAATTTTGAAGCTTCCAGGAGTATCCCATTCCAGGAACCCATTGTCTCAGTAAACTTTCACTGAGAAACAATTATACATAATGAAGAAGTCAGTGGTGAGTGAATTCAGCTACTCGAGGAGTGAGCTTTGTAGTTGGAGAAACAAGTTTTCATGTGTAGCCCATGCTACATCTACACGGACAGTAAGCCCCTAGGGATGGAAAGAAAAGCTCCTTTCTGCCTGGAATGATCAAAGCTTCCTGGCAACACTGACTGGATTGAAGGATGAGTAGTCTTTGCAGGTGGGGAGGAGAAAAGGGAAGCATCTGGCATAAAAATTTAAGAGTGAAGAAATGCAAAGCAAGGTGGTGAAGGAACAACTTGGGGTTGAAAGGCTGAAACCTAAGGGAAGTGTTGCTAAGACTGCACAAAAGTCTCGGATCTTGAGCAAAGTTGAATTAGAGACCTCTGTGCTCCTTTCTTATTCTTGGAAGACACACATGCAACATTTCCTCAGAGGACATAGCCCTCTGTGATCTCCTATGCACTTTACTAATTCAGGGCATCCCTAAGCAGAAAAATCACCCATGATATCAAAGATATTTTTGCACATCATTAACTGATGCAAAGGCTAGGTCTCCACTGACAGAGTAAATAATGATAGTGGTTATCTGGTTTTATAGAACTCCAAAATCTGAATAACTCCCTGTGACTCTAGAAATCACCTAACGACCTGCTAAAGCTTTACCATTGGAGGCCTGCATCAAGTTACTTCTGCTATAGTTATTTTAACCCTTTAATAATGATCTGATCTGAAAGAGCAATCCTTGCAGTTGAGACAGAATTATATCTGCACACTTCAAAAGATAACCTGTACAAAAAAAGCTAAGTCTCAGACAATGAAATTTTAAAATGTTAACAACCGCTTTCCTCAAACATCAAACTGGTCCTGTCAGGTCCTTTCTTTTTCATCCCTCTTTTGCCGCTGAACACACCGTTCTATAAATCCCTTTTTATATCATTCTTTGCAGGCAGTGTTTGAAATCCATTTTCAAGACATTTTTAATACCAATTAGGATCAAATTACACCATATACACATTAGTTGTATTGCCACTTCATTTGTTTCAGATCATGCTGGATTGTGAATGGCTGCATTATTCTTCAGGGCAAATGAAATGAAAGCAGGAACAAAGACTGACTATCATATGAGTGATGAAAGGGAAACTAAGATATAGATATAGAGAGGGGTCAGAAAACATAACTTAGCAGGCATTACGAAAGGAGTAGTTCCTAAAAGGATTCTTCAGGCTTATGTGGCATTATCTGGTATATCTTTCTTAGTTTTTCGTAGAGAAATTTGTATTCCTGGGTTGTCAAAAGTTTACTGAACTAGAGGGACATAAATATGAAGGATTAGATGACTGGACACCATTATATAGAGGAAACCTACATCTTCAGTAGTTTAGATTAGCCAGTCATTAGCCAAAAACAAGTGCATGTAGGATTTGGAGGAATATATGTATGATCTTTCCAACTTCTGTACTGAAAAAGCTGTGAACATGTCATTTTTAAAGTTTGTCAAAATGGTGCTATCGACTCCTTGAAATACAAAGATATAGTGATTTTTTTTTTTTTAGGTAAACATGTAAGTCTAACCTAGCCATAAATGTAAATGCAGAAAACATTTGTAGAGAGCTCATCAAAACCATGTCCATTAGCTTTTGATTGAGCTACCATTCTTCAATGGTGGGGACTGGCAGTGGGCTCCAGGTTCTCAGAGGGCACACCCATTGGCTCTCTCAGCTGCCCAAAGATGGGGAAGGCAACATGAGAGCCACACACAACTGTAGCTTCTTCTTGGACTTCAGTTGAATAATCTGGTTAAATGACTACATAGACTCATTTTTGGGTGTTTCCCAGGAACATAAAGGAATTGCCGGAGCCAGCCAGCATCAGTCAAGCAGTCCCTGAAAGGGGGGTGAGGCTTACAGAAAGACAGAGATAGAAAGATGGATAGCAATAGAGGAAACAAAAGCTATGGGATCAGGAGGTCCGCAAAGCCCTCTTTAGGACTTCGGCCCCGAGTTTATTTCACTCCACTCTTTTAAACAGTTCTGGTTTACATATCACACAATTCCTTGTTCCCCAATCAACAAAGCTACATTCCATTGTTAACATTTTTCCCCAAGAAACCCCTTATCTTAACTAACTTCCTTAGGCTATATGCCAATCCAAGGCGCCACCTAAATCCTTTCCCAAATATCCCATAGACGTTTGGCCATTTACAATGTTGATGTGCTGAAGGGCAGTGTTGTTTGCTAAACTGCAATTGAAGGTGATCATCCTCCTGGGGGGCAGAGAGCAGACGGGCAAGGTCCGTCCTCTCAGGGAACCTTTTGTTCCCCGAGGCGGCTCTCCACAGGAATAATATGCAACATGAGGCAAAACTGATATTGCCAAACTGTTGAAACTAACCTTTTCCAAGGCCAGTGTTACTTTGCATCAGTCACTAGATGTGTAAAAAAAAAAAAAAAAAAATGCCAAAGAAGCATACTATCTTGCTGCTGGGAAATCTGCATGTACAGTATGAGAATAAATCATACAGGAGCCCACCAAAACTGTGCATTCTGTGCTTTGAAATGTTACAAGTCAAAAGTAACACAATGGATGTTTTCCTTACATCTGAAATATGGAGTTGAATCATTCCTGGAATGTTTTCCCGTTCTCTTGGATGAAATTATACATATCATTTTTGAACACTATACAGTGATGTCATTAAAATAATAACACCATTAATGTTAAAAGGGGAACTCAACAATCATTCAATCCAACCCGGTCATTTTCTTAAAGAGATATGACATCCAAAAAGGACATGTCTTATCTGAGGTCACAGTTAGTGGCAGAAAAGAGACCTTGGCTGCCCATCTCAGAGCCCAACCTAGTGCTCTCAGCTCTGGAAAGTCACTTCACACGGTACAAGGTAAATGCAACAGCTCATATAAAAACTGATTTTTCATAGTAAAGATTTGAAAATACAAAAAATTAACATCATAACTTCTCCCAAGGCAAGCATTCTTTTCCTGTTTTGTTTTTTCTTCCAGACTTGTAATCAGTATTGTAATGTTTTATCAACCTAGCACTAAAGCACCAACATTTTTGCAGAATCTCCCTATTTCTGATAGCTGCATAATAATGCAGTCTCGATTGTGGTTTGGTTTTGTATTGTTTTCCTCAGTAACATCACACAAATCCCTTTGTTTGGGGAAACCTATTCTAAGGACATAATCCTAATGTGAAATTAGCATTATTTGGACCAAGTGCTATTCAGTTGTCACTTCATGATGATGCCTTAGGAATTACAGGACCTGAGCACGAGGGACAAACCCGCATGCTCACTCTAAAGAAGCTGCTGGTTAGCCACATGAGTTGTCAAGATCTGAAAGTCCTTCTTAAGCTCAGCCACTCAATTAGCAAATATTTGTGTGAAAGATTTGAGAGGGAGACACACAGCAGTTTCCCTCAGAACCGCAGTTTGTTACTACCTTTGAATCCCAAATCCTCACTTTGTTAAAAAGGCACACATAGCCTAATAAATGACATTTCAATTGAGGCAAGTGCCTGAGAAAAACAAAAACCTCTCCCATCTGCCAGTCCATTTTGACTATATGAAACAAGTTTTCATTTCAACCTCGTTTTGCACAATCCCTGGACTGTTTCCTTTAACAAAAAATCAGCTGTCACTTCAGGGATGTCACTAAAGCAAAACCTAAGTAGGAAGGTAAAGCTCCTGAGAAAGAATGCCATCTAAATGAGTGGAAAGCCCATTTTGGTACTTGCACACTAGACTTGCTACAGTATTTTGAGAATGCAAAACCCGTGGTCCCTCTCAGGAAGCACCTATTCCTTCCCCTTCCCCCCAAAGGTGCTTCACCTTTGCCTTTCTCTCTAAGCTCCAAAGGCCCTCCTGCTTTCATAATTTGTTTCCTGAGCCTGCACAGCCCAACTGGATCACTTCTACTACCTCTGTAATGTTCTAAAACCTTTTCTTATAATTGAAAAAAGAATATTACACGCTACTAAATCACCTGTACAGCTGATAACAGAAGTACTGTGGATGTACCCTCTCCTGGGATACACATGCAGTTCACATTTTCCATCCATTTTGTCACCTTTGGCTATAGGAGCCTTCATCTGTAGCGGACGCTTGGCGCCTGAGGAATGGGAACATGGTGTAATACATAGATCTTTCACGTTGGATGTCACGTGACGCTAGCTATTAACCTACAGAGGACGCTCCATCAACTCACTACCTCAATTAAGGGTAGCTGTGTAAATGTTTCATGAAGTGAATGACTACTTTGTTATTTTCTTCTATTTTGAGAGTCTGTCACTCCTATTGACATCTGAAGGAACCTTATACACACTTCGCAGAGCTGATCCACTGATGCTATGGCTGGCTATCCAGAGTCATGCCCTCTCTCCAAAAGGCTGGAAATCTTCACGCTTGCCTTTCCAGCCACAACTACAGCTAGGAGTAGTCATGCCACTCAGACTACTGGGAAGAAAAACTACTGGAGTCTTCTGGGAAAGCTTTTGCTTTCTGGATAAAAGACACAGATGAGGGGGGTCATGACTTCCCCTACTTCCTGACTGGAACATACATGTAATGTCCACGGCTGGTCAGTCACCTCAACACTATGAGTTAAAAATGAGGAACTTGGTCAGAAGCCCTGAATTCTTGGCTGATAAACACTAACAATTACCTATATCCAGTTTTTTAATGAGAAAAATAATTCCCTATTTGTTTAAACCATTTAATAGTCATATTTTCTAATGCATACTATCCATGGTATTCATAGCTGCTTTCTTATAGCACAGATCAAGCACTTCTTTGTAATCTCTTCCAGCTTTTTTAAAACTCCAAATAAAATTATCACCTAATTCCTAATCAAATTAACACAATTATTTAAACATACTAAACATACATACAATAAATATGACAGTACATGTGTCCATGTGTTTCTGTAATAAAAGTACAATTCATCAGCACCCTGGCTATATAACAGCACATCAAGATTCAGAGTATTGTAGCTAATATTACATGAGACACTGGCAGGAGTTACCATATATTACTAATCTTTATTTTCCAGTTTATATGTATGCTTTTGGAAGAATTCAGGAAGTTAAATTACACACTTTAAGTTTAGATATGTGAAACTATTTGTCAAATATTTCAAATTAAAGCAACTTGTACAGATAATACCAATGATAAATTACGTGAGTCTAGAAATTTTATTCTGATTTTAAAAATATACACATTTTATTTATATTAACACATGTGTTCAGTATAATAACAGCTCTAGTTTTACAGATTGGCTTATAAAAGAATTATAAAATGTCTTAAAAAATAAAATCTATATGTAGTATAGCTTTTATTGAATTGCAAGAGATGATTTTTTTTTTTTTTTTTTTTTTACACCAAGCAACCTACTGGGCTGCTCAAGAGATGAATTTTTATTTAATCATACATGTAAAAATATTTGGAAACAAAATAATGAAGACATCATAAGTCCAATTTCCTGTGTTCTGGGATTAATTTACTGTTTCTTCTATACTTAGATCCCACCATCCCTACCTCTAGAAACTGAATAAGGCAAGGGATAAAGTAAAAAAAATAAAAGGCAAGGGAGATACATTAGGTAAGTAATTATTTCTAAAGGAAGTCTGATCCATTCCCCAACCTTCCCTGGGTTGTGTTCATTTACCCACAGGGTTGGGTTAACTACAGCACCTACTAAATAAAAAAGACGCTGGATTTTAACTAAGAATGCTAGTGTGCTCCTGAGTAAACAGGTAAAGTTTTTATAACAAAGGCAATTACACCTAAAAGCTTTTTTTTTTTTTTTTTTTTAACTGGGGGACGGTTTTAGACATAGAAATCTACAATTTCAAATAGACCAACCTCAATGAACAGTGAAATGGAGATTTCTTAACTTTTACAACCTCTGTAATACTGTAGAAGTTTCTATTATATATAACTTCAGAACACTAAATTCTCATAATTATTTTTGCTGATCATTATGTCAAACGTCAAGAGTTAACCAATCAAGAGTTATCAATAAAACTAGTATTTCATGCAAAAGTAACGCTTATGATAAATTACCTTTTCTAATATGACATTAATTTCCTTTAAAAAAAAGGTACCATGTACTAAAAACAGTGCTATACCAAGTAGTATTCCTGTATACACGTTTCTAATACAAACTAGCTATAAGCAAGAGCAAATAATCAGCCACATAATAACAAGGCAGATTATATGCTTTCATTAACTGTCCTATGAAAAGTTATCTTTAAAGGAAATTTGGGAGGGCTATAATTTTTATTTTATGGAACTACTAAATGATTTATTTCTAATGTTCAGCAATCCCAGTTTATTAAACACGGAAAGCTCTGGTAATCAGAAAAGGCTTTGTTTTTAAGAGTAATTCCATGAAATTCTCGACGTCATATTAAAGAGTAACAAATTAATACATGCCCTATAGAACTGTGCTCTTCAGTACAGGCCACTGGCCTCATGTGGATAATAAGCACTTAAATGTGGCAAGTCCACATTAGTAAAATACACACCAGATTTCAAGGAATTCAAATAAAAGAATATAAACTAGCTTAATGATTTTTAATATTGATTGCATGTTAAAATGATATTTTGGATCTACTGAATTAATAATTATATTATTAAAATTAGGCCCAGCTGTTTATTTCTTTAATATTGCTGCTAGAAAATTTAAAATGACATATGGCTTCATATTCTTTTTCTATTCTACAGCAATGCTATAGAAACAGGAGACTCATTAATCCCAACCCACATCCTTACATTTTTATCATTATGGCACTTGAGATAACATATCCTACCTAATAAAAGATTAATATGCAAATTGATTAAGCCACGCCCACCAGCCAATCAGGAGCAGATTATGCAAATAAATCCCAACCAAGATGGCTGCCACCACTAAGAGCAACAGGGAGGCTTGGTTTTCCCCAGCAACAGAGGAAGCCAATCTTTCTGCCTGCAGTTGCCGGTCTAGGCCTCCACTCAATGCTACAAAGATTCAATTACAGAAGATACATAATCTCAACAGAAATGGCAGCTGCCATAGAGTTGGAGAGAGAAGAGGCTAGGGTTGCTGGGGCAATGGAGGAAGCCAAACTTCTGCAGCCCTAGCCTAGGCCTCCACTCTACACTAAAAAGTTTCAAACAGAAATGGCTTTCACCACAGAGCAAGCAAAAGGCTTGGCTCTATTCCAGGCTACGAAGTTTCAATTGTAGAACATAAATTAATCCCAGAATCCAGGGGCTCTGCTTGGGTCGATGGGGAGCGTGGCTGGCCTGCAAACCACCACAGGCCCCTTACCCAGGACGCCCCACACCCCAAGGAAACTCCCACCCTGAGCCAGGACACTCTTCAGGACAAACCAGCCGGACCCCACCCATGCACCAGGCCTCTAGCCTATCTAATAAAAGAGTAATATGCTGATTGACCATCACTCCAACACACAAGAGGGCTTCCCCCATGTGGTCAAAGATCCTGTCCCCATGTAGACACAAGATCGCCACCACAAGATGGCCAGCAGGGGAGTATGGTGAGAGGTTCCAGGCCTGCAAGGGAGAGCAGTTGTGGGCGATGAAGCCAGCAGGGGAGGGCAGTTGGGAGGGACCATGTCTGCAAAGGAGGGCAGTTGGGGGCAATCAATGGGACCATGTCTACTGGGGAGGGCAGTTAGGGGTGACCAGGCCGGCAGAGGAGGGAAGTTGGGGGCAAACAGGGTACCAGTTGGACATAAGTTAAGCTGGCAGGGTAGTGGTTAGGGGGTGATCAGGCTGGCAGGCAGGAGCAGTTAGGGGCAATCAGGGAGGCAGGCAGGAGAGCCTTTTGGAGCTAGCAGTCCTGGATTGTGAGAAGGATGTCCGACTGCCCATTTAGGCCCAATCCTACTGGGATCGGGCCTAGTTGGATGGTCAGAGATCCCACAAGGGGTACCAGATTGAAGAGGGTGCTGGCTGGGCTAAGGGACATCCCCTGCCCCCCACCCCACCCCAGCCCCTGTACACAAATTTCGTGCACCGAGCCTCTAGTTTTAATATATTAACACAGGTTCCTGAGCTTAGATTCAAATACAACTCTATCTTAAAAACAAAACAAAATTCTATTCTATAATCTTTTTCATCATCTTCTGTATACTGGCAAGTTGCTAAATTTTGGTTAGTTATGAGTCTGCAAATAGGCAAAGGGATCTTTTTGGGAGATGAAAATGTTCTAAAACTAGATTGTGGTGATGGCTGCACAACTATAAATGTATTAAACAATCACTGGCCTATATACCTACAACCCGCAAGTTGTATAGCATGTAAATTACACCTCAATAAAGGTGTTTGTTTTTAAGTATATAGTGAGAGCCCAGTAGATCTGAAGTGCCATTTAGGAACTGCATATAAATTTTAGGTAATTTGAATATAAATTTTCAAACCATATGATTCAATATTGCAATGAGAATTTTTCTATGAGTATCCTGTTATCTGCAGTTGGTCTACAGGCAACAGTGGATTATGTAATCATTCCCAAGAGGTATAAGCAGAATACGACAAAGAAAACATTAGAGTAACTGGGAGTGGACAGTTCATTTGTGTTTAGGGGTTCCTGATCAGGCAATCACAGCCTCTACGTACAACATTGTTGCAAATCCTTTACCCAACCTGGGCACCTTGGAACTGAACATCTGTTGGTATTTCTCCATCTTGGATAGAATACTTAAATATAAGAAACTTCCTACTCTACACTAATGAAAACAAATAAAAAAATACATAGTCAAAACTAACATTTAATAAATTTCCATGGGAAACTGAAAACTAAACTACCGAGTGTTTTTTTTTTTTTCTATTACAAGAAGAAGAAAAAAAGTGGAAGAAAAATCCAGCAACAAAGTTACAATTTAAAAAAAAATTGATTAATAAGTTTCAAGTTATGAAAATAGGATCATATACATTGCTTCTATCAGTTCTTGACAAATTATTTTCAATGTAAAACTTGTGAGATATTCACCATGGATACCGCAATACTACAACTATTTATTTATTTATTTATTTAACATCATTGCTAATAGCAAAAATATAGACAGAAGCCAGCTCAGCTTTTTTCCACTTTATCAAAATGGGTCTGAGAACCTATGACTTATGCTTTCTTTACACTCATGAAAACACAGCTAAGTAAAACACAGATCCAACCTTCATGCACTTGAATGCCTATATGCTCTTGTGCTTTTTTGTAGTCTATCTGGCATGCATTTCCATAGTTCACTTTACCCCTATTAACCGCCCCACCCCAAAAGGAAATACAATAATAAAGCAGAAAGTACTCACATTGAACACTGAAATGGATTTCAAGATGTGTACATGTACACAGATACATACAAAAATTTGCCTGGACACATTGAGATGACTCAAGTTCTTATTTTAGAAGTAAACTAGGTGGATAGTTCAAAAGCCAGAGTCATTTGGGATATTAAAATCATGTAGAATGTTCCTTTAAGGCAGCCATAGAATCAAGGGACCAATTATTATTGTTCATTCTAGTTACAAAATGACTCATCTAGCATTAGGGTAAATCTCTAAATGCATTTGTTATAGTTTCAAATAAGGGTTTCATCACAATTATGAATGTTTATGAAGTAGTTACTAATACTTTGAGTTGAGTGATACTTTTAAAACTGAAACATGTACAGAATATTCATTAAATTTGACCTTCTAGAGATGATTCCCTGTTGCTAAATATAGGATACCACCAGCCACTTCACAAAACTCAGACTACTACTGTTCAATCAATGCTATGTCCCCATCACAAAGTTGGCAGTTTTTGTACTGCTTCTTTCATGCATAAATGTTTTAAGACTCCCAACATAAATACACATAAAAAACAATAATGTTTTTAAAGATATTCACAAAATATTGCTACCTAGGTATCAAAATTGAATTGCATTTGATTTGAATCTATAGTTACTATAATATCTATCCATTTATTTCTGATCTTTTCAATACTTGGAGCAGTGCAAGTCAGTAGACAATGAAGTTCATATTTATAAAATATAAAGAGCCTTTTCTTTACCAAAAGCACTAATATTTAACTTTAAAACAAAAACTAAAACTTTTACAAAATGTTCATAAAGCTCTAAAATAGATTATTTTAACCTAACGGCATGAAGCTTGTGCTCTCTCTAAATTTCACGCAGCCAAAAATTCAGACTGAGGCACTATTCATTCTCTTAAGAGTTTGAGTCAAAGACCTGTTATCTACTTGGAGGTGGATTTCTGTCATGCTCTCCATTTGTAGACACACAGACTGCCATACCAAACAAAGTGCAAATAACTATTTTCAGAAAACTACAATGCCCTCTCTTAGAAGCTATTTACTTTAGGAATAAAATAACACAAAAATATCTCAAATTTTTCTACAAGTTATAAAGATCAGAGAAAAGGGTGATGATTTTTATAGGCCATGCAGCTTGAAAGGAGTTGATTCAGAGGGTCATATTACTACAAGTTTAAAGGTCTTATGCCTTTCATAAGGCTTTTTGTAAATCACCATAGAAGTTGACTAAAGTGCTTGCCATGGCTGTATCTACTGCAGACTGAGGAATCATCCCACGGAGATCCGTCTGAATATAGCCTGTCAAAAGACTCTGGTTTGTATTGTCTTTAAGCGGAACACAAAACCAACCGCAGGGATGGTTATATCCACGAACAAATTCTGCTCTCTTCTCACTCCAGTCAAGGCTGATCCCTACAAGGCAATTTTAAAATAATACTATTAATAGGAGTGATTGACATAAGTCTAAAACTCTCATTTAAAAATAATAGATTTCTTGTTTCAGTATGTCTTGTTATCCCTATAGTTGAAAATTCAGCCCTAAGAGGGACCATGGAAGAATGAAAAAAAAAAAAAATTACCACGTAGATTTCTAACAGGGAGCTAAGACAGGTAATGTGTAAACTCTAATCCCTTCAGAATGGATGGTATCATGTCATCTTGGTAACTCCTTGGAAACTAAGAATCTTGGATGTAGCATCCAGGCCTCAAGGTGCCAATAACAAACCTATGGACCCAGCCAGTATGGCTCAGTGATAGAGTGTCAATCTATCAACCAGAGGTCATGGTTCAATTCCCAGTCAAGGCACATGCCTGGGGTTGCAGACTTGATCCCCAGTAGGGGTGTGCAGGAAGCAGCCTATCAATGATCCTCTCTCATCATTGATGTTTCTCTCTTTTCCTCTCCCTTCCTTTCTAAAATCAATAAAAATGTATTAAGAAAAAACATACAAAACCTATGGTACCACTACTCTCCACAGGCACTCCCATATCCAACTTTGGTAGTAGCTGGTAAACAATAAACAAATAGATGTTTAACTACAATTGGGAACTCAAGTATATACAGAAAATGTATTAACTTACCTATAGATATATCTTAGGAACCAGGAACCTTCTAATAGCACTATTTTTAGTCTCAAAAAGAAAAACTGTACACAACTCAGAGGAGAGTATCCTAACATAAACCAAGTCTATTTGTGTGTGTGTACAACTAAGAAGCTATTTTTCATTTACTGGATCTTTCTTAGAGGCAGTCATGTGATCCATGTTTGTTAGCTGTGACCTGGAGCAGCAGTCGCCAACCTTTTGGACCTCACAGACCACCAGTGGTCCAAAGGTTTCCTTAATCCAGCGGTCACCAACCTTTCGGACCTCATGGGCCACCAATGGTCTACGGACCACTGGTTGGCAACCAATGATCTGGAGGATAGCATGTAACTGGAAATAAAAACCTAAATTTCAAAACCCTTCCTGATATTGTTATTTTAATCCTAGAGTTCAGCATTTGTAAATGAGGTTTAGGATTATAAAATAATTATGAGACTATATCTTGCATAGGAAAAAAAGTCTAGCCTGGAAAACTCAAATATTTAAAACAAATTGAAAGACAGCATATGGTTTTGATATCATTACCACAGGATAAAAGCCCTCCGTTATAGTCCACAGTGTAGGAGAAATCAACAAACTCTCTTGGGGAAATGATATTCCAAAGCTGACCAGCAGTAGTGTAACGCATCACACAGCAATTCTGAAGGACAAAAGTTAACAGATGTTACTTACTATTCTAGGGACACATACATAGACTCATAGAGCATAAGTTCATCCTTAGTAAGGAACTAATACTCATCTAAAATGTCTTATAATTAGTAGTAATTCTTACAGTGATTCTGACAGGTTTAGATTTCTAAATCTCACTGCTGCTATATATACATGAAGAAGATATATAATAAAAATATAGAGATGTTGCACTAATCGGTTTGTCTCAGTGGATAGAGCATCGGCCTGCAGACTCAAGGGTCCCAGGTTCAATTCCGATCAAGGGCATGTACCTTCCTTGCGGACACATCCCCAGGAGGGAGTGTGCAAGAGGCAGCTGAATCAATGTTTCTCTCTCATTGATGTTTCTAACTCTCTATCCCTTTCCTCTCCATAAAAAAAAATCAATAAAATATATTTTAAAAAATATAGAGAGTTGTCACCTCATATTCAAATATCTAATTCAATAGTCGCTTTGTATCCATGGAAGTAGGTGGTGTAGCCCCCTTAGATATTTAAGATAAAACACAAAAATACATTCACTAAAACACCACATGATTCAATAAAGACATTTAGCCCAACTGGCATGGCTCAGTGCTTGAATATCAGCCTCTAAACCAGGAGGCCATGGTTCAATTCCTGGTCAAGGCACATGCCCTGGTTGCAGGCTCAATCCCCAGTAGGGGGCATGCAGGAGGCATGCCCTTTCTCTTCCTCTCTGAAATCAATAAAAATATATTTAAAAATAAATTCAAACATGGCAAGAACTAAATTAATAAAAATAGAAAAAGACAGGAAGCCACTTTTGTTTAGAGTGACATCTTTGGTCTTTGATTTTGGCTTCAACAGAAAACTTACATACAATTTACTTGGAAACTTGAATATCTGAGTAATGGTGGTGTTTTCAGAATCTAAGATTTCAGAAAATAAACTCACTTCTGACTAACACTCATTAGGTAATATGAGAAAACTGAAGCTTTTTAAAAGGCAGCAAGGAGTCCCCTGTGAGACCTCTGCCATGACTACTTATTCTCAAAGCAATGAATGCAAGTGTGTACACATGCTCCCATACACATGTGCACTCCTCTCTCTCTCTCTCTCTCTCTTTCTCACACACACACGCACACACACGCACACAGTCTGAAGTAATGTTCCTAAACAAATACCTCTTCAAAGTTCTCCAAAATGTCCAATGAAGTCATTAAGCTGTCCCAATCCAAGCGACAGGGACCTGGGCGTATATGGTCCATTATATCGTTAACAACACCATCTATAATGCCTTGGGCTTTGAAACTGGAAAGAAAAAAACAAGTCAAATACTACTGAATGAAAAATTTCAGCATGCCCTCGTACGTAGTTCAGAACTAACTAGAGCAAACAGAGCGAACATGTCAATGAAGATTAATTGACTGATTTTTTTATTGTTAATCTTCACCGAGGACATTTTTCCACTGATCTTTTGGAGAGAAAGGAAGAGAGAGGGAAAGACATCGATGTGATAGAAATAACTAGGATTGGTTGCCTCCTGGATGTGCCCTGACAGGGCCTGGGCCAGGGAGAAGCCTGCAACCAAGATACGTGCCCTTGACTGGAATCGAATGTGAGACCCTTTGGTCCACAGGCCAGTGATCTATCCAC
Source organism: Antrozous pallidus (assembly GCA_027563665.1). Taxonomy (NCBI): domain Eukaryota; kingdom Metazoa; phylum Chordata; class Mammalia; order Chiroptera; family Vespertilionidae; genus Antrozous; species Antrozous pallidus. Next base: position 68,953,317 of record CM050512.1, read on the forward strand.
TGAGCCAAACCAAATAGGGCAGTGAGTATTTATTAAAGAGAGTAAATCCCAACAACCTTTCTATCAATTATTTTATCAAAATGTATTCTTTGTCTTCCAACGTAGTAAGAAATCTGAAGGCTATATTTTATGTTATCACGAACATAGTACTGGAAAAGTACCATCATGTTATGCCATGGCCAAAAACAACCTGCAGAACACTGTAATGTTTCCATTTATTTTGCATGCTATTCTTTTCTCAGTTATACTCTAACATGTTATCAATATGAACATATTTTATAGACTGGAAGAATATATATGCAACACATATAAACAGAGAATATAAGTATAATACAGGATATATAATTAATTCCTATAAATCAATGAAAAAAATACGGGCAAAGGATATGATTAAGATTGACCTGAAATGTCAATATATTTAGAAAAGTGGTGTTTTCAGAATCTAAGATTCTAATCAATCAAATACTAGTAAGATACCATTTCATGTGCCTCAGATTGGCAGAAATTATAAACTTAGTGATACTTGAGTGGAAGAGAATGAAAACTCTCAAACTGCTATCACCACTTTAGAGAGCAACTTGACAATGGTTAGTGAGGTTGAATGATACACATCCCTAAGACCCAGGTACATACCCCAAGAAAATCACACATGTGTAGGAGACATACTAAGTTTACTATAGCACTATACTTTATTGGGAAGAACTGACAACAACCTACCCATACATATAAAAGCCCAAGTGATCAGACAACCAGACGACCATCCAGTAGCTATGACATACACTGACCACAGGGGCAGATGCTCAATGCAGGAGCTGCCCCTAGGTGGTCAGTGTACTCCCACAGTAGGAGCATTGCTTAGCTGATAGACGAGCACCAGATGCAGGGTTCATGGCTGGCGAGTATAGCTATGGAGGCACAAGTCTCTCCTGTGGATATTCCCCCTGCACTCCCCTCCCCAATCCGGACTGGGACGGGAATGGGACTGAATGGGTGCAAGGATGTGATGATGAGTGGCAGCTGCGTGATCATGGGCATGCCAGTATCACCCTAGCACAGGCATGCAGAGACCATAGTAGAGTGGCAGCAAGCCTACCTAGTGGTGGCAGCAGGAGCAGGTACAGCAGGGCCGGGATGAGCAGGAGCTGTGCAGCCCCTGTCATGCACTACTTCACACTGTGCGGGATTGACAGTGGTTGAGGCAGCAAGCAATGGCAAAGGCAGGACTGGAGCCCAATGAGCTGGCGGGTAAGGCTGGGCTGCAGTGGCATGGAGTCCACTGATCCCCTTGAGCCAGGCTGAGGGACCATATTGGTGCCCCTAGTCTATCCTACCTAATGAAAGAGTAATATGCAAATTGACTGTACTTTCGCTACACCAAATAAGCCACATCCACAAGCCAATCAGGAGCTATATGCAAATTAACACACAACAAAGATGGTTGCTGCCCATGGTAGGATGGGGGCATGGCCAGACAGTGATCAGCCTGGATCGCAGGGCAATCGCTTCACTGGGTGCCCCAGGCCAAGGGGCGAGAAAAGGCCTCAGGCAGGCCAGGCTGGGCTGGGGGCATGGCCAGGCAGTGATTGGCCCCAATTGACGATTGCTTCGCTAGGTGCCCTAGGCTGGGCCGAAAAGGCCTCTTGGCAAGGCCATTTTGCCCCTGGCCTTGGGTAGGCTGGGCCGGGCTGGGGGCAGGGCCAGGAAGCGATTGGTCTGATCACAGGGAGATGGCTGGATGGGGTTCCCTGGATAAGGTCCCCTGCCCAAGGACAGAAAGTCTCAGTCAGAGGCTTTCAGTCTTGGGCAGGCTGGGGGTGAGCCATCAGTAGGACATCCCCTGAGGGTTCCTAGTATGTGAGAGGGGGCAGGTTGGGCTGAGGGACCACCCATACCCAGTGCATGAATTTTGTGTACCGGGCCTAGAGTGTGTGTGTGTGTGTGTGTGTGTGTGTGTATGCCTATAGTGACCAATGACAGATCAACCAGTCACTATGATGCACACTGACCACCAGGGGGCAGATGCTCAATGCAACAGAGGAGGCCCCCTGGTGGTCAGTGCACTCCCCACAGTGGGAGTGCCACTCAGCCAGAAGCCGGGCTCATGGCTGGTATCCACAGCTGCATGAGCCTCTCCCACCTACATGGTGAGTGGGAGCAGTGTGGCACCTGGCCCCCACGAGGGCTCCTCCCCTGCCGCCTGCCGCTTCATGTACTGCTATATCCCTCAAGAGATGTTGGACAGCCAGTTTCAGCCCACTCCCCAGCCTGGCCTGCAGGGATTGGGCCAAAACTGGCAGTCTTATATCCCCCAAAGGGTCCCAGATTGCGAGAGGGTGCAGACCAGAGTGAGAGACCCCATGGATTCGTGCACCAGGCCTCTAGTAAAGTTATAAGTAGGAAATGTGCAAACAGATAAACACATTGTGATATATATATTTATATATGAAAGTGAATGAATAGACTACATGACTAAATCCTGAAAATGAAATACGGATACGATTAAAAGCAAGTTATTAAAGGAAACACATATACAAATATAGTCAAAATATGAAATAGAAATAATATACACATCTTCAAGGTAGCAATTACCTCTGGGGAGGAAAGAAAAGTGAAGAGAAGAAGAAATGAGAAAGAGAAATGTGGCTTTAACTCTGTATCAAGCAACATTTGGGAGGGGGGTATTTTTTGTTTTCTTTAAATAAAACATCTGAAGCTATTTTATCATTTTATAAATTTCAAGTTCTAACTTATATGATCTCTCCCATCCTAAATCTGCTCTTCCCTCCTGTGTTCTCTAACTTGGGGTGGAGGATGTGGAATCCTATATAATAAAGAGTAATTTGCAAATTGACTATCACTCCAACACACAAGATGGTTGCCCCCATGTGACACAAGATGGCCACCACAAAATGGCCAGCAGGGGAGGGAGTTAGGGGCGACCAGGTCTGCAGGGGAGGACAGTTAGGGGTGACCAGGCTGGCAGGGGAGAGCAATTAGGGGCAATCAGGCTAGCAGGGGAGCAGTGATACATCAATCAGGCTGGCAGGGGAGTGGTTGGGGGTGATGAGGTTGGTAAGCAGAAGCAGTTAGGAGCAATCAGACAGGCAAGAAGGCGAGTGGTTGGGAACCAGCAGTCCTGGATTGTGAGAGGGATGTCCCATATTGGAGAGGGTGCAGGCTGGGCTAAAGGATACCCCATCCCCGCATTAATATCGTGCACAGGGCCTCTAGTGGGGATAATAAAAATTAACCCAGTCATCCAAATTAGAAATCTGGAATTCAACTTTGACTCTTCTTTTTCTCTTAACCCTATTCCAGAATCAAGAAGTCATCATGTTTTGACAAGATGACTTCCTATATGTAAAGTGCTTAGAGCAATATCTGGTTCTCAAATGTTGTCATCACTATCATCATCTTCTACCATCACCATCACTAAATCTCTTTCATGTTCATTTGTCCTTTTCAACTCCTGTGCTTTGTCTTTAGTTTGTGCACTGTGTCCAACTCAACATTCCATCAGTCTCTGGATGTTTTGATCACATCTCTTTAAGCATATGAAAAGAGCCACAAATGTCTTCCCAGGAATATACACACCAACACAAAACCTGGCATACAATCTTAGGGGAGCTTCAAGAAGCTAGCCATGGACTCGTGGGATAAAACCTCTTGTCTGAACACTTATTGCTCTCATTTTACAATGCTACTTAATATTATTAGAGTAAATTTAAAATCCTTTGAGGGTCTGGGAGGTGGGGGATTGTGCCATACTGAATCCCTTAGTTTAGCATTCAAAACTCCTGCACATATACGTCCTCCCCATCCTCATACTTTATGTTCTAGCTATACAAATACAATTTCTACCTCCCTAAACTAACTTGAAGTGTTTCCCATCTTCGTGTATGTAATAGATGCAATTCCCTCTGCCTGGAATATGAATCAGTCTTCCATTCCCTAAGAAATACCAATTCTCCCTTTTAGACTCAGCTCACAGATTAGCTCCTGTATGAAGTGCTTTCAAACCACCAAGCATAATGCTCCCTTATCACTATGTACTCTTTCCAACCCCCACTGGCAATTACTGATCTAAAGGATTAACTTTCCACCCTTGCCTACAATGCTTAATCCACCCCCAGTTTCCCAGTCCTCATCATAAATATTGTATGACTCATCTTTCTGAAAACACTATCTCTGGTATTACACTTCAAAACTTTCTCTATAGTTAGTGTGGCCAGACCCGAGTTTCATTTTAAAAAGAGCTGAGTCCCAAGATGTGAACATCCTATATAGTAAAAGCCTAATATAGTGTCAGACCCTTCAATCAGTCACTATGATGTACACTGACCATCAGGGGGCAGACGCTTCAACCGGTAGGTTAGCTGCTGTTGGAATCCAGCAGATCAGGATTGAGCAAGACATGCCCTGCAGCCCTCCTGCGGTCCCTCCTCAGCCCCAATTGTGCACTGGGGACCCTGATTGTGCACCAGTGGGCTCCCTCGACCTAGCCTGGGCCTTCTCACAATCTGGGATCCCTCGGGGGATGTCAGAGAGCTGGTTTTGGCCCAATCCCTGCAGGGCCAGGCCAAGGGACCCCACTGGTGCATGACTCTGTGCACTGGGCCTTTAGTTCTATTATAATTATACAAAGCAATTGTCCCCACTGATTTTAAAAAGCAATTATTTTTTTTCTGCTTAAATGGATAATTCATGTTCAACTACCTGCAAATACCAAAAAAATGGAAATAAAACCACCATTTAGAGGTATACATTTGGTGTTTAATAAAAACATTTCAATATATAAAAATATGTAAAGTCAATTCATGATTGTGCTTTATATAGTTGAATATTCACTTTAGATTATATGGTGAGCATTTTCTTATGTTTTTAAATAATGTTTGAAAATGTTTTTTTGAAAGAATGTAAAATGTCACATGTTCCATAATTTAATTATTCATCAACTGTTGGTTATACGAGTTGTTTTAAATTTTTAATATTATAGGAAATGCTGTGATGGAAGACAAAAACTTAACTACTGTCTTTCTGATGATTTCTTCAAGATAAATTCCTAGCATAAAGTATACTATAGCACTTGAGTAAATGTAGAAGAGTGTTAGAAGAATCTTACATATAACTAGAGGCTGGTGGGGACCAGGCTGAAACCAGCCCAGTGCATGGATTCACCCACAGGTGGGTTCCCTCTGCCTGGTCTGCAGGGATCAGGCCGAAACCGGTTCTCTGACATCCCCCAAGGGATCCTGGATTATGAGAGCATGCAGGCCAGGCCAAGGAACCCCACTGGTGCACAATCAGGGCTGGGGAGGAACCGCAAAAAAGCTCCAAGGTGTGTCCAGCCCATCTTGCCCAGTCCTGACTGGCCGGACTGTAGCAGCAAGCTAACCTACTGGTCGCTATGACGTGCACTGCCCCCTGGTGGTCAGTGCACATCATAGCGACTGGTCGAATGGTTGGACACTTAGCATGTATGTGTATGTATGTATGTATACACACACACACACACATTATATATATAAATGTATATATAAGTATGTATGTATATGGACTAGAGGCCTGGCGCACAAAAATTCGTGCACTGAGGGGGGGGTGGTGCCTCAGCCTGACCTGCACCCTCTCGCATTCCAGGAGTCCTTGGGGATGTCCGACTGATGCTTAGACTCACTCCCCTCAGTCCTCCTGTGGAAGCGGGAGAGGTTCCCATCACCACCGCTGCACTCACCAGCCATGAGCCTGGCTTCTAGGCTTCTGGCTGAGCAGTGCTCCCCCTGTGGGAGTGCACTGACCACCAGGGAGCAGCCCCTGCATTAAGCATCGACCCCGGTGGTCAGTGCACATCATAGTAACCAGTCATTATGTGGTTCGTCTAATTTGCATGTTAGTCTTTTATTATATAGAATACTAAGAAATTAAGATCTTATCTGTCATTTCACATCATTATTTATAATTCCCTCACCATCAACTCAGTCCAGAGGGTTATGGAAATAGGCTTTGACTGCATAAGGTAACTTGCTTCTCAGAAAGTTTAAATCTTAAAAGCAAAGGCCTAATTTTACTGGCAAGGATCATTTAGTAATCATCAATGTTTCTGTGTGTGTATGTATAAAACATTTAGCAATGTCTTAAGAGCTACATAAAACTATTAGAATTTACTTACAGATATCCATTAAATTCTTCTGAAGGTTTTCTCCAAATCGTGACATCTCTCTAGAAAAATAAAAACAGTAAATGGTGATAATTATATAAGTGGAACCTTGGATATAAAACTGACAATTTCCTACTTCTAGAGCAGTGGTCGGCAAACTCATTAGTTAACAGCACAACAACTGAAATTTTTTTTGAGAGCCGAATTTTTTAACCTTAAACTTCTTTTAACACCACTTATTCAAAATAGACTCACCCAGGCCATGGTATTTTGTGGAAGAGCCACACTCAAGGGGCCAAAGAGCCACATGTGGCTTGCGAGCTGCAGTTTGCCGACCACGGGTCTAGAGCATTAGTCTTTGCATTAAAACTTAAGTAAATATTCAGAGGTGCATAAAGTTATTTATAATACCAAATGATCCACACTTGAATTTCTTCTCTATCCTAAAATCCTTCACATTTAAATTATAGACCTACAAGAAAGATTTTTTCAGTAGCTTAATGTGACCCAAATACTGTGAAGATTCACAGATGGCCCTATCTCACTGGCCATTTATTATTTTCCTTAATCCAATCTTTTCTACTGGCACATTTAGACTAAGACATTAAGAATCCTAAATATTTCATTCTGAACTTGCTCATATCTTTTAAAATATTAAACAATTCACATATGTTCTGACAGTGCTACCTTGAGTTAATCCCTACAATTTTTTTCTGGTCATTACCCAAGAAATTCTGATTATCAGAATAGCTAAAGCACTCAACTGGAAGAGTTCTGGATTCTAGGATTGGTTCAATCAACAGCCGTATGATAATTTGGGCAAGTCCTGCTGCTAAAAATACTAACTGGCCACTCTCAGTGTTGAAATATCTGAAACTATTCCAAACTACTAACTACTATACTTCGTGATTTAAGACGCCCATCTTTAGGCTCTTATTGCCGAAGTCTATTCTCATGTCCAATATCTAAAGAACTACCAAAAGCGGTACAGGATTACTATGTTTGTTCCTTTATGACCTGCTAAACCACCCACTTTTTTAGGAAAATTATCTATCCATTTGCAGTATGATCCATTTTCCCATACTATTCTGAAAGTTATTAACCAATTCATTAGACAGAAGATACATCCCAATTAAACAAATTTACCGTTTTTTTTGCAACACGCCACTTATCATCTTCAATGCTATGGTACTGGGTCAGAGTGTTTTTAAGTTTAGTTGCAAAAGCAGCAGCATCGGGCAGGCCTTCCATTTTTTATTTTTTCCCTGTTACAAAGACCAAAATCAGCATCAGCAAACACCACAATTTGATGCAGTAGGGCAGCGGGTTTCAAATGTGGCTTCAAAATAGAATACCCTGGAGAGCTATAAAAAAGACCAATACCTGGACCCCACCCCAAATCAACTAATTGGAATCCCTGATAATAGGACCAGGGCATATAGGTTTTTTTCCTAAATATTTCCAAAGTGAATAACCCACAGTTAGGAATGAGAATAATTTTAAGTTATTAAAATCATTTATATAAAAAATAATACAATCCTATATTTCCTTACTAATAGAATCCAATGAAAATGATTAAATTCTAGGTCACTTAAAGAAAAAAATTTCAATTTCCAAAATATAAAAATAAGACACAAGTCATAGATCTTTAAAAACTTACTTAGATTTTAGCCACTGAAAATTTTTTTTATTGTACTATCAAACAGATTGAGAACTCATTCTAGCAAACAAATGAGAACCAGAACTGGAAACCTCTTCTAAAGAAAGGGCTACAGAACTCCAAATAATTTCACAGTTTTAAAATGCTCCACTGTTTTTAATACTGTATTGCATTTGATGAAGTGTTACAGGATTCAGTTTACAGTGTAATTTGAAAGAGGACTTATGAAGACTTTTAGAACCACTAGTGTCAACAAATGGTTAATTTTAAGGAAACCATTTTAACTATATAAAATAGAAAAATACTATATCGTTAATAATTCCAAAGACAAGGTACTATTCACCATTGTTTTTAAAAGGAAATTATTACTAATATTGAAAGATAACAATATAAGGAATTCTGTTTTGTGATGGTTTTAAAACACTGCTGCAAATTCTTTGACACACCTCCCATGAAGAGGTGGAATCTAGGACTCCCAAGTTCTCTTAGGAAAGTCCAGGCAGGTTCTGCAGGCTTCTTTTAGGATGATTGCTTTGAGAACCTTTGAACAACATGCAAGCATGCAAAAAAATCTGGCTACCCTGAAGCCGACATATGGAAAGCCAAGGAAACAGGGAGAAACAGCAACCACTCCCAGACCCAGAAGCTTAATGCCTAATGGGCATCTCTTGCTTCCCTCAAACTGCCTTAGCCTTTCCATTTTAATAATTTGCTAGTAAAAGTGTAATTGAGCCAGTTGTGCAAAGTCCGAAACCTTGAAATCACATGAGATTCCTATCCACACCCCTCAACCCATTTACCTACAATGTTATTGCCCTACCAGTTTTCTTTGTTTTTCAAATAGGCCAAACTTATCACAGACTTTGGCCTTTGGACTTGCTATTTCTCTGCCTGAATTGCTAGATCCTAAATTTGAGCATGACCAAAAACAACCTATGACAATTTTTCAATTTGAACCTCTTGTCCTTAATACAGTCTTCTATTAAGTCACTATTATAGTCTTATTTTCTTCACAGTGTTTATCATGATCTGAAATTAAATTGTTTACTTATTGGTCTACTGTCTTCTACTCTTTGACCATGACATCCCTAACTAAGAGCAGGGGCCCTTGCCTGCCTTATTCACCACCATAGCCTCACTAATGGGAACACTGCCTGGAACACATCAAGCACCTAAGTGTGTTTGCTTCAAAACAAGAATTATCTGGTCTTCGTTTTGACTCCTTTTGGTTCCATGGTACTCTCTCCAGGAAAAGCCTAAAGGAGAAAAGGTTTGGGAGGAAAAGCTGCCCATTTACAGACCCTTCAAGCCAAGAGAAGATTTAAAAGAAATATCAAGCCTCTATGGAAATAAGGCTTCAATTCTCAACTACAGATGCATGCATTAGTATCACCTTTGTTGTATTTTGAAATAGTGAATGCTATTAACAAAGGCTCTCTCCTTAGTTCCTCTGAGTCCGATGTTTGACTAGGCCCTAGCTCTTGAGTTTATCCTTAGCCCCCTTGGGTTTTGTGTGTGTGTGTGTGTGTGTGTGTGTGTGTGTTTTAGCAAATATCCTGCTAACTCAATTTAGTGAAAATTCCCCACCCTCAAAAATTCCTCAGCCCACCCTCCTTCAACCACTCTGACCTATCTTCAGCAAGAACCCAATCAAGTTGATTTAGCCGGAATCCCTCTTACCCCTGATTTTCCCCTTAGCAACTTTCCTTCCAGTAACATCTTCCCAGTTCCTTGGCAATAAACTCCCACTTATCCTTGTTGCATTCAGAAGGAAGTACAGATCTTTACTGAGGTTTCTTTTTTCCCATTTGCAGTAGTTCTTAAATAAGATTTTCTTTTATCACTTTAACTTCTGCCTCCCTCAAGTTTTGACACTGTTTTTAAATGTTAGCTTTCAGGGCCCACTACTAGGCGTGATTCAGTAGGTGTGTTCTGGGATAGGCTCCAGAAATCCAGGTCCTTTAAAAAGCCACTGATCATTCTGTTATCCAGCCAGGACTGAAAACCACTGATGGAAAAACTAAAGGTGAGAGAAATAAATCAATGTTGCAGTCAATATTTAAATAGTGCAACACAGAGCATACAAGCCATTAAAAACGATAAACACTGAAATGATATAAAGCAGTAGGGGAGGAAAAAAATTTTTTCTCTACCCTCTTAAGGCTTAAGGTTCTGTCTCGGAATGTGGGAATTAAACTGACGAAAGGTTAACAGGAGAAAAGGTGCACAAATCTTATTTGATGTTAACATTTTAATTTAAGGCTCAGAGGCCTTCATAAAAAAGAAGTGTAGTGAAGACTGGGGAGGGGCAAGGGCTAGGTGAAGGGGGATAATGAGGGAACATCTGTAATACTGTAAACAATAAAGAAAAAGAGAAAGATGAAACAATGCATCAGTGCATGATCCTGTTTGGGATCGTGGACCAGAATGAAAATTGTTATGAAGGACATTATTGGGACAAGGAGCAAGATTTGAAATAAAAACAAACTATAGGTTAGAGGAAGCAACACTGCAAAAGGTTAACAGTACATCTGGTAGAAAGACAAGCAAGAGTTTATTGCACTCTTCCAGCAACTTTTCTATAACTTTGAAATAATTTCTAAAGATAAAATTTAATAAGTTTTAAAAAAGTATCCTAACACTTTAGAAAACAAATAACAAAATCATGAGGTAATCACTAAAATATTTTATTTACCCCAAAGTTTAATCTATACAGAGAAAAAAAAAAAAGTGGAGACCCTAAAATAGTAGATAGACCCAGGGCTTATCCAGCATTTTAATAAAGGGTGATTAATTCTGGAGAAGTGACAAGATGAGGAAAAGGGATTCGGCTTCAGGGTTGGTAAACTATGGGAAGTAATTATATGGAAGAAAACAATGGAACATAGGGTTATTTTAGTAAAGTTTGTGCAGACCATCTTGATGCCAGCTACCTGTCTCCAGTGATGAACCGTCCTCCTCCTGATGTAGGAGGGGAAACAGAGAAAACCCTCACAAAGGGAAATGTACCTCCTACTTTTAGGCAGATAGTGAGAGGAAAAGAGCTCTTTTTCATTTGCTGCTTATTAATTGCCTTCAGCTCAAAATAATCCTTATCCCAAGTGGTATATTGAAACAGAAACATGGAAAAGTAGAGAAAATTCAATAATATAAAATTTAGGATCTATGTAAGTGGTGCCAAATATATAACAAGTACAGGTCCTACTCGCAGACTAAAAGTGAATGAGCGCATTCAAAAAGTCTGCCAGTCAAGAATATATCCCATTTCCACTCAAGAGACTGCCAACTTGATAGCTAGTACAATGATCTTATTCAAGAATATATTATAAACAAGCATAAGTTCTTAGAGAAGACTTGCAAAAGAAATTTCATTTATCTATTACTAGGATCATCATAATTAACACAATGTTATTTAAACCCAAAGTCACCTGCCAGAAAATCTTGTGGTTGACAGATAGTTTTCTAAAAATATTCGATAGAAATCAAAGAGGAAATGAAAAGCTACTATTATTATAAACAATGTTATCTGTGCAAAGCCAGCACACAAAATGTAAGCAATAAAAGCTACCTATAAAGATAAGAATCTTTAGTAATCACTCACTCCTACTAATCAGTATAAAGCCCAAGCTCCTTAATATGGCTTACGGGCTCCTTTCTGAACTGGCCAAGCTTCACTACCTAATTTCTATTCCTCTTTCCTGAATTCCCCTGAAAATTAAGTTAGTTCCTCCTCCCAAGTTTTCTCACAGCAATTCTGTAATGTAATTATTCACTTGTCATCTCCCATTTAACTGTAAATCTTTGGGGCAGGAAATGTGAAGTCTAGCATGCTGTTGGAACAAGTGAATAAAGCAGAAAATAATGGTGAGCTACTAGCCTGACTTATGGAAGACCTCAAGATATCTAAGCCAGGTCCATTTATACTAATCATCTTTGAGCTTCTGAATGGCTAAAACTTCCATTAATGTAATGAAACAACAATTTCTCAAAGAGGTCTACTATTTTATTTATCAAGCATCTAGTGTATACCAGGTCCCAGAATGACAGTGATGAATATAATCTAGTTTTTGTTTCAAAATTGATGTATTCAACCTTTCAAGTAAATTTTTAACTGCAATAATAACAAAAACAAAAACATTAATAATGTTTTTTCACTTTAAGGGTAGGGGAGTAGGAGATAGGAAAGGAAGAGAATAAACTATAAATTTGGAAAGCTCTCTTTTAGCCAATGAACTATTCAATCAGGCAAATAATTCTTGCATAAATTTTTGTTCATCAAGATAAGTCCAAAATGGAATAATGGTTATTGTCTAAACCACCTGGGTGGGCAGACATGACAGAGGTCCTATTCCAGGACCAAAAAGGAGCAGTATTTGGGTTATCAAAGTCTTGGCCCTCTCCTAATATAACAGGATAATTCACGCTAATTGAATGGAAAGCATATCATATGCCTTCCTGCAATCTCCAACTGTGGAGGATGTCAGGAAATGTTTTAAATACCTTTTTGAACTCCCTCTTTATAATTCTTTTATTCCCTTTCTTGACCTTTTATCAAGAAACTCTCCAACTCTACCACTTACATTTCAGAAAGAACAAGTACCACTTAACTTTATCAGACTCTAAGAGCTTCATATATAAGATTATATGCTCTCAACAGTTTTATCACCCAGTGCTGAATAATGTCTATCTTCATGTTTTACTTACTTTAACCTTTTTGTTCATGTCTTCTATATCCATATTTTTGAAGTGATCACTGGTGTAGATAGTGAGTGTCATTATAGAATGGATAACTTTCCCCAGTTAAAATTTTTCTATAGCTGAGACCAGTTTGGCTCAATGGATAGAGCGTCGGACTGCGGACTGAAGGGTCCTGGGTTCGATTCCAGCAAGGGCATGTACCTTGGCTGTGGGCACATCCCCAGTAGGGGGTGTGCAAGAGGCAGCTGATCGATGTTTCTCTCTCATGGATGTTTCTGACTTTCTATCCCTCTCCCTTCTGCTCTGTAAAAAAATCAATAAAATATATTTAAAAAATTAATAAAATAAAATTTTTCTATAAGCACAAGTCAATGATCAATACAACCCCAATTTTTGTCAAATATATGTCCAGTGTAATGGTCACAGGTTGTATTTTATAGAACATAATAAACCCCATAATAAAAAGTGAATGCCATAAAAATCTGTTTCTACTTATGTAGTAAAATTAAGTCAGAATTCATTTCTTAAAAAAGCTCATATAGAAATTGACCTTCCATTGGCCAATAGATGTGAGTTTCATTTATGTGAATAACTTCAATTGAAGATGCCATAGATTTTCCCCCCAAGATGTTGTGCAAACCAACACCTTATAAAGTAAATTATATTTTCTACCTAATATAAAAATTTCAGCACATGCATGATTTCCAATCAATTCTGAATTGGCAATTTAGCTTTTCTAACTCAGTCAACTATGGAGTTTCTCATTTTTAAGAGGTGGCTGTAGCAATGGCCACAGGGAAGCCTATTCTGCAAGGTGACTAGTGTTCCTCTGTTTTAGTGCTCACTTTGACTGATTTTAGCACAAGCTTTACAACAATGTTCAGACTTTACAACATTTAGAGCAACAATAAATTCTTAATATCGCAACTTCAAGTTTATGTCCAAGTTAATAATGTTCAAGCTCCTAGTACTCTAATCCTTTACTTAAAGAATAAAGGTAACATTTTTAAATCATTTACCATGTGATCAATTTTCAAACCACTTTAAATTGTATTTTTTCATTTAATCTTCATAAACAACCTGAAGAGCCTTAATTACTCCCAATTATAGGCAATAGGGAAATCAGGTCACTTGTCTAAGACCAAACAGCTAATAAGTGATGGAGCCAGAATTCCAACCCAGAGCTTCTACCTTCAGAGGCTAAAGATCTATTCTGTAAAACGCTGAAAGCTGATCACTGGCTAGAAGAGATTTTACATTAAAAATTAAGACTATGCATTAGTAAAAAAGAGTCTCTTACCCTTTGAGACAGCATGGAGGGACCTGGACAGTATCATGCTACGGGGAATAAGTTAGAGAAAGACAAGTATCACATGATCTAACTCATATGTGGGACCTTAGTAACAAAAGATGAACTTAGTGGATCCAGAGACATGGTAGCATGGCACAGAGAGAGGAATCTGAGGGAAGTCAGGGGAGGGTAGGTGAGGGGAGGGAAGTAATCAACCAAGAACCTTGTATGCATATATGCATGGCTCATAGCCACAGATAATGGGGTGGTCAGGGCCTGGGGCAGGGCGGGTTGGAGGGGATAACGGGGAAAAGGAGGACATTATGTAATACTTTCAACAATAAAGATTAACACACGTGTATATATGAGACATCATATTGAATTTGCTATAGTTTGTTCTGGTTTCTGAACCCAAAATAGCTCAGATACATTTTCTTTAAATATATTTTTAATGATTTCAGAGAGGAAGAGAGAGAAACATCAATGATGAGAATCACTGATCGGCTGCCTCCTGCACAGGCCCTACTGGGGATGGAGCCAGCAACCCCGGGCACGTGCCCTTGGCCAGAGGAGAACCAGAGACCCTTCGGTCCGCAGGCCGACACCCTGTCCACTGACCCAAACCAGCTGGGGCTCGGGTAATCTTTCTTAATGGTAAATTAAGGATAGCATAATAACACGAATTTACTGCGGAGTTACATGAGTTTAATCACTTAGCACCGAACTTGGAAGACACCTACAGTAAGCACGGGGAAAAACTGTCTTTTATCATCATCATCTCAGTCAATGCCTATGGTGGGCGGATGGATCTTCTCTTGTCCGTGTTTCCACAGAAAACCTGCAAGCACGGTGCCCTTCACAGAACGGGACCTCAAGAATCTTCACCACGACTCTGGGCGCAAGGCTATTACCGCCCCTCCCCATTTAACAAACGGAGAAACTGAAGCCTCAAATCCAGGTGAGTCGTGTGGAGAGGCAAGGAGCAAGCCCAAGGTTACTCGCCCCCTCCCCTCCCCTCCCTGAGACCCCGCTTTCTTTCTCACCTGTGAGGTCTGTACCCGCCGGGAGGCCCCGGTGCGCCATCTCCGCCCTCCACGGCCGCCTCCCCCACCCCACTCCAAGCCAACGCTCCGGGAAAGTGCACCCCGCTGGGCGCCCAGGGCACCCGCCGGGCGCCCTCCGCCTCGTCGCCCCCGCGCCCCCCGCGCATCTCCCCACGGCTACCTGAGAAGCAGCGAGGAGTAGGGGGACCAAGCCGGGAAGCGTCAGACAGGAACCGACTCCCCACGCTCCGAATCACTGACGCCTAGAGCTCTCTAAGCTCCCCCGCCCGTCGGGGCAGCGGGCGACGGCAGCCAATGGGCGTCAAGCCACTGTAGGTATCAGCCAATTAGAAGGCAGCAAGCTGCCCAGGGGAAGGCGGGCGGAACGTCTAGCCACGCCCGCGGCTCGAACCCCGTTTCCCGGAGGGCTAGTAGCAGAAGTTGGCCCGAGCAACGTGGGTTTGCTTGGATTGGCTGGCGTGGCGGCGTGCGGAGTGCTGATTGGCCACCGGGAAATGGAACGATTCCGCGTGGGTGGGAGGTGGCGGGAACCGGCCAGGGTTCCATTGGTAGCGAAGTTTCCTCTGGGCTTGCCTCGGGCGTGGTGTCCCAGATTCCAGCGGGGAGAAAGGCAAACACAAAAGAGGGAGTGAAAGGAGACAGAAAGGGTTTAGGGGGGACTTAATCCCCCAACTATTAAGAGGCAGTACCACGCAGCTGCGCTACCTCCCCCAAAGGTCCAATTAGAAAAGGCGCCTGTGCTGAGGATGACTCGCCCTTCTGCCCTCACTGCTCCGGACTTAACTGAGAGCGCCCCGAGGACGCAAATAAACAAAGCCATTGCCACAGGGCGAATCTTTGTTCTCAGATAAGGGAATTTGGAGCACAGACAACCTTGAAATTAGAGAAGAGGTGTGGCAGGTGGCTTTAACAGCCTCATAAAGTGTTCTGGTTTTAATCTCTTTGAAGGTAACTTTAAGCAAGATTACTTTTGCTATGTAGAATCTTATCCAGAAAGAAATTTAAAGGGATCACAGTGGCCCAATGGTCCCATATATATCGATTACAGGCAGATAAATGGAAAGCCCCAAGAAAGGACATATTCCCCGAGTTACAGATTTGAAGGCAGAGCTGAACTATGACCCCAAGAATTCTGGATGTTTCTTGCAGAACCAAAGCAGTTCTGGTTAGAAACTCCCAAAAGAAGAATCCCTGTGCTGCAGCTAGTTGCTGGGTAGATAAGACCAATAAAACTGCAAGATGTACCACGAGGTATGAAATAGGGACTTGATTTCCACTTAAACGTTTTGGAGGTGGGCAGCAGATCAGAGAAAAGAAGCAAGACACACACGGAGAAACTTTTTTTCAAGGTGTGTCCTTCTGTCTGGGTCACCTGACAGAGATATGGGGGCTACTGCAGTCTCTCTGGTTCTGAAAGGCTCACTCCAGTCAGGAGTGAAGATAACCTTTTATCCAGTATCTGTGAAGTCACCCATTTGATAGGATATTTGGCAAATCTGAATTCTAAAAATTAGGTGTTGGCAAATTATATTTACTAGTATATGTAAAACCAGGAATAGAGAGGAATGCACTGCTACTCCATTAGTCGCTATTGATAGACTTGCAATGAGAATAAATAGTACTTTATAAATTTTAAAATTAGCATCACTAAAAGAATCACCACTCACCAACTGCTATTATTAGCTTTTTTTAAAATCTTACCTCAATGTTTATGTGTAAAAGGAATAATAATTTGTATGGTGATTACTTTTCCATTATCACCTCACAAGTAAAACACACCTATCTTAGGGCTAAGTGGATTCAATGAAATATAAAGTGTATAAAACTTCACACAAAACACTTTCCCACAACTATCTCAAAGTATTACCCATTTATATGCAAACAAGGACCACAATAATTGGCCAATAATAACTAGCAAATTACCTTAAGACAGATTAGTTTCTGAGTAGCTGCACTGGAATTTGCTCCAAGTCTGCTAGACTCAAAAACTGGAACTCTTAACTCCCATAAAAGTCAATGGGTTTCATAACTCTCTGTCAAGCATTTGTGAGGAACAGAAATAGAAGGCCTAATCCTTACCCAGAGGTTTACACCATTTAATGGAGGAGAGGAACAGGTTCTCACACACTTTTCAGAAAAGTAGAAAATTAGTATCTGTTATTATTAGGATTCAGATGTGGGTTCTTTGCTCAGCAGTTTTGCATATTCCCTCACAGAACCCAGTAGAACATGTTTAAGACAAAATTAATGGCTTTTCTTTTTGTGTAAGGGTTTGCTACATAAAGTTATTACATCACACTTATGTCCAGGAGGGTGATTTCTGGTTCTTTGCCTTTTGTTCTTCATCTGTTGTCATGTTTTTCTTGGTTACAAGTAAGGGTAGTTTTTTCCCATCAAATTGGAATGCTACTAAAAGCAAAACTGCTGGTTTGGAAAAAAATATATATCTATGTCCTCTAGAGCTTTTAATGAGGACTTACTATGGACCAGGCACAGTGCTAAGCATTTTACACATATTGACTCATTTAACCCTGATAACAACTCCAAAAGAATGCACTATTTTTTAAAAATATATTTTATTGATTTTTTACAGAGCTGAAGGGAGAGGAATAGAAAGTCAGAAACATCGACGAGAGAGAGACATTGATCACCTGCCTCTTGCACTACTGGGGATGTGCCCACAGCCAAGGTACATGCCCTTGCCGGAATAGAACCCGGGACCCTTCAGTCCACAGTCCCACGCTCTATCCACTGAGCCAAACCGGTCTCGGCCAAAAGAATGCACTATTATTATTATATTCAGAATGTAACTATAGCATATAGGACAACAGACAGTTCCCCCCTCCAAATAATGTTAATATGGAAAAATAAGCTTTTCATCCCAGGTTTAAGTACAAAAGAGATTTGTAATGTATTTGACCCTAAAGAGACAAAACTCATTTAGCTTCTCTTACAAGTTCTGACTCTAATCAGAATAGCTATATTAACAAGTCTAAAACATTTCCAAGAAGAAGAACAGGAAAAAAAAATCCAAAACACAGAAATAATATATCCACAATTTCTGACCAGGAGATAATAAATCTAGAAACAAAATCACATATGCACAAATATCCCTGACTACTTAAAAACTGGAAAAAAAGTAAATAAATAAATAGATCTGTCCCCCAAAATCTGATAAAAAATAAAATCAATTATTGCATATTGAAAAATATTAATAAAATATTTAAAATATCAATAAATATTACCATTAATAAACATGAATTTAAAATAAAATCCCTATAATCAAAACCAGAGACTATTACAAATTTAACATGGAACATTTGACTCATGAAAATTCATAGCTTTAATTTAATTCAGCAAATATGGATGAAATACCTGCTATAGGAAACCTGTTGAAACAGAGGCAGTTTATAAAGTGGCCCAGCTTTTCCAAAGCTGAATTTAATTCTGATTCTTTTATTTATATACATGAATAAATGTGCGCATGTTTTTTTTTTGTTTTTTTTTTCAAATCAATTAGAGTTGATTTTTCTCTCATTAGGATGAAAGAGCCTTTGGGAAATAGAGGGCCCCTTTTCCTTTGCCACACTTTCTCCCTTTGTTTTACCCAGCGATGGGCCTGGATCCAGGAAAAGTTGTGGGTGTTGAAACAGGATGTCCTAGACTCTGTTCTAAGGAAGGAGGGCCTGAAATTTTTTAGCTTTGGCTATGTGGAGACAATGGGAATTCCTGCATTCTTGGGCAGCTTGTGCACCTCGCCTGAGCAACTTTCTGGGTGAGGCCATTTATAGACATGTCAGAATACATATATAAAAGTTACATTTTTCTTTTGTTGTTACAAGTATCATAAACACCCAAGGCTATATTTAAATGAGTTTCCTTAAGCCAAACTGCATTTTCTATATTTGGATTCCATGAAATTCTGTATCATTTCAGTAATCCTTCATGTCTTGAATGGGTTTCTGTTCCTTGTAATCCTTCCCTGACTCAAGGAAGTACAACACTTGGCCCATCCCTTTAAGGAGATTTTTTTACATGCTTAAACAAATCAACTAATATCAACTAATACCAACTATTAGTTACATGTTCTTGTCAAGGAAAGAGACAGAAGAGTTTGCACCACTAACTAAAATGTTACCTGTAAAATGTGAGTAAGAATATTTCTTTCCAGGGTGGTTATAAATATTTGAGAGGCTGGGACAGCTTTTGGCACTGCATGGGCACACAGACAACGATAGTGGGCATTAGGAAGGAACACTTGAGTGAGAACAAAGGTGAGGATATGGAGCACAAATGTCTGTAAATCTCCCATTCATTTGCATCATGAGAGGCATTTTTTAAATAAAGATTTCAAATCCTGTTCTAAAACTAATAAATCTAAAACTACTAAATCAGAATCTTTGGGGATGCAGGTCTAGGAATGTGACTGCTAACAAGCCTCCCTGCATTGTGTCCCCTAGCTCATCTAAGCCCATGTGACTACTGTGTAAGAATTCCTAGAAAAGAAGGGGCCAGAGGAGCAGGCAGCTGTTAAGAATCAGTGGGTACACATGACTGGAGAAACCAAGATGGCGGCATAGGTAAACATCTATCTTACTGCCCCACACAACAATTTCAAAACTACAACTTCATGACAGAACAAACATCATCCAGAATCAACGGAAAGCTGGCTGAGTGGAAATTCCACAAATAAAAGTAAAGATAGGACACTATGACTCAGAGGAGCTGCAGAGTTGAGGATACACACAGAATCAGGTTTGGAACCTTGTGCACAAGAGCAGATAGGGTGAGCTACTACAAACCTGGCTGGTTTTCTCCAACAAGGAGAGAGACAAAAGCATTCCTGCACTGCACTGACTTCCCAATTCTGGGCGAGGTCTGGGGAACCCACACTCATACGGGGTGAAAGTGGACAGTAAGAAGGAAGCATGCTGAAACTCAGGCGTGGCAGAGGTCTGAGATCTTGCAGACAGGGTGCCTAAACTTGGGAACAGCAGAAGTGCGTGAGTGTGCAGAAAGGACTTGTGACTTGCTCTGTCATTCGGGAAACCCACTGGACTGCATTGTTTTACAATCCTGGGTGAGACTTTGGGTGTGCAGACTAATTTGGGGAGAGGCTGAATTGTCCTGCAGCAGGTAGAGCTCAGCGGCAGCTTTCTCTCAGAGGTGCATGCAGCCATTACCACCAGGCACAGGGTCCCAGGTGCCACATAGGGTGGAGCTGATGGGAAATCTAGGTTGCCTGTTCAGCCCAGAGTCTCCGCCCGTCCAACCTGAGCACAGCTGATCCTCATAGCCAATTGGCCTGGAAGTCAAACCCTCCTAGTGCTAACAACAATAATCTAGGCTTAACTTCAAAAAGACTGTGCAACTCATGAAGGGCTGCAATAAGAGTATCCACCTCAGGTAACTGGGGAGGCTGAGCCACTGTCCCTTAGAGGACATCTACCACACAAAGCTAATCGACCAACTCAGAGAAGCAGCCACAATGCAGAGACATGGAAAGAAATCAGATGTGAAAGAAATGGAGGGAAAAAACAATTGGACATAGAGTTCAAAACCACGGTTATAAGGTTTTCAAGAGGCTCCTAGAAAAGGCCGACGAACTTAATGAGACCTTCAAAGAAATGAACAAGACCTATGAGGATATGAACGAGACCCTCGAGGATATGAAAAAGAACCAACTAGAAATTAAGCATACACTGACTGAAATTAAAAATATTATACAAAGACCTAAAAGCAGTCTAGAGGACTGCAAGAACCAAGTCAAAGATTTGAAATATAAAGAAGCAGAATCCACTCAGCTGGAAAAGCAAGAAGCAAAAAGAATCCAAAAAATTGAAGACAGTGTAAGGGGCCTCTGGGACAACCTCAAGCATACCAACATCTGAATTACAGGGGTGCCATAAAAAGAGAGAGCAAGATAATGAAAACCTATTTGAAGAAACAGTGACCGAAAACTTCTCCTACCTGGTGAAAGAAATTGACTTAAAAATCCAAGAAGGGCACAGAACCCCAAGCTATAGGGATCCAAAGAGGACCACACCAAGACACATCATAATCAAAATGCCAAGAGGAAAAGACAAGGAGAGAATATTAAAAGCAGCAAGAGAAAACCAGATACCTATAAGGGAGCACCCATACGATTGTCAGCGGATTTCTCAACAGAAACTATGTAGGCCAGATGGGAGTGGCGAGAAATATTCAAAGTGATGAATAGCAAGAATCTACAACCAAGATTACTCTATCCAGCAAAGCTATCATTCAGAATTGAAGGTCAGATAAAGTGCTTTGCAGATACGAAGCTAAAGGAGTTCATCACCACCAAATCAATATATGAAATGCTGAAAGATAATCTTTAAGAAGAGGAAGAAGAAAAAGGTAAAAATAAAAATTATGAACAACAAATACACTTCTATCAACAAATGAATCTAAAAATCAAGTGAATTAATAATCTGATGAACAGGATAAACTGGTAAATATAACAGAATCATGGGCATAGAGAGGAATGGACTGACAATTCTTGGAGAGAAAAGGGGTGTGGGAGGTGCAGCAAGAGACTGGACAAAAATCATACACCTATGGAAGAGGACAATGAGGGGGGCGGTAAGGGCAGAAGATGGGATGGGTACCGGGTGGAGGGGAGCTATAGGGGGAAAAAAGGGAACAATGTAATTAATAAACTGAACAATAAAGATTTAAAAAAATCAGTGGGTACAATACTGAATTCTCCATGGTATTTGTTTCTATTACTTCCTGTGTTGTACTCTTTTGTGCTATTTGACCTACTGTTTAAAGTTTATGCTCATTAGTTTAAATGTATATATACTTTTAAGAAGAGTTAGGGCATGTTTTAGTAAAACATATTGTACCAATGTATACAAAATATTCATATTTGGAGACCATAATTAAAACAAGCAAATAAAACTCAACTTTTACCTATTGTTCATATATCAAAATATTCAAATGAAAATGGAGGCCAATTAACAAAATTATAATAATCATAAGTGATATAAATAGCTGATACCAAATTCTTTATTGTAGATTGCACCTATGAAATAGTCCAGGCACTGCACTAAGTAGTTATTACCATGACCCTTATCCTGAACATTAGGAAACTAAAGGTAGAAAGGTTGGGTAATTATCCTAAGGCCAAAGCCTAATGAATAGCAATAGTCAGATAGGAACTCTATACCCTTGTTTACTATGCTATTCTCCCTTTCAGTAGAAAGCTAATGTCCTGTCAGGGGCAACAGAATTTCTGTCCTGTGTGGGGAGTTATGCTAGCTCGTGGTTTTCATGGTATGTGAAAGATATCAGGAATTTTGGTGAATCCAGCCCCCAGAAGAACATATAGGTTATCAGAAGAACCTAGATTGCTCCAGGTGTAGTGGAGCACAGTTGGTAGCAACTTGCTGTCTCTTTATTCTAAAAGTTAGTGAAGTTAAAGAAATGTAATGTGTTTAGGTTCATAAACGTTCAGAAGAACACTATTTTATGACTTTAAAGTGTCTCAAACAAAGGAATTTGGGTAGAGGGTGTGTGTGACAGACAGGACTCTAAATGTGCAGGGAAAAGAGAATGGGCCAATGGGAGTCCACATCTTCAGTGGTCAGCAAGTTACCTCTGATGAAGGATTTGTTTTGTTTTTTACTTCATGCAACTATTTAAAACTAGGATCTGCAAATGATAACTTACACTCCAAATTAGGCCCCTAATCTTTTCTGTAAATAAAGTTTTGTTTCAACATAGGAGCACTGATTAATCTATGAACTGTCACACTACAATATCATGATTGAGAAACTGCACAAACACCGTGTGACTCACAGTGCTGACCTCTCCTCTAAAGCATATTTTACAAATCTGGATTTAAGACTGAAATGTTTAACGAGATAAAATCAGACTTGATGCACATCTGAGAGCCCTTATTTCCCTGGAGCATGGATATGAGAGGACATGGGGAGATAAAACCACTTGAAAAAGAATAAAGTATAAGAGAATTCAATTAGATCAGGACCTTTCATTTTTAAGGTCAATTACTCCTCTAGAGAATGAACTTTATTAACCAGGAGGTTACACTTATAATTTTTCAGCTCAGAGAACAGTGTATTTGTACTTGAATAAGCAAAAGCAAAAAGTGATTGTGGTATAGTTTGCCTTGTATGAACCTAATCTTATATTTCTGATTTCACACTTTCTCTCTTACAGAGGAAACTTGTATTATGTTTCTATAAATGTGTCGATTATTAAGAGCCTGCTCTATGTCAGAAATAATCCTAATACATTTACCTTCACACTCTAACTACTTGTTCTTTATCTCCTTCCCCCCTTTTCTCTCACATAAATAGAACCCTTAATTTTTAGCTGGGCACATCATAGTTCAGAAAAACAAACATTTCTGACACACTGATAGCTAGAGCTCTGAATTGACTTGGATCCTATTAATCAGATGTAGTTGTAAGAAATTTGCAAGGTAGAAGTCATGCTTTTGCTACCACAGGTTTGTTTCCCAGCCCTAGTTCAGGATTGCTTTATGGCCTTGTTGGTTTCCAGTACTATAGGAACATCCTCATTGGTGGCCCCACTCTGTTGAATTATTCTCAAAGAATTCCTTGATTATTTCTCAGTACTCCAAATGGTTCTCTAAACCATAACAAAATATATACTAAATCCCTTTCTGATTAAACTAGCTGCAATGGATTCTATTCTCTGCAAGTGAACTCTGACCAATAAAAACATTTAAAAGCAGGGCACTGGATATTCATGTATGTTTCCTTGACTTAACAGTTCAAACTGCAAATGATGAGAACAGGGATAGCAGCGTGGAAAACTGGAAACCCTTATATGCAGTTGATAAATGATTGCCTTTAGAATGGAGATTACATTTTGATCAAGCCTGTTAAATCATTGGAAAAGTTTATAATGGTGTAGATTGGTTGCTTTTGCAACTTTCAGTGAAGTTTTGCAAGAGAAAGATAAACTAAATCTAGATCTAGTCTGTCTACAAAGAAAAATGAAAGGAATATATCTCTGCCAAGGAAAGAACAAAATCTAAAATGGTAGCAGAGAATTTAAACTGTCACAAGAATCTAAAATATTTGTGAGCCTAATAATTTTGTTTTTAATGTTGAAATTTTCAGTGTATCTGTACCTCCACACTGAAGTAATACTAAGAATTTGCTCTAAAGGATCTAATGGCTCCAACTATTTATAAGTATATCTCCAAAGCATTCTGGACTAGACAATGAGAATCAAGCCAACAGTATAGATTAGATTAAGGGTGTTGCCCTATCATTCAAGACCCTTATTTTAAGGCAAAGTAGAACTGCTGTAACAAAGTACCACAAACTGGGTAGTTTAAACAACTGAACTTTATTGTCTTACACTTGTGGAGGTTAGAAGTCTGATATTAAGGTGTTGGCAGGGTTGATTTCTTTTGAGAGGGAGAATCTGATGGTTTATTGGCAGCCTTTACATTCCTTGGCTTGTGGATGCATCATCTTGATCTCTGCCTTCATCTGCACATGGCATTCTCTCTGTGTGTATAACTATGCTCTAATTTCCTGTTCTTATAAGGACACTAGTCCCATTGGATTAGGGCTCCCTCTAATGACCTCATTTTAACTTAATTACCTCTGTAAAGATCACATTCTGAAGTACCAGGGGGTTAGAATCAAACATATTTTTTGTAAGGTGATATAATTCAACTAATAAACACCACTGTTAGGTTGAAAAAAGGCTGCACAGAGTACAGCCTGTTTCTACTTCACAAGTGAGGTGTTTGAGTGTGTAAGAGAAATAGAGATAGATAGAGAGAGAAAGAGACAGAGAGAGAGAGAGAGAGAGAGAGAGAGAGAGAGAGAGAGAGAGAGAGAGAGGATTTGGGCAGGGTAAAATAACTTACCTGTCACTTCCTGAAGTCAGGTAGTCACATCTGCACCCGATGAAGTGGACTTAATATGACTCAGTTATACCTCTTAGGTAGGGTATGAATTGTTCTGTTTGAGAAATCACAGATCTCAGAAATGGAAACGATGATCTATGGCAGACTGCTAGATGTTTTCCAATAGCTATTCTCACCCCTTAAAAAAAAATCTGTGGCAATGGAATCCCTGATTTTTTATCTGGATACAAGACCACTCCAAATAAAGATTTTATGTCTGAGCCGCTTATACAGCAATAGTTCTGGTTATGAATTAATTTCTGCCAATTAGATACTGTACTTTTTTGAACTATCCAGAAAGCAGAGGTAGTGTGGCGGTCTTTGGTTTGCCTGCAGTAGCTTTCCTGATCATGGTAGAGGCATGGACAGGTAACCATTGTAGCTTTCCAAGTGGGAAGGTAGCTTCCTGAACACGGAAGAAATAATAGATGCCTTCAGTGGCCCGGTTTTGTGATGTGACTCTCAAATTTGTTGAGAGCTCAAACTATAACCTATTTTTATCAGTCTCCCCTACAACTCTGTAGGGCATTTAAGACTGTCTAGCAAATTCCTTTTCTTGTTAAACTAGCAGAGAGGTTCTGTTTACTGAAACTAAATGTGTCCAATACAAATTGGAATTATTTTTCCTATTTTATGGATGAAGAAACTAAGCCTTAGAGACAGCAGTGAGCTGGTAAATCAGTTCTTTCTGAGGAAAAAAACAAGTGCCCTGTTTGTAACAATTATCATCATCATGGTAAATACTCCCACCGCGTCTGAATTAAGTTTCCAAAGGTTTTACAATTTGTAGGCAAACCTGAAAAATTAATACTTGGCTTTCACAAGCTAGCTTCTATTTCAACATACCACTCCTGCTTAGAGAAAGTAACTTTCCCAAAGTACCAAGACGGTAAGTATTCAATAAAAAGTTGAAAATAGAATGATACTTATTTTGCCCGAAAGACCATTGTATTTTACCAAGAGAGTTTTTGAGTTCCTACACAACACTAAACAGAAATTTACAACACATAGTATAAATGCCATCAATGTCTTCACTTCAGAGACTTAGTTAATAAGCATTAAAAAGTAGTGGATAAATTTATAGTATTTTTAGATCTTTAGGATGAATTTGAATAGGTAGTCATGGCCAATACTATATACATAGACATAAAAGGGTTTAAACAGCTTAAGACCATCAAAGTTGCAAATGGGACTTATGTGTAAGAGAAATTATTCATAAATTGATAAATTTAAAGTTGGTACTTCTTGGCTGCTATGTGAGTTTGTGGTTAAGGTAGCTATACAACAGACCTGCTAGACAATTCCTAAAGACCACAGATTGAGTGGAAACTGGACACATTTTGGTTACCAAAATATACTGTACTTCCCATTTCTCTAGGTCAATGGTCAAATAGGTTTTGCTTTAAAACATTGCAGGTTAATAATAAATGTGTAATTAAATTAGAAATAGTTCTCAAATTTACTATTTTTTATATAGTAAGGATATAATTAAAAGGGATAAAACATTTAAAAACTAAATAATTCCTTATAAAGGCATGTAAAGTTATATATATAATTGACATAATTATATATATATATATATATATATATATATATAACTTAGATATAATTGCTTTAAAAGCATCTTCCCCAGTTTTTTTTCCCATAGTCTATGAAGAAATGCTTCTTGAAATTAGAAACATTACTGTTTAACAAGTGAGAACAAATGCTAAGACAATAGATATATTAATGATAAATATGGAGACATATGTTTGTCTAAAAATGCTACCACTTTAAAGATAGAAATTGATTTTAATTGCCACTGAATTGGTCATTAAGTGTGACCCGTTCCTTTGTTTTAATATTTCTTCTACTCATCCTGATTCATCTCCATTCTTCTGTCTCCACCACAACCTCATGTTTGTGGTATTAGATTAAAATCCTACTAATAGGGAACAAATCTACTTTCAGTCCTTCTCAACCCAAATCTATCCTCTGCATCACTTCCTGACTAATTTTTCTAAATCACTGTTTTATGAGGCCCATCATCTTCCACATATTAATGGTCCACAATATTACTTCTTAAAGTACTATGGAAATTCATCCCAAGTTAGAAAGAGTGGAAATGTCCAACAATAGAGGATTGTTAAATATAATTTGGTGTTTCAATAAAATAATATGCAGTCATTAAGAACATATGATAGAAAAAATTATTGAGCTGAGGGAAATATTTGCACATTGTTGAACATAAAGAAAGCATAAAACAAGCTACCTAGAAGTATGTACAAATTCTATAAAAGAAAGTCAATATTATTTGACTCAAAATTTTGCTTCTGGGAATTTATTTAAGTAAATACCAAAGAATGGGTGCAAAGATTCCAAGTTCATCTTCATCCAAGAATTATTTTTCATAGCACAAAAATTAGAAACAAGCTACAAGTCCAAAAACATGGGCTTGAATTTCTGTTCACAATCAAGATAGAGTAACAAAAGACATACACAGTATGTTCTCTGACCACAATGGAATTAAATTAGGAATCAATTACAGGAAGTTATCTGGACAAACCCCAAATATTTGGAAATTAAATTACATATGTTTATGTAACCCATGGGTCAAAAAAGAAATAAAAAAGGAAATTAGGAAGAAATTTAACTGAATAACAATGAAAATATAGAGTATTTTTGCTATGAAACCTATGAAAACACACACACACACACACACACACACACACACACACACACACACACACAAGATCTTGAGTCAATGATATCAGCTCCCACCTTAAGAAAGAAGAAAACTTTCACATTCCTTGAAGGAGTCAAACCTACTAGGCTTTTTCAAGAAGAAACAGATAATCTGAAGAGCCCTGTATCTATTAAGGACATTTAATTTGGAGTTTTAAACCTTCTCACAAAGAAAATTCTACTTGCAGGCACATCCCCAGTAGGGGGTGTGCAAGAGGCAGCTGATTGATGTTTCTCTCTCATCGATGTTTCTGACTTTCTATCCCTCTTCCTTCTGCTCTGTAAAAAATCAATAAAATATATTTTTAAAAAAAAAGAAAATTCTACTTGCAGATTCCTTCACTGGCAAAATTTTTAAGGAGAAATGTGATAGAAAAAAATTATTGATCTGTCATTTAAGAAGAAATAATATCATTTCAGAAAACTCTTTCAGAAAACTCTTTCCAGCTCATTCTATGAGGCTAGCATTATTATGATATTAAAGCTTGATAAAGATACTATAAGGAAAGTACATAATGGCATCCCTCCTGAATATAGAAACAATTACTGAATTTTAAGAAATCAACTCTAACACTATATTAAAATGACAATACATCATGACCAAGTAGGGTTTATCTCAGGAATGTGCCAGGAACCAATTCCAGCATGTAAAATTACAAGAGTTTCACCAAAAGGTTGGTGAAGCTTGGGTGGCTCAACAGGGCTGAGTCACATATATAGTTTACCTATTGGAACGGCTAAACAGCACTTCCCCCAAACCTGAATAGGATTGATTGTCTGCTGCCAGACAGCTCAGGGCATTTTATTGCATCCTGCTGGCCAAACACCTGAACAGCTGTAGGCTATTCCCCAGACTTACAATGCTTCTGTAACCTAACCTTTGAAACTTGACCCTTTAAAGTCTATGTCTCCACCTGGCCTTAGGAAAAATTGTATTAATAAATAGCACAGGGTCTTTAGACAAGGAGTTTTTCAAATCCTTTAGCTGAAGATCCTCTGACCCCCAATGACTTTCAAAATTATATTTTGTCCTTGGACTCCTTCTTATTCATCTATGCATCATCTCCTTTCTCCAGGTTGCTGAACCCTTTGTAAAGCTGGGACAAGAACTCCGGCAGGAATGCAAAGTTAGTTTAACATTTGAAATGTAACTCACCGTGTTGACAGACTAAAAATGAAAAACAATATGATCATCTTAATAAATAAAGAAAAAAACATTTGACAAATACTTAGAATCTGATCTGGGTTAAAAATACTCAGCAAACTAGGAACAGAAAGATAATCCTCAACCTTATAAAGGGCCAGTATAAAAACCGTACCACTAACATTACAGTTAAGGATGAAAGACAAAATTATTTTCCCTACACTGAGGAAACAGGCAAAGATGTCTACTCCCATCACTTCTAGTCAACATTGTACTGGAGGTTTTACCCAGTCCAACAAGGCCAGAAAAAGGAATAAAAGACACCAAGATTAGAAATGAATAAGTAAATTGTCTTTATTTACAGGTAATATGATTATCTATATAGAAAACTCTATGGAATCTATATATCTATGTAGTTATTAGACTTAATAAATAAGTTTAACGAGGAGAACTAAGATGGCGGCAAAGGTGAAACACCTATCTTGCCGTCATAATCAGCAATTTTAATACTACAACTTAACGAAAGAACAAACACCTTCCAGAATCACCAGAACGCTCGCCGAGTGAAAATTCCACAAATAAAAGTGAAGATAAGACACTGTGACTCAGAGGAGCGGCGGCGAACAGCGTTGAAAGATTCGGACAGAGAGAGGTTTGGAGTGCGCGCCTCGGAGAGGGCGGGCGGCTGGAAACCGGCCAGTTTTCTCGAATGGGGAGACAAAGGCGTCCCACTGGACTGATTCTCCAGCTCTGGGCGAAGTCCAGGGAACCCACTATCACACGGGGTGAAAACTGGACAGTGGGAGGGCACGCCGAAGCTCGGGTGCTGCCGGGTCTGCCGGCTTGTGGAGACGGCAGCTTGTGCGAACAGCTCGGCTGTGTGACGGCGCAGGGAGCACACCGAGACTTGTCTCTCATTCAGAAAACCGTCAGTCTGCTTTGTTTTACCACCCTGGGTGAGACATTGCGCATGCAAAGTCATTTGGGGACAGTCTGAATTCCCCGGCAGCCGGTGGAGCTCCACAGCGGCTCTCTCTCAGAGGTGCTGGCAGCCATTGCCCCTGGCACAGAGCCCCTGGGGCTGCATAGGGCGGAGCTAACACTGTCTGCTTGGCCCGGAGACTCCGCCCACCCAACCTGAGCACAGCTGAGCTTCACAGACAATTGGCCTGGAGGTCAAACCCTCCTAGGGCTAACAACAAAAAGCTGGGTTTAAATTCAAAAACACTGAATACAACCCATAAAGGATTGCAGTAAGAGTACCCACCTCAGGTAACTGGGGAGACTGAGCCACTGTCCCTTTGAGGATAGCCACCACATAAAGCAGCCACCATGCAGAGACATGGAAAGAAGTCAGGTGTGGAAGAAATGGAGGAGAAAAGACGACAAGACATAGAGTTCAAAACCACGGTTATAAGGCTTTTCAAGAGGCTCCTACAAAAGGCCGATCAACTTAATGAGAATTACCAGGAAATAAACAAGACCAACCAGCAAATGAATGAGAATTACAAGGAGATGAATGATACTTACAAGGAAATGAATGAGACCCTCAGGGAAATGAACAAGACCTCTGAGGATAAGAACCAGACCCTCACAGATAAAAAAAAGGACCAACTAGAAATCAAGCATACACAGACTGAAATAAAAAATATTACACAAAGTCCTAAAAGCAGTCCAGAGGGCCACAAGGGAACCAAGTCAAAGATTTGAAATACAAAGAACCAAAATCCACTCAGCTGGAAAAGCAAGAAACAAAAAGAATTCAGATAATTGAAGATAGCGTAAGGGGCCTCTGGGACAACCTCAAGCAAGCCAACATCCGAATTATTGGGGTTCCAGAAAAAGAGAGAGAGCAAGTTAATGAAAACCTACTTGAAGAAATAGTGACTGAAAACTTCCCCCACCTGGTGAAAGAAACTGACTTTAAAAGCCCAAGAAGTACACAGAACCCCAAAATATAGGAATCTAAAGAGGACCACACCAAGACATATCATAATCAAAATGCCAAGAGCAAAAGATAAAGAGAGAATATTAAAAGCAGCAAGAGAAAAACAGTTGGTTACCTACAGGGGAGCACCCATACGATTGTCAGCGGATTTCTCAACAGAAACGATGCAGGCCAGACGCGAGTGGCAAGAAATATGCAAAATAATGAAGAGCAAGAATCTACAACCAAGATTACTCTATCCAGCAAAGCTATCATTCAGAATTGAGGATCAGATAAAGTGCTTCGCAGATAAGAAAAAGCTAAAGGAGTTCATCACCACCAAACCAGTATTATATGAAATGCTGAAAGATATTCTTTAAGAAGAGGAAGAAGAAAAAGGTAAAAATATAAATTATGAACAACAAATACACATCTATCAACAAATGAACATAAAAATCAAGTGAACTGATAGGCTGATGAACAAGATAAACTGGTGACTATAACAGAAACATGGACATAGAGAGGGAATGGACTGACAATTCTTGGGGAGAAAAGTGTTGTTGGAAGTACAGCAAGAGATTGGACAAAAATTTTGCAACAATGGGAGAGGACATTGGGGAGGGGGAGATGAGGGTGGAGGGTGGGATAGGTACAGGGTGGAGGGAAGATATAGGGGGATAAAAAAGGGGGAAACAATGTAATTAATAAACTGAACAATAAAAAAAAACAAAAAAATAAAAAATAAAAAAAATAAGTTTAACAAGATTGAAAGATGTCAGATCAATATACTAGCAACAAACAATTGGAAATTAACATGACCCTTATATTTGATTTTTCTCATATTTACTAGTAGTCTTTTAAGTAAATCTAAGATTTCTCATATATTATCTGACCTTAAGAGTAGTTAGACAGCAAAATTAGAGCTAATATTTAAGAGAAAATTAAATTTCCAATTGTAAGGCCCAATTTAGGCCACTAGGTGGCCATAAAACACTAGTTATGATTTTATCATCTTCGAGAAACTCATAATTTTAAGCAAAGTTCCACATTTACTTGAATAATTTCTAATTCCTCCATCCTCCAATGGAGAAGAAGGGGAGAAAAGAAACAAGAGTCAGAACTCTTCCTCTTAGTGTTCATTGTTCCCTGGTCAGAGGAGATTTCGGGGCCCTCCTTAGCTTGGCTGCACACCCAGATAAGAAGTTGTCAAAGGTTGTGTTTTATAAGGCGCGCTGCATGTCTAACCTGTGCACTGCTGGAGAAGTTCCCAGTATGGAGGGAAAAAAGGCCACATACTAACCTGACTAACTTCAGGAAGGCCTGCATGGCTGCCTTGCAAACTCAAGACCTAAAGTAACCACAAAGGATGGTCTGAAATTAAATCCTTTTCATTAAAAAGCAGTTTATATAGTGGGTAGTCATGTCCTAGGCCAGTTTCTTTCCTGACAAAGATCAACTTCAATCTTAACTGAGCCTGTTGTCTTTTTGCATCTAAGATAACGTAACTGAAAAGTCAGAATAACTTGTAACTTCCCTTTTTCCACACCCCTCAGTGCACAACAAAACCTGTCAGGGTGCCAGGAAAGAGACCATGAATTCCGTCATTGTTAATTGTTATCATGTTAATTGTTGACTGTTAATTATCCTGTACCCACATAAGTAAAAGAAGTATGTATATTCATTTTACTTTTTATCCAGTCCCAGAGGTTCCCCTC
Organism: Antrozous pallidus; assembly: GCA_027563665.1. Classification (NCBI taxonomy): domain Eukaryota; kingdom Metazoa; phylum Chordata; class Mammalia; order Chiroptera; family Vespertilionidae; genus Antrozous; species Antrozous pallidus. The sequence goes on from CM050512.1 coordinate 68,985,637, forward strand.
TCCCCCTTGCCTCCCTAATCTATCACCAATGGAGTTCATGTAACTCACATTTCCTCCTTTGAATGTAATGTATAAAACAAGGTGAAAAACTGCCATTATCCAGAGCATTATCTCAATACATTGAGATTCTGCTTCCTGGCAAGTGATGACAGCTTGGCTCAAATAAACTCACAAAAATTTCTTTATAGGTTTGAATATTTTTTTTACACTAACACCGGATATTCAGCTGAGCAGCATGTGCAAGTTCAAGGGAAGGCTTAAGTACGTAGGGGTCAGTGCTCTAATTTGCAGATATAAAATATTCTTAGTCTTTATATCTGTGGATCCTAAATATTCAGAACTAAAATGCAGGGTTGTCCACTATATTTAAACTTTTTGAATACAGGCTCCCCAAGATGACTGCCACTGGCCATTGGTGTAATTGACCAGCTTCATGCGTTTAGGTTTGTGCTTACAGATCTCTAGGACTTAGTTTCCTGATGAAAAATCCTGAGAGGTCTTCTAGTGTGTGTCTGCCATTTTACTAAGAAGACCTCTTAGGATTTTTCATCAGGAGGATAAAACAGACTTTAGTGGATACTGGAGAATTCAAGTCATAGATCTGAAGGAGAACGAGACTGAAGAGAATTCCGCTCTTTTGGACCTATTGTGCTAGTGCTCCAGAACAGAGGTGGGTGGGGCTTTGGGGTTGCAGAAGTCAGGTTTGGAAATCCGGTTAGGGACCAAAGGACTGCTTCATAGAGGAAGTTAGACTTGGTACGATAAATTTTGTTGAGTTATTAACTTACATTTTCTATTTTCCGTATGCTCTATTCAGACAGCCTCCTTACTCTTAGTGACACTATGGCAGGATTGTTTGTATTCAAACCTAGTCACCTAGGCTATTGTATGGAGGAAACAGAAGGAAATGATAGTAAGAAGAGGTTTGAGGATGTAGGTCCTCTATAAGATTCCTCCAGGCTTCCAGGGAGAGAGTGGAAGACAATGATTGGGATTCTCAGAAGTGTACCTAGTTGGGAATTGGCATTGGTGGTGGGTTGGAGGTAGAAAATTCTCTGACACAGGCCTTTCAAGATGGAGTGTAGACAGAGAGGACTATAACCTCACATATGTAGCAAATATAACTAAATATCCTCCAGTACTTATTAGAATATGGTGCTTCCTGGTCTTTGCCAGTGCTGTGTTGTCTGCCTGGAAAGGTTTTCCCTTCTGTTTACTTTTTAACTTTCTATTGTCAGAGCAAAATTACACCAGACAAAATAAAACAGGCATGGGACACTTTATTCAAGGCTATTGCAGTGGCGAAGAGAAACCAGAACTGAGTTTGAACTCAATTCCACTAAAATGAAGAGTAGGAGGATTTTTAAGACTGAGGTGAGCTAGTGATAAAGTACTGGAGGACATCAGGAAGAGGTTAATCAAGGGGATGTATCCAACACATTGAGTTATTCCTGAGTTTGTAAATGTTTTTCTATGATTGGGCCACCTGTGTTTTCTAACTGGCACCATGGAAATAAGATTCTAGCCGAGACGGGTTTGGCTCAGTGGATAGAGCGTTGGACTGTGGACTGAAGGGTCCCAGGTTCTATTCTGGTCAAGGGCACATCCCCAGTAGGGGGCGTGCAAGAGGCAGCTGATCGATGTTTCTCTCCCATCGATGTTTCTGACTTTCTATCCCTCTCCCTTCCACTCTGTAGAAAATCAATAAAATATATTTAAAAAAAAAAGAAATAAGATTCTACCCACCTATAGAGACTAGGAGACAAGGTCATATTACAGTTGTCTGTGTAGCCTATCACTATATTACAGTATAGTGTAAACATAACTTTTATTTATTTTAGGAAGCCAAAAAATTCATGTGACTCACTTTATTGTGTTATTTACTTTATTCCAGTGGTCTGGAACTGAGCCCTCCATGTCTCCAAGGTATGCCTGGTGTCACATTCTATCAATTAGTGCAATGATGATTACATGGTTTGGAATGTAGGGTAAACATTTATTAAACTGGACTAACTCACACAGGTATTCTGACTATTTTCATTGACTTGACCTTTCTATTAAATTGCCTATCAATCAGGGCACTTATTTTTGCCCCATCCATTCACCACACACAACTCATTTTATTTGTTCATTTGTTTTATTTTTTGTTACCTTGAATAGTTTTCATGGGTCCTTGGATTAAGTGACTAGAATCCCAATGTAACACACTACCAGTCAGCTGGAGTCCAGTTCAAAGACTGGATAATTTTTAGCCAACCTCTAAATTTTGGCAGTAAGTTTTCCACTTTCTCTATTGGCAACACTCATGAATTGTAAAACCAAGGAAGTACCTTCATGGATGCTTTTCACTATTATTTTTTCTTTTTTGATTATTTTAATATACTAGGGGCCTGGTGCACAAGATTCGTGCACTGAGGGAGGGGGTCCCTCAGTCCAGCCTGCCCCCTCTCACACACTGGGAGCCCTCAGGGGATGTACTACTGATGTCTTAGGCCCACTACCTGTTGGAAGCAGATTTAAGCCTCAGTCTGGCCTCCCTTTGTGGAAGGCGACCGGGCTGATCAGAGAAAGGCATAGCCCCATCACCCCACTGCTGCAGCCACTGCCAGTCACCACAGCTGCCAAGGTATTTTCATCAACACTGGCTCTAGTCCCTTCACCATGAAAAAATGACAACTTTCTTTAAACATTTTCAAATGTGTCTTTCAAAGGCTATGACATTTCTTTCTTTCTTTTTCTTTTTATCCTCACTTGAGTGTATCTTTCCATTGATTTTATCCCCTTCCCTCCTATCCCAGGCTCAGCCCCTGCCTAAGCCTAAAGCTTCCACCCCAGGCTTTAAACTTGGGAAGGGGGACCCCCGGCTCCTCTGATCGCTGGCTTGGCCCCTTCCCAAGTCTAAAGCCTTCGCCCGATGGCCAGCTGGGAGTTACCTGGGTGCCAAGGAGATTTCCAAGACCCAGGTATGTATGCAAATTAACTGCCATCTTTGTTGGGTTAATTTGCATACTCACTCTGTTGACTGTAGGTGTAGCAGAGGTACAGTCTACTTACCTGTTTTTCTATTATTAGGTAAGATTTTTACTGATTTCAGAGAGGAAGGGAGTGGAAAAGAGATAAAAACATCAATTATGAGAGAGAATCATTAATTAGCTGCTTTCTGCATGCCCTACACTGGGGATCGAGCCCAAAACCCTGGCATGTGCCCTCACTGGGAATCAAACCCTGACCTCCTGGTTCATAGGTCGATGCTCAACCACTGAGCTATGCCAGCTGGGCTTCTTCATAGGTGCTTTGATGGTAACTCTTGGAAAAGGAATTTGAGTAACAAAATGGTTCCCAATTTCTCATCAGCCAAAAAAAGGGCCCCATTATATCAGCGATTCTATGTGAGCTGAGACTTACACAATAAAAGAAAGCTTTAAAGACTTGGTTTACATTGATGTCAAATTCCCTCTTCAAATGACTCTGTAAGAAGAAACAACATTCTTTTGGTCTGAATTATCTAGAACTAGTGTCTAGTTTGATTAACCACCCCCTCTAGACAATTTCTAGGCAGCTCTTAGCCATCCAAACGACTGAAACTGCTATGCCAATGCTCTTTCTCTCTCTTTCTCTCTTTTTTTTTTACAGCGTTTACCAGAAGCAGCTATTATTACCTTGGATTTCAACTGGCTCAGACACACAAAAGAATGGATTATTATACGGTTGTTGTTTTTACATCAACCAAGGGCTTTTTTCTACTCCTGAAACTTAATTTAATTTAAGCAATTTGTGAACCAACAAATTGTTCATCAATAAAGTAGCATTTTGTACACAGCACCAGTAGGTTATCAAATGGATCTCATTCACATGAAAGAGTTAATGTGTTTCTAAAAATTCTTAGTTGCTAATTCTCAGAAAGTTGATTATGTCCAGACCACCAGATGACAATGAAATAACATTATGTGCAAGCCTAATGATATTGTGCATCCAAATTTATTGTGCTCTGGCTAAAACATAAGAATTATTTCTCAATACAAAGAGGGTGAGGTCTTTTGAAATACACCATAGTTATTAAAATATCGTCCCTGTTTTGCAAATATTTCTCCCTCATGTCCCTCTATTACTCCACTGCCTCATTTCTCTCAATTACAGTGTATTTTTAATATAATTTTCTGATTTGTTCACATGGAGATTAATGTAGTACATATGCTTGGTTGAAAATCAGTTGTATGAGAAATACATATGAGAAGATGGAGAGTCTTTTGTGGTGTCTAAGATGGTTTTTCAGTATTTTTTAAGTCTGAGACTCTGATGTCATGTTTGTGAGAAGCTTGCTATTGAAACTGGTTTTAACAATATTTCCTCCTAAATATCTTTGATATAGGGAAAAGAAAAAAGGGCACACATTTAGATGCTAAAAAACTCTCTGCTCTTATGCAGCTGACATATTATTAATTTGGTGTGACACTGAACTCAGATGCCAGGAAGACGTGGCCACTAATCCATTCTACTAAATCTGGTTTATAGTGGCTTATATCTTTGGATGTCCTTCATGTTTAAGACTTTGGTTTATACACATAGAGGTTTGGAATAAAGTCATTAATAAATTGTATTCTAGTTCTCTCACAGAAAAGGTTATGTATCTACAAGGCCATTGAATTGATTGATTGAATTAGCCTTGCATTAAATTCAATTCAGTTTAGATAGTTCAAACTGCCACTATTAACCATTTCTCAACTTGTTTTTCTGCTGCAAAGGAAAAAATGATCATCTAACAAATATAATCTAACAAAATTGAATAAATTTAGTATCAATCCTAAAATAATTGTCTTATAATAAAAACATGTTGTATGAAAACAAAGTTTTTACCCACAGATAACAGAGCTAAGCTGTCCAGGAGATGTCAATTTTCTTTAAATCTGATTCTAGACAGTTATGTGATCAAATTATTCTTCCTTTTAGCTGTGCAGGCTTAGAAAGTTATTTCAGGTCATCTGACCCATGTTCATCACTGCCTTCATCTATGAAATGGGAATAAGACCATCTGTCTCTTAAGGATGATGTGAGACATTATGTAAAACATTTAAGATAAATGTTTGGTGCATATTAAATCCTTTGTAAATACTAGTTAGTATTAATTTTGTTATAAATTAGGGGAAAAAAGGGCATGAAAAGATGAGTGAAATGTTATTATCCAATGCCTACTGATGAACTATGGCAATCAGAAAATCAAGTAGGATTCATGGTTTTCTTAGTTCTTAAGTTGGCTGGAAGTAATGGCATTTTCTCTTTCTTCCCCAGGCACTTCCCTTGACTTTCCCCTTCTTGAAAAAGCTCATGGGATTTTTCCAGCTTCTAAACCCCACTCTCATTTTCTATGATCCCTAGGCCCTGGCCTGCTTTCTTCTTTAGATAACTGTCACTACCCATATTGTCCCTGGATGTCCTGTTCCTTCCATTTGCTAGAGTGAGGATATGAACTCCTTACCTCCTTTCTTTATTTCTGGCCTTACAGTATGAGACACCTGCAATGGCATATAAACATAAGGAATAGCATATATATATGCTATATATTGAGGGGGTACATTAATATGGCTTGCGTTGAAGCATAGGGGCAAAGGAGGAAGCTAAAGGAGGGAAAAAGGGTCAAATCATGGAAGGCTTATAAGGTTCTGCTGAGAAGATGGATTTTATCTGGAGCTCAAGAGAGAGCCAATAAGTTATAATTTAAGCCAGGAGAAACCTGATCATATTTTTATTTTATAACAAGGACTCAGGACTATAACATTGGGAGGCCAGATCATTTAAGAAAAATTAATAGGAGCTTCTATAGAAGCTGTGCAATGGGGATAGAGAAAAGAGGCCAATAAAAGGAAATATTAAGGAGGCAGACTCACCACAACATGGTGGCTTATAGGAGGTGAGAAAAAAGGGTATAGGAAGTCCAGGACTCTCGGGTTTCTGGCTTGGAAGACTAAGTGAATGGTGGGTATAATAAGAGGAGCCAGTTGTAGAGAAAGAGAATAAATTCAGTTTGAGATGTTTGCATAATATCAAGTGAACATGTGAAGCTATCCAGTGGGCAGATAGATGTATAGATCTAGAACTCAAGGAAAAGTTATGAGCTGCAGCCCACTAGTGTGGCTCAGTGGCTGAGCATCAACCTATGAATCAGGAGGTAAGGGTTCAATTCCACTCAGGGCACATGCTCCATTGCTGACTTGATCCCCAGTAGGCGTCATGCAAGAGGCAGTTTATCAATGATTCTCTCTTATCATTGATGTTTCTATCGCTCTGTCCCTTTTCCTTCTTCTCTGAAATGAATAAATACATATTTTAAAAAGTTATGAGCCGCAGATATAAATGTGAGAATTACTAGTATATGGAGATACCCAGGGATAATGTAGAAAGGAAACAGGAGGATGTAGAAAAGAGGGTCCTGGGAAGAACAAACATTAAAGGGAAAGGCAAAGCTAGAAAGAGAAGTGTTTCCAAGCCATGGGATAGATGATTTTAGGAAAGAAGCAATGATCATCCATGTTGAAAGGAATGGCTCTAATTTTGTTGAGAAACTGCAATCGCTATAGAAAGTTACCAAAAGTCATAGAGTAGGATATTGTGGAAGCTCATCTGTTTGATGTTTTATTCAATTCAATACACATTTTTTTAAATCACTCATTTGTTCTTACAGAATGTTGGAGAAAAATACAACCTAGATACAGTTTCAGTGCTCAAAAAGCTTAAGATCAAAGAGCAGACCCTGAAGTCAAATATAAAAACAGCTAGTAAAAGTAATGTAAGAAAACTCAGATACATTGGACTAAATTCTTTAATTTTATTCTGAATATTTATGCTTCTTTAGACAGAGGCCTTACCTCTGCTATGTCAAAAACATGACCAAATAATGGAAAGATTAATTAAATAATTAGACTCTACAAAATAAAATTTAAAAATAAAGCCAGTTATTTTTGGATTCCTATGGATCTAGTCATGATATGTACCCACTTGGGATTATGACAGTTTGATTTTTAATTTCATTATATAGTAGCAGAACTTGTGAACAGTTAAATGCATCCTAATTATGTTTATGATAAAGTTAAATTCATTGTTCTAATTTTTAAAGGTCTTTAAAAAACTCTATAAATCAATTTGTTTCTATAGGGTCTATTTTCTAGTATTTATATTTATCACATTTCTACATCTTACACTGAGGAGTGTTCAAAAAGAAATCAAAGTACCCCATTATTAACTTGTTTACCTCTTTGAAGAAGCTGCTGGGAACATTAATCAATTACTCGTGCAGTCGAAAAGGGATGTAGAATAAGGACTTGGAAAACTGGGTTTTCAATCTCAACTCAATCACTTGCTATTTGGGCAACTTTGGGCAAGTCACTCAACTACTCTAAACTTGTGTACTTATCAATAAATTGCTAATAACAGCAGGATTGTTGTGAGGTTATAATGAAGTGTAAAAAGCATTGTTTCTAATAAATATGTGAAATTTATTTGAAAACTATAAATTCTGTACAAATATATATCATGTTATTATTTCTTTGAGGAAAAAATTCATATGTGAACTTCCACGTGAGGCTCACACTATATATTTACATCAGTTTCAATAGTGTATAGAAATATTGCCAAGCTGTAGATGGGATGACCAAGTAGCAATCCCTTTCAGTAATAATAAAATAAAAATAGTTGATTAAGGCATTTTGCTGATTTTAATTACCAAATATCACTCCTTGGCACTTGATTATTAATTTCATGATAGATAGAAGAAATTAATTGATATTAAAATACATCAATTACATAAATGAGATCTTGGAATTTTAAAAGTGATTTGCTATATAGAAATATATAAATATATATTCTATCTATATGAATACATGTCTTACATATTCATGTAGCATAATTACATCAACCTTTAAAAATATATATTTTATTGATTTTTTACAGAGAGGAAGGGAGAGCGATAGAGAGTTAGAAACATCAACCAGCTGCCTCCTGCACACCCCCCACTGGGGATGTGCCTGCAACCAAGGTACACACTGTCAACTAGAATCGAACCTGGGGCCCTTCAGTCCCCAGGCTGATGCTCTGTCCAGTGAGCCAAACTGGCCAGGCTACATCAATCTTTTAATTAAAAATTTTTAATATATTTTTATTGATTTCAGAGAGGAAAGGAGAGAGAAAGAGAGATAGAAACATCAATGATGAGAGGGAATCATTGATTGGCTGCCTGTTGCCCACTCCCTACTAGAGATTGAGCCTACAACCAGGGCATGTCCCCGTGACTGGAATTTAACCCGGGACCCTTCCATCCACAGGCCAACATTCTATCCACTGGAGCCAAACCAGCTAGGGCTTAATAATTTTTTTTTATTTAAGAAGAAGAGAAGTTGAAGAACGATGTAATAAGAGAATAACACTGAATAATTTTGTATATTTACCACAGAATCATTGAATGTTAGAGTAAGAAGGAATTGTGCATGTATACAGGATAGGGCAAAAGCTAGTTTACAGATGTGGGTATGCAAAACCAGAGTTTATTCCTGTATTATTATTTATTAACTAGAGGCCCATTGCATGAAGATTCATGCAATAGGCTTTCCTTCCCTTGGCTGCCAGGACCAGTTTTCCTCTGGAACCTGGGACCCAGGCCTTCCCTCTGGCTGTTGCCTTCTGTTTTCGCTTTGGCCGGCTGGAGGCCTCACTCCAGCCAGAGCCTTCAATCTTCTCTGCTCTGGCTGGAGTGCCACGCTGCTACAGACTAGTCTCCGCCCCTGAGGGCGGGTGCTCGCAGCCACTGCCACCTGTCACTGAGCCCAGGGGCTAGGCACTCACCGACTCGGCCACTGCAGCTTTGTCTCTGCCCCCAGGGCCCAGGGCTCAGGCTACTTGACCCTGCCCCCCGCTCCTGATTGGCTGGTAGCATAGCCAATCAACAGCCAAGGTTACTCTTTTATTAGCCAAGGTTACTCTTTTATTTGCATGTTACTCTTTTTTTTTTTAATTGATTTTTTACAGAGAGGAAGGGAGAGGGATAGAGAGTCAGAAACATCGATGAGAGAGAGACATCGATCAGCTGCCTCTTGCACGCCCCCTACTGGGGACGTGCCCGCAGCCAAGGTACATGCCCTTGCCGGAATCGAACCTGGGACCCCGCAGTCCGCAGTCCGACGCTCTATCCACTGAGCCAAACCGGTCTCGGCTGCATGTTACTCTTTTATTAGATAGGATTATTATATTATTTTCCAGACAAAAACTAGACTTACCTTTGCTTATCCTGTATTTATGCCTTCCACTAGGTTCTTTAGTATGATTTTTATGGCTTCTCTGGCACAAAGAATAGGAGAATAAATATTCCACAAGACAAATAACCTATTTTTTTAAAAAATTATCTTCCATTTTACTAGTAAGCAAAATTAATTTGATAAAAATTCTTCATCATATTGAGTTAAAACATCACCTTAATACTTCTTGAAATTTTTGTAGACATAGACAACATTTTATGGGGTAAGAGTATCATTTATTCATTTATTGAACACGTAGTGCCAGTTGGCAGCTGGTGTTCACACAAGCAGACCCCACACATGAGCCAGTGAAGTCAAGTTTGCAATATGCACAACTCAATCATCATTGTTGTCTTTCAACACTAAACCCCAACCTCACGGAAAAACCTCTTTGCCTACAATATATCTAATTGTCTCTCTGAAATGCTTCCCTGAGTTTATTTTTGCAGTTGAGTAATTATCACATTTTCCTATTACTTTCCCAAACCAAATATTGAGGTAATAATATAGGTATATCCAGAGAGTAGCAGGCAACAAAACAATTCCTATTCTTTTTCTTAGGGATTTTATCTAGCTCTAAATATGCACAATAAATGGACACATCTGGAATAATTTTACTTGCCTCCCAAAACACAGTACTCTGAAAATTTAGCAAGCATATGTTCTGTTTGTTTTTAGGTGGCATTATTAAAAGACTATCTGATGGAGCCCAGGTTCCCACAACCAGTCAGGAAAACTTCCATGCTATTAGGCGGGAGGGAAGGATAACCACCCAAGAGCAGAGGGAAGAGTAAGGAGTCACTGACTTCTAGCAGACACTGGTACTGCACAAGGCAGCTGCGGGCTCTTTCTTCCTCAGTTTCCACATCTGTGATAAGAGACCTTTAAAGTTCCTTGCAGCTTTAAAAACCTATAATTTCAACTCTTATTTGAATAAGATCAAATACCTTTGGGAAAAATAAAATGCACTTTTAAATTTTTTTCTTTATTGATTAAGGTATTACATAAGTGTCCTCATCACCCATTACCCCTTCTGATCCTCCCTACTCCCCATCACCACTTATGCCCTCACCGCCCCCTGGTATTCATATCCATTGATTAGCCTTGTATGCATGCATATAAGACTTTGGTTGATCTCTTCCCCTTACTCCCACCCTGCCCTACCATTCCTCTGAGGTTTAACAGTCAATGCTTTTCTGTCTCTAGTTCTATTTTTGTTCATCAGTTTATGTTGTTCATTATATGCCATAAATGAGTGAGATCATGTGATATTTATCTTTCTTTGACTGGCTTACTTCTGTTATCATAATGCTTTCCAGTTCCATCCATGCTCTAGTTTGAAGCAGTCACGTTTTCCTCCTTTTTCTTCTTCTTCCTCTTCTTAAAGAATACTGTTCAGCATACTATCTAATAAAAGAGTAATATGCAAATTGACCGCACCTCCGCTACACCAACAAGCCATGCCCACTAGCCACACCCACCGGCGAATCAAAAGCAAATATGCAAACAAACCCGAATTAAAATGGCTGTGGCCACTGAGAGCAGGAGTGAGGCATGGGTTTCCCCAGCAATGGAAGAAGCCAAGTTTTCCACCTGCCCTTGCTGGCCTAGGCCTCCGTTCAATGCTACAAAGTTTTTTTTTGTTAGTTTGTTTTTTTTGAGTACACAAAATCTAGAGTTTATTCTTGTATTATTATGATTTTTTTTTATTGTTCAGTTTATTAATTAAATTGTTTCCCCTTTTTTATCCCCCTATATCTTCCCTCCACCCTGTACCTATCCCACCCTCCACCCTCACCTCCCCCTCCCCAATGTCCTCTCCCATTGTTGCAAGATTTTTGTCCAATCTCTTGCTGTACTTCCAACAACACTTTTCTCCCCAAGAATTGTCAGTCCATTCCCTCTCTATGTCCATGTTTCTGTTATAGTCACCAGTTTATCTTGTTCATCAGCCTATCAGTTCACTTGATTTTTATGTTCATTTGTTGATAGATGTGTATTTGTTGTTCATAATTTATATTTTTACCTTTTTCTTCTTCCTCTTCTTAAAGAATATCTTTCAGCATTTCATATAATACTGGTTTGGTGGTGATGAACTCCTTTAGCTTTTTCTTATCTGCGAAGCACTTTATCTGATACTCAATTCTGAATGATAGCTTTGCTGGATAGAGTAATCTTGGTTGTAGATTCTTGCTCTTCATTATTTTGCATATTTCTTGCCACTCGCGTCTGGCCTGCATCGTTTCTGTTGAGAAATCTGCTGACAATCGTATGGGTGCTCCCCTGTAGGTAACCAACTGTTTTTCTCTTGCTGCTTTTAATATTCTCTCTTTATCTTTTGCTCTTGGCATTTTAATTATGATATGTCTTGGTGTGGTCCTCTTTAGATTCCTATATTTTGGGGTTCTGTGTACTTCTTGGGCTTTTAAGTCAGTTTCTTTCACCAGGTGGGGAAAGTTTTCAGTCACTATTTCTTCAAGTAGGTTTTCATTAACTTGCTCTCTCTCTTTTTCTGGCACCCCAATAATTCGGATGTTGGCGTGCTTGAGGTTGTCCCAGAGGCTCCTTACGCTGTCTTCAATTATCTGAATTCTTTTTGTTTCTTGCTTTTCCAGCTGAGTGGATTTTGGTTCTTTGTATTTCAAATCTTTGACTTGGTTCCCTTGTGGCCCTCTGGACTGCTTTTAGGACTTTGTGTAATGTTTTTTATTTCAGTCTGTGTATGCTTGATTTCTAGTTGGTCCTTTTTTTTATCTGTGAGGGTCTGGTTCGTATCCTCAGAGGTCTTGTACATTTCCCTGAGGGTCTCATTCATTTCCTTGTAAGTATCATTCATCTCCTTGTAAGTCTCATTCATTTGCTGGTTGGTCTTGTTTATTTCCTGGTAATTCTCATTAAGTTGATCGGCCTTTTGTAGGAGCCTCTTGAAAAGCCTTATAACCGTGGTTTTGAACTCTATGTCTTGTCGTCTTTTCTCCTCCATTTCTTTCACACCTGATTTCTTTCCATGTCTCTGCATGGTGGCTGCTTTATGTGGTGGCTATCCTCAAAGGGACAGTGGCTCAGTCTCCCCAGTTACCTGAGGTGGGTACTCTTACTGCAATCCTTTATGGGTTGTATTCAGTGTTTTTGAATTTAAACCCAGCTTTTTGTTGTTAGCCCTAGGAGCGTTTGACCTCCAGGCCAATTGTCTGTGAAGCTCAGCTGTGCTCAGGTTGGATGGGCGGAGTCTCTGGGCCAAGCAGACAGCGTTAGCTCCGCCCTATGCAGCCCCAGCGGCTCTGTGCCGGGGGCAATGGCTGCCAGCACCTCTGAGAGAGAGCCGCTGTGGAGCTCCACCGGCTGCCGGGGAATTCAGACTGTCCCCAAATGACTTTGCATGCGCAATGTCTCACCCAGGGTCGTAAAACAAAGCAGACTGACGGTTTTCCGAATGAGAGACAAGTCTCAGAGCGCTCTCTGCGCCGTCATGCAGCCGAGCTGTTCGCGCGAGAGCTGCCTTCTCCACAAGCCGGCAGACCCGGCAGCACCCGAGCTTCGGCGTGCCCTCCCACTGTCCAGTTTTCACCCCTGTGTGATAGTGGGTTCTCTGGACTTTGCCCAGAGCTGGAGAATCTGTCCAGTGGGACGCCCCTGTCTCCCCGTTCGAGAAAACTGGCCGGTTTTCAGCCGCCCGCCCTCTCTGCGGCGTGCACTCCAAACCTCTCTCTGCACGCGAATCTTTCAACGCTGTCCGCCGCAGCTCCTCCGGGTCACAGTGTCTTATCTTTACTTTTATTTGTGGAATTTTCACTCGGCGAGCGTTCTGGTGATTCTGGAAGGTGTTTGTTCCTTCGTTAAGTTGTAGTATTAAAATTGCTGATTATGACGGCAAGATAGGTGTTTCACCTTTGCCGCCATCTTAGTTCTCTACAAAGTTTAAATTATAGAAGATAATAACAGCAGCCACAAGCTGGAGAGAGCAGAGGCTAGGGTTGCCCCTGTGATGGAGGAAGCCAAGCTTTCTGCTTGCCCTTGCTAGCATAGCCCTCCACTCAATGCTACAAAGTTTCAATTATAGAAGATACATAAATCCAACAGAAATGACAGTAGCCATGGAGCTGGAGAGAGCAGAGGCTAGGGTTGCCCCGGAGATAGAGGAAGCCAAGCTTCTGCAGCTCTGGCCAGCCTAGGCCTCCACTCTAGGCTATAAAGTTTCAATTATAGAAGGTAAATAAACCCACACAGAAATGGCTATCCCCACGAAGAGAGCAGAAGGCTTGGCTCTGCTCCAGGCTACAAACTTTCAATTGTAGAACATAAATAAATCCCAAATCCCAGGCTTCTGCTTGGGTTGTTGAGAGTTGTGGCCAGTTTGAAAACCATCACAGGCCACTTGCTGAGGCCACCCCATGCCCCAAGGGAACCCCCACCCTGATCTGGGACACCCTTCAGGGCAAACCAGCTGGCCCCTACCCATGCACCAGGCCTCTATCCTATCTAATAAAAGAATAATATGCAGATTGACTATCACTCCAACACACAAGACTGCTTCCCCCATCTGGTCAAAAATCCTGCCTCCATCTAGATATAAGATGGCCACCACAAGATGGCCAGGGGAGGGCAGTTGAGAGTGACCAGGCCTGCAAAAGTGGCAGCTGTGGGTGATCAGGCCAGGAGGGAAGGGCAGTTAGGATGGACCAGGCCTGCAGGGAAGAGTAGTTAGGGGGGACCAGGCCTGTAAGGGAGGGCAGTTAGGGGTGATCAGGCTGACAGGGGAGGGCAGTTGGGGGCAATCGGGCCAGCAGGGGATCAGTTAGACATCAATCAGTCTGGCAGGAGAGTGGTTAGGGGAGGTTCAGGCTGGCAGGCAGAAGAGGTTAGGGGCAATCAGGAAGACAGGCAGGTGAGCTGTTGGGAGCCAGCAGTTCTGGATTATGAGAGGGATGTCCAACTGCCCCCCATCCCTTGAGGGATCCCAGATTGGAGAGAGTGCAGGTTGGGCTGAGGGACACCCTCCCCCACCCCATGCACGAATTTCATGCACTGGACCTCTAGTTTCATATAATACTTTTTTGGTGGTGATGAACTCCTTTAGCTTCTTTTCTGTGCAGCTTTTTATCTGGCCTTCAATTCTGAATGATAGCTTCACTGGGTAGAGTAATCTTGGTTGTAGGTTCTTGCTATTCATCACTTTGAAAATTTCTTGCCACTCATGTCTGGCTGCACAGTTTCTGTTGAGAAATCAGCTGACAATCGTATGGGTGGTCCCTTGTAAGTAATTAATTAAGTGTTTTTCTCTTGCTGCTTTTAATATTCTCTTTGTCTTTTGCTCTTGGAATTTTAATTATGATCTATCTTGGTATAGTCCTCTTTGAATTCCTTTTGTTTGGGGTTCTGTGTGCTTCCTGGACTTGTAAGTCTATTTCTTTTACCAGGTGGGGGAAGTTTTCAGTCATTATTTCTTCAAATATGTTTTCAGTATCTTGCTCTCTCTCTTCTTCTGGCACCCCCATAATTCTGATGTTGGTACACTTGAAGTTGTCCCAGAGGCTTCTTACTATCCTCAAATTTTTGGATTATTCTTTTCTTTTTCAGTTGAGTGTTTTTGGCCTCTTGGTATTTCAAATCTTTGACTTTTTTCTTGAATTCCTCTAGTCTGCTGTTGGGTTTCTGTAAAATATTTTTTATTTCAGTCAGTGTATGTTTAATTTCTAGTTGGTCCTTTTTCATATCCTCAAGGGTTTTGCTCATATCCTCAAGGGTCTTGCTCATATCCTCAAGGGTCTTGCTCATATCTTCTAGGATCTCGCTGAACTTATCAGCCTTTTCTAGGAACCCTTGAAAAACCTTATAACTGTGGTTTTGAACTCTATATCCAGTTGTTTGTTTTCCTCCATTTCTTTGGTCTGTGATCTGTTTCTTTCTCTCTGCATTTTCACTGATTCCCTGAGTTGGTAGGGTATCTTTGTGTGCTAAGTGTCTTGGCCTCCCCTGTTACCTGAGGTGGACACTCTTGGTGCACACCTTTGTGGACTGTGTGTACAGCTTTGTTGCAGATAAGTCTTGATTGTTGTTGGTATCACTGGGAGGAATTGACCTCCAGGCCAACTGGCTGTGAGGATCAGCTGTGTCTATGCTGGGAGACAGCCTTATGAGCCAAGACTTGCAAATTTGCCAAAACCTCTGTGCTCTGCTTGGATGGGGCAGAGTTTCTGGGTAGGGTGGAGTTTCAGGGTGTAGCCAACAGGCTTGGCTTCCAGTCAACCCCGCCCCATGAGGTCACTGGGTCCTAGCTTCTGGGGGCAATTGCCACAAGCACCTCAGTAAGAAAGGTGCCCTTGAGCCTCGCCTGCTGCCACACTGTTCAGTCTCTCCCCCAGTGAATCCGGAATCCCAGATTTTCTCCTGGCACCGGGTTCTGTGCAGTCGGAACTCCTTTCTCCCTTCCACGAGACGACGCCTGTGGCCCAGTCAACAGCTCGCTCTCACTGCACACACCTGCTCCTGTGCCTCTGGAGCTCTGTCCTTGGCTGTTCCCCCAAGACTTCGCCTCACAGTGCCGCTCTGAGCTCCCTTCTCTCTCCAGCAGATATCGCAGTACATCCTCTCTGCACACTGGTGTGCATGCCTCCGGAGCTCTGCCTTATGCTGATCCCCTGAGATTCCACCTCACAGTCCAGATTCCCCCATAAGGGCCTGGAACCCCCAGGTTTCAAGTGTAATCTGTACCGGGTTTAGTGCAGCCTGGAGTTTTTGTCTCCTTTCCACCAGAGCACCACTGCCAAGTGTTCAGACACCCTGTCCCCTCCAGCTCTCCGTGTGCCTCTTCATACCTTAGGCTTTGCAGTGGGTTTGATTATCTGTGTGCTCTTTTGTGTCCCTCTAGTTTCAGAATTTCCAGTCAGCCAGCTTTCCTGTGATTCTGGATGATGTCCGTTGTGTCCTTTAGTTGTAATCTTGAAATTGTTGTGCAGGGCAGCTGTCTAGGTGTTTACCTATGCCGCCATCTTGGTCCCTCCAAAATGCACTTTTAATATTCCACAGTATGACAAAGCTTATTTTAGACTTTTTTTTAACTTGTTAGTGTCATCGGAGAGATTTCAGATCCAAATTCAAACTGGGTATTATTGGAGGACGTCATCGAGAGGATGTGACAGCTGCTTGACCCTCGGGCTGGACCCAGCAATCATTCCCTTCTCCCTGTCCTTGAAATGTACACTCTGCCCACCATTCCCACAGCCAGAGCAGTCTTGAGAGAGAAATGTGTTGCTGAGACTATCTGGATGGTACATACAACTGAATCCAGTTAAGGCCTCTATGTAAACTTTAAGATTCTGGCAAGCAGGTGCATAGATCTATTTATCTTGAGGCTGCCCAAACCAAGCCTCATAAGCTCCTGGCTTATGGAAACTGCTGCCTGCCAATCGGGCCTGGTCCACCTTTTTCTTCAGTCTCTCCTTGCCCTCTGTGTACAGGGGCCGGTTTATAAACTAACAAATATATAATATCCTTCTTATTACCATTTCAATTTTGCCAATGTATATGATCCATTATTGCAATATACCAAAAGTTGGTAATATATTTACAGATTTATTTCTCAGTCAATTTAGAATTGTGATTGCTTTATTTACTAGTTGTTTTACTGCCCTGAGGTTTTCAGTGACTTTGAGATTATAAGAAAAGCTAGAGAAAATATAGAAAAATGAGACAAACACTTGTGAATATATTAGTGCATGGTAGTTGAATGAAAACTTTTGATCACTCTGTCTGTCAGAACTTGTGCCCTGTAACACTGAGCGGACTAATGCACAGCCTCTATCCTGGAGGCCCTCACAATCCAATGATTTCATCTGCCATCGATGCAGGCAAGCCACTACTGCAGCTAAATAAACTCTTCTAGGGATGGAAATATGCTGCTGTTTTCAAAATTACCTTTCACTGAATATCTCCCCCAATAGCCACATGATTAGCCTTTCTTGGCCTGCTGCCCTGAGCTGTAAAATTGTGTTGTGCTTTCTTTCTTAAACATAGTTGCCCCAGTTCATACCAGGGCACTGATGGTTCCAGAAGAGATAGGTAACCACCATAACCTTAGCCAGGAGGACAGATGAAATCCTGCTCCTGAGGGAGGAACAGAAGCTACAGGCTTTATGAACCTCCAAATTCTTATTTCCCCCTTTCCACATGGCAATCTAAACAACTGAAGAGGCTTTGTCCACCATGCCTGACAAAATTAATTCACTCTGAGTTCATCTTTAAATCTTAGGGCTCACTTGAATATTTTGTGTAAGAAATGCAGGAGCTACCTGCAATGTCTGAAAGAGGAAACAAAGCACAAAGTCATAGAATCAGGGTTCAGAGCCAACAGGTAAACAAGGCTGTCAGGACGGATTACTAAATGACGGACCTCCCACTTGAAGGGGTCGCTCTAGGACACGACCTGTTGCTACCCCTGTTCGTCCCTTTGACCTCAGAGTAGAGCTGTGCTAAAAAAAAGGGAGGGGCTTATTAGCTTTCTTTTACGTTCATGTTTGTTTTGAAAACATTACATGCCTTGCAATCCAATGATTACATGATAATTATATTTAAGGGCTGCCAAGGCGTTTCAGGAATAATTATCATATGATTTGAGGTATTAGAGCTCGTGATAACAACACTTTAAGGATAGGAGATCTTCTTTAGTCCAATTACTTTCTCCGAAGTACACTCTTACAATGTTAGATTGTTCCTTGAGCCCAAAGAGAAACCAAAGAAGCTTGACGAGATGTGTTCAAAGGAGGCAGGGACACTTGGGGGATATGAAGCTCCGCCAGGGTACTAACCAGGGGACCAGACAAATCAGAACCTTTTGCCAGGGCCACATGAAGGTTAAGACTAACAACTGCTTGGGAAGTTTTCTTGCAATAGACATAGCAGTGCCTACTCCTTCCTTCTCTTCATGGAAACCTTGAAATGTGATTAAAGTAGGAATGCAAACCAGTCATTTTCACCACTTAACTGGAATTGCTCATCAGAATGTTTCTAACCTTAACTACCTAACTAGTCAAGCCTTTAAGCATTTTGCTGTCAGCAGGGTAAACTTTATCTGATCAGTCCTCTCCTGGGTGAAACTCTCTCCTTCTTTGGCATTGAAGACACCATTCTTCCCTGCTTATCATCCTACTTCTCCTAACTTTCTCCACTAATTCCTTCTACACTGCTGAGTTCTGTGTTTGACATATAATCGATACTGGGTAATTTTTACTCTATAAATATATTGGTGATAATCATATACTGCTTACGAATTGAGCTGAATGTGTATGCATTGGTGGCTAACAAGTGTGTGTGTAGTGTCAGAATGGTGTCTGGTTATTGTCAGTCACTCATTTATTCATCACCCAATACCTACTTAACAGCTGTTAAGTGATAGACAATAAGCTGGGCACTGGTGTCGCAATCTGGAACAAAATAGGTAGAAACAGAATTTCTGCCTTCG
This sequence comes from Antrozous pallidus, assembly GCA_027563665.1. NCBI lineage: Eukaryota > Metazoa > Chordata > Mammalia > Chiroptera > Vespertilionidae > Antrozous > Antrozous pallidus. The sequence goes on from CM050512.1 coordinate 69,004,372, forward strand.
GGGGTCAAAAAAGAGTCCAACAAGAGCTATAATAGGAGAGTATGAGAGCCACACCATCTCCATGTTAGAGGAGAGCAGCCCTCCCAGGCTTTGAGGCTGCGACCTGAGGAAGATGGGAGAGGGTTCAGGGGAAGCATGGTGCATAGGAAGAAAATAGCCTGTGAGAGTACCTGGAGGCAAAAGTTGAGTTGAGAGATTTTGAGGGAATGAAGGTAAAGGCAAGGACAGAAGCAAATAAGCAACAGATTGATTTTGTGCATTTGGGAGAGTTCAGAATGTCCACGCCAGGTGCAAGCAGTTTGTGTTCAGGACACTCACTTTGCTTGATGAGAAACTGATCTAATAGAATCAAGAAATACGTCAGTTTGGAGATGGAACCAAGGTGGTGGCATAGGTAAAACACCTATCCTGCCGTCATACACAGCAATTTTAATACTACAACTTAACGAAAGAACAAACACATTCCAGAATCACCAGAAAGCTGGCCGAGTAAAAATTCCACAAATAAAAGTGAAAATAAGACACTGTGACTTGGAGGAGCGGTGGCAGACAGCGTTGAAAGATTCGCGCAGAGAGAGGTTTGGAGCGCGCACCAGCAGAGAGGGCAGGCGGCTGAAAACCGGCCAGTTTTCTCGAACGGGGAGACAGGGGCGTCCCACTGGACTGATTCTCCAGCTTTGGGTGAAGTCCAGGAAACCCACTATCATACGGGGTGAAAACTGGACAGTGGGAAGGCACGCCGAAGTTTGGGTGCTGCAGGGGTCTCCCGGCTTGTGGAGAAGGCAGCTTGCGTGAACAGCTCGGCTGCGTGACGGCGCAGAGAGCGCTCTGCGACTTGCTATCTCATTCGGGAAACTATCAGACTGCTTTGTTTTACAACCCTGGGGGAGACATTGGGCGTGCAGACTCATTTGGGGAGAGTCTGAATTCGCCTGCAGCTGGTGGAGCTTGGCAGCGGCTCTCTCAGAGGTGCTGGCGGCCATTGCCACCGACACAGAGTCCATGGGGCCACATAGGGTGGAGCTAATGCTGTCTGCTTGGTCTGGAGACTCCGCCCATCCAACCTGAGCACAGCTGAGCTTCACAGACAATTGGACTGGAGGTCAACCCCTCCAAGTGCTAACAACGATTAACCTGAGCTTAACTTCAGCAAGACTGTGCAACCCATATCCACCTCAGGTAACTGGGGAGGCTGAGCCACTGTCCCTAGTAGGAAGTCTACCACACAAAGCTAATTGACCAACTCAGGGAAGCAGCCACCATGCAGAGACATGGAAAGAAATCAGATGTGAAAGAAATGGAGGGAAAAAAACGACTGGACATGGAATTCAAAACCACGGTTATAGGGCTTCTCAAGAGGCTCCAACAAAAGGTCGAGGCCTGTAAGGAAATAAGCAAGACTGCAAAGGAAATGAATGAGTCCTACAAGGAAATGATCAAGACCAATGTGGAAATGAATGAGTCCTACAAAAAAAATGAAGGAGACCCTCAAGGATATAAAGGAGACTCTCAAGGATATGAAAAAAGACCAACCAGAAATTAAGCATACACTGACTGAAATAAAAAATATTATACAAAGACCTAAAAGTGCTCTGGAGCATCCCAAGAATCAAGTTAAAGATTTGAAATACAACGAGGTAAAATCCACTCAGCTGAAAAAGCAAGAAACCAAAAGAATCCAAAAAATTGAAGATAGTGTAAGGGGCCTCTGGGAAAACCTCACACATACCAACATCCGAATTATAGGGGTCCCAGAAAAAGAGAGAGAGCAAGACAATGAAAACCTATTTGAAGAAATAATGACCGAAAACTTCCCACACCTGGTGAAAGAAATTGACTTAGGAGTCCAAGAAGTGCACCGAACCCCAATATATAGGAACCCTAAGAGGACCACACCAAGGCACATCATAATTAAAATGCCAAGAGCAAAAGACAAAGAGAGAATATTAAAAGCAGCAAGAGAAAAACAGTTAGTTACCTATAAGGGAGCACCCATACGATTGTCAGCGGACTTCTCAACAGAAACGAAGCAGGCCAGACGGGAGTGGCAAGAAATATTCAAAGTGATGAACAGAAAGAATCTACAACCAAGATTACTCTATCCAGCAAAGCTATCATTCAGAATTGAAGGTCAGATAAAATGCTTCGCAGATAAGAAAAAGCTAAAGGAGTTCATCACCACCAAACCAATATTATATGAAATGCTGAAACATATTCTTTAAGAAGAGGAAGAAGAAAAAGATAAAAGTGTAAATTAGGAACAACAAATACACATCTATCAACAAATGATTCTAAAAATCAAGTGAATTAATAAGCTGATGAACAGGATAAACTGGTGAATGTAACAGAATCACGGACATAGAGAGGGAATGGACTGACAACTCTTGGGGAAAAAGGAGGTGTGGGAAGTGCAGCAAGAAACTGGACAAAAATCATGCAACTATGAGAGAGGACTGTGGAGGGGAGTGAGGGTGGAGGGTGGGATGGATACCAGGTGGAGGGGAACTATAGGGGAAATAAAAAGGGAACAATGTAATTAATAAACTGAACAATAAAGATTAAAAAAAAAAAGAAATACATCAGTTTAACCATGGTGAGAAGAGACAGGGGTGATCATTTTTGGATGAGACCTGATGCTTAAGGCTTTATAGGAAACATAAATCTTCATAATTGTTCCTGTGTAAGGCAACAGGGTGGTACAGTAGTCCCCCCCTTATCCATGGTTTTGCTTCCCATCATTTCAGTTACCCAGGGATAACCATGTTCCAAAAATATTTAATGTGAAATTCCAGAAATAAACAATTTATAAGTTTTAAATTGCACAATATTCTGAGGACTGTGATGAAATCTCCAACATATTCACACTGTACATGCTACCCACACATTAGTCATTTAGAAGCCATTGTATTATCTCATATCATCACAAGAAGAAGGGTGAGTACAGCACAATAAGGTATTTTGGGAGAAAGACCACATTTACAACTTTTATTACAGTATCCTATCTAATAAAAAAGTAACATGCAAATATGACCATACTTTGGCTCCTGATTGGCTATGCTACCAGCCAATCAGGAGTGGGGGCGGGGCCCCCAGGGGTGGAGATGAAACAGCAGTGGCTGCAAGCGCCCAGCCCCCCAGGCGATGTGAGGGGAAGCAGCTACAGCAGCAGCAGTGGTGGCGGCAGCAGGGAGTGCTTGGCCCCTGGGCACTGTGAGCAGAAGTGGTAGCGAGCAGCCGGGGCTGAGCTGAGCAGGGCGATGGCTGGGTGCCCAAGGCCTAAAGCCTCACCAGAGGCTTTAGGCCTTGGGCAGGCTCGGGGTGAGCCATGAGTTGGACATCCCCTGAGGGTTCCCAGTATGTGAGAGGGGGCAGGTTGGGTTGAGGGACCACCCACCCCCAGTGCACCTCAGAACCATCCTATCTAATAAAAGAGAAACATGCAAATATACCTTTGCTATGCTGCCAGCCAATCAGGAGCGGGAGGGCAGTAGCAGGGCAGTGGCAGGATGGGAGGCCAGCGCAGGGTGTGGCTGTAACGAAGGACTGAAGTCACCCCTCTGGAGGCTACCCAAGGTCTTATTTCAGCCCTGATGTTGGGCTGCTTCCCCCGACCATAAGTTCCCAACACACTTCCAGCCAGAGTTAAAGGGGGCTTCTTCTGTTTTTAAGGCATCGCCATATCCAGTGCCTGCCAGCCCCTGCGAAAGCACTACTCCTTAGGTCTGGGGTGCTGAGAGCTGAAGCAGAGAGGCTGTGAGGCCCAGCTCACCCAGGATGCTGGCCCTCCATCACCCCCTCCCAATTATCCTGGCCCAGCCAGCCTTCCCTATGAGTACCTGCTCACAGAGAGTGTGAGGTAGTTGTGGCAATAGAACGGGAGGCTGGTGGGGGCGTGGCCGCAGTGAGCAGGATGGGAGGCCTACACCCTCCCCCAATCCAGAGGGACTTGACAGGGGACATCAGGCTCGATCCCCACCCTGTCACCAGGCTAGGGGACCTGAGACCATGTCCTCTACCCAGTGGGGCTTGACGGGGGTCCTCAAAGTGTACTTCCCATCCTGGTGCTGGGCTAGGGGACCTCTGGCTGCTCACCCCGCCCCAGCTCCAGGCTGGGGGACCTCAGGCAGTGCATCCCACCTGGTGCAGTTTTACAGGGGACTGCAGGCCACACTCCCAACCTGGCAGGGCTTGACATGGGACCTCAAGGTGCATTTCCCATCCTGGTGCTGGGTTAGGGGACCTCAGACTGTTCTCTCCACCTGGCAGGGCTTGACAGGGGAACTTAGGCTGCGCACGCACCTGGTAGGGCTTGACAGGGGACCTCAGGCTGCACCCCCACCTGGGGCTAGGGGGAACTCAGACCATACCCTCTGCTCCAGCACCAGGCCAGGGAACCTGAGGCTGTGCCCCTCCTGCCAGGTTGGGCTTGACAGGGGACCTCAGGCTGTGACCCTCACCCAGCCAGGTTTCACAGGGGACCTGAGCCTGCGCCCCCATGCCAGTGAGGATTAATGAGGGACCTGAGGCTGTGCCTTTCTCCCAGTGCTGGGCTGGGGGACCTGAAGCTGTGCTCCTCTGCCTGGTGGGGCTTGATGGGGGAACCTCAGGCCATGATCCCTACCCAGTGCAGCTTGACAGGGGATCTCAGGTTGTGTCTCCCACCTGGTGGGACTTGATGGGGGACCTCAGGCCATGTCCCCCATCCTGGTGCTGGGCCAGGAGACCCAAGGATGCCCTCTGCCCTGTGGGACTTGACAAGGTGGGACTGGCTGGGTCTGTATCTACCTTAATGAGTGGGGGGGGGGGGATGGCTGGGTCTGGGTCTCACGTGATTTTGAGGCACACGTGAATGAGTGGGGACTTGACTCTGGGTCCCATGATATGCCCCAGACTCTGACAGGAGGAAGGTTTTCATATACATTTTACTAATTTTCTTTAGTCTCTGATACTTCTATTATAAGGAAAGAGCAAATAGCAATATTAAATTATTTCCTCTAATTAATACCATTTTAATGTGCATGAATTTCGTGCACCAGGCCACTAGTATTGTTATAATTATTCTATTTTATTATTAGTTATTATTAATCTCTTACTGTTCCTAACATAAAAATTAAACTTGTCACAGATATGTGTGTATAGGAAAAATCATAGTACATACAGGGTTTGGTACTATCCACAGTTTCAGGCACCCACTGGGGTTTGGAATATTACCTCCTCTTTCCCCCAACCCCCAATAAAGCGAGTGTACTATATATGGCCCCTTCCCTTGCAAGATAATGAATGAGATTCCCACAAGAGGGTGCCCTTGCAGAAGTCCTTGTTCATTCATTTACATCCTTTGTGCGGGACACCAGCAACTGCAGAGGAAAGGCGGGCCCTAGAGGGCCCCTACAAGGAAAATATCCCTGATGATGACAGTAAGGACACTGGTCCACTTAAATTCCTGTGGCACTTAATCACAGTTGTTTCTGTGATTCCCAAACAAAACAGCCCTATTATAACCTTAGTGCTCTACTTTCTAAGTCATCGTTCTTTAGGAGCCCCGCACTCCTAATTAGTTCTAATTTAATTTGTACTTATTGTATAAGCAATGAGCTGCCCTAGAAGGATTCAAGATGAACTTTTTGACTTCTATTATTGTTGAATGACATGCATCAGCACAGATCTGTTGGAAGACCAAGAGACTGTGTCAAATTTTACCCAAAATACTACAGCCATTTGTCCCTAGGAATATGCCTGTCCCATTTGGCTTCTTAGTGATATTATCTTGAAATTTCAGCCCATTTCCTTCGGAAGTGCTAACAGCAGTACAGGATGCAAAGAATTTAGTCTAATGAGCAGACAACAATTCGGGTGTTTTAAGCCCAGGCTATAACTGCTTAAGTGAAAAAGAATAAACAAACCTGATTTTTCTTTGCCTAAGGACCCCTATTGAAAGAGCTCCCCTGCTGCCATAGATGTTGACATAGTAATGTGTGGCGGGTAATGGGTATTACTTGACATGGTCCCTCACTGTCCACACCCTTTCCAAGGCCCTTGGAGGGGCATAGCAATTTTGTACTTTTTTAAATGGGGCTCCCCAAATTATACAAACCTCAGCCTGTCCCCACAATACCTTGATTCCACAAATGTTATTTATATGAAGCCATAGATGGGTCCACACTCTAGGCAGCAGGACACCTGTGAGCCTCTGCTAGATTGAACATGTTCAGGACAATAGCAATTGTTTCCAATGGTGTGCATTTCCACCAGCTTCCCCCCCACCCCACTTTTTCTTTAAGAGGCTATTGTACCAAAGAGAAGGAAGGAAGTGACTAAGAAAAGGAAGTTATGCCTCAGGCATTTAAGAAGTGTATTTTTCAAAGGACAAAAACCTTTTTTTCCAAATTAGGGGTTTCAGGTGAGGCCAAGGACTTCAGATTGAGACATACATCCTTCAGCGGTTGAATTCCTTCTTTGGTCTGCTCCTACTCTTTGGCATACAGACATACAGATTATTCTCTGCGCCTTCATGGATTTTCCCAGGATCCTCTTAACATTCCCGAACTCAATTCATGGTCCCTCTGACTCTCTGATTCCTTTTTTCTCAGCCCCCAGAGATGTGCACGCCAACTTTCTGCATTGCTGACTTTATTTTCATCTTCAGCCCGAGAGAGTCGTTGTGCTGGCTGTAGATATGTTACCTCTGTTTTCCTAGAGTCGTTCCCATCACAGCCTGTCTCAGATAGTTCCCTCTCACATTACTTTTTTTCTGTCAGCGAGCAAGACTAATGGAGACAGTGAACTTAGCATGCTTTTTGTCCATCCCCGCCACAAGAAATCATTTCCAACAGACTTTACTCTTTGCAATGGAAAAAAAGCAGGAAAGAATCTTGTTCTGTGTGGTCTCAAGCCCACAGTGGCAGAGGTTGACTTATTATGCAACTTCCAGCTCCAGGCAAAGAGGGGAAAGAGTGCAGGGCACACCTAAAATATAGGAATGTATACATGTGCACACACATTTAAACATACAGCAGGTTTGCCTAGGAATTGATATGCACCTGAGTACAAGCCCCAGTTTCACCCTCTTTCTGCACGTTGGTATATGCTTGTGAAGGAGTCCATTTTTTTCCTTTGACATTCAGTTAAGCTAAAAGCAAAACCAGCCATCTGCATTGCCTTTGATATAGTAGATTGCTAAAAGCTGTTCCCTGTCAGACCTCTCCTTTCAGCCTTGGCAAGGAGATACATACACATATGACACTTCTGTCATCCACATCTGAAACACACAGATTTCAACAGAGTCATAGGTTCCTCTATGAAACCATCATGCTAAATACTACATTTTCCCTAGTGGCTGGCTTTTCTTCTATTGCCACAGCAAAATGAAAGGCATTCATTTCGCTTTCAGGTTTTGTGTGTGTGTGTATGTGTGTGTTTGTTTTCACTGTAGAGGGCACCAAATATTGCCTGTGATTCTCAATTGTGCTCCACATTTTTCATTAACACTTGCATTTAAGCAGCTCATTCTCATTCTCCTCTTTGTTCCTGTTCTGCCAGAACTAGTTGCTGGCAGTTGCCATGCCAACCCCAAATCCTGGGGTCCTGCTGCTAGATCACAAGTTGCTATTAGCATATTTTTAATAGCACCTGATTGCCCTCCAAAGACCTTCTAGTAGCTGAACTCCATTAGCTCTGAGTGTCAGGAGATTTGACTGCATATCTACAGACCGGATTGGGGAGAGAATGTGCTGAGCTGCACAGCCAGTCTCCAGGCTGTTCCATGAGGGCCAGATTGGTTTCTTGGGCCCAATTCTGAGCGAAGATGATGACAACTGTATGGTCTATGTAGGTATCAGTCTTGTTTTTAGAGCTGACTTCCTTAATGTGGAATGCCAATGGTACTGTCAAATTTGTGGAAAATGTCTCATTTTTGATTGAAAAGTCAGCACTCTACAGTTTGGGGACATGGGTAGGGGCGATGCTACCCTCTTGCTCTTTCTAACTTAGGCCAAACCAAACGGAGCAGGCAATATGGAGCAAAAGTCAGTTTCTCTTTAAAAAAATACACACACACACAAAACCAGAGGTAGAGAAAGAACAGTGTGTTAGAAGTGTTTTAATAATTAAGAGAGCTAAAAAGACAGATTATTTCAAAGTACATACTTAAGAGCTTTTGAAATTAAGTTTCTTTGAAGTTCTGAAGACTCTCAGCAGCCAGGGAGCTAAGTAGAAGAATTTTGATGCCTAAAGTGAAGATAAGAGGAAGTTTAAAAATTGCTACTAAAATTTGAATAGAGCCAAACTGGTCAAAAACAATTTGGTGAGAAGGACTTTGCTAGCTCAGATGCTATGGGGGCGAGACAGACAAGGCAAATGAGTGAAGTGAAATGATTGGAAGATGATGGAAGGCAATGGGCACAGAGTGCTATGGAAACGTGAGTGACATAAGGACTAGAGCCTGTCTAGATTGAGTACTCACTCCTACAAGTGATCAGGAGGCCTCAGTGCTGCCAAATATTCATATGAAAAAAAGTTACAGATATATATTGTTGGTGAAATCTCTCAATTTAAAAATGTTGACTATATAATAATTTAACTTTAAAACATTGAGAAATCCAAAACTCTGAGGTGGGGTGGGTGGGGGTGGGAATCACTTCTTGCATTGAATATGGTCCAGAAACTGGCAGTTCACAACTCATTTTGAAAGGAAGCTTTTTTGTTTGTTTGTTGCTAATCCTCACTTGAGAATATTTTTTTCCATTGCTTTTGTTTTTTTAAGAGAGAGAGTGGAAGGGAGGGAAGGGAGGGAAAGAGAGAGAAACATTGATATGAGAAAGAGACATCTCAATTGGTTGCCTCCCACACATGCTCTGCCTGGGATAGGCAGGGATTGATCCTGCAACCCAAGTATTTGCCCTTGACCAGGAATTGAACCCACCACTCTAACAACTGAGCAACACTGGCCAGGGCTTAAAGGGGACGTTTTTAAATCTAGAACTAAAAAATTGTACAACTAATAAATCCAAATTACTGACTTAGGACCTATATTTTAATAGAAAGCAATACTAGGTGAGTTTATATGTTAATTGGTACCCCTATGTAGATTTTCATGAAACTATATTTGATTTAAATAAGCAATGCTAAAAGAACAATGAGCAATGTAAGACTTCAAAAGATAAAACAAAATATAGCCAGCTGGTACAGTCATAAAAAACTTTAAGGAAAGGGTAGAATCTGGTTGGATTTGGAAAAACAGATGAAAGGGGGAATTTTTCTGGGCAGAAGACATAGTGGAACCACAAGTCCAAAGGGAGGAAATTATAAGATGCTTGATTTTTCACTGAGCAAACTGGAAGACTACAGAGGCAATGCCGGACAAAAAAATAAATAAACATACACACAAACAAAACAAAGAAAAACATTACTATTTACTTACAGTTCTTAATTTTCCATATGAGGGCTGAAAGGTATGAAAAATTCAATTTATTTTGGGAATGTAGGTTCAGGTATTTCAATAAGGCTGCCCAAGAAGCAGGCAATCTGAAAGGCATTGGGTTAGTGCTCAGAGCAGTCACTTACATTATGTTCATGTGGATTTTTCCTTGATTTTCTTCAGAAGACTTGCATTTCTTCATTTTTAAAAATTAGTTCTATATGCTGCCTGTGTTAATAGATCACCAGCTTAATTTTTGGAATTCCACGTGTAAGCCTGGGATCTCAAATATAGATTCCCCCCAAGCCTCAAAGATTTAAAAGTGTACTTGCCTGGCCAGCCACTGTAACTTAGTGGTCGAGAATCTACCAGGTAACTGTTCAATTCCTGGGTAGAATACATGCACAGGGTTGTGGGCTCAATCCCCAGTAGGGAGTGTAGGAAGCAGTCAATCAATGATTCTCTCTCATCATTGATGTTTTTATTTCCCTCTCCCTTCCTCTCTGAAATCAATAAAAATATATATTTTTTAAAAGTGTACTTTCTCATTGAGGTTAATTGGAGGTGCCTTAATTGATACTTGCCACCTATGGACCTTAAAAAGCTTGGTGGTTTCAACACTATTTTAATTAATATACTAAAATTATGATACTCTATTGATAGAAAATTTGGGTCTTTTAAGTGTTTTAAAGTTAAAACATCTGCTTTCTGCAGCCCCCTAGGCAAAGTCATGTGGAGGTTGGGACAGTGGAGTCAGTTAATCTCCAATCAGGGCTGCCCTGGAGAAGAGTCTGCAAGTGTGGGAGGGGATCCTGGGAGGAAGCCAACAGAGCATGTATGGAACTATCAGAGGAAGAAAGTTAGTTAAAGTTCAGTGAAGTCAACCCAAAAGAATAATAAATCAAAAAGTTCATCAGACTGGAGGAGCTGAGTTGAACAGGAGCCAAAGAACCAAAGTGAGGGTCAGAAACAGGATGATCGGAGACAAAGCCAACTCAGGAACTTGTCCTGGGAATGCTGAGACAATGCTCTGGCACTGTCTTACGCACAGGTCAGTGAGCCCAGCTGGACAGCATCCTTGTTCTGACAATATCAAAGAATGGATAGGTCCTCATACTTTGATGGATGGGAATGGTATTGAGAGACACTTTGCAAGCACTAGTTTTGGAGTGTTTTTTCCTACTCTGCCAAATGAGAGATTTGTGCTGATGATGGCTCATGTCTGTGAGAAGGGTAATGCTCTCGGACACCATCTGGACAATTCACCTAAAGCACAGGCCTCTCCTACACCCAGCCAGTCCTGCCTCAACCTTTGCAAATCTATCTACGATGAATGTGCTGACCATCAGCACCAACCTGCCCGGTAACGTTTGAGGAGAGCACACAGCTGTTACCTCAGTTAGCGCCTTCTGCAGGAAGGAAGCACCTGTGGAGAGTTCCTCTCCATATGTCCTAAGATCAGGCCCTGGGATCTGGGGAAATGCTTATGATGGCAATGTGACGTCCTCTAAAGTCAAGTACACCCATCAGGCTAAAAGAAAGTGAGGAAAGTGCATGCCAAGTTTGACTGTGGTCACATAAACGGGCCTTTGCTGTTTCCTGAAGATAGGAGCTGGAACTCTCCTGGGGAAAGCTAACTGAGCTCACACATTTCACCCTTGGCCTACTTTGTTTATCTTAAGACCACTGAAGCATTCAGTCTAGACCATACAGTATTTCCAGTATCGCCTGTGACTTCTTTCCCAAGCATCTGGTTTTTCTCAGGCTCCACGTGCCTCACCCTACATGACCTTGTGCTGGGATCCAGGAACAGCTACAGAATGTCCTACCCATGCTCGGTCACTGAAGACATCTGTTGAAGTCTGGGGCCATTCTTCTAACTTGTCAAACAGTACAGACTTGGGTTTTTCCTTTGTACAGCAAATGTGGGCATCTGAGTATTTTATCCTGTAGTTCAGAACTCAAGGAAGGGAATAGCCAGGGAACTTTTCCCTGGGAACTTCGACTACAGGCCTGGCATCCTGGGAACTTCTTGAGGTGAAAGCACTGAAGCTGTTTGAAAAACCTCATACCATTAAAATTGGTTTTCATATCATTCATGTTCATTGTATGATGGTGTTCACTTTTCTCCACTTTTAAAATGTTTAAAAACCCTCCAGTTAACAAGTATTTACTGAGTTCCTGCAATATAACTGTGCTAAGTTAACTGCTTTAGCAAAGCTTCTGATCTCAAGAAGCTTAATTCTGAGATGAGAAGATAAAAACAATTTGTATAAAGGAACACTGAGTAACACAAGAAAGTGTGTCATGAAGGCCTACATTGTGAGTGGCAGACAAGTTTTCTGGAAATGGAACTTAAAAGAAGAGCAATGGATGCTTGAGAGTAGAAATGTTATGATCAGCCTTGTAGGGTGGGTAGAAACTGATTGGTAGATGAATAATAAAGAACTTTTATGCATGAAAAATTAACGTGTTGTCTCATCATCTTGTATGAGCTTTTAAATTTTTTAAAAATATACATTTTTATTGATTTCAGAGAGGAAGAAAGAGGAAGAGAGAGAAAAACATCAATGATGAAAGAGAATCATTGATCGGCTGCCTTTTGCACGTCCCCTACTGGGGATCAAGCCCACAACCTGGGCATGTGCTCATGACCAGAATCGAACTAAAAACCCTTCAGTCCACAGGCCAACACTCTATCCACTGAGCCAAACTGGTGAGGGCCAGTATTGCCTTTATTATATGTAAGAGATAAAGAATTTGATTTCTGTTTGATACAAATTCAGATAATCTACAATTAGCTATTTACTTCTGTCTTCAGACCTAAGGTTTGTGAGAACTCCTGATTCTCTAAACTTTGACCAAAACACTATTATGTTCCTTCAATATCACACTAAAATTTCCTTTCAACCAACAAATTTTGTTATTATTCTAGATATTGTATATTTGTAATTAGATGCATTTCCACTGTTAGATTTGCCCAATCTGTGATGTACCACTTTCATATTACATTTTCCTCTCCTACCTTATGAATGGTCAAATTAGATAAGAACCAACACATAAACATTTATGTACTTTGGGTTTCAGAAAGCCTTGGTGTCCCTTTACTAATTGTTCTGTTTCAAACAAAGAGACAATAAGCAATCAATAATGACATCCAAGGGAGGTATCCAGCAGCCTCAGGAGACACTGAAGCCACAAACAGGCTTGACCTGTTGATTCTCTGAGGGACCTGCCAAGGGGTCAATGCCACCTCCACATTAAAGACAGGTACCAGAAAAGACAGCCATGATAGGAACCATGTGAACATTCATAACCAAACAATGATTCGTGTGATATGCTTAATACGAACTCTAGAGGACAGTCTAGTCAATCACAAAGAAATCAATACCCTGCAGGGAGTATACCTAAAACCTTTACATTAGGAAAACGTACTCTAAAGACATGATCTGAACTGTACCTGGTGGCTCCCAGTTATGATTAAGCCTTTATTTCACACAATTTTCAGGTGAATCCACTAGAGGACTAACACTCAGGCATGGCTATAGGAAAAGAAAGAGGAAGTGTGTAAATAAAGAAACTATAGCTTCAACAGGCCCCTTGGAACTGTTTCCAAAAACAGGAGGATTTATGGAAAGGTGTTTGGAACTCCATTGTAAGAGCAGTGTGTGTGCAGTGGAGCAGGCATTAGAGTTTGCATAAGAGCCAGATATTCTTGCCCCAAAGTGGTCAGTTTTGTCCCTCACAAGTATGACAAGTCCCAGTGTGTGTCATTTGTCCATTAGCTACATTAGAACATACTCTTGAAAATGATAGCATCTGAATTATTGGGAAATTTCTGGCATTGTTATTTTCACAGAGGAGGAAACATGGTGCCATGTATGATAAATAAACACCAAGTTCATTGGGAAAAATTTTAAATTCTGGACCTGATTTTAAGAGTGAGATATAAATATCCTTTCAGGGTATATTCTGTTTATTGCATTAAGTGTTATATAAGGCCTAAAACATGTGCACCTGTAAAGTGAGACATGTGTACCCCCAAAGTGAGTTTCCTACTGGGATATGGCTTAGATAGGAGGGCCTTAGGAGAATGCTACAGGGTAGAGTTCTGACTGGATGGTGATGCTGCTTCCTTCACTTGACTGCCAGGGACACCACTCACTATGGTGGGAAAATGAGCAATAAAGAGCACAAGAAGCTAAGTGTACTTGATTATTCACAGCAACAAATTTGTTTTTAATCCTGCTGCATAGTACACAGTGTAACAGGTATTAAAGATATGGCTATAAATGGTTCTTCCCCTCAAGAACACATGGATTATTGAAGGTAAAAAATAATAATTCAGGAAAGTAGTTGTAATAGATATACATATGAAATGTGTATATCTCAAAATTTGTATAAATAGTGTGTGGAAGTTGTTGAATTACACCATAGGAGACTTTCTCTTTCAGGATTATTAAGAATTAGCCTAGGAGTATGAAGTTATAGGCTAAGCTGATCTCCAGTACCTCAAACAAGTTACAAGTTAATTTTTTTTCCCAACATAGGAAGGATGTAAGAAGCTCTATCTACCCCATTAGATTATTTGGGGTTCCAAGTTCCTATGTCAAAGACCATTGAAGGACTTGAGATTTTATCTTATTTGTGAAGTATCAATTTAGCATGCCACAGTTTCAGAAATAGAAACAGACATGAGGCTCCTGGGTCAGAGACAAAGGACTGTGTTACGCATGGTGAGAGCAGCAGTCAGAGTATCAGCATTTGCTCCAGTTGCTCGAGTCCCAAATCTCACACAGCACACTAAGAGGGACAGGAGCTACCTGCACTGGCTGTGGCTTACTATACTAGAAAGGAACCCTATATGTATGAAACCAAATCTTTCATAATTAGCAGTAAGTAGGCCTGACTTTTGTCCCAGAAGATGACATTATCTTTATTATCCTGGGTAGTTAACAAACTTGCCCTTCAGAGGGAGAATATCTCTATCTTCTAAGACTATTTGATACACAAACACCTGTGAAAAGAAAAGCATTTGGAAAAAAGGTGATCAGTGTTTCTGCTCACCAGATGAGCAGAAAAGTTCTATCCATGGAGAATTGCCTCTCAACACCTTCTTAACACTTTCCTTTAGGGTGAGATTGGCAAACTGTCATCCTCAGGCAAAATCTGGCCCACCTCCTGTTTTTTGTAAATGAAGTTTTATTGGCACACAGCAATGCACATTTATTTATGTATTCTCTATAGCTGCTTCGTTGCTACCATGGTAGAGATGAGCAGTTTCAACAGAGACCATATAGTCTCTTTACAGAAAAAGAATGTGCCAAACTCTGCTCTAGGGTATGGTCCTCCTCCATCTGAGTGAAGCTGGCTGGCAAGTACCACACCCACCATTCAGCATTCAGGAAGAAGGAAAGGAGGAAGAAGAACCAAACAATTGTTTAAAGGGTGTGACCCAGAAGCTGACTTCTGTTTACTTCTCATTGGCCAGAACTTAAGATACATGTTTAGTTTGGAGTCCCCAAACTTCTTCTAGTTTTACTGATTCACTACAAGTATTCACAGGACTCAACATACAGTTGTATTTTGGCCAAGAGTTAATGCAAAACAAGGATACAAAGAAAAATCATCAAAGGGCAAAGGACCATGGGGCAAAGTCCAGAGGAAACCAGCTGCTTGCTTCCAAGAGTATTTTCCCAGTTGAATCACACAGGATGTGCTTAATTTTTCCAGCAACAAATTGTGACAACATGTATGAAATGCTGTTTGCCAAGGAAACTTGTTAGAGACTCAGTACCCAGGGTTTTTTGGGGGCTGGTCATGTAGTCCTTTTCTGTCTGAGGACATACCAAAATTCCAGACTTCCAGAAAGAAAGCAGATGTTCATTATAAACTTTGTATTTTTACATGGGTTAGGCAAGGTGATCTACTCTTACCCTGAATCTGAGTTCCCTGATGCCAGCCAAGGGTAACCTGCAAGCAGGCCTTTCTAAGGACACCAGTCGCAAGCCTGTTATGTTAGCTCTGCACTGCACATATGCCTCCATTTGGCTGCGATGGAAACAGGAGAATATAGTTCAGCCAAGTGACTGTGTGTCCAGCTAAACCTGGGGAGGTTTGATTAGTAAAAGAAAGATGAAGAATAAACACCATGAAAATTAGTAGGCTCTGTCACACCAGGGAAGAAAAGGGGCCAGGGTAGGGCTTCTGAATCCTAGAACTATTGACATTTTGTGCTGAATAATTCTTTGTTGTGAGCAGCTGTCTTGTACATGTCAACAGTACCACTCTCAGCGCTGACAATCAAAAATGTCTTCAGATATTACCAATCTAATGGGGGTCACAAATGTCCTGGCTGAGATCGAAGCCAATGTCTGAAGGCTTGAGAAACCAGGCCTTGCTGAAGAAACTACAAATAGTTTGCTCCAATTGGAGTGTAAATAAGAGATGAAAAGTAGCAAGAAATAAGGCCAAAGCATAGGTTGCGTCATATTATAAAGGAATTTTTGTGCCATAATAAGGGATTTGAATTATTTTAAAAAATCATTTAAAAATAGAAGGAGCTACTAAAAGATATGTAAGCCAAGGATCATATTTATATTTTCAGAAAACCAGTGTGACCTACATATGGAGAATAAATTGAAAGTCAAATAGACTAATTAGAGAGACTAATTACAAAGACATTTCACTTACCCAAGTAAGAAATTTCGAGTAACAAAATTTGTACTGGAGAATAAAAAGGGAAACATTTGATAAATATAGAAATAGGAAAAAAGAGGATGTGGTGATTGGTTAGAGATGGGAATGTTATTAGGGTTTTGATTTGGGCATCTGAGTAAACTGGTTACCATTCACTGGGATAACAAAGTCAAGAGAAGAATAATATACGGGGAAGAGTGACTTGATCAGGTTTTGACTTGCTGAGTTTAAAGTGACCATAGGTTTTCCAATGGAGACTGATGATGTGTGATGTATACTATGATGGACACTATGTGTAAAGTGAGGAAGTGAAGCTGAAACCTGCACCTACAGCCAACTATGGCCAATATTTCTTTGCTACTGAATTTTATTTTATTATTTTTAAAAATATATTTTATTGATTTTTTTTACAGAGCGGAAGGGAGAAGGATAGAAAGTCAGAAACATCAATGAGAGAGACATCAATCAGCTGCCTCTTGCATGCCCCCTACTGGGAATGTGCCCGCAGCCAAGGTACATGCCCTTGCCAGAATGGAACTGGGAACCTTTCAGTCTCCAGTCCAACGCTCTATCCACTGAGCCAAACCGGTCTCAGATTTGCTACTGAATTTTAAAAACCTGGTAGTTTACTTTTAAATGTACAGGGTGGGGCAAAAATAGATTTACAGTTGTATGTGAAACAGTTATTTATTGTATTATTATTTGTCAATTATTTTATTATTTTCTATAAAAAACAACTGCAAACCTATTTTTTCCCCACTCTATATAAAACAACTGTTTTACCAAGCTTGCTAGGTCAACATGGTAGTTCTCTCATTCCCAATTTATTTGGACGGGTTTTTAAATATTGCAAATTACTAGTTACCCAAACATTTTCATATCTTTCTAGGCTGGGTGTCATTCCTTAGGCAAAATATATTTTGGTTTCAGTAACTTTTTTTCTGCTTTGAGAATTTAGACTCTATTGGCATTCAGTACCCTTAAGTAGAAATAATTCTTTTTTTTTCTTTTTTAAAGAAATAATTCTTGAAGGGGCTAAAGTACAAAAACTTGGGTAGATATAGAAACTATTATTCTGCAGGTAAAATGATTTAACACCATGATAAATTTTATTGGTGAGTATAGTTTCCCATCTTTAACAGAAGGTATTCTGTGTCTGGCAGAGTAGATAAATTTGCATTCTCCCAGGCAAGATATTCATCATGTGGTTGAAGAACTCGGTGGAGATCAGTTATTTTAATTAGCAATCAAGGCCCAATATGCTAAACATAGGGGCGTAGATTCTGAGCCCTTGCATACCTCAGCTCATAAAGATAAGGGAAAGTTCTTGTATGCATTCCTTGTAGAGCTTGATGTGAGAGTAAACAGTGGGGTGAAATTCAGGTTCCAGTCTTTAATGGCTCAAACACAGATGTTGTTGTTGACAGGAAGAGATGTGTTGAGTGTTATTTCTCCATTTGCTTAGGAAGATTTGACATGTGGTGAGCCAGAATAGAAATCTGAAGAGTTGAACCAAGTTATGTTGAGGGAACTTTGGGTGAAAGAAATGATGAAAGAAACAGATCTGCTGCAAATGAAACTTTAACAAAACTTGCGTTTTGATAAGCTGGCTGGCAAATTCAGTTCTTCTTAGAAAATGACTTTTAAAAATACTGAGGATATTTTTAAAAACAGCCAGGATATTATAACTCTAAACAATGCCCATTGTCCATCTATTTGTGTTTATGTACATAGTGATAAGTGCTTACCCATGGGCCTGGAAGCTTGAACTGGGGGAAATAAAATAAGGTGATGAAGTAGGGTGTGGTTGTGCACCAGGTCCCAACCCACCTAGCCTCCCAAGTCCTTTTGATTCATAGTCACAATGGTTTCCATGCTGGCAGAGGCCAGGGAATGCACCATAGATGGGTTAACAAGAATAATGACCAGGTTGTATCAAAACAGGAGACACTGGTATTTATAGATCTCTTTTGTGATAAAAGAAAACAGTCATTCTTTAAATGTGCAATAATTACAGACATGGCATCATTCTAAGTGCTAGTGCTTTGTCCTTAATGTTTACACATATTAAGCATGAGCTGGTTGAGTATTCTTTATTGCCTACAGGACAGGCAAAAAGGTGCTCTTCTCCCGCCAACCAGCCTTGCTTATTCCTGAAGGTTTATTCATTGTTTTTGAGTTGTCTGCTGTCTCTGCCTCCTTTGTGACTATATTCACCTATTTTGTTTTTCAAACTAAACAAGGCCAGGGAAGTGAATTTTGATGCTCCTTGTTTGGGATCAATCACCTCCCACTTAACGAACTAGGGTTGTATTCTGGCTAGTGCTTCCAAAAGCCAGTGCTCTGGACCTCAGGCCTGTTAAAATCCATATCCCATTTTTAAATCCATATCCCATTGGGTGGCATTTTAAAAAACACTGCAAAGTCACTAAGCTACTAATGGCTGATGATCTTGGGGAGAGTTACTCCTTTCCATATATATTTTCTTCATTTATGCCTTCTACAAATTTATTAACCTGCATGCTAGACATTGAGAATATGTAAATTTTGTCAGTAAGTGTCCTGAGAGAAAATAAATTGTTGGGTAATAAAGGAAATAAATTAAGTTGGGTAATTTAAAGAGAGTACCAAAGAGTGACTATTTACAAATTATAGGACTGGTTGGAATTAAATCATAAGGAAACGTGCAATTTGGGGGAACTATCAACAGCAGTGGTAGGGAATTCATTTCCACCATTACACAAAAAGAGCTGAGAGGAGGGAAATTGAGTCAGGGGAAGTTGAGTGGAGAAAGGCAACTGATAGAAACTTATGACTTTTAGTTAAAGGAAGACGTTAGTCTTTGATTTTTTAGGAAGAACATTGGGAAAAAAGAAACATCTCAAACTCACAACTCACATCTATCTCCTGGTGCATTCTATCGATCAAACCCCACAGGATGTGGGTGATATTATTAATACAGATCAGCCTCTGAACACATGGCAGTGTGAGCATGCAGAAGAATGGATCTGAAGGGATTAAGGAAGATAGCTAACCTACAGATGGATAAGGCAGGGTCCCTTCCCAGTAGCCTACAGCAGTTTTGCCCATACTTCAGCAGACACAAGAATCACATGGAGGGTTTGTTAAAACAGATTTTTTTTGGCTCTAACCACCAGTAATTCTGATTCAGTAGATCCAGAGTGAGATGGAAAAATTGGTATTTCTGGCACATTCCCTGTCTTGGAAGTGTTGCCCATGCTGCTGCTTGCAGATCACATTTTGTGTAGCACTGGTCTGACATCTTCAAACAGAGGGATATCAAGCCCTAAGTAATAGATGTCCAAATAGCAGAGAACCAACTCTATTTTAATAATTTAGAGATATTTTTACCAACTTCTTGACAAATATTCTTGTATAAGAGCCAAATTTTTCTTCTTTGTTACCCCTTCTTTAGCATTTTGACATGAGAATAATGTGTAGTTGGCCAATGAGGTAAGTGGCTCAGAGATCAGGTTATCAGAGAAGAGAGCTGGCCTTTGACTCCTGAGCAAGAGAGAAGCAGTGATTGCAGTGATTGAACTGAAAACAGCTGCTCAGATCAATGACTTTGTGCATGCACAAACTGATGACTCACTTCATATAGTCTTCGTATTTCCCTGTGGGCTTCTGTTTCCTTTCACTGGTTTCTGTGGCGTTACTTTCTTCTGATGATTTCTTCGTATACTGATAAATCTGTCATGTCATGTTACTCAGCCTATATTCAAACTCTTTTTTAAAAAGATGTCCAGAGCAACAACTAAAAACAACTTAGCCTTGTATCTCTAAAAGAATAAAAAATAGAATCTAATTCATCCACTCTTATCAATGACTCCTCTTATAACATTCAAATGTTTTCTTAAGCCTCATAGCTGGCCTGGAGCCTTTCACACCATGATCTCCAAAATTCTCTTCTGAAACTCCAGAGATGAGACTTTTCCCCTTTATTCTTCCAAACCCTTCTTCCATCCAGCTCTTTACTGTTCAGATTTACTTGCCTCCTGATTTCCTTACTATTTTGGAAAGGAGAAGAAGCAAGAAATGAGGGGCCAAGTACAGGTTTCTTCTGAAAGCATGTGTGAGGAGTGGAGAAAAAGTGATTTAGAGAAATAATGACTCACACACGAAAGTTTATATTCCACTATATGCTCATCACTTGAGTGGCCCATCTTGCTCTTTCTTCCCCTGATATGTTGGAATCCTCCCCAAGTTTCCATGATTGCATTGCCTCCTGGTTTTTGTCAGCTATTCTTGTGACTCTCTCTCTCTCTCTCTCTCTCTCTCTCTCTCTCTCTCTCTCTCTCTCTCAATGGGAATTGTGGACAAGTTTTTCTCTTGTTCAGCATGTACTAGACTTCTCCACTTGGTAATCTACAGACCCTCAATATTCAATGTCCTTCAAATTAAACTCATCTTTTCCATACATGCCTTTCATTCAATGTTCCCATTGTAATTGCTCAGTTCAGTAATGGATTGGCATCACCTTTGACCCACCTTCCTTTCTCATATGCCTCCACATTCAACCTCCACATTCTTGAATTGTTCAATTCCCAACCCTCAGTCTCTCAAATTCATTGTTCCTTCCTGATCCCTAGACTTCTTCCCTAGGGATATATATATATATATATGTATATATATATATATATGTATATATCTCCTTCATATATATTCCCTAAATTGTTTCAACAGCACCTTAAGTGTCCCTCTACTCATAGACTAGCTCTTTTCAAATCAAACTGCTTCACCACTGACAAAGTGACTTATCTAAAATGCAAAATTTACCCTCCTATCCCACACTTTTCTATTTAAAATGCATCAGTGTCTCCCCATGACCTATAAGATCTGGGTCCTTTACAACCTAAGCTCTACCTGCCTCTCCTTATGCAGCAGCTTTTCTGAAAGGTTTACAGATGCTTCACAGACAATCCATTGCTTTTACCTTCTCTAAAATACCCTTTGCTGGCCACTGGTTATTTCTGCCTTATCAGTTAATCCTATACTAGACAATAGCAGCGTGAACTGATTTCCTTTCTCCCAACCTATTCTACCAAGGAGAGGTAGTCACTCACTAGGGGGCTACAAAACAATTCCAATGCTAATTTTTCTTTTTATTTGTCCAGGCAAGCACTCTTCCCTAAATTATGAAGCCCTGGAATATATTTATGTAATCCTTAATTAATACTTGAACAAAATGTTTCTATTTGTAAGTGGCATGTTTGTTTTATACTTATCACATTTTTAATTATACAGTTGTTTGTTTAATTCTTTGCCTAGCTCCCTCACTAACTGTAAACTTCATTCAGATAAGCCATGTCAATTTGTTAATCATAACATAGTCAGTATCCAAACCTGGTTAAATTACATATTGAATAAATGAAATGTTGAATGTCTGCTTCAAGGGTAATACAATGGAAGAAGAGACCACTTTTTGAGCAGACATGGTAGGCTCATAACCCATCTAGTGCAAGTGCAAGGACAAATACAAATCCTATCTAATAAAGAGGGAATATGCTAATTATCCTCTCACCATTGCAAAGATGGCAGTGCCCACAGCCAATAAGGAGGGAATATGCTAATTGATTGCCACACCCTCAAAGACAGCAGCACCCACAACCACAAGATGGCAGCGCCCAGTCCCCTCAGCCCTGCCAGGGTGGTAGGCATGTGGCAAGGCGTGAAGATTTTGTTTTTCAATTATGTTTCCCCAATCCGGACAAGAGGCACTCAATAGGAAATGTATGGGAGAGCGGGAGTTAACTGTGTGAGGAAAGGGAAGTGTTTTAGCCATGTGTAAAGGACCAGGCATATCAGAAAGGATTAGTTGCAAGAGAGATGCAGAGAAGAGTCAGGTCCTGAAGAGTCTCCTAAGTGATGTTAAGGGTTTGGACTTTATCCTGAGAAAAACTGAATAATCAAGGCGGCGCCATTACAGGATTTGCCTTTAGGAACCATAACTCTTCAAGTGATGTGCAGAAGTACTGGGGAGAAGTATTAATGAATATACTAGTAAGGAGGTGAAGTTAGGTAAGAGATTCAGTTATCAAGATGGGCAATAGTAATAACACTAATAATAATTATGGTAAATACAGCTAGCACTTTCTTGAGCTTACTAAGTGCTGGAAACTCTTCTAAGCACTTCACATGTATTGTCATTAATTTTTACAGCTCTGTGAGGTTTGTCACATTATACTTTCTGTGTAAGGATGACATTTAAATCCTGGCTCTGGAGCCAGTTTTCTTAACCTCTACTCTGCACTGCCTTCTGATGTCATAGTTTGGATGAAGATGGTGGCATAACGGATAGCTGGTGGATTGATTCAATAAATAGAAGGTAGAATAGATAGGACCTGAATGTGGAGAATGGGCAAGAAATCGGTGTGGCAGATGTCACTCAGGGTTTTATGAGTACAGTTGGGCCATTCACTGAGGCAGGAGTGCCAAGAATGTAGCAATCTTGGGAGAGAAAGGCAAAGAATTTGAGGGCCACAATGCACTGAGGAGCCAGAGTGGAGATGGCCAAGGAAGCAGCTTTTACTCCCTATGGCGCTCAGAGGGAAGGTAGCCCTGAGCACCAGGATAGTCCTTAGGTCATGAGGGAAAACCCGGACACCCACAGAAAGTAAGCTCTGTGGAGACGAGAGGCCAGGAGCGAAGTCTGGATGCAGGAGCACCAAAAAGAGAAGAATCACTCTTAGAGAGAGCAATAAGACGTGTCCAGAGAGGGATGAGGAAAAATATTAGCAGACTGTGTTGTTTACAAAGCCCAGAGAAAAGTATGTCTTCAAAGGAGATAGGGTCAGTAGTGTTAAAAGCTGCCATTAAAATCTCCATTGACTCATAAAGAGGTGAGGCTTGAGCCTTCCTGCCAAACTACCAACCAGTTTGCACATAAATCTGTTTCTGATGGAAGGTCAGCATAGCAATACTTTACTTCGATTTTTGCTTTAAATGTTTAGACTGCTGGCATCCTCTGATCTCCCTTCTCCCCCGTTGGCCCTGCCGCCCCCCAGGTTCCTCTTATTGCTTTCCTTCTGTGAAGCTATGTATGCAAAATAAGGCATGGCAAAGCTTCCTGCTGCCTCAGGAGAAAAATACAGAAAAGGAAGACAGACGCAGTCAGCAAGCTGAGTACTTGTCTCCATAAGAGCCAAACCAGCCATTTTCATGGTCTCCCTTTAAAGCCTTGCAGATTCCAAGGATGCCATTTACTCCACAGCCTTCCCTTGTTTGTGACCCATACATATCTTCCTACTGATACCATTTCATTACTTGACATTTTCCTTTGGAAGCAGGTTTAGGGTGAGTTAACGACATTTGCAGATATTCTTCTTTTAATAGACCTGCCAAAGGGATTTGTCTTGTTTGGGTAGGCTAACAAGGAGCCTATTATTTATGTTTAAAGATTTGGGGGAATGGCTCAATGTTTTCTTTCTGTGCATCTGGGCAACTTAAAGCCATTCTGTCCCCATACATTTGAAGATAGCTTTAGGGTATTCTTTTCTTTTCCTTTCTATTCATTCTGTCCCAGACTGTCCTGTTGCTTTTCTTACCCTCCCCACTATTGTTCATCTTTACTGACTTGGAAGTGGAATTGCAATGTGATGTTCCACTTGGTTTCTAGTGGAATGGAATTTTTAGACCTTTTCCTATCTTCTGGCTGTGCGTGGGTGATGAGGAAAACTCTCTCCATCAAGACTTAAAGGACGTTATAATACTTCCCTACCAGGAATGGTTGAGGTCTGGAGTCGAGGTGGCTACCTAAAAGACTGAGGAAGAAAGGAGCTGGTAATAGGACTTACAACTTGGAGATACTCTCTAGGCCTTTCTTGTCTTTCTGTATTGAGTTCTCATGGATGGAAACAAACACTGGTTGAAATTCTGTGCAGGGCTCTGCCAATCCTGTTTTAGCTCTTGGCGTTGTTAGTGATAGGGTAAGGTAAGATGTGAGATCATGAACAAGATAGCTCTGGATATAGTACCAGATATCTTTTTTATTCTTAATTTGAGAACTATTTAGTTCCATTTAATTTGGTTCAATTTGCTTTTAAATATCGATTCCTAGCTTTGTTATTGATTTGCTAAACATTTAGCAAATTCTGTGAGCACTCTGCTTTGCCTGCTCCACTTTGAAGTTCAAGCAGCAGCCTCTCTCACAAGGGCAGTGGATTCTGTAGGCTGTGAGGGAAATGAGATCAGATCTGTGTGCACATTAGTGCTTGCATTTTCCTCCCACTGCAGATTAAGCCTGAGAAGGGGTGTCTTGTAAGGGATATACACCTCTTGCAGAAGCACAGCGGTTCACTGTTTCTGCATAAGTAACTGAAGAGCATTCTCTTTCAGCTAGACAAGCATGAAGGATTCTGAGATGGCCAAGAACTCCCCCATGGAGCTGGTAGACTCAAGTTGGCAAAAGGTAGAGGTGAGTAAGGCTTTCTGGAGAGTAGTGAAGCTGCTTGGCTGCAGGACATTCACCTTCACTAGATGGAAAGAGAGAAGATAATCTACATTTCCTGAGCACCTTGTTCGTGCCATGCCCAGTGCTAGGTAGTTTTACACTGATGATCTGGTTTAAGAACTTCTCAATGAAGCACTATTACATAACTTTGCTTATGAGGAACTGAAGCTCAGAAAGGCTATAAAATTTGCTGGTGGGTGCCCAGTTAGTAAAGAACAGAGATGGAATTTGAACCAACCGGAATTCAAAGTCCATTTATTTCTCTGGTGTCCCACTTTGGACACTACTCCGTACCCTGGCATTACATAGAAAGGAAGGTCACTGTAGACTCTCTTCATCCTCATTCCACATCTTGGGGGGAGAGGATGCCGCTGTCTGGGAATGGGCATATAACCAGGCCCAGTGATGAGATTATGATACATTTTGATGGACACCTTTGCCACCATTTAAGAACAGCCTATCTGAGAATAAAATAAGCAATACAGAAGAAAGATGGACTTCTGATTGCATCAAAATCACTTGAGCATCTTTTTTCACCTCTGCCTGAAACTAGACCTCCTTCAGAACTTTTCATTGATTGAGCCAGTTTTCCAGCTTAAGAAAAATGTTGCTAAGTCTTCTATTACTTGCAACCAAAAGAACCCTAATTAATATTAACATTAAAAGAGGGAATTTTAAAAGATATTTTAATTGTCTCTGATCTTTGTAAATTGGTCATTTATATTGGGGGATATAACACATCTTTGAAAGAGTTAAATAACATAGAGGGCAATATTAGTTTTGCTGACATAACAGATTAACACAAATTTAGGCTTAAAAACAATACAAATGTATTATTTTACAGTTATGTAGTTTGGAAATTTGACATGGGTCTCATTGGGCTAAAATCAGGGGATGGGCACATGACAGGTTGCATTCCTTTCCAGAGGCTCCAGCAGAGATTCCATTCCCGGCCTTTTCCAGCTTCTAGAAGTCACTCACACTCTGTGGTTTGTGGTTCCCTTTCTCCATTTTCAGATCCAAAAATACAACTTCCATCATCTTCTTTCTCTTCCACTGTTAAGTTCCTTTGTGATGACATTGGGCCCACCCAAATAGCTCCGGATAATATTCCTATCCTAAGGTCAGCTGATTAGAAAACTTAATTTCATCCGCAACCTTAATTCCCCTTTTGCCATGGAAATTAACATATTCATGTCTTCTGGACATTAAAATGTGCACATCTTTGGTGCTAGTAAGGCATTATTTTGCTTACCAGAGTGCCTTCTCCTACTATAGTAGGCAATTTTTATTAATCTATTTGTTATAGTTTCATGTTGACTTGTTGCTTCTCCAGTAGACTGGGACCATCTCTTGTTTCCAGTTTTGCCCCAGTGTCTACCGAGGAGCTTATTCTATTATTAGTCAGTGTCAATTAATAGTGCTGGGTTTGTTTGCTTCACAAGATCAGGGAAAGGGCAATTAAACATATAATTAAGAAAGACTTTTTAGCCCAGCTGGCATGGCTCAGTGGTTGAGTATTGACCTATGAACCAGGAGGTCATGGTTTGATTCCCAGACAGGGCACATGCCCAGGTTTCAGGTTCAATCCCCAATATGGGCATGCAAGAGGCAGCCAATCAATGATTCTCTCTCATCATTGATGTTTCTATCTTTCTCTCTCTCCCTCTCCCTTCCTCTCTGAAATCAATAACAAAAAATTAAAAAGAGGAAGACTTTCTGAAAAGCAGTTCTTTGTTATTGCTGTGTCTTTGGTACCCAAACACTATGGATTTACAAAAACATTTGGGGGAATGAGTGAGCAAGTGAAGGTGGATTTGATCCAGGTATTTTAAGATGGGTAGCATTTAAGATTTAGAATTTAAAAAATATGCAAGCTGTATAGGGGACTCGGTGAGAAGAGGATGAAAGTAATGACTGTTGTAGAGGATTCACAAAAGGAAAGACTGAGTTTTTGAAAACCCAAGGTCAATCTGGGCTTGGAGAACAGCCTCAACAGCAAGAACTTTGTTCAAAAGACTGAAAAATCTCCAGTGCCATTTCACACTCTAGATGATGCTGCCAACATCCCCTTCCTTGGTGATCTCACCCAGTCCCATCAATGCCATCAGTATACTGATACCTCTCAAATATGTATCTCCAGCCTCAACCTCTCAGACCTCCACACTCACATAGCTAAGTGCTTACTTGACACTGTCACATGGACTTCACATATTTAAAACTAACCTCCAGATTTTTGCCTCCTACCCCGAATACCAACTTTCTCTTTTCTGACTCCTCTATATCTCAATAAATGAATGTGCCAGTCTTACCAACTATTTAGGAGAAAGACCTCAGAATCTGCTTTCCCTCACACTCCACATTCATCAGCTAATCCTATCCTCTCTACGTTTAAGATATTTCCAGAATATCCAACTACTTCTTAAGACCCCTACCTCTAAACTTTATTTCAAGCCACCATCATCTCTCAAACAGGATTGCTTAATGACTTCCTAATTGGGCTCCCACATTTCACCATTTCCCCTTATTTTCAATAAAGTAGCTAGAGTAATCCTTTTTTAAAACAACAACAACAACAACTTTTTTTTTATTAATTTGAAAGAGAGAGGCAGGAAGAAAAAGAGAGAAAAAGAGAGAAGGATAGAGAGAGAGAGAAAGAGAGAGAAACGAGAGTCATCAAAGTGAGAGAGAAATATCAATTAGTTTCGCCCAGTACACACTACAACCAGAGATTCAACCCAGAACCTGGAAATGTTCCCTGACTAGAAATCAAACTGGCAATCTTTTCAGTGCACAGGACAATGCTCCAACCAATTGAGCCACACTGCCAGGACTAGAGTAATTTTTTAAAAATTCAAATGAAACCATGATTCAAACCCCCTCCCCCTCAGTGGCTCTGAATTCTACTCATAATAAAATCTAAAGTCCTTACAATAGCCTACAGATCTCTATACCCTCTGGCCTTTCCCCCTCTACTCCATCTGTCCATATCTCCTACTACTCTCTCACAAGCACAATCTGCTCCAGCCACACTGGCCTTCTTCCTGCTCCGTGAATACACCAAGCCTGCTCCTGCCTCAGGACTTTGCTACTGTGTATGTGTCTCTACATAGACTGTTGTCATCCCAATGTTCCAACGACTTATACATTCACTCATTCATTTCCTTTAGGTATCTGATAAAATATCACCTCTCAGAAGGGCCTTCCTTCCCCACCCTACATAAAATAGTAACCTCTGCCCAAGTCCCAGCATTCTCTATTTCTTTTACTAAGCACATTATTTTACCCCATGGCATTCACTACCAAAGGATTTACTATTTGTCTGATTACTCTGTGCTCCTTCCACTAGAAATGTAAGCTCTAAAATAGCATTGATTATGCTCTTTTTAAAAATTAATTTTTATTTTATTTTTGCAATATTCAGTACCTAGAACAGTACCCAGCACATAGCATGAACTCAATAAATATTTGTTGCAAATGAAACTGGAAAATAGATGAGGAAGAGTCACTTGGAAGTGGCCTTAGGAGGAAAGAGGTAGACACAGACCGTAGACTATCAAACCACCCAGGAAACTAAGATGGAATCCCAAGTTTTGGGATTGAGGAGTGTGGGAAGGGAGAGACAGTGTGAAATAAGTCCACAATGAACATCTCTAAGATATGGTAGAATAAAGATTAAAAATGAAGGTGAGCCCAGCTGGGGTGGCTCAGAGGTTGAGCATCAACCTATGAACCATAGGTCATGTTTTGATTCCTGGTCAGGGCATCTGCCCAGGTTTCAGGCTTGATCCTCAGTGTGGGGCATGCAGGAGACAGCTGATCAATGATTCTCTTTCATCATTGATGTTTCTTTCTCTCTCTCACTCTTCCTTCCTCTCTGAAATTAATAAAAATATGTTAAAAAATAAAAGAAATGAAGGTGAAAGGGGAGTTAAGTGACTTAACAGTTCTTAAGAAGGGAACTAGAAATGTGAGTGCCACTAAGGAAAGATGACACGGGACACTTTTGGAAGGGAACGTAGGACCAGTTTGGGGCTGGATTCCATTTGGTGTGTCTTCAAAACATCCACTTGGATGCTTCTCTCAGGTGCAAGGGCAGAGACCTTTCTATTGGGCTCCTCGAGGAAGCCAGGCTTAGTGGATGGGCAGGAGTCTCGTGTGCTTAATTGTACCACATTCTAATACTCGGGTGGGCTGGTGTCCAGCTTGGTTGAGGAAGTAGTTAGATGAGTGTTCTGCCCGAGTGCAGTGCTGTCTGGAGCCCAGTTGCTGGGAGAGGTCAGGCGCGGGAGGTTCTAGACAAGTGCTCAGTAGGAGGACAGCGAGAGTTTGCTTCCCCCTTTGTTCATGTTGGTGACAAAGTTTGGGATTTATCCTGATTCTTGAAGACAGGAAAACATCATTTTATAGGAATCTCAGTTTCATGGGTTGAATGACAGAGACAAGCTGTAGCTTTAAGTCCACTGATGACTGGACTGCGATGGCAGCCCTGCCTGTTAAGGAATGTGCTACTCATAAATCCTGCTGGAACACTGACTGGTCCCATGTTACCCTCGATGGGATTTCACCTAAGCAGTTTCCCCAGTTAAACACTGTCAGAGTCCTGTTTTCCCACCGCTTAGTGAAGGAGCTGGGTTGGCTACTCCTCCAGAAGGCTTATGATGTGAGTAGAAACCTTCCACACCATCCCTGTGAGGACAACATGGCCCTGCTGTGCAGGCTGTGGTGTCTGAGAGAAAGGAGCCAGCTCCCTAGACCAGAGCTTGTCCTCAGATGACAAATAAGGAAAAACCATTGAAGCAGAGCCCAACAATCACCTGGCGAACCTCACTAAAGTAATAGCACTCCCAGGGGGGGGATAAACCCTTCCTTGATAGGTGATTGGTTGGCTCATGCCAACTCCCTTCAGATATGCTTTTGATAACAGGAATGATTTATCTTTAGTTTGGCACCTTGGAACCAAAGTTGAGAAGACCCAATGACCATCCTATTTCAATTGCACACCTGTCTGTCCTCCTTCAATGCTCTCTGTAAGAAGCTCTGCCTCGCCTCCCTGCAAAGTTTCCCACTTCCTTAGCTGTCTCCTCCTTCAGCCCCAGAACAGGTGTACATTTTTCCCTGACTGGTATACATAGATTCCTAATAGAGATTTTAACTTGGTCAAATACTTAAACAAATTTCTGATTTTTTAGGGAAATGAATTGTTTTTATTTTTGCTTGATTTTTGTAATCTCAAGGGGGAATGACATGGCATAATGTTATAGAATATGGCTTTCTTATCTCTGTTCATCACACAGACCATTATAGTCTAAACCTAAGTAATCTTTTAATATTCAACTAGTTAGCCCAGTAACCTGCTTTGGAGGGTGAAACTGTGTAGGGGCAGGAAAGCCATGGCCTTCTGTTTTGAGTCATCCCAGGGGCAATCTCCCTTTGAAACTTTGCTTTCTACTGGGCCATTCTGGTGAACAGGACATGCTTCTCCATGGCTCCAGGTCTCATCCTTATTCTGCTGGAATTTTCCTTTCCAGGCTGGTTCCCCTCAAAGTCATTCCCCTCCTCCCTTGCCCCATCAGGACACTAATCAGCTCTTCAACTGGAGGAAATACAGGAAACATATACAAATACAGGAAAAGCTGCTGCCCTCAAGCAACCCAGCAGCAATCCTGAGACAAGGAAAAGCAAAACCTGACAACCTGCTTGGCAGACTGGAAGATGTGAAAATACAGGGAGATCCACCAAGTGACTCTTGCAACAAATTATTTTCACACAACACAAAATCCACCTTGACCTGTATGGAGCCTTTCACAGGCCTTGTCTTTGCTTTCCATTTATAAAATGAGGAGCCTGTGGGGTTGTTATAAGTGGTAAACATCACAGTCCCTCATCATGAGTAGTAAAAAACCTGTAATTCAATCTTTCAACAAAAACTTTGAGTGTCTATTTTATGATAAGCACCAAGAATAAGGCAGTATGCTCTTATGAGGTTGACAATGCTAAAGAGAAGCTGAGACTTAAATAAGAAGAAGGAACCATCCAGCCACAGGGAGTCAAGGGGGGAGCATTTCTGGAAGAGGGCACAGTTAATGCAAAGGCTCTAAGGTGGAAACAAGTTGTGGCTTGAGCTTGTGGGTGAAGGGAGAGTGGGGAAGGAGGCAGAAGTTAGTTCTTGTGATACTTTAGGAGAGAGTATTTGGATTTTACATTAAGTACAATAGGAAGAGTAGCGCTTTCTGATTTACATTTTAAAGGATCACATTGGCCTCTCCATGTGGAGGACTGCAAGATGATTGCAAGTAAGAAGATTGAAAAGAGTAAAAGATAATCACTAAGGAAGAGGGAATGTGGCTTAGATTCTACACATAAGACTTTTCACTTCTGGACAGTAAAAATTGAATCTTAATTGGTTTCCACCAGCATCTATTTACATGCATTCAGAGTAAAGCATCTTCCCTTATGAGCTACATAAAGTTGCTAACTCTTTTTAAACTTCCAATCTATTTAGTCTTTCTTTGTATCACATCTAAGTCTGGTATCTTTATGGGTCAAAGTCACAGAGCTGATAAGAGGCCATAATGGTACATTTTTTTCTTTGTTTTAGGATAGCTATTCCTAGACCATTTCAGTTCAGATGGATACCTACTCTTTAAAATATATTTAATAAAATTTTATTGCAATGTAATTTACATGCCACAAAGTTTACCTACTTTAAGTATAGAAGTCAGTGGTGTTTAGTATGCTCCCAGAGTTGTGCTAACATCTGCACAATCTAATTTTAGAGTATTTTTCATCACTCCAAAAAGAAATTTCATAGCCTTTAGCAGTCACTCTCCATTCTTCCTACCCAGTCCCCATAGGCAACTACTAACCTACTTTCTGTTTTCTTGAATTGGCTTATTCTGTACATTTTACATAAAATATGTAGTCTTGTGTGTCTGGCTTCTTTCACTTTGCCTGTTTTCAAAGTTGATCCATGTAGTAGCAGGTATCAGAATTTCATTTTTTTTTATTGATGAATAACATTCTTTTTTATGGATAAACCATATTTTGCTTATCCATTCCTTAGTTGATAAATATTTAGGTTATATCTATCATTTCTATTTTGTGGATATTGTGAATAATGCTGCTATGAACATACATATACAAATTTTTTTGTGGCTGTGTGTTTTCACTACTCTTGAGTATATACCTAAGAGTATGGGTCATATGGTAATATTAATCATTTAATCATTTGAGGAAATGCCAGATTGTTTTCCACTGTGCACAAGATTTCACTCTGCTCTCTGCCTGCGTATTTCTTAAGTTGTTCCCTGAGCAGGAAGTTTTTTTCATATGAATCAAAAAATTTATTTTTTATATTTGAAAGTAATGCTAAAAGCAGCATCCTTCAGCTTCCTTCAAATAAAGCAATAGTGAACTCTTTTCTTTAGATAATTTCTTTTTTTCTCCTACTTCTTTCTAGATTTCTTCTTTGTTTAAATATAGAACTCAATATCCATCACCCTAAAAAAATCTAGACAATGCCAATAATTACAAAAGATTGATTTGATAGCAATAGCACATATTGAGTTCTTAATTATATCTATAATCACTTTGACCCTCAAGTCTTTCTTTCTTTCAACCTTATGTAGGTTGGACCAATCTTTCTCCATTATTTGCAGTTTTCCATATATTTGCATGTCAGTCTACATGCCGATGCTTGAATCTGACCCCTGAAATTGATGCTTTCTTTCTTGCCCACCTTGAACTGTTCACTTACTTCACTTTGGCTCCATAGCATTAACGCATACTTTTCAGAGGCTGAGTGAAGGGGCTTTTTTTCTGAACTTAATCTTGTCTTAAATTCTCCCATTGGGCTCTTCCTTTTGAGACAAGGGAAGCTTAATCCTCTTTGCTCCCAAGTTCAACGTTATAATTCTGCTTGGATCACAGCTCTATGTTTTCCACTTTTTATTGCGTTTATTGCGTTTATTAACACTTGTTAATAAAATTATACAGGTTTCAGGTGCACAATTCCACAGCACATCAGCTGTACACTGTATTGTGTGTTCACCACCCCAGGTCAAGTCACCTTCCATCACCATTTATTCTCCCATACTCTCCTAACTCCCCTCCTTTCAGTAATTCCCACATTGTGGTCTGCATTCATGAGTTTTTTCTCTTTATTCTTAATTCCTTCACCCCTTCAGAGGCCCTCATCACCATTCCCAGCTGTCAGCCTGCTCTCTGTCTATGGATCTGTGTCTATTTTGCTTATATATATTACAATTGGCAAAGAGTTTTAATAAATTTCACATAAGTTTTCAAATACCAGAGAAAAAGTGAGCGACACACAGAAAGAGAGAGAAAATGTGAAATTATATTTTTATAATAAACTATATAAATAAAACAAAGAAAACAAATTAAGTGTACAAAATCAAATAATCTCAGATATTTTATTTTTTATTAAATTACACATATGAGTGAAATCATGTGGTATTTGTCTTTCTCACAGCTCTTAATGAACCAATGCCTTCTATTTATTTGTTTATTTGTTGCTCATTCAACAAACAGCTGTTGAGGATCAGGAACTGTTTTAGGTTTATAGAAGTGAACAATACAAACCAAGACCCTGCATTTATGGCTTATATTCTAATGAAAGTTGTATAATTTAAGCATAATAAGCTTGAGCTTTGGGATCACATAATTTTTTAAAATATTTGATATTTTCTGTGAAATCCACCCTCTCTTAAAAAAAATGAAGCCTAGCCATTTTGGCTCAGTGCATAGAGCATTAACCTGCAGACTGAAGGGTCCCAGGTTCGATTCCAGCCAAAGGCACATGATGGGGTTGCAGGCTCAATCCCCACTAGGTAGTGTACAGGAGATCAATGATTATCTTTCATCATTGATGTTTCTCTCTCTCTCCCTCTCCCTTTCAGAAGTCAATAAAAAAATATTTTTAAAAATAATGAAAGCCATATAAACAAGGATTACTTGACTTACTCATAATTAGTCCCTGAGCTAAAATGGATTCTTTCTTTGCCATGAATCTCTGCACCACTGCGCTATTGGGAAAGTTTTGAGAAACCCCTTGAACTGACAGACATTTCTTACTTAGGGGAACATTTATGAGATGTTAGTAGACATTGCCAAAGATCTTGGAATGAAAGAACACAAGGAACATGAAAGAGAAAGAAGAGCAAAAAGTGGTATTTTAAACTTCTTTTTAAACTAGACCCTCTTACATGAATGAGTATTTCTGAAGTCAGACTTTCAAGTTACAGTCAATATTGGGAGCAAAACTATATGATGTAGTGAATCTTTCACAAAGAGCTGCCTTTTGTTTTCTTCAAGGGACTGTGAAAGCCACTTTCAGAGGGCAAGCCAGGCAGTGAATTTTCCTGTTTTGCTTTCAAAGTTCAGCATGTTATTCTATGTTCCCAATGGCTTCTTGTTTCTCCTCTCCCTTAGACTTCAAGATTAACAGCTTTCCCATTTGAAAATAATGTGAACATTTCACCTCTGTGGATGACAGGGTGTTGGGCTTATTGGCGTGTGTTTACATCTGGACCTTTATGAGATGGCTTGTGCTTCTTCTCAAGGCCTCTCCAGATTGGACAGAGAGGGGGATTTTTATCTCTGGTGCAGGAGATAATTACAAAATTGTATTTAGTAGAAGCCTGTGCTCAGAATCACACCCTTGAGGCTTCTAATTTTGCCTGGAAGTATCACTCTTCTTGAGGTCTGTACTTGGCTTTGATGGCTGAGTATCCCTAGTCTTCCTCCAATCCTAAGACCAGGCATGTCAATGTTGGCTCCATGCTATCATCACCATGTCCTTTCCCTTCTAAAACCCCAGGAAAGGCAATGAGAAATCAGTGGCTACAAAAAAAATGTCTAGAAAGAAAAAGAAAAATTTTCCAAGAAAATTCAAGGTTTATTTTCTAAGATAGAAAGAACTTAAAGGGAACGCTTTATGGTTGCTTAAAAATAAAATATTTATAAAATAGAGGCCTCTTTAGAAATTTAAAAGACTGTTTATAAAGATATGAGACAAAATCTGTAGTATACCTCTACCTTTCCACCCTTCCCTAGTATATTCCTTTTCCCAGTCATGTCTTTGCTTCCTTGGCCCAGCACAAGCGTGTGCCCGTGCGCGCGCGCACACACACGTAGTCTAGTAATAAGTGGCAGCAAAGGACAGTATCATTTCCCAAGATATGCAGGAAAGAGCTGGTCCTTTGTCTCTAGTACTTATGATTCACAAGGTGTCAAAAACCTTATATACTGCAAGTGGAGTAATCCTGTTTCCTGACAGAAATCTCTCTGTCTACATTTATTTGCTTAGAGGTAACACTTGTTAGATTCATCAGTCCCAGGAATCAAAACCCTGTGGTTTGCAGGTATCCTTGACCACACATGGCTTTTAGCCTGGTCTCTAAACCACCTACCAGCCATCTTTCTGTTGTTATTGAGGTAAAGTGAGATTATTTTCAATTCTATCAATATTTTTTGAATATTTAACTATATGTTATTTCTGTACCAAGAAGTGGCAAGTTGAAAGAGATAAAAATGAGTGTTGTATTCTCTGGTTTTAAGTCACTCATAGTCTTGGTCTTTTGAAAATGAGAAGAAACAAGGTAACCCAATAAGTAACGTGAACTTATATCCACACCTCCACTCCCCCCACCCCGCCTCCGTGCACGAATCCTGGTTAGAACATGGATTTGTCAAAGATAAGCTGTGTCCTTTACCTGGGACTAAGGGCCACTTCCAATAGTGGCTTCATTTCCCAGGAGAACAGTGGTTATTTTTCTTGTTAAGTCTTGGAGGAACCAAGTGAATCAAAGTAGCTTTGACTGATGGCATATCATGGTGACTACATGGCCATCACAGCATGATGTAATTAATCTGCAAGAACAAAATTATATCCATTTTGGTCTATCACCCTTACTAAGCTTTTAGAGAAAATCAGAAACATTTACAATTTAATAGGGAAAACAAAACAAATGCATAGCAGGTAGAACAGTATAAAGAGTAAAACCAAGCTCTGGAGCCAGACTCTCTAAATTTGAATCCTGATTGTGCTGGTTTACTGGCTGTAAAACCATGGACAATTTTCTTAATCTGTACTATGCATTGGTTATCTCTTCTGTAAAACTAGGATAATAACAATGGCATCTACCTCAAAGAGTTATGAGGATTAAACAAATTAATACTTTGAAGTGTTTTGGCCATAGTAAGGGCTAGGTAAATGTTAAATCTTGTTATCATATTCACTACCTTAAACCGTAAATTAATTTAGAACCAATCCTATCTCATAAAAGAGAAACATGCAAATTGACCATACCTCAACTCTGCCCACAAGCCACACCCACCAGCCAATTAGGAGTGAGTATGGAAATTAACCCAACAAGGTCTCTCGCTGGCTGGCCAACCTCCCACATCCCTCCCTAGCAATTGGGGTCCCTCAGCCTGGCCTGTGCACTCTTGCAATCCAGGAAACCTCGGAGGATGAGGGAGAGCCAGTTTTGACCCGATCCTGCAGGCCAGGCCAAGGGATCCCACTGGTGCATGAATTCTTGCACTGGACCTCTAGTGTGCTGTAAAAGAAAAAGATTAATATCTTGACCATATTCAATTTTAAATTTATTTAAATTTAAATTTAACTCATTACAAATTCACCATTACCAATTTAAATTCATTTGGCAAAGGTATCATAAATAATGTAAAGAGACAAGAGACAACATAAGATAAGAATATATACCAAAGAATAATGTCCATAATATGAAGCATTTACAAATCCATAAGAAAATGACAAGGGACTGGACCTCCTCTCAAATGAGTCAAACTTATTAATAAGTATTTTACAGAACAAAAAATGCTAAGGATACATAAAGTTAAGAAGATAATCAATTTCACTAATGATCAGTGAGGTGAAACAAGATGTCAGATACAGATAAACTAGTATGACATACACTGCTGGTGATAACAAAAAAAGTACATGCCATAAGCCAACATTTTATGTCAGATCATCTACCCTAAAATTCACATGTTTGCAAAGATGCTTATTTGGAAATCCTCAATGTCCCTTAGGGGCAAAATAAAGATTAAACATTCAAACTATAAAATCTACTATACAGGTGTCGTAAATATTGGGATAGATTTATATATGCTTCAGGGAAATATCATTATGAAAAGATATTAGGTAAAAGAAGTAAGTTTGAAAATTTTTTTCATTTATGTAAAAACAACACCCAGGTGTATTTTTGCGTACATATTTATAAATGCTAAAACAAAATGAGAAAGATGCATACCAAATTGTTAGCAATGTTTGCATGTGGGAAGCATATGAGAATTAGATGTGGGTGAATGGGAACTTTCACATGTTTCCCTACATAATAATGTATTTCTTTTAATATATTATGTGGAGCTGCAGTCATTCATTACATATATATTTATTTTTATTTTTTATGTTTTTAAGTGTGGTGCATAAACTGTGAGATACACATAAAGGAGCCTGAGCTTTGGAATCAAGCAAACTTGGCTTCTATATTCATGGCTTTTCCTTGCTGGCTCTGTGACTTTAGGCAAGTCACTCAGGCCCTTTGAACATTCATATGAATTTATACATCTTTAAAATGAGGGCAAGTAAACGAAAATGTGTGTATGAATGTCAGCATTTTGTACATAATAAGTTTTCAATAAAAATTGCTGAGTTGCTTGGTGGCATTACTCAGTGGTTGATCTCTGAACCAGAAGGTCATGGTTTGGTTCTGGGTTGGGGCACATACCTGGGTTGCAGGCTCATTCCCCAATGTAGGGCCTGCAGGAAGCAGCAGATTAATGATTCTCTCTCATCATTGATGTTTTTGTCTCTCTCTCCCTCTCCCTTCCTCTCTGAAATCAATAAAAATATTTTTAAAAATTTGCTGTGTTACTTCTCTCTGGGAATAGTGAAAAATAAGAAAGGCAAAGGTAGGGCAGGGACCTCTTCTTCAAGACTTTGAAAGCGAGAATGAGTTAGCCTTCATTTGGTAAGAAGAGCCTCTGTAAAATCTTGAACTGGAGGTGACTTGATCCAAAAGACATTTTAGCAAGATTGGTTTGGCAATTCTAAAGAGAAAAACAAGTGCATTGGCACAGCTTTATCTCTTTTTCTGTGTAAATGGTGACATTGTAGAATTGAAAACCTTTATGATGCATTATTTGTCCTTCATTTTCACACATGACCTAATAGAGAGGATCTGGGCAAAAGAATGGTCCCCAGGGAAGCCCATAGCCTTTTAGCTTTATTTGATCCTCTCATATTCAGCATTGTGGCTAAGCTCCAGTGGAGTCAGTTTCTCTAATTGCTTCTAACCAGGATTGTCTACTTTTCTTTCAGATTTCTAATCTACCAATACAGATATTGAAGCACAACAGATTGATCCTTAGTAAGTTGAAGGACACTTGCAAGGTAGACCTGGTTTAGTCATAGCACAGAATTTTGTCATCACAAATATTCCACAGTTTTCTTAAAATTGAGATAGAACTTCTCTGCTTTCCTAGGAGGTAACTGAAATTCTGGAAGGATATTCTTACATGCATGTCAACCTAACTGAAGCCAGGGCTCTTAGCTTGATCGTTTAGGATAACCCTATATCCCAATCTTATGTTCCCTAGAGCATAAGATTTGTCTGTGGCCCACTTAAATGGTAATAGTAACAATTCTATATAATAAAACCCGAGTATGCAAATTGATGGAATGGCAGAACGACCAGTCACTATGATGTGCACTAACCACTAGGGGGCAGATGCTCAATGCAGAAGCTTCCCCCTGGTGGTCAGTGCACTCCCACAGGGGGGGGGGGGGGTGCCACTCAGCCAGAAGCCAGGCTCATGGCTGGTGAGCACAATGGCAGTGGCAGGAGCCTCTCCTGCCTCCACAGCAGCACTAAGGACCCCTTGGGGATGTCCGACTGCCAGTGAAGGCCTAAGCCAGCAGTCAGACATCCCTTGAGGTGTCCCAGACTTCAAGAGGGTGCAGGCTGGGCTGAGGGGAACTCCTCCCTCCCCAGTGCATGAATGTCATGCACCGGGCCTCTAGTAATGAATAAATCTGAATAGCAACTTGGAGTTTGCAAATCCTATAAATGGTTCCAAATGAAAAATAGGTCATTCTCCTTAGCAATTTTCCTACTAGAGTTTCCTCACTCTGTCTTTGTCATCATGTTCTCTCCATATCAGAAACCATCCAGTTGATCTCCATACTTTGGTGGTACTACAATGAGCTCAGCCTTGAGACAAGAAGGGATAAGTACTAAGCTTTCTAATGTTCAGTGTGCTATCAAGTCATGCAACTGCCCCATATTAGTTTACAAAGACTTAGAAATTAAGGTTTTTGCAGTCAAGGCTGAAAGTGGATAGGTTGAAATGGTTGAAATGTTATGAGGAACAGCTGCATGTCTCTTGGTACACCCTGCAAGTCATTCAATAACCAGCTCTGAGAATCACACCTTTGCAGACTCCTTCACATATGTTCTATGCTACATGGCAAATACTGAATTTATGGAAAGCACACTGAGATGGCCTAAGGTAATTCATAACATAAAATAAAATATTTGTCTATTGCCATCCTTTCTATATAAAACCCTAATATGCAAATAGACTGAATGGCAGAACAACCAAACAACTGGTTGCTATGATGTATACTAACCACCAGAAGGCACAGGTGGAACATGGTGGTCATTGGCCATGGTGGTATGGTAGAGCAATTGAGCAGGGGCACCAAACCAAGGCAGGGCATGGTCACTGTCATTGGGGCAAGCCTCTGGTGGGGCAAGCATACTGAAGATTCTTTGCTCCCTTGTGCCATGGTCCTGCCCAGTGCTTGCACTTTCTGCTGGCACTGGCCCTTCTTGCACCCACTGTTGTCACCAGAGCAACTGCTTGCACCTGCTGCTGGCACTTGATGCAATCCCTGATCTCTCAGTACTGCTAGTGGGTGTGAGCAGTGGCTGCTGGCCCTGATCACCCCTCAGGGCTTCTCTACCTCCCCCTGCTCCTGAGGAGCAATCAGGGCCAGCAGCCACCTCTCACACTCGCTACTGGAGTCAGAGCCACTGCTTGCACCCACTGCCAGCACCGGCCCTACTCTCACTGTAGCTGGTGCTGGAGCTGCCATTCACACCCACTGCCAGTGTCTGGTGCCGGTCCTGATTGCCCAGCACTGTCAGTGGGTACAAGAAGTGTCTGCTGGCCCTAATCGCTCCTGAGGGCTTCTCCACCTCCCCCTGCTCCTCAGGGGCAATCAGGGGTCACCATGAGGGGCCAGGTGGGGACATGGAATATGGGCTGAGACCCCTGCTGTGCCCACCGCACCCTGGTGGCCCACACTTCCTCTCAAGGTGCACAAATTTGTGTACTGGGCCCCTAGTATAATAAAAGCCTAATATGCTAAATATCTGGTTGGCCATTCAACCAATTAAAGTGTAATATGCTAATGATATGCTAAGGTTGCTCACTTGCTTGCTATGATGTGCACTGACCACCAGGGGGCAGACAGTTAACCAGTCACTGTGTCGTGCACTGACCACCAGGGGGCAGATGCTCCGATTGGTAGGTTAGCTTGCTGCTGGGGTCTGGCAGATTGGGACTGAGCGAGATGGGCAGAACACACCCTGGAGCTCTCTCGTGGTGTCTCCCTGGCTGGCCAAACTCCCACATCCCTTCCCAGCCCTGATCATGCACTTGTGGGGTCCTTCGGCCTGGCCTGTGCCCTCCTACAATCTGGGACACCTCTGGGGGTGTTGGAGAGCTGGTTTTGACCCAATCCCGCAGGCCAGGCCAAGGGACCCCACTGATGCATGAATTCGTGCACTGGGCATCTAGTAGTTAAATATTTATTATATTTGTTTTATTTTTTCTATTACACTTAGGTGTTCTCTAACATGACTGTAGGATGTGCTGAAAAGGCATATAGAAAATATGTGACTCTAAAGAATGCAAAGGAGAGAGTGATTATACATTTTTAAAAAGTGTAGAAAGCATATATCTAAGCTTAAATCTTAATTATGAAGTGCATAACCACAGAGCTACCTCCCAGGTTAAGGAATTGAACCTACCAATACCCAGAAGTTCCTTATCACAACCACACTCCTTCTCCTGACCTCTAAAGATATTATTTTAGATTCTTCTAAAAGCTTTATGATCTTGCTTTTCATATATAGGTTTATAATTTTTGTGTATGGGATGAGATACAGATCCAGCTTTTTTGTGCCTTCCTCATTTAGGTACTAATTGTCCCAGTGCCAATTGTTAAAAAGCCTATCTTTAGCCAGGCCTGTGTTGCTCAGTGGTTGAGTGTGGATCTATGAACCAGGAGTGGACCGATTCCCAGTACAGGACATATATATGCCCAGGTTGCAGGCTTGATCCCCAGTATGAGGCTTGCAGAAGACAGAAGATTGATGAGTCTCTCTCATCATTGATGTTTCTATTTTTCTCTCCCTCTCCCTCTCTGAAATTAGTGAAAATACACATATAAAAGCTTATCTCCATTGCACTGCATAAATCAATGATCTGTATCTAGTCCCTGAATTTATTTATCTTGCTTAAAGAGACTCTTTAAAAGTTGATTCATTTAAGCCTCTGATTATTCTAGTTCCCCTTTCTTGAACATTTCCTATGTCTGAGGTTCTATGTTCAACAAGACAAGTTTCATTCAGTCCTATGACATCCCTGTGAGGGTGTTCCTATTGTTGTCTCTGGGTGGTTCTTAGCTTAAACACTTACTCATGGTCACCCAGCTAGTTAATGACAAAGTCAAGTTTCCGAATTCTGTTCTCCTGTGTTTTATTCCGAAGCCCAAACACCTTCCACAATGATGGCCAGCAATTACTTCAGTCCCAATCTTCAAGGTATCCTGCTGAAAACCTGCTCTGAGCCTCCTGTCCTTCTAGAGATATAACTGCCCCTCTCTCTCTATTTGGAGACATGCCTGCTGATTGGATTTGAAGTTTTTGTCTATTTAAAGAATCAAATATCAGTCAGCCACTCAGGCAGCCCAAGACTCAGGCTCTCTGCCATGTGCTCTTGCCAAGGGACCTTGGCTAGGTCTGGGGTTTTCCCAAAAGGGTTTGGTACTTGATACTCACTCTTCAGCCTAATTTTCAACCTGTGATGCTTTCCTGAGCCCTTACAGGTGGTTGATTGTGCAGCCTTCCCTTTGTGTGCAAAGAATGTCCCGTCATCAGCCCAGATTTACTCTTTTCAAAGGTATCAGTGAGAGATGGCAGCCTGTGGGAACGGGAGAGGTGATTGGAGGATTGAAAATGGGTCCTTGGATTGACGTGCATTGCTGGGTTGCCAAGCATGGCTTCATTTTCAAAAGAGATAATTATCCCAAGGTCTGTTTCAGAGCTAAGATCTGGCTTATTAAAAGATGGGGTTAGGGGCAATGCCATTCACACCGAATTTGCCAAATCCTTGATTGTGAAATATTCTCAGAATGTTGGCAATCACTTCTGGGTAACCCCACTTACACAATAGTTGCCAAAGCAGCCAGACACACTGGCATGAAATGCTGAAGTAAGGTCAATAAATATATGGAAATTCATTGCCTTTCTCTAAAATATCTTTCTGACTCTGAACATAAAGAACTTGACAAATCCTTTAACAAAATACATATTAGAGCATGGACACTGCTACCTTGGCCCATTCACATGACATTGCCACATAGTCCTTCACCCCCACCCTGAGGGTGCAAGAAACTTTTTTTTTTTTGCTTAAATGCTCTACTCTTCTTCTTCTTCTTCTTCTTCTTCTTCTTCTTCTTCTTCTTCTTCTTCTTCTTCTTCTTCTTCTCCTCCTCCTCCTCCTCCTCCTCCTCCTCCTCCTCCTCCTCCTCCTCCTCCTCCTCCTCCTCCTCCTCCTCCTCCTCCTCCTCCTCTTCTTCTTCTTCTTCTTCTTCTTCTTCTTCTTCTTCTTCTTCTTCTTCTTCTTCTTCTTCTTCTTCTTCTTCTTTTTAAGATTCCTCACTGGACATGTGGTGGCTGAAGGCCAGCAGCACTTCAGAAAGGATAGCTCAGGTTTCATCCTAAAGTTTACCATGCCCAGTGGTCTCCACCACATATCCTTAGGTTTACTGACAACCTGTCAACAACAGGATGACTTCAACTCTTTAGTGCAGGTGGTGCATTTGGCTGGGAAATGTGATAGGCTGTGCAAGGTTACCCTTTGGGTGTGCAATGACCATTTCCCCTTACTTAAGATTCAGAAAGATCTTCATTTACTTGAGGCATAAAATATGCCTGAGTTTATTGACTTTTGTGCTATTAGGTTCTTCACTACTATTTTAGAACATGAGGATGTTTTTCATACATCTCTCACCATCAACTCTCCTTTAAAAATTTTTTTATCAATATTTGTCACTACTCTCTGCACGGGATCCAAGAATGACCTCAGATGATTATGTAAGTATTGGATTTATTTACAAGAAGGAAAGATATATATTTCCTCATGGCAAAACCCTGAATTGCAGTCATTCCTGCCCTTCAAAACCAGCTGCAAGCTAACTGTTTATTTCAGAATCTGGCACCAGAGAATGAGGAAAGAATACTCAGTCGATTTAGTATGTTCTAGAGTGGCATATAACTAGTTCATGCAAAGTCTGAATTTTTGCCATGAGTTCCAAAAATTGCTGACACAGTTGAATTCACTGTAAATGGGGCTCAGAAAAATCTGTGAAAGCCTATAATATATTTCAGAAGTGATCTTTAACATATAGTGCCTAAATTTATAGAGAAAGTGTTGGCGGCAAGGAAGTTGGCATTGACTCGAAAATTTAGGAGAATGCAAGTTATAGACAGACAGCTGCTAGGTTGTTTCTCTCATTTGCTGTTCAGGGGAGTTGGTAAATGAGAGCCCCGCTCTTATACTCTTACTTCCGAATAAAGATCAGGCATTGAGAGAGAGAGACCTTCTGATGTATTCTAAGATAAACCAATGAAAGAAAAAGGCAATGTATGGAAAACAGATTGGTAGTTAGGTCTGCTGTTTCTGCTCCCCTCCACCCCCCAAGCTGTGCTAGCTGAAACGTGAAGCAAGGTGGAATCCAAAGAACAGAGCACAAAGCCAAGACCAAGCTTCCAGATGGTGGCTTCCATCCTCAGTGCAGCCCACCCCATCCTATTAACATTTGCAAACACATTTGAGAATTCTCTCTCTGGCTTCTCAGGGTAAGTTTTCTCCTCCAGTGTGCCCACATCCTCATTCCTCTGGCTCTGACATGTGTAGTGAGTGTTTCAGTCAAGCCTGCCTTGGACCCTGGGATTTTAATCAATAAGCCTGAAGAAGCAAGAAAATCCCAGGAGGTGGTTTCCAGCTTGCATGCTGTTGCCACATCTGGAATGGCAGTGGCTCTGTCTGTCTAGTCACAATTGTTTACACCCAACCACTACCACATCCCAACACTGAATAGGTGCCAATATTTGTTGAATTTGTGATGAACAAAGAAATCTATCATTTCATTTGACATCATAATCACTCACTGAAATATCTAGGACTGTTGCCATCTATTCTCATTTTATAGATGAAGAAATTGAATCTCAGGAAGACTAAATGTGTTTCTCCCTAGTACTCCGGCTACTAGATTGCTGCACTGGGACCATAACCCAGTTATTTTTATTTCAAATCCAGTGTTCATCCAAAGCAAGATAAATGGAAGAGAAAGAGACTAAAGTTCATTTGAGCTGGGCTTCTAGGGAAATAGATTGAATTTTAAATTTTCTGTTGTTAATCCATAGGGTCTAGTGAGATGTCAGAGACTACAACAAGAGGGACTTCTTAGGGCTTGATCAGAGAGCTAGCTATTGGTTTGGGAGGGATGATGTGAAAGGAGTAGAATAGGTAACAAAACTGAGAGCAAAATTTGGGATGAAAGGACTAACAATGTGAAAGAAGAAGGTGGGGTTTCAGGGTTACAATATGAAAGTGTAACAAGGAAGATGGGTCCAGGGATTTGGGTGAATTTTAAGGCTCATAAGTGAAGGTGCTTTGAGAAGTACAGTTGAGACTTTCAGAGGAAAGCCAACATTTGTAATCGGTATGTTTCTGTGGTAGA
Organism: Antrozous pallidus; assembly: GCA_027563665.1. Taxonomy (NCBI): domain Eukaryota; kingdom Metazoa; phylum Chordata; class Mammalia; order Chiroptera; family Vespertilionidae; genus Antrozous; species Antrozous pallidus. The sequence continues at coordinate 69,049,045 of CM050512.1, forward strand.
GTCATGATGCATAGTAACATGCTCTTTATTTCCTGACTTTCTTTTGGGCATTCTAGAAAAGAAATGAATATTAGAACATGCTGCTCTTGAGAGAATAACAGTAAAAGCCTGTTCTAGCTCCTGAAAGTTCAAGCTTGAGATCTCTGAGGCAGACCACATGACTTTTTCTTATCCTTGCAGATTTCAAAAGAGGCCTTTTCTAAGGCCAAGAGACATGAAAAAATGCTCAGAATCACTGATCATCCAAGAGAAGCAAATCAAAATGACAGTGAGGTACCTTCTCACACCTGTGAGAATGGCTATTATCAACAAATGACAAGTGCTGGTGAGGATGTGGAGAAAAAGGAACTCTTGTGCACTGCTGGTGGGAATGCAGACTGGTGCAGCCACTGTGGGAAACAGTATGGAGTTTCCTAAAAAAATTAATTAGAATGAAGTAATCCTACTTGACCCAGTAATCCCACTTCTAGGACTATATCACAAGAACTCAGAAACACCAATCAGAAAGGATATATGCACTTCTATATTCATAGCAGCACAATTTACAATAGCTAAGATTTGGAAACTGCCTAAGTGCCCATCATCTAATGAACGGATTAAAAGTAAATGGGGGCACATCTACACAGTAGAATACTATGCTGCTAAAAAAGAAGAAACTCTTACCATTTGAAACAGCATGGATGGACCTGGAGAGCATTATGCTAAGCAAAATAAGCCAGTCAGAGTAGGGTAAGTATCACATTCTATTACTCATTTGTGGAATATAATGAACAGCGTAAACTGATGAACAAAAGTAGATCCAGAGGCATAGAAACATCAAACAGACCATCAAACATCAAGGGGAGGGTGGAAGAGGGCAGGTAAGAAATCAACTAAAGGTCTTATATGCAGGCCTGGACACAGATAGTAGGGAGGGTAAGGGCATGTGCTGGGGAGTGGGAACAGCCGGGGAGAAGTCAATGGGGGAAAAAAGAGACATATGTAATACTTTCAACAATAAAGAATTTAAATTAAGAAAATAAAATAAAATAGGCCTTCTCTATGCCCCTAAACAAAGCCAGAGAGACAACATATTGAAATGGCAAGATCACCAGAAGAAAGCTAGGAAACAAAGGTTGAATCCCGGCTTTGTCAATCCTAGTAACTGTGTGACCTTAGACAGATCACTCCTATCTCCTGAGATTCACTATTCTCAGGTGGAAAGATTAACATAGATTCTATGTTATAGAAGTTCCTTTAGTCTAACAATCTATGAAGCAAAGGACAGAATCTGAGACAATATTTATAAAGCATTTTGATTTTTTATAGATAAGGTCTTCAGAGGCTATTAAATATATGACACTCAAGTCAGACTTGTTTCCAGGTCCTGATTCATTATGCTTGTGATTTATGGTGGTTACCCAATTATTATTCCCACATAAAAACAAACGAGCCAAATTTTGTTAATTTAACCTGCCTGGGAAAAGAGTCAAATTGTAATGACTTATACAAATTTCAAAATAAAGGAAAAAAGGAAATTAAAACACCAAAGGCAAAGGCTCTTACCCACAGTTTGCTTGAGAAACATGATAGAGGATTTCCTTGAGTTATTCGTGGGCAGGGCAGGGGGAACACATTTGAAGAGCAAATGAAGGCTTTAGGCATGGTCGTGCAGTGATATTTGGAGAGGTGGGAGCATTTCCAGAGAATAATAAATAGAAACTTTGCTTCAAAAAGCTAGACTTGGGGTGGAGGGGCGACTGAGAAAGATATTCATCAGAAGGTGACATAATTCTACATTATATAACTCTCATTTACCATACTAAGCAAAGTTCCTGAGTTCAATATTTGCCCAAAAGGTTGATAGTATTTCTTATAGAATCATCACCTGAAGGCAACCGTTAATCAGATCCTAACACCTCTGCAGGTTGAGAAAAGAGAGGCTCAATACAGGAGGAGATTGAGCTTTATTGGAATGCTCTCCAACATGCTTTGCTTGTTGTATCTGCTTTACTCGAGAGATAGTGTGTGCAGTGGTTAGGGCCATGGGATCTGAAGTCAGACTACCTATGATGTTTCATTTAGAAGCTGGGTGGCCTTGAGCAAGTTATTGAATCTCTTGCCCCAGTTAACTTATCTTTAAAACAGAATTATGATGACTCTCAGAGAGTTGATATAAATAAATGAGCTAACACACATGTATAGCTTGAAAGAATGCCTATTAAGTATTTCTGAGTAGTACTCTGTGTTACCTATGAAAATTGTTGCTGCTGTTATATTATTTTGGTGTGAAGTAACTTGTGAGCCAGGGTGATGTGTGGAGTAGGTATCTGATTAGAGGTCATGATTGGACACTGGCTGTGCAATGATAGCAATTGACATTGGTTGGACTGAAAAGACCAAAGTTTGGGGGCAAAGGTTCTAGTACTCCTTAACCACAGTTAAGTCATCTCACATAATCAATAGCTGACTAGACCTTGGTTTTCATTCTAATTGGGAATTATCTTTGTCCCCCTTCTTTCCACAACAAGACAGGAAATTTGACTGGGTATAATTTTATAATAACCAATTAGGTGTCTTGGGATATAAAAGTGGCATGTGTTTTGCTAATTCTTTCAGAGGTATTGGGAACTGGATTAGAAGTGAATGATCATGAAAGGAGCAGTATTATAATTCACAGGTGCAGTTCACTGTACAAAAAGGATATTCTAAGCTCTTTCCTTACTTGCTTAGTTCTTTATAGATTTTTTTACTCTAACAAGGTCATCTTTGCCAATCATATGACACTATCATATGCTTAAAATGAGAGAGCACAATTCGGGGGCAAATGGACTTGAGAGAATAAAAGCATGTCAATGCCTGCCAATATTACCAAGAAGGAGTTAGACATTCTTTACAAGGTATCTTTATACTTTTTAGTTTAAATAAAACCCGTGATCTATGGAGTTTTTCTAATTTTAGCTCTACTTATATAGAAAAGGAGAACTGAGTTGGCATAGTAAAGTAATAGAGAATCTTATAGCATCTTTTATATATCTCTTTCTTTAATCACCTCTTTCTGAAAAGGTGAAATGGCCTCTGTTTTCTGCTTTTTTCTTCTGACATCCTGGTGACATTAGTATCCATTACTCAGACAATCACCACTAAGAATAAAGTCTAAGCTTTATTTGGTCTGGTGGTAAAGCAATGAAGGGCGCTGATGTCATCATTAAAATAAACATCACTCTTGTCATTTCATTTCCTGAATTGATTTTTTATTTGAGCAAACATTCCTTTATAGAACCCAGTAATTATGCACTCACACCCCAATTAAGTTCTTTAGCCCAATCCCAGGAACCAAACTTTGTTTGTCAAAGTGCTTTCATCTTAGCTGAGTAACAAACAATTTCATTTTGTGTGTACTAAGACCAGAAGTGGAAGAGTGCAAGGTGGATATCAGGGATATGCAGCTACAGACTCTATACAACAGTGGACATTTTTCTTGAGTAATGACTCTAATAATCCTACACTTGACAGAAAGGGCAAGAAAGAAAATAAGGTTAATGGTTCTGAGCTCTATTTTACCTGAATTTTAGCAATTGTGTTAGCTTTTGAAATTGGAGGCATCACATTCACTTTTGCCATTTTATCCTTAAAGCAATCGATTGAAAATGCTTATTATACTCATTTATGGGTCCCTGTGTAGATGGTATTAAGTGAATGATAGGAGGCTCTATGAGTTAGGATTAGGATCAGCAACATGCAACAGAAAAACTCAAAGTGACATTGGCTTAAACAAGACAGACGTGTCTTATTTCTCTTTCACACAAAAGCAATGCAAAGGCAGCATTCCAGAGCTATGAAATGGCTCCACAGAGTTATCAGGAACTGAAGTCCTTTCAGGTCTCTGTATCATTATCCCCAGGTTGTGGTCCTTGTCCTTAAAAGCCACCAGGAGTCATCTAATTACATCTATCAACCAGGTAGCAAATGGAAGAGACTTTCTTTTAAGGGATTCCTCTCTCCTCTCCCCCAATTCCATTTAACCACTACATTTACCTCTTTATTGGCTGAAACTTAATGACATAGCCACTGCTGGCTGCAGGAAAGGCTTAAAACTGTGCTTTAAGGTAGGCAGCATTACACCTAGCTAAAACTTTGGTTGCCTATGGTTAAGAAGCAGAACATAGAGGAAGGAAGCAGCAAGCAGTCTCGGCATAGAATACTGCAGTAGATTTATTCTAGAAGCCAATGGTAGAGAGAAATTGAAAAGATTCTGAGAAAGTTTTCTATTACTGTAGTAATGCATGGAATATATATCAGCAGATTATATTATTTAATTCATTTCTTAATAATGCAGGACTTACACAAACTGATGATAGAAAGTGAAGGACATGAGAGAATTAAGTCAGGATGTTAGGCTTCCTACTTTTCCTAGACTATCCATCTGCTGACACTGAAGGAGTTACATACCGTGATAGTATGGGTATTATGCACATATAACCACTTGCAGATTCCTCTATAAACAAAAGACACATAAAAAGGCTAGAAGAAAGCAATTCTAGGTGTAGAGAGAGCCATCCACCTTATCACAACCAACTAAGTGGTTCTAAAACACTGCTCAGTTCATGAAAAAGTCCTATTTCCTAGATGGCTTAAGAGAAAGCATACACTTAGAATAACACATCTGTGAAAAGCAATTGTACAGAATATTATAACAAAACTGAGCCAATGAATCCTGAAGAGGCACAGAGAAAGGTTAGAACTCTGTGGAGTAAGAGCAGTGAGAGTCTGATTGAGTGAAGGTCCTAGCCAACTGGAGGATGCCCACTGGTTGAGGGGGCTGCTAGTTCTTTCTCTTCTCACAAGGTTCATTTCAAACAGCTCTCAGGCTTCAGCTGGAGAAAATTTGCAATTTATTCACTTGTTACTCCAGAAATAGTTAATAGATCAGAGTCAGATCTGTCAGTCCATAAAACACAAATAATGAAATTTTAAATAGAAATAAAGATCAGAAACACAGACACTCACTTGCAGATCACAGAAAGGACACCTCTCTTGGGGTCTTTTGTTCTCTGCTCCAGCTGTAAGGGAGTCCCACGTCAGGTCCCCACCACATGTTGCTGACTGTGGTCCAGTGGCCCTGGATGGCCCGAGTCTTCTCAGGGATTCTTGCGAAAAATGCAACCTTAATGACTTTAAAGTTTTATTTAGTCTCACTCCAAAGGATGGCTCAGTCTTTCTCACTGACCTGAGGCAACCTCTTTGCAGCTGTGGACTTGAGAAAATCCTCCATAAGCCTCTGGCAAAGACAGAAATGGAATCAGAAAAGAATCAGAAAAGTTCCATTGCCTAATAGCCCAAAGTCTCCTCAAATGGGTGAGTAAAAGCAGATGAGGAGACTGAGTGAGCTGTGCTTGTCCTCAGACCTGAGCTACCCTGAAGCCCAACACAACAGGATATCCCCTTATGGTATAAAGAGAATATTCTTGAAGTGAGACCCATCCTTTTGTTTGTCCATGCTGACTGGAACACTTCCTGGTAGATGGGAGCCACCAGGAGAGAGTAGTGAGTAGAGATGTTTTCAGCTATGAAGGTCTAGGAAGGTGTATTCTTCTAGCCCTCTATTCAGTAAGAAACCATAGAGATCCCTGAGAAGAAGACAGGCAAGTTCTTCAAGCTGTTTATGGATAAATATAATATTCACTTAGTCAATTAACATCTATTGATGCCCATGTTAACCAAGCACTATATTAGCAACTAGAGATATAATGGTGAACAAAGCAGATGGCCCACTCCTGTCCTAGAGCTTATATTCTCATGGAAAAACAAATTTTGAACAACCAAATTTATAAATAATATTTAATTACAGGTATGCTACATTACTACAAGGAAGTACCCAGTTTTACAGAGTATATTATAATGGCATTGACCCAGCCTATGGTTCAGGAAAGGTTTCCCTGAGGTTGTCTGGTTGCATAATGATGTTTAAGTTGATATCTGAAAGATGAATCGAAGTTAATTACCAAAGATGGTGCTCCAGGCAGAAGGAAAAGAATGCCCCAAGGAAGAGGAAGGAGCATGATGATAAGAAAGAAAAATATAGTACATATACAATGTAATATTATTCAGCCATAAAAAGAAGGAAATCCTGCCATTTGTGACAATCAGTGGAACTTGAAGGCATTATGCTAAGAGAAATAAATCAGACAGAGAAAGACAAACACTCTCTGACCTCACTTATAAGTAGAATCTAAAACATCAACTCCCCCCTTGTCAAAAAAAACCCAAAACACAAACAAACAAAAAAACACACCAAACTCATAGATACAGTGAACAGATTCGTGGTTGCCAGAGGCCACGGTTGAGGGTGGCTGAAATAGATGAGGGTACTCAAAAGGTAGAAACTTCCAGTTATAAGTCCTGAAGATGTAATGTACACATGGTGAACAATACTGTATTGTATATTGGAAAGCTGCTCAGAGTATATTTTAATGTTCTCACCATAAGAAAAAAATGTATACTTACATGTGATAATGTATGTTAACTAAACATAGTGTGTTAATTATTTCAAAATATATACATATAGCAAATCACTATGTTGTACACCTGAAAATAATACAGTACTATGTGTCAATTATACCTCCATGAAAATAAAAAGGAAAACAGTGGTTCTGGAGCATTGTGAGCTGAGCCTGCCTGTACGAGACTGGCAAACCATCTTAAGGATTTCCACATACCATGGTTAAAGAGAGGCTCACAGAAGCTTCTTGATATGGAAAAGGTAATTAGATGAACAGTCTTCTTGTCTCTTGTGTCTCAACTTCTGATTTTATATCTCTAGCCAATGAGCTTCAAATTTTAGGGCAAACTAAGGAAAAGCTAGCCAGCCTTTAAGCTTTGTGCAAAATTAAACTCTTATATGAGAAATTCGTACATGGGGGGGGGGGGGGGCGGAGAATAGGGGATCCCTCAGCCCAGCTTTCACTCTCTCCAATCTGGGACATCCCTCTCACAATACAGGCCTGCTTGCTCCCAACTGCTTGCTTGCCTGACTTCCTCATTGCCCCTAACCACTTCTGCCTGCCAGCCTGATCACCCCCTAACCACTCCCCTGACAGCCTGATTGATGCCTAACTGCTCCTCTGTCATCCTGTTTGCCCTTAACTGCCCTCCCCTGCAGGCTTGGTCCCCCAACTGCTCTTGCTCTCTGCTGTAGGCCTGGGTACCCCTCAACTTCCCTCCTCAACCAGACTGGTCACCCCTAACTGCCCTCTCCTACAGACCTGGTTCACAACTGCCCTCCCCTGCTAGCCTGATCACTCACAACTGCCTTCCCTTGCATAATTTTGCGGTATTTATAGTTTAAATAACAAAAATGTATAATTATAATATATAACTGCATTTAATAAACCAAAAACTAATTATTTAACTTACCTGCTTAGTGACTTCTTTGTTCATCCATCAGTCGGTTTCTTTTGTTGGTTTTGATATTATTTAACTTGTGTGGGGTGCCATGAACTAAGATAAGTGAGGGGGAGGGGGAATTCTTTAACTAACCTGCCTATTAAAGGCTTTTATGTTGCTGAATTTTATTTGTGGCTAAACCCTCAGTTGAAGATTGGTATTTTGTACACTTTAAATCCAAGCAAGCACTTCTAACTTCATCTGTCAATCTGTTTCTTTTGGTGGTTTTGATATTATTTAACACTGAGAATAAGGTCTCACAAAAGTACTTAGAGGGGAAAATTGTGAGTAAAGCCATTGCTATATTTTTCAGGGTGCTAAAAGTGTCTGGTAATTTGTTCCAGGCATTCCAAATTTCCTGTTCCTAGTGGCACTCCTCTTGGTTCTCCAAGCAGCTCCTTTCCTGATTCTCAAGCTTTGACCTCAAGTCAACAAACACCTGAGCCCAGATGCTGTCTTGAAATTCTGCAAGTTGCATCTCCAAATCATCAATTTGCATCTATTGGAAACCATTTAATTCCAAACTACTGTAGACTACTACATCAGGATACTTAATTATTTTTATGGTTTGTTCTAGGCGTCTACATTGATTAAATCTATCACTGAACTGGTCAAGTAACGAGTCTAAAACATGCTGGTACTTTATATGCAAGGGTTCCATTTCATTTTGTACAGCTGCACTGGCCTTCTCAAAATACTTTATTACTCAAGAAAGATACTTATAAGTTTTAGTTTCTACATCTCGCTTGAAAATTTTAAGTTTATTTTCAAGAGCTTTTATGTATCTAAACATAATATCAATACTTTTGCCAAAACCTTGTAACCTTAAGTTTAGTTCACTAATATGAACAGAGAGATCTGTAAAAATTATTAGGGTGTTGACTCACTTATTATCAATGAGCTGAGAAAAATTTCCCAAATCCTTATCCTCAAGAAATACCTTGATTTCCTCAAAGCACTCAAGAACTTTGCCTCGGCTCAGCCATCTTTATTATTGTACATCAGCAGTCCACTGTAGGTGTAATCAACCACCAGTAAAAGTGCAGAAAATTCTCGCTTATGAAGGGGGTGAGCAGCTATTAAATTAACTATTTTTAAATGACATTAAGTCATTTAAGTCGGTGAATCCTGCCTTGGCACATAAAACCTCCTGATGGATAATACAATGAAAAGGCACAATCAGATATCCAATAGCCACTATAAACAATTTGACAAATCCTACTTTTTTCCCCACCATGTTTGGTGCCCTATCTGTCGTCACTGACACAACTTTAGAGATATCAATGCTTAGGTCACGAAATGTTTGTATAACAATCTTACATATTTCGCTTCCTGATGTACTTGTTGGCACTGATATTAACTTTATCAACTCTTCTCTCATTGTGAGACCATTAGAATATTGACCAATAATGGCCAACTGAGCATGTGATGTGACATCAGTAGTTTCATCAAGAGAGATAAAAAAATATTTACAATTACTTACGTCTCTCTTTAATTGATGCTGTACATTTGTGTTCAGTCTCATTCTTCGGTCTTTTATGATATTTCTACTGAGTGGTAACTCAGATATTCTCTTAATTATTGCATCTTTATTCCGCATATGGTGAAATAGAAGTCGTGCATATCTTAGAAGAGTTTCTTTACTAAATTCTCCCTCACTGTGTGCTTTTCCATGCTGAGCTATGGAGTGAGCAATGCTCAGACTTGCAGATGTTATATTTGTAGAGCCTTTTATAAATTTAAGGATGGAATTAGATTGGCTCTTATAAAGGTGTAGCTGCCTGGAAATGTATTCCTTCCTTTCATCCTCACTTTTTTTCAAGAGTTGGGAATGATTAGTTTCAAAATGTCTATTTATATTCCACGTTCTGCTTACTACCATTTCTGTACATAGAATGCAAAATGATCTGCCATTTTTTTCTATAATGCCATTCATCTCGGTCCCTTGAAAGGATAGGCTACTACCACTACCACTGCCTTTACTTAACCTTGGTTTTTTTATTTTTTGGGTTCTCCATCAGGAGGGCAGTGACAGAAAATAGAATTATAGATAGCCTGTTAGCCCTGCAGGCAATTAGGGGTTGACTAGCCTAACTGACCACTAGATGGCACATGTAACTGTCTTTTAGGAAAGGGCAGGGTTAATAAGCAGAAATAGGGGTTAATAAGAATGCACAACAGTAATAGTGGTGAAATGGAGTCTGCACTATGCTGCAAAAAGGCATTCCTTATATAAATTAAGATGGCTGCCGCTATTTCTAATGGTGGGAAATGGCACTCCTAGCACAGGCCCTCACCTCTCCCAGCCTCCCCCTTTCTTATCTCACTAATGATGGTCAATTAGAAATTCACAACTCCCCAGAACAGTAGATTGGATGATGATTGCTGTGATTATGTGGTTGCTGGTAATGGCGATCACAGGGCCCCCAGAGATGTGTCCCCTGCAGCATTCTGCTGCTCCCTACTCTACTGGCCGGAAGTGAGGTCAAAGATCCCCTAACGGCCTAACCAGAAGTCCTAGAACTAGACACTCTGTGCTAGAGTTCTATTGTTTTGGCCTAAAGACCTCTGGCACATAGTGTCTACATATACTACAGCAAATGTTTCATCCTCAGATACTGCACCTGGCCATGCAGTAGCCAAGGATGAAACCTCCTTCTTAGCATGCGACCCTATACTTCTCTGTATGTGACCCCATGCAGCCATGTGTCATCGAAAATGGCTCCGCATATCAGTGCTGACACATGTGTCATAGATTCGCCATCACTGGCACAGAGGCCTCATGCATGGGTAGGGGCCAGCTGGTTTGCCCTGAAGGTGTCCCCAATTAGGGTGGGGGTTCCCTTGGGTTATAAGTCAGCCTGGTTGAGGGACCTGTGGTGGTTTGCCGGTTGGCCACCACCCCTTTCCCCAGTCACCCAAGCAGATGTCCTGGTATCTGGGATTTATTTATCTTCTTTAATTAAAACTTTGTAGCCTTGAGTGGAGGCCAAGGCAGGCCAGGGATGTGGAAAGCTTGGCTTTCTCCATCGCTGGGGGCAACCCAAGCCTCCTGTTCTCTTCAGCTTGGTGGCTACTGCCATTTTTGTTGGGATTTATTTACCTTCTATAATTGAAACTTTGTAGCCTTAAGTGAGTCCAGGGCCAGTCAGAGTGTGCAGAAAGCTTGGCTTTCTCCACTGCTAGGAAAACCCAAGCCTCCTGTTCGCTCTGTGGCTCAGCCCTCTTGGTTGGGTTAATTTGCTTACTTGCTTCTGATTGGCTAGAGGGCATGGCTTGTGGGTGTAGCTGAGATACATTCAATTTGCATATTACTCTTTTATTAGGATACTATGAAGCAAGTGCTCAGAAGTATTAAAATCAAACTCATCTTTTCATCTGAATATTGTATCTATGATTCAGTAGATTTGGCCTTGGCATCTGAACTCATTTATCTCCTAAAACATGTGCAGCTATTTTAACCTCCTGATTTATGCACATTCATAGTTTTCTACAGAGAGCAGTAAGTACACACTGATTTTGAGTATGCCATGATTTCCCTGGGAGAAGAAATAATTTTATTAGGCATGTGAGATCTCATTAATGGAGAAACAGAGCATCCTCATTTGCTGTAAAATTGAATACCACACTTTCACTCTAATCAGAGAGGAGTATGGAGACATGAAATCCATCTACAGACAAGAGAGTAAGGTCAAAGGAGAAGGTACCCCATGGTCAAAGACTTTTAACTATTAATTAATTTACTTAAAAATTCCTGAACATGTTAGCACCTGAGAGTTTGCACTTCTTTTTCCAACTCTCATTTATCCAGAGTGTTTAGAAGGTAAGGCTATTTTCTTCACTGTGATACAGGCATCTAATTTCCAAACACAGTTGCTCCTCCTCCTGGCACACAGCAAGGCTACATTCCCAGTTGCTGTCAGGTGTGCTCAATGCAATATTAGTGGAAGTAGTATAGACCATTTCTAGGCCTCCCCCACAAAGCTTTCCAACAAGCCATCCTCTGTGCTCTTGTATCCTTAATCAGCTTGATGAAAATAAGCACAGTGAACCTTGAAATTACATAAAAATCAGCTGCTCAGAGTCTGACTTAGGGTCCACTCCTCATTTCTGGCACAAGTCAATTTTTCTTTTCTGAGTTCTATAATGTCTGATTTAAAATTTGTGTACTACACTTTGTTCATCCATTCAATGTAATTGCATAAGAACAATACACATTACTTAGCTCAATCTACCATGTGGCTGAAACCAGAACTCTATTAAAAACATGAATATTATTAGTAGCCTCTTTAAGTTGCCAGACTAATAACTTAGGAGGTAATTTGGACCGTGCCATGCCCTTTGTCATAATTATAACCTGTCATATTTCATTGTATTTCATTGGTTTCAGTTAAACTATCTGGTTGGTTGCTAGAAGACTTAGATTTCGTACTCGCACAAATAGTGAGAGTTTACACTTTATATACTCCCACCATGGGAGGAAAGGGCACCTCCACATGGAGTACAATATATTCAACTGATCTCTCCACTTTCCCAAATGGGATACAATAGCTAAATTTGAAATAGTACTTGTTAGTTTTTTTTTCTCCAAGAGAGGAGAAAATGCACAAGAAATAATACAGATATGGAGGGAAAAGGGCAAAAGGGAGGGTGGTAGAGCAAGAGAGTAATTATTCTAGAAAGTGTGAATCAGAGTGACTAGAAGTTAGACATCTTAGATTCACCCCCTGCTAGGTGTGTAACCTTGGACAACTTACTAATCCTCTCTACACATCAGTTTTCCTATCTGTAAATAGAGAATGATAACATCAGCTATCTCCTAATGTGTTATTTGGGTGAGATAATACAGGTAATTACTTAAAATAGAGCCTGGAACAAAGCAGGCATGAATATATGCTACATGTTTTTACTTCAAGTTATTCTAGAAGTGGAGGGGGGAAATGGTAAATGTGGTTGGTTGCTAGAAGCACCTAAAAAGGCACTTTGCCAGTCTTCCTTGGAGGGAAAACCTCTTATTATCCAATTGTCCATCGCCTTTCTTAGATGACCCTGGACAATCATGTCCAGCCCCCCGCCCCCCGTGGATTAAAAGCCATGAAAACCCACAAACAAGGTCATGATGGCAGAACTGGACCAACTCTTCCCTTTCTCAGCCCCTCCACACCGCTATTGGGCAGCAGTCACCATGGCTCACTGTCAGCCAGCAGCCACCACCGGTCTCTGAAAACCCACATGACCTGTCTCTAGTGCCAGGGTGAGTGCTCACAAAGAGAATGTGCTCCTGCGTTCCTTAGATACCTTCCAGAGGCTACTTTGAAAAGACCCAGCCTTTTGCTTTGAAGAATATCTCTTATCTTTTAATAGATGCTGTTCTAATGCAACTTGGCCATTGGTACCTATAAGTGCATGGTAGTTACCTAACAAGTGGCACCTACTAACTACCATGTCTAATTTCTCCAGTCATTATGCTATCTATTTAAAGGCTTCATCTTCATTTTCATAGGATTTCAAACATCCTGAAAATAGTGGTTTTGTGTTTTGACTGAATTCCATTAGGTTTTAAATTTTTAATACTAATGAGATTTATGAGTCATTCTCTGGCAGAATCCGCAGCTTTCAGCACGTCTAGTGTTAAAAAATGACCCATGACAAGGTATAAAACTGAGAAGGTACAAATGATCAGTTTCAAAACAAGCTACAGAAGTAGAACAAATGAAGGGAGAAAAAGTATATGATTATGTAAAAGCTAGAGTATTCACAGAAATGAGACATTGGGAGTAGCATTTTTTATGTCTAAGTAGATATCCTTTTCAGTATTTGCTATGTGGCCCTGCCTGGCATCTATCCTTCCATTAGTCCACTGGGTGGTCTTGGCTTGACAGGGGATATGATCTCCCATACAAATTTTTTTGTTCTCTTCTTTCTTGGGCAGGCTCATTACCTTAGAGAATGTAGAAAAGCGGAGTTGGAAACTGATCTTGGCATTAAACAGTTCTCTTATTCCTATTAAGCCAATCATAAACATTTTCCCACATTCTTTGGAGATCAAGACAAGTATCCAAGCCAGAGGAAATAAGCCGATGGCCTTGGGAACATATTTTCCCATCTTTCCTCATTTCTTTTCTCTGGTCATTGAGTTTTGAATGTGAGTTAAAGAAAGAAAGATACTACACTCATTCTAATCCCTGAAGGAAGGGCAGTGGATTAAGAAGCGCAGATACCAAATTGGTTACTACTGGAAGGATCTTTTTTTCTGCAAAGTAGGCTAGATAAACTCTTGTTCAGTGATCCACACAAAACTTTAGGGTTTGTGACCATTCCTACCCCATCTATTCAACCAGATGGTAAGTCAGCTGAGTGACTTGCCCAGATCTCCACTAGAAGTATAAGATGCAATTCTACAGTTTAGGAACTGATAAATTATTATCTCTAAACATACCACATTGACATCTTAATATGTCATGATCAATATCATGCTATGTATTGCCTCGACTTGATGGTAGAGTATTAATCTTCCATCCATGTTGTTACTCGTGAACCTTTCAAATGGTAAGATCCTCAAGATGAGGACATTTTCCCCTCTTAATCAAGCTGGGCTAGGACTGACCTTTTCAGATTGGCATCCCTTCTGGTCGTTGTTGCTGAGATGTAGGCAGAAGATAACTAGAATGTAAAAGGTGTTTTTTTGTGTATTTTTTTTATAGTATCTTTAGTTTTAGTTCATTGGACAAAGATATGAAGAAGACAATGGGGCCACACTTGGTTCCACCACATCTTCGGCCCTAACCACTGTTTCAAAGAAGCTTTCCAATGGCTTTCCTCCCTTATCAGAAAGACAATGAAGCGTAGCGTCACCAGAGACCATGAAGTACATTGATTCTGAAACGACATGGGGCTTCTGCAGCATCCACCCTTGGACAACGAATGACTCATTAAGATTAATTTTTAGCTTACATAATGGCCCTTGCACAAGGCTGTTTGCACTCTAGAGTATTGGCACTGGCAAATAAGGCCAGACTTTTGGCAGGTTTTTCAGATAAACAATGCCAAGCTGGCTAACTTCCTATATTTCTCTAATCTTTTTTTGGAATATACCTAGAACACTTTCCAAGAAATTAGTTTAGGTCAGTGAGAGTTTGTTCTGGATAATGCTGTGTTTATTGTTGCATAAAAATCTATGTCAGGATTAACTCCTCCTCCAGTCCTGATAAAACACATGGGTTTTTTTGTTTGTTTTTTTGGTCAGGGCATTAAGGCTACTGGAAGTTCTAAGAAGAAATAGAAATTTTATTTCTGGGTGATTCCAATTGGCCATGATCTCACTACTAATTTTTTTAGCTTCAAGGGACTCTGGTTGATAAGAAAAACAGTACTGCCCTAGCCAGTTTGGCTCAGTGCCTATGAACTGAAGGCCAATTCCATGTTCGATTTTGGTCAATGCACATGCCTGGGTTGCAGGCACGATGGCCCAGTAGGGGAGCGTGCAGGAAGCAGCTAACCAATGATTCTCTCTTATCACTGATGTTTCTCTCTCTCCCATCCTTTCTCAAATAAATAAAAATACATAGTTTTTAAAAAGAGAGAAATAGTACTATCCAAATAATTTGAAAAGATAAGGGCCTCTCTGTGTCCCTCTTTTTTCTTGCTTGTTGAAACAAGCCTGCTGGTTAGAGTGCAGGGGAGAGCACAATGTGGGAGCCAGGGATGGGTACTGAACCCGATTCTCATACTTACTGGCTAGGTAGATAATTCAATGGGCCACAAAGTGTTCAGTGGGCAAGTGTTCATATCAAATTTCAACAAAGCCAAGGCCAAATATAAATTTCAGTTCATCCTAGAATAAATTTCTAGTCCAATAACAATTCAATTATTATGATAATTTGTTCTTTAAGGTTTTAGTTAGTGGAATTTTACAAATTTGACATTATGTTACAGGAACAATAATTTATTGGTAATGTCAGCTACTAGATTGCTTCTATGGCTATCACACTGTAAATTTGCTATACTAAATAGCCACTCACTTTCCATTTAGGTTTTTTTGAGGATCAGTATATATACTTTTTATTTTTTGGCCTACTGTGTTAGTCTCAGATACTAGTGATGTTGCCAACCAGATAGTAAATGTTCTTTTCTGTCTTAGGAGTAATTTGCTAGGGTAAAGACTTATCTTCTCCTATCAGAAAATACAATTTTACTGAAACAATGCCACAGACTGAAGCTTTGTGCAGTGCTTTAAGAATTTGCTTTGAGTATTTTTAGAAAACAATTTAAAATTCTATATAATCTTATATAAGATTAACAGTTATCACAGTAATCATGAGTTATTATAGAATTTTACTGACTACTAGAATTTCAACATGTAAAGCACATAAATAGGTTTTCTCTTTATGTCTGAAACTAGGGGGCCTGGTGCACAAAATTTGTGCACTGGGGTTGGGTGATCCCTCAGTCCAACCTGCCCCCTCAATGGGGCCTATGGCTGGCTCTGCCCCAGATGTCTTGGCCCTGCTCCCCTAGCTCAGGCCTTAGCCCTGGTGGTGACCACCCAGCCCCAGGGGCACCCCGCACTCGCAGCAGCCAAGGGGTAAGCTGCCCAGAGCCCGGTCACTGCACAGCACTGGGGGTGCAGGCACTGGATGCAGAGTGCTCGGCCGTGTGCGCCCAACCTTGACCATGGAGATTGGCGGGACTTGGGAGGAGGGCACGGGGGTCTCTCGCCTTCTGGACCTTTGGGCCACATGTCTGCCTCTCCCTGCAAAGGCTGGCCTTTGGAGGGCACTGCTATGCACACAGAGCCTCCCCAGATATCCGGCTCCCATTCTCCCACCTTCCCTACTGTGCCCAGAGATGTTCCACCACAGACTTGGGACCCCTTAGGCACCTCTTCCAATGCCTCTGCCAAAGCACAGTGCCTGCACTTTTCCAGCTCTCTCTTTCCCTCTTGAAATAGGAAGTTATTGAGGTTGCTCAGGGTTGTTGCTCCAGCAGTTTCCTTTCCGACCCCCGAGCTCCCCCTGCCCCCTGCAGCCATGTCCCCTCCCCTTCCCTCGCCCCATCTTTCCCTCCATCCTCTCCTCCTCCTTCCTCCCTCCTCCCCTCTGGGGTTCTCCTGGCAGCCCATCCCCACTGGAGCAGCTCCTGCTCATGAAAGGCAGAAGCATCCCGGGGTCTCTTCAGTACTCCTTGGCCATGGCCGCTTGCTCCCCAAGGCTCCTGGGCCTCCCCTTCTGTAGCCTCTGAGCCCCCGGGGTCGCCCGCTTGGAACCCGCCGCAGCTGCTGCGGCCGTGCACCATGCTACCCGCAGTCACCTGCTGCTCCCAGTACCCTCCTCACTCGCGGCACTGACAGCCACCCTTCCAGAGTCGCAGCAGCTTGGGGCTTGGATGCTGTGAATGTACAATAGTCAGTTTCCCTCTCTGCCCAACCCGCTCAGCTTGCCAGCCCAGCATGCTCATCAGATCTGCATGCAGAACTTGTGTCTGCTGCTTGGGGTGTCCCCCACTCTCTCCATGTGCCTCACACCTAAATACATTTCTATAACATAACCACCACACTCACACGCCACCCCGTGCTGCTCAGCCCTGCCCCCCCACCTCAGCGAGTGCCTCGGCCCCACCCTCCTCTCCTGATTGGCTGGTAGCGTAGCGAAGGTAAGGTCAAATTTGCATATTACCCTTTTATTATATAGGATGCTTCCCTATATTTAAAAGTGAATATTTAGTTATTAATAATAAGCTCAACTAGTGTTTGTTTTACTGACATTACACTGATTTGTTTTACTGAAATTACACTGATTCAATTTTCTTGTACCCTGATCATTTTAACATTGATCATAAATATTGTCAGACATGCTAAAACTCATGAAGGTCTTCCTAAGGCTAAAGCTGATGCCCAACTGGAAGAGCAGGTTTGGGTCAAATGTTTAGGTTGATATTACACTGTATAAAATTAAACATTTTTTAAAAATCTTTGGAAGCTTTATCTTCTTTATCTGAGATAGGAGGATACTATCTAATCTTTCCACCTCTTACTAGATTTTTATAAAGATAAGAGCTAGACAATAAATGGGCAATTCCTTGATAAATGTCTAAATATACACATTCATACACAATGTGCTATTCTTAGTTATTTCAAAAATGTTAACACATCTATTTTTCTTCCTCAAAATTTCCATGCCAGGAACCCCACCATTAAGCCATCTTTTGCAATGCTCAATGTGTCCCTTTCTTCTGCTGACATACCCACTTCTGGCCCTGACTGCCTCCTGCCTAGTCTGTATAATTCACCTCAGTCATGCCCTCCCTGGCAGCAGGCCTCTCTTCATCTGTCCAGAAGGTCGGAACCAGATTCATCTTCCAACAGATTTTATCATGTCATATTAAACTCAATGTTGTTCCCCACTGCTTACCAAATAAAGTCAGAACTGTCTTTAAAGTCCTTTGAAATCTGGTTCCAGCCTATATTTAGAATCCTCCTATTCTCTTATCCATTCCCTATGAGCCCTCTTGTTTTCCATCCATGCTTTTCTGAGTCAGTGTCTATTCTGGATTCTTTACATAAAATGCCCTCTTCTTCCTCTCTTACCTATAGAAATTGTGTTTACCATTCCATAATCAGCTTATAATAAACTAGAGACCTGATGCACAAAATTCGTGCAAGACTAGACCTTCCTTTCCCCAGCTGCTGGCACCGGCTTCCCTCCGGCACCTGAAACCCAGGCTTCCCTCCAGCCACAGGCAGGCACCTGGGACCCAGGCTTCCCTCCAGCCACAGGCAGGCACCTGGGACCCAGGCTTCCCTCACAGCCCCAGCTTCATCCAAAAGGTCATCTGATCTAATTAGCATATTATGCTCTTATTATTATAGGTTATATGGACACATATTTATATATAAAATATAAGTGTATCATAAGTGCATATATATAAATATATTTTATTTAATTATCTCATATAAATCCTACAGGCTTTAAAAAATTAGGTTATTATATAAAACTATAAGAAAGAAAATAAAAGTTACTTGGACTCTCAGTCTTAAGACAACCACTATAAATATCTTGGTGACTCCTTTTGCACTTCTTTATGTACAAATATGCATCTATCTTGTTACATAAATGTGATAAAATCATAATTGCTTTTTAAAACCATATTTAGCTTCCTATATAAGTACAAGTTTGGTTTTTATTTTGTTTATTGCATAGCTCCCTCCTCATCTTTCCTTGTACCACTCACTCTAACAAAATCACCCCAGGTAATCAATTTGGTAAAAACTTGCTGCATGTTTTTCCATGTCGGTCTTTATGCACAGGTAATTGCATGTGTTGTTTATGTTATTGATTGATTTTCAAAGTAGACATATTAGAAATATCTGATGGAAATTTCTCTAAATCACTTAATTCAGAGTTAACCCATTAAAACTTACTTTACCTATTTTATTTGTTCACATCATCACAAATAAATATAATTTTATGTAAATGCATGTTTGTTCTTATGGTTATACTTTTTGTGCCATCTTTTGTTGTTGTCCAAGTGTTAGACCAGTGGAGTCAGACTGGACCTCAGTTACCTTTTTCTAACCAGTTTGTAAAAGTAATTTGTATATTACTGTGATTGACAGCCTTCCAGAATGGTTGCCAGTGACCTTGAATTTCGTTATTCAGGCCCTAGTGCAATCTCTTTCTCAGCATGGGCTAGACCTAAGTGAGTTGCTTCTAGAGATAGCATACAGCAAAAGTGATGAGATTCCACTTCTGTGATCAGATTACAAAAGACCAAGACTTCCATTTTACAGGTATTCTCTCCTCTATGCTTGGCATGGAACAAAGTGGCCTCTAGACAACAGTCTATAAGAAACTAAGGCCCTCATTTCAGCAGTCCTTAAGAAAAGAAATCCTGCAAATATTTGCATAAGCTTAGAAGCAGATTCTGCCCTATTTGTGCCCTCAGATGACACTGCAGCCTGGCAGACATCTCAGCTGCAGCCCTGTGAGAGACCTCAAAGCAGAGAACCCAGTTAAGTTGTGCCTGGATTCCTGACCCACAGAAGCTGTGAGTAATAAATGTGCATTGTTTTAAACTGCCAAGTCTGGGGTCATTCATTTTGCAGAATTAAATAATTAATAAAATTACATATAACTAAAATTTTATTTGAATTATTTCCTGATTATTGACCTAATTATTTATTGACTTTGTCTATGATATCTTTTTCCATACAGGATTTAAAACTTTTATATAATCAAATAGTGCTATATATTTTCATGTTTTTTTAGATTGGATATAGTGTGTGTAAGTGTCTCTTCACATCTGAGTAAAATATAAAGTCTCTTAAGTGATTTTCTAATATTTTTAATATTTTATTTGTTAGTTAAATTTTTATTACATCTTTAGATAAAATGTGTAAGAGAGTCAACCTCAAGATCTTTTCTTCCTACATCTTCATTTTTTTAACTTAATTTTTTTTATTTTAGAGAAAGGAAGAGAGAGAGAGAGAGAGAGAGAGAGAGAGAGAGAGAGAGAGAGAGAGAGAGAGAGATTTGTTGTTCCACTCATTTATTCGTTCATTGGTTGTTTGATGTATGTGTCCTGACTGGGGCTTGAACCCATAACCTTGGTGTATTGGAATGACACTCTAACCAACTGAGCTATTCAGCCAGGGCCCTACATCTTCATTTTAAAAATTATAATTAACACTGGTATTTTGGGTTACTGGCTGATTATTGAATATACGTTCTCCACTCATGGCAGAGTCTGATTTTGTTAACCATCTTACAGAGTAGGATAACAAAATATTTTTTTTCTCATAGAGAGGTAAAGACAACTGAAATAATTCTGGAGTGAAGGAGTAATTAAGAACTTGATATGTTGATTTCTAAACTTTCAAAAGGGAACCTCTCTATTATCAGATCATAATATTATTTCTTTATTTCACAAATAGTCATTAAGTGCATTCCACCTGCCAGGCACTGTAGTAGGTCCTGGAGATAAAGGGGTAAGAAGACAGGCACCTTCATGGACTTCATCTATAGGAATTAAACCAATTATTACAAATGTGGTGACTATAATGAGAGGAATATGCAATTACTGCATATGACAGGGAATCGCAACAAAGACCATGACGGCTAGAAGAGATATTTAAACTGAGAGGTGAAGGGTGAGTAAGAGTTAGTCAGGAAAAAGGAAAGAGAAGAGTGCAGACAGAGAAAACAAGCTGGTTAACTTTCTAGGTGAGCAAGTATGGCACAATCGAGGAATTGAACCAGGAAAGGCTGATGGGCCAGAGTTCCAAGTAAGTGAACAGTGAGCACTAGAAGGGTGAGGTGCATAGAGACCAGATGGTGGAGAACCTCATCAGCCATGTTACAGAATTAAGATTTGATCTCAATTAGAAGATTTTTAAGATTGAGAGTGTCATGATGAGATCTGTATTTTAGGAATTACTCTATTTATGGCTCAGAGAATGCACTGGAATAGGAATCAAATCAAGGAGACCACTTAGAAGGCTGGAAAAATCAGGTTTCAGAATTGCAAACAACTTTAGCTAATTTAAGAAGTTTGGCTGGAAAAGTGAGATGATATGACACTGGTTGAAAATGACATAGATTCCAAGGAAATTTTTAAAAAATATATATTTTATTGATTTTTTACAGAGAGAAAGGGAGAAGAATAGAGAGTTAGAAACATCAATGAGAGCGAAATATCAATCAGCTGCCTCCTGCACACCTCCTACTGAGGATGTGCCTGCAACCAATGTACACGCTGCTGACCGGAATGGAACCTGGGACCCTTGAGTCCGCAAGCCGACGCTCTATCCACTGAACCAAACCAGTCAGGGCCTAAGGAAATTTTTGTATTTGTGTTTTTGTTTGGTTTGGTTTTGCCAAGGAAAGGTTTGGGTCTGACAAAAACAACTAATTCAGAATAAATGCCTGAAGATACATTAACGAAGGAGGCAAACCCAAAATGATGTAGGATAATAATTGGAGTCATACAAAGGTGATATTTTAAAAATATGTGGATAAAATTTATTTAAATGAGGCATGGAAAAACTGATCTTTTATGTAAAAGAAATGGCATACCTTATCCTATATAATAAAAGCCTAATATGCTACTTGTCTGGTTGTCCATTTAACCAATCAAAGTCTAATATGCTAAGGCCACTCAACCGCTTGCTATGATGTATATTGACCACCAGGGGGCAGGTAGTAGACTGGTCCACCAATTGCTATGATGTGCACTAACTACCAGGGGGCACATGCTCCAACTGGTAGGTTAGCTTGCTGCTGGGGTCCAGCAGATCAGGACTGAGCAAGTCAGGCTGGACATCTCCTGGAGCTTTTCCTTGGTCCCTCCCCAACTGGCCAACTTCCTGCATCATTCCCCACCCCGATCTTGCACTAGTGGGGTCCCTTGGCCTGGCCTGTGCCCTCTCACAATCCAGGACCCCTCAGGGGATGTCAGAGAGCCAGTTTTGGCCCAATCCTGCAGGCCAGGCCAAAGGACCCCACTGGTGCATGAATTCCTGCACCAGGCCTCTAGTTTTTCATAAAACTCCCATTTAAAATAAGAGATCTGTTTTAAGTATTAAATATTATATAGGATGAACTTATTTGAAATTGTCATACATTTTAGAGATTTTATACTCAAAACTGGCTATTCAGTCATTTTAACTCTCTAAGGAAATAAGTAACAAACACATTATCTGCAGC
This sequence comes from Antrozous pallidus, assembly GCA_027563665.1. Classification (NCBI taxonomy): domain Eukaryota; kingdom Metazoa; phylum Chordata; class Mammalia; order Chiroptera; family Vespertilionidae; genus Antrozous; species Antrozous pallidus. The sequence continues at coordinate 69,071,172 of CM050512.1, forward strand.
TTTCATTCAAAATATATTTTAAAGTTCTTTTTCCGGATTTCATGTTGGAAAAATACGTCCTAATTTTTCTCTGGTTATTGCTTCCTATTTTGAAATCAGATAGCATCTTTATGTGCTTTTCTGGGATAATAAGATATTATCTCCTAGAAAACAACATTACTCTCTATGTTACAGTTGGTTGTGAATTATGTGGGGTTGGGATTTAAAGTCAAAGAACAAAGTAATCAACATGTTTCTCAAAGTATTCTGAGAATCTTTTTTTACTGAATACAGTGTAGGTTATGCATGGTTGAGTATATATGCTCCTCTGTGACAGTATGTATGTAAACATGTGTAAAATATGTTGAGGGTATCATAAAGTGTATACATGTAAAATATAACTCTACAGTATTTTAAATTATGGTATAGCAAGATAAAGGGAATGGAAGCATATAAAAAAAAGGGAAAACACTGATGCTGGATACTCACAGGCATCCTGGATAGTTTTGCTTGGCTCTGATAGTAATAATGGTGACTCACCATGATGACTGATGCTGACAATAATGATGAGTTCAGTGTCTGTGTGATGAGGAATGAGATCATGAAGATGGGCGTTGTACACACCCCAGGGATTCATTTTTCTCCTCCCTGACAGCACTATTGTAGGTCAACTGAGCGGGAGGAGACTGGCAGACAGAATAAGTAGCTCATCGGATTTAAGTTGTTAGCCGCTCAGCTCTCACTTTTGTTCTTGCTCTCTCTTTAGTGGTTCAACTACGTTGATTTCAAATAAGTCAAAAACCACTTTTGATGCTTCCTCACTTGTATTGGATCTGGGGATCTCAGCTGGCTCCAGACAGCAGTCAGCTGGCCAGGTTCAGCGTTGGTGGCAATGCTGGGGTTGCATCCCACAACGTGAAAGATCACAAAAACTCATTTGTCCGAGATCAGAGCTGGAGAGGAATGTGCATGTTTATTAGTTGATTCATTTTGTTTGGTTTTAATTTTCATTCAATAAGGGGAAAACCAATTTATACTGTATGGTGGTATATGAAAACCTGAATCAAACAGTAGTATTTTTATAAAATAATTTACTCTGGGGATGTTTTTCACCTCTTACGAATTGGCATGTTGCGCAGGTGACTTGGCTTTTAAAGTAGACCTGGAGACGAGGAAATGATTGGCGCAGATTACCTGAGATGTTGAGATAGGAGGTGATGGAGAAAACATATGGAATGACTGACCTTTCACAGGCTCCTTGTCACGTATAAAGATTGAAGCGAGACCAAACTCTGGGAGAGCAGGCTGGTGTAGAGATTTGGAAGGTTCCAAATGGATGAGGGAGGTGAGAGAGTCAGAAATTTGGGGAGAATTTTGAGGTTGCACTGGGAAAGAGAATATTGCCAGGCTGCTCCATTTCAGGCTTTCGGCGGAAGGTGATGGCCATCATTTGTGGAGAGGACAAACTGTCCATCTGTGTGACTCTGTGGTAGTATAACAGCCTAGAGTTAAGGCATGGAGAAGGCCCTCATTTGAGGAGCAAATACTTAAGGAGGACAATATCAGAAACCCGAGGAGAGAACCAAATTACAAAAGTTGAGGGGTTAAAAGTTAAGGTAAGATTCACTGAAGAGTAAGAGATGCATGTTTCGAAGGCAGTCGGGCCAGCCCTTGTGGGGTGAGGCCCTGGGGCTCCAGACCATGTGGAGCCGCACATGATTATAAAGCTGCAGGACTTAGTGCAATCAGCAAAAGTTTCACTTTGTGCTGAATCAATCATTGCCCCAGGTCGTTCCTACTGACAATGTTAGGAATGAACTTTATGACTCCAATTAGGGATTTCTGTTCGTTTTGAACACAAGGAAAGCCACGCCATAACAGATGGACTTGAGGAAGAAGAGTCCCACTACCCCAGGGGAACAAAGGGGCCTCTAATGGGCGGTCCACTCCTATTTACACAGACTTTTGGCTTTTAATCAGTTAAATTGAGCCCAAGTTGAGTCCAGAGAGCAGAGCCATAACTGTGTGACTCACCCAGGAAAGACTGGTGCCACTCACACACACTAGAACAGATGTCCTTCCCCACAGCCAGTGGTCAGCATATTTTCAGTCAAGACACAGGAGAGACATACAAAGAAGGCCCTCTTCTTCCCTTGGTCCCAGAACACAGAGGTCAATAAAAATCTTATTAAATGGCATGGGACTGTGGGCAGCGGCGTCCCAACCCTGCTCCTAGGAAGCATGGAAGGCTGAGGCCTCTGTCCCTAATTAGTTAGGGGCTGACTTCCCTGAACCTCCAGGCTGTGCCTGCTCCCAGGGCTGCTGGAGAAAGTTCTAAGATTAAGCCTGAACATGGACAGCAAAGAGTTATGTGAGGTAGCAGCAATCATGGGGACCCTTCACCACCCCTGGAGAACTGAAGTCAGAAGTGGGCCAAGGGGATCTGGGCACCTACCACGTGCCAGACCAAGGACTAGGTAGTGGGCATGAAACAATAAAAAACAAAAATGGAATGGGAGAACAGGAAACCAGGACTAGCCATAGTTCTGACACCTACTTTCTATGGGACTTACTGAAGATTTTTTCGCTGAGAGCCTGAGGTCTCACTCCCTGGGTTCAATACCACCACCTCCTTTATTAGAATAGATATGTGACCATGAGAGAGTTACTTAAGCTCTTGCACCATGGTTTACTCATTTATAAAGAAATGGGAATTATAATATTTGGTTGTGCACTAAATGAGGTAATATTTGCTAAGCCCAGTGCTTGGCACATAAGCATTCAGTAAAAGTTGACTCGTGCATGGATTGGGCCTTTTTTTATCTTCAATAAAATGATGCTCTGGACCAATGTCATTTCCAGCTCTGAAACTCTAAGATTCTGTGACAGAAAGAATTTTGGTTATTGATCCATAGCAAGGGTCAGCAAATGTCTTATGTAAAAATTTAGGTAGCAATATTTTAAGCTTTGCACATCATACTGTCTGCAGCATTATTACTTAACTGTGACACTGTAGTGTGAATGCAGCTACAGATAATACCTAAAGAGTGGTTATTGCCACAGCCTAGATGTGACCCATACAAAGCAGTGAGCTAACCTCTGTTCTCTGGAATAAAAATATGTGGAAAAAGTAAGTGAAATGCAATTTTTGATGGAAAAAGGACACAGGAAACCATGTACTGAAAAATTGTGTAAGCTTAGGGCACATTTTCTTTAGCGCAAAACCTTTTTTTTTTATATTGAGCATATAAAAGAAAGCAGATGTTTTGCAACAAGGGTGGATAATAGAAATGTAATAAACAGCTTTCACAAGCTTAAATATTTATAAACATTTAATGGCCATAAATATGTAAAAAGTGAAATGAAAAACAGTGGCTCTGAAATTCACATTTGCTACAAATTGAAAGAAGGCAAGTAGATGGCAATCATGCAAAAAGCATGAGAAGCCCTGGTTGTAGCAATAAGGCAATGTTGCTTTTGCCTCCACAATTAAGGAGACAGTTATGCATTAAACTGGTTCAAACACCTGTAGGATGGTTGCTCAACCTTCACATCACATTTGATCTGATCTGGCCATCTGCACATTACAATGACTGGGTTGTGGTTATTTTCCTTACGACTAACCACCAGCAATCAGGCCTTCATGGTGCCTGGATACCTTGATAAAGAATATCTAACTCTCTGGCAGTCATGCTGTGCCTGTGAGCACGACCTGAAATTGCATTGAGGGGAAAAAATGCAATTGAATAAAAAAGAGATGTGATAAGAAAGGTACAATGAAGAAATACTAATGGAGCAACATAGAGTTGGAGTTCAAATGCCTCACTGAGGCAATCACTCTGAGAGAATTGTAGGAAATTGTGTGCATACTTTAACTAAAATCCCCATTCAAGGATCCATTACACCCCCACCCCGACCCCCACATCCCTAGCCCCTCTACAGATGTCTTTGTGTCACAACTACTTTCTCTTCCCTTCCAGGTTTTCCCCAGGTGGTTATCTTAACTGGAGTTTACTCATTCAAAAAAGAGCAAACAGGATAATATTTGAGCAAATAATTTACTCTCAGTATTTTTCCACCGTTTCATTTCAAGCATTCTAATATTTTGCTTGCCTCAGGGGTTTTGCACAACAGAAAACTTGATGTCAAAGACCTTTTCTGTCTTTTGTGAAAGCTTAAACCCTTTGAAAAAATTATGCCAGTGTTCCAAAGAGGAAAGAAAGAAAAGCTGGTGGCTTCAAGGTATGGGAGAGATTTCCCGAGCGGTCAAAGGAGATAAAAGTCAGAGTCCCTCTGATGTTAGGGTCACACACTGCTCCTTGGCAGAAGCCTGAAGAAGAAAAGAGATCCCAAGGATAGCTGTAGAGGACACCTAGGAAGGTTGCTCCTAGATACAGGGGACCCCAGCTTTCCTAAGATTCCAGTGCACTGAGGATGGCTGCTGGGGCTGATGGCCCCAGCTGGGCTGTAACAACCGATGTTACAGCAGTAACCAGCAAGGACCATGGCCTCAACCAGAGGAGCCAACCTGTTGCTGCTAAATAGCATCCTTGGGCTGATATTCACTTACCAACAACTGTTTAGGAATGGGATTGGGGGGCTGGTAAGGAAGTGGAAATCTCATATTCTACTTGGTACAGTTTCTGATTTAGAATCAGCAAGTTCCTGGGGAACAGATTAGGTGTGTGGAAGCAGTATGACCATAGTGACTGGGATACAGCAGAGGACGACCTTACAAGTCCCCATCAGGTAAACGAGTGTCCAGAAAACCACAGAGAGTGGGCAGAGTAACATAATTGAAAACAGCAGAACTGCAAAGTGGGCCTAATTTTTTTCTGAACTAAGAATGAATAAAATGCCTTTTCAAGAACTGGATTTAAAAATGGAACTGGAAGATAAAGCAAACCCACTATATTTAGTTGTTCACACACAACTAATATAGTGATGCATTAAGCCATGTGATACATTAAGAAGAACTCCTCCTGGCCCTAACCAGTTTGGCTCAGTGGGTAGAGCATCAGCTTGCAGACTGAAGGGTCCCCAGTTCAATTCCAACCTAGGGCACAAGCCCGGGTTGTGAGTTCTATCTCCAGTAAGGGGAGTGGGGGAAGCAGTCGATCAATGATTCTCTCTCATTGCTGTTTCTATTTCTCTCAACCTCTCTTTTTCTCTCTGAAGTCAATAAAAATATGTTTTTTAAAAAAAGATCTCCTCCCGTACTTTTCATAACTCATCTGGTTGTGTGGTGATCTAGTACTTGGAGACTGGAGAACAAGACTTCCTGACCCATTGATAGAGTTTAAGAACCTGTGGGCCCATCTCGCTGAGAAGCATAACCACTCAGTTTGGACTTCTGCTGCAAAGGCTGTGCCTTCTTGAGAAAGCACACACAAAGTAGAGAGAAGGAGGGGACACTACCCAGCAGGCCCGGTGAGCTGGGTCAACCCTAGCCATCTGGACAACTAATGCCTAGGCTATTCGCACAACTGTTTTCTCCCAAGTTTATTTCAGTGAGATCAAAGGGATCCAGGTAGTGAGCCACTAGTTAAATCAGTAGATTTGTTTATTATAAAATACTAGAGGCCCAGTGCATAAAAATGTATGCACTAGGGGCAGGGGGCCCTCAGCCCGACCTCTCCCCTCTCACAGTTCAGGAGCCCTCAGGAGAAGGAGGCCACCCAGCGATCAGGAAAAAGTGAAGCCCCCACACTCCTCTGCTGCTACCACTGCCAGCAATGAAAGTCTTGGCTGGCCCTGGTTACCAGAGCCTCCAAGGCTTGCCTGCACCTTGGGCTGGCCTTTGGCAGCTGGGGGGCTAAAAACACTGGGGGAATCCTGAGGCAGGTGCTCGGAGCAGCCAGATCCGAGGGGGTGGGCTAGGCCATGCTACAGTGGGGCTAAGGGGACTGGGCACTGCCATCTTGTGGCTGTGGGTGCTGCCATCTTTGAGGGTGTGACAGTCAATTAGCATATTCCCTTCTTATTGGCTGTGGGGTCGCCATCTTTGTGAGGGCATGATGGCCAACTAACATATTCCCTCATTAGATAGGATTCCAGTCATATTCTGAATAATAAGTACTTCCCTCAGAGCAAGGATAGAGCCATAATTCAAACCAGGTTTTCTGGACCAGGACTCACCTACTAACTCCTCTTTATAATACCTACTGCTTCCAAAGCACAGCAGTGGTTGCTTTCACTTGCACTGCACAGAAGCTACACCAGCTTCAGGCACTGATCAATGGCACTAAGCCACTGAAATCTGTTAACGACCATGCAAGGTCAATGATAAGTTATTCTAAAATGTCACATAAAGTGAGGAGGAAATCACATAAAGGAGAAAGAGTTCTTTTGGAAACAATTAAGAGAGTCTAATATTTAGCCCCTGGGAAATATGATTTTACTTTCTGTTATGTTAATATTTAGGTTATTATTAGGAATAAAAGCTTTGTAAGCTGGACAGGCTTTGAAAAGAAGGATCCAGACAAAACCACTGGGCTATTTTTATAAAATTATGTAAAATAAATGATAATGGGAGAAAACATCCATAAGGGGGAAGACAACAAAATGCATGTTTTCTATTTGAAGAATTATACATCCCTAGTGCACAGGAATTAGTCATTAACTGCAAATACGTTATTAAATTTTCTATTTTTTTATGTTTCCATTCTTTTCTTTTCCCTACAAAAATTGTTTAAGACAGATGTGGTCTTGAAATACCTGGGGTTTCTGACATCTTGTTCAAAAAAAGCAATACATTTTTCTATTCCAGCAGTTTGAGACAAGAAACAACAGAGGAACTAAGTGAGATCATTCTATTTCCCTTTTTATAAAATTAGCACACTGGTATATTAGAAAAATTCTATTGAGATGGTCTATATTTGTTCATTTGTTTAATTAGTTGGCCAATAAACATTTAATGAGCATCTAATATGTCCCAGGCACTGGAAAAACAGAGACCAATTAAATATTGGTCCCTACTCACATAATTTAGTAAGGTAGTTGACAGATCAACAAAGAATTGGGATAATATTTTGAAATACAATGAGAAGTCTTTTTTCTTTCTCAGAAAATCTTTTCTTTTCTTTTTTTTACCTTGTGGCCCTTTTATCATTGAACCAGACCAAGAGAGGAAGGCTGATTGCCCCAGAGAAGAAAAGACACAAAAGAATAGAGCCAGAACAGAGTTCAGTTGCTGGCTGAGAATCTAAAAAGAAAACCTTGAAAGCTTTTATGCCTAAGAGCCTAGTGTTTCAGGGAGGCAGGGAGTTGGAGGGGGTTAGCTTTTTTGTATTTATTTTTGAATTCTAAAGCCTTGGCTCTAACTAAATAGAGGAAAGCCTGAAAGCCTAGCCAGTTTCTCCCCCAAACCAGGGTGTGAGGCAGAATGCATGATGATGCAAGAGCAACTTTCCAGTCTCAGAGGAGACAAGGCCTTTTCTGAGTCTGAGAAGGAGCTCTGGGAGGATGAAGAAAGGAGAACTAGACTTTTGAGATGCAAATGTGGGGTTTGCTGAAACCCCTGGAAGGCTGTAGAGGGAATGGGAAGGTGCCTCCTAGAAACACTTGAGATATGAAAAATACTAGTAGAAGGTGCTTTGCTTTCCACCTGGAATAACCTTAATGGCCTTCTCCTTGGTTTTTGCTCACACTTAACTACTTGATAAATATTCTTAATATTATCCTTACACCGAAGAGTTCGGGTGGGTTTTATTCAAGAAAGCAACACAATATGACCTGCAGTTTTGAAAGAACACAAGTGAGGAGGAAGACAATGGAAGAGAAAAGGCCAGCATGGAGAGAGAAGCTTAGAGGTAATCGTCCCGGCATAAGGGGAACAGCCCCTATTCAGTGGTGGCAGCACTTCATTGCTTTAACTTTGCACCAATTTCCTTTTGGGAGGAATGAGGGAGAGGGAGGACCTGGGGTTGCAGGATTCCAGGATTCTGGCACAGAGGACTGGATGCTGATGCCATCAACCAGTAGATTATTGAGGAATAGGAGTGGGTCACGGAAGGAACGGAATGAGTTCCGTTTTCATCCAGGCATGCTGTAAAATCTTAAGAAATCCTGGAGACATTGGAGAAATATGAACTGGTTGATAGTATGTAAGGAGGATCTGCAGCTAGTGGAACAAATGAACCTACTGTGTTTATTAATGAAGGGCGATGCTTCTCCAGGGAGGTCTCCAGTGTTCCACTGGAGAGCTATGACCTTGGCCTATTTTTTTCAAGAACTTGAACATAGACACAGAAGACATACTCATCAAATTGGCATGGAATGCAAATTCTGAAGAAATAACTATGACAATACATGACAGAATAAAAAAGTCAGGAAACTATAGCAAGTGTCTCAAAATTAGCAGAATAAATATAAAGCTCTGCCTTTTGGATTAAAGCCAAGTGGACAGCACAACTAGAAGTTGTGAAGGCTTCGCAGCAGATCTCCCAATTATGTGAGGATTTTAGTTGACTTAAAGTTTGTTATGAACCAAAATCATTGGTCCTCTAATCAGAACCAAACAATCACGGTTAACAGCATGATTAATATTTCTTACAATTACAGCTGCTCCCAATATTCTATTTCTGCCCCTATCAAAGTGATATGACATAGCTGTTCCTTCATTCTTAACTGTCAGTGTGCCTCCTCCATCCAGCTCCTTTCTTGATGCCTGAACTTGAAGTCACATATTGAGATGCTGGCAGTACAAGATGCAGAGAACCGGACTCCTGACTCACTGGAAGGCAGAAAGCCCTGCTGACCCCTAGGACTTCCCATAAGCAAGAAATAGACTCTTTTGGTTATAGAGCCCTTGAGATTTAGGGCTTTTTAGATTTGTTGCTGCTCACATAACCTAACCCTAATAGCATTTATACTTGAGCACCCTAGTCTCTGGTAAGGTGTGCCCATGCTCCTCTTCAGGAAACTTTTGAAAAGCTCAGCCTATGGCTCCAGCTCAGACTCTTCTAAAAGTCTAGTTTATGATTTTAGTTTCAGAATACTCTTACCTTAAGGATCTTTTTCTACTATTCACCACGTAGTTTTTATTCACTACAAAGCTGGATAAATTATGTAGTCACACATTAAAGGAATGGGACTGAATTTTAGGTAACATTGCTGTTTTGATCTAGATAATTTATACTTTAAGGAAAGTATCAATTTTTGGCTGGGCATAAACACATTCATTTATAAACATTAATATATCTCTTGGGATGTCCTATGGGGTGGGAGTTTGAAATAGATGCCAGAAGATATCCCTTTTAACTTTATGAAGGAAAGAAGTCATAAGTACAAGAGAAAATCTTAGAGGCCATCTAATGCTACCAAATGCCAGATTCTATAAATGAGGAAACTGAGCCTAAGAGATATTAAGATGTTTGTCTCAAGTCTCTTAGTTATCCTGAATTCCTTTTCAGTGTTCTTTCCAGTATATAGTTTTAAAAGTGTAGTACTTAAGCCCAGCTGCTGTGGCCCAGTGGTTGCACATCGGCCCATTAACCAATAGGTTCCGGTTTGATTCCCAGTAAGGGCACCTGCAGGGATTGCAGACTCAATCCCCAGTAGGAGGCATGTGAGAGACAGCCAATCAATGATGTTTTGCCCTCACTGAAGTTTCTACCTCTCCCTCTCTCTCTCTCAAAAATCAATAAAGCCCTAGCCAGTTTGACTCAGTGCCTGCAAACTGACGGTCTCAGGTTCAATTCTGGTCAAGGGCACATGAGGGGCTTGTGGGCGTGATTCCCAGTGGAGGACTTTCAGGAGACAGCTGATCCATGATTTTCTCTGATCAGGGATGTTTCTGTCTCTCTCTCCCTCTTCCTACCTCTCCGAAATCAATAAAAATATTTTTTAAATCAATAAAAACACATTTTTTGAAAAAATATAGTATTTAAAAACAAACAGATCAACAATAATAACAAACAAACAAAAAAACTCTCTTGATTTTTTTAACCTTGAAAGCGAGCTGATTTTTTTAAAAATATATTTTATTGATTTTTTTACAGAGCAGAAGGGAGAGGGATAGAAAGCCAGAAACATCGATGAGAGAGAGACATCGATCAGCTGCCTCTTGCACGCCCCCTACTGGGGATGTGCCAGCAGCCAAGGTACATGCCCTTGCTGGAATCGAACCCAGGACTCTTCAGTCCGCAGGCCGACGCTCTATCCACTGAGCCAAACCGGTCTCGGCGCGAGCTGATTTTTTTCCCTCCTGGACCCCTTCAATCTTCATGACTCCATGAAAGGGGGAGAGAAATGTTTCTTCAGGAACAAAGAGGTTGAATACGAAAATAGTTTTCTCATGGCAGGTGGGAAGAAATGAAATCTGTGCAAATGTAATGCTTGCCTTAACTCATAACTATACAGTATTTAGTTGGTTCTAAACCCTGACCCATTTTTTTCTGCAAGCCCTTCCATTACCACAGGTAGACACATGCCGCAAACCCTGGGTGAAACACATTTCTTAGATTTCTCTCATTCCAGTTTAAACTTAGTCCAGTGCAGCGATATTTTTAGTCCAATTAAGTTATAAAAAGTCTCCTTTATGATTTTAGTTGAAGAATACTCTTATCTTAAGGATCTTTTTCTACTAACCACCACCTAGTTTTTATTCACTACACAGCTGGGGGAGAAGAGAGAATCTGTTAGCTTAATATGATTATAGTTTTATTATGAAGGCTATACCTCAGGAACATCTATTTGGAAGTGATGCATAACATAGGGTGTGGGGAAGGGCATAGAAATTCTATGCCATTTCCGTTGACACCCCAAACTTTCTTGAAATATTCACCAACTCAGAAGCTCCTCCAAACTCATCATTCAGAGGGCTTTTATTTTTTGGTTTGCTTTGTTGTTTTTTTTTTTTTTAGAAATACCTAAAAATACTCTCCTATCAGGCTAATGAAGCCTTGGTAGAACTAGAGCATCCAGCAGCTCATGTCAACATTTGCCAAGCTCTGCATCTGTGACAGCCAGTGCCCAGTTCCATCTTGTGAAATCAGGGGCCTAACTTGTCCTCACTATGTTGGGGATCCCATTTCTCAGTGCCATCCTCTATATCTCACCTTGTACCCCTCTTCCCAAATATTTGATCCTTCAATTGGAAATCCCACGGAATGACCAGTGGGCCTTTGCATCCCCTTCTGCAGTTGGTCCAAGTGTACAGAAGATCTAAGAATTCCTGCCACCCTGACTTGATGCCGTGGAAAACCAGGGCCCTGATCCTTGCCCCTCTGCCATTCACTATCCTTCTCTGCTTCTCTCTAAGACCGGGCTTCAGAACACCATGCCTGTGCTCCAGAACACCATGATCGGTCTGCAGGTCCCACCTACAACCACCCAGGAAAAAGAAGATGCCAGTTTTCAGCTCACATTTCACAAGGAAAGTCTTGGAAGATCTCTGCCTCTGGGAAAGCAGACTTGAGTTGAATTACACCTCCTTCCACACTGGAGGAGAGATAGAAAGGCATACTTACTGATTCCATAATAATAAAACCTATGTAGCACCAACTATGTGACTATTACTTTTCAAACTCTATATATATGTAACCTCATTGGCTCCTCTCAAAGACTCTAATGGGATGGGATTTCTAAAGAAGTTGAAGTTGACTTTTTTTTTTTTTTAGGTTTTATGAATGCTGAGGTGGGAGTGTAATGGGTGCTGCCTCATAGGTTCTGCTGAAATGCCTAGACTTTAATCCCCGGAGGGAGGGTGTCCAATTCTTTTAGTTCTCAATGTATAGCTGTCTCCAAAATCGCCTGTTACCTCTAGTCAGTAATCTTGCTACAATTACCTTGGGACTTACAATAGGAGAGTAGTATGAATGCATGTGCAAGTCTGTTTACATCTTTTCATTCTGCTTTTTAACTATAAGAGTAATAGGCACTGTAGCAACAAATTCAAACAACACAGAAATAAACAAATAGCAACTAATTCTCCATTAATTAATTCTCTCATTCCCTTACATTGACCACTTAGCAGGTTGAAGTGTTTGTTATCTATAAATATGCTTTATTAGTGTATATACAACAGATTTACAATATTAATAGGATTATGCTCTCTATGTGTATATATGCACATACATACTATAAATGTATATATGTACATATGAAAATATTAAGTATCTATAGCATAAAATATATTAAAATTATATATAAATACACACGTACATATTTCTGAGTTTTTGTTTTTGTTTTTTTTTCATTTCAGATATTGCCATGTTAGAATATTTAGATCCACCACATCTTCTTAGTGGTCTTGTGATTTTTTTGCTTTGGATGGTTTATGACTTATTTGTCCATTTCCTCATTGACAGTATTTGGGTGTTTCCTGTTTTGTTTTGTTTTTTATATAACAATGTTACAATTTGTACATACACAGACCTTTCCTTCTACAATTAGAGCTTTTCTAAAATAGAATCTGGTAAGTAGGACTACTTGATTGTAAAATGTTTATTTTAAATTTGGTAAATTCTGTCAAATTGTCTTTCAAAAATGTCATACTAATTTACACACCCATTAACAGAATATAAAGGGGTTCATCTTTCAGTCCTCTTACAAACATTGTATATCATCAAAATCTTATTAAAATTTGTCAATTTAACTCCAAAAATTAACTTGGTTAGTGAGTCTGAGCATTTTTCAAATGTTATTGACCATTTGTATTTTTCTTCTCTAAAATGCCTCTTTCTATCATTTATTCATTTTTTCCCTGTGGTCTTTTTATATTGTTTAGTAGTAGCATTTTAGCTCTGATGGATTGTTAACTGTCTTTTATATGTGTTGCAAATATTTCCCATAGTCCTCATTTGACTTTTAAATTTGTTCATGTGAGCTGATTTTGCCAAGTAGAAGTTTTGACTTCTTAATCACTCCAATCTGTCAACCTTTTTCTTTATGGTTTCTGGGCCTCCTGTTAGCCTTAGAAGGTTCCCCACTCCAGGCTTGTGAAAATATGGAGAGTGTGCCAACTTAGAGCACGAGATGATCAAAATCAAAGAGGCAGCAGCAACATAATTGGTAGGATGCCAAGGAAAATCGCCGTAAGCCCAGGAGGAATCTGCCTAGCCCACATTTCCCCTGCACTGTACTTTTCCAGCCCCTGGTTATTTGTTATGCTGTAGGCAGCCCTGGCTTTCCACTAAGTTCACCTCCTTTCTCTCTCCTTCCTGCCCAGAGAGCTGTTTGGCTTTCTGTTTTTGCTTTTGTTTTCTCAGATAGTTCTTAGACTGTTGCATTTACCAAAGTTCTCCCATCGTGGGACTGAGTGCAACTTTACAGACGATATTTTCATCATTCTGCCCCCCCCCCCCCCATCCCCACTTCCTGCAGTGAGCCAGCAAGGCAGCCAAAAGCAGACATTTGACACATGTGCCTTGGGTTGGCTCCATTCCAGTGGGAAAGCTTGATGTTGCAAGCTTTTAGAAGTCGCTTGCACTTCCCTGACTTGCAATCATTCAGGCTTCCTTGACTTCCTTGTAATTCAATAAGGACAAAGAAAGCAAGCTGAGTTTGCTGCTGCTTGAGTCGTGGGGGAACCAGCCCCAGGCAGGCAGATGACATAAGAGCCATTGTCTTAGACCCCTTCTGGCCCCAGCTGCCCCTTCCTGTCTCCTCCGCAGCTGTCCTTTCTCTCCTGCCTTGGGCACTCATCTGTTCTGAAGTTTCTTTTCCAGTGGGGTCAAACATAAGCCAATGCTAAGGATCATTTTATGAAGATTGTTACCTGCCACAGTCTCTGTCAGCCCAGCATCTAACATCAGTTATTCCATTCTTTTCCCCAAAAACTTTTAAATTCTTAATTGTTAAAAATTAAAAGTATTACATATAGTATTACATATGCCTCCTTTTCCCCACATTGAACTCTCCCTGGGGACCCCCACCCCTAGCACATGCTCTCACCCACCTGGTGTCTGTGTCCATTGGTTATGCCATTTCTCAAGCATACTTTCAGAGGAAAGGCAATATGCCTGCCATGTAAATGTGGCTTTAAGACTCTCCCCAGCCACCCACTGCAGTCATGCTCCAGTCTGCCATACCTACAGCCTCCTGTGTACACGTCTTGGACCCCATTTATTCTCCCTAGCTTTTCCTGGTATTTGGAGGAGCAGAATGAGAGCAGAGGATGGAGGATTAAGGCCAAAGGCTAGGATTTCAGGTTTCAGTGAGCAAGCCTGGGAAGCAGAGAGCGGATAGGTAGCTCTGAACCCCCAGCACCCAGGGCAGCTCCTGCCCTGAGGAGCACTGTTTCCCGCGGGGTGGCATGGCCCTGGGGCCTTGCTGGTGAGCACCTCAGAGCAAGAGATTGGGGTGCTTCCAACATTTCCTTTGTCTCAGTTAGCCATATTTTCTAACTTTTTCTCCTGTAATCCTAAGTGTTGTTTCTAGTAGTAAAATGTGGTATTAGTTTATGTTTTTAAAATTATTGACCTCAGGGAAGCTCTCACAACTCTCAGGAAGAGTTTAAAGGAAACCTGTGGCTATTTATATGTGTTCATACATTCCTGGCACCTAAGAAATCCTGGCCAATTGTCAGTTGTTACCATGATCAGTATCATGATTGCCACCATCACTCTGAAGAACGACCATGGTTAGGGTAAAAGGAAAGTGCGTGCTGAGTGAGGAGCAGACAGCTGACTCTAAGTTCGATGGTGCTTCTTAGGGACCCTGGAGTCAGCTCAGATTAGCCACATTTGTGTTTAGGAATCATATGCTGTTTTCTACGAGTGAGGGTCCTGCAGCATGGAGGATGCTGATATCTCGATGTTTCTTTGTGTGGCCTGGGTCATGGACAAATAATTCAGTGGGGAGGTGATGGCAGGTACTAGAAAGATGGAGAAAGTGCTGAGAAAGGACCACAGAGGACTGACTGTCTAGCTGATTCTGAAGCAAATAAAGATCAGTGGTCTAGTAACTCATGTTCCTTTACTTCGACAATACAGCCAAGGGCTCTGAGGTGAGGATTAGAGAACATGACCACCAAATGCCTCCTGAAGCCCAGGAAAACGTCTAAGTGGGGCACCATGTCCTCGGGTCAACATGCACTGTAAGTCTCATTTGCCCAAACGTCTTAATGGCTCCCTTCACTGAGTGCTGCAGAGAAGCAGTTGCTCGGTGGCACACAAGTTGCTGGAAATGCATTTCAGTCAGAGGGTTGCCCTTGCCTCATGGCTTCATGCCTCAAGCTCTCACACACAGGGCTCTTGCTGTCTGGGGTGCCAGGAACCCCACCAGGGATCCAAGTTTTCAAGGCTAAAGAAGATGATCTCGATGTGAAGTTTGAAAGGGCTGTGTGGCATAAAGCCTTCTGTGTGTGAGATCCTGGCACAGCTGTTCAGAGAAATGCGAGTGGCCATGGCTGCTGGGGATGTGAGAAGGCACGGTGCCATCCCTGGCAGAGCCAGCCATAAAGGAGTGAAAGAATATCACTCCCTTTTTTGTCTTAACTCTACCAATTTAATCTTTTTTTAAGGGGGAGGGAGAGCCCTATTTAAAAAATTTGGCAATTCATCCAGTAAAGCATGCTCCATGTCTAAGTAGTGAGATTTGCTTTTGAAAATGCAAAATTTAAGATTATGGGGTAAATGAGAAAACACAATTACAGGAACAAAGGACTGCTGGTCACCTAGTTAACCAAAGAAACTTGAACCTTGGGAGAAAAATAGGTGGCCTGTGATCTAACTAGGCCTTGTCCCCACGAAACACCAGGAAAACCTGAATAATTGGAGGTAACATTTGTATACTCACCAGCCACTGAGGAACCTAGAATTTTCCAAAACAATAAAAGCAACACAAAGGCTGTTCTGGATCAATGAAAAAGAGATGCGTGGCCTTTCGCCTTTAATCTTTGCTCTTAAACCTTATCCTTCATTCCCCTCCCCAGAGGGACAAGCCCATCAGTTCCTAACGGCTGAGTGAGGTCAGCCAGTTGGTCTGAGACCCTGACCTAACAGTTCCTGTCATGTTTACTGATTTCCTCTGGTTTCTTCCTATGGAAGGTGTACCCAGGAGGCTTGGTAGGAACATGGCTACATAGCCAGTCTTATTGACCACCAGGCTGATTTCTAAGATTAAAGCGGCAATTGAAAAACCTGCTATGTTTTTCCTGATGATGATATTAATGAACTTTTCAAAGTTAAGAATGATCTGAACTGATTTAAACCTTGGTTTGCTTTTGCATTTTCCTGTGACACGTTCATGGTACAAAGGGAGTCACCATTCTTGGTATTTAGGAAGAGTATTGGCAGGAAGAGCTCGATTGTGTGTTAGTCCATTCCTGCAGTATAATGTGAGCCCCTAATGGCAAAACATTTCCTATTTTAAGGAATGCTCATACAAAGGAGAATTTTATAGTTGGAGTGCAGCTCATAATCTCCTATTACCATGCACAAATCTAGAATGAGACGTGTTCTAGATTTTTAAATAAAATCTAACGTTTATTAAGTGCGTTATGATCCACTAAGTACTATGTATGCATTTTATATTTTCCTTCTCACAAAAATCCTATGAGGTTAGTTTTATTATCCTCATATTGTGGATGAGAACATGAGGCCGAGAAAGGTTAGGTAGCTTTTCCAAAGTTACACAGTAGTAAATGGCAACACTGGGACTCAGAGATATGTCAGACAGCAAAGCCTGGATTCCACTGAGACTCTTTGGGGGTCTATTTACAAAGAACTTTCTCACAGATAATCTCAGGTAAACTTCAAAACAGTCCTGTACATTAAATATTATATCCTCATCTTATGGATGAAACCAATATGGTTAAAATGTATGTAGGTCCATTAGCTTTGCATGTAAGTCACTTAAAAATGCCAAACAATTATATGAACCATTAGAAACTTATTTTGTTAGTCCTCACCTGAGAATATTTTTTCCATTAATTTTTAGAGAAAGTGGAAGGGAGGTAGGGAGGGGAAAATGGGAGAGACAGAGAAAGAGAGAAACATCGATGTGGGAGACACCAATTGGTTGCCTCCTTCACAGACCCCAACTGGGGCAGGAGATTGAACCTGCAGCCCAGGGTGTGTGCCCTTGACCAGGAATAAAACCTGTGATCCTTCAGTGTGTAGGCTGACACTCTAACCACTGAGCCAGGGCCCATTAGAAACCTTTTATATGATGTTTTTTTTCACATGGCATATTTTAAATATTCATCACCTAAAAAATTTTAATATAAAATTTTGCCAAGTCCCTTTCTGGATAGGGTTGCCAGGTTTAACAAATAAAAACACAGAATATCTAGTTAAATTTGAATTTCAGAAAAACAGCAAATTATTTGCATAGGGCATGTGCATACTATAAAAGGATTCATTGTTATCTGAAATTCAAATTTAACTGGGCATCTTAAATTTTATCTGGCAACCATACTTCTGGAAGATATATTTAGTATGCAATAAATAAGGAAATTTTAAGCAAATCAGAAAAGGTTAGAATGATATTTCTCTATCATCAGCTAAGTTTGTACTAAGCATCCATCTGTTCATGATGCCTGCCTAGATACTATGCAACTACATGGTCTAGTTTCTGCCTTCCAGGAGTTCACAGTCTCGAACAGTCATTATAAAATGTAAAAATTGTGACAAGTTGTGATTCTTTTATATGTGCTTAGTTCTTGCGACTGAAAATTAATAATAGGAATAGCCATTTGTATAGTGTTTGATATTTTGTGCTAATTCAAGATTTATAAAATGTTATGAGGGCTGTGGGTGTTCCCATTTCACAGAAGCGGGAAGGTGATAAGAAGCTGAACTGGAATATGAGTCTCCTGATTCCAGACTCACTCATCTTTCCTACACACTCCATAGTACCATGTTTCCCAAAGCAGCAGGCAGTCAGGAAGGGAGAGCACAGAGAAGGTGCAGCCAGATCTAAATGAAAGTACTGCTTTCTGGGTCTAGCTGACAGTAGCAGGTGAAGATTCTCCAAGGAAGTGAGTGTCTGCGGGTTGATCTCAAGCCCCTAGGATTCTGTTAATGGAACAATCAGGCAGCACTGGCTCAGGTGAACAATCTAGAAGGCAAGTTAGTTGGGAGCAAAAAGTAATCCAGGAAAAGTAATCCAAGAAGTGATCTGGCCTCCATCTAGGTCAGATGTGATGATTAATTTCATGAGTCAACTTGACTGGGCCACAGAGTTCCCAGTTAGTTGGTCCAACATTATTCTGCATGTCTCTGTGAGGGAGGATTTGAATGACTTTAATATTTAAATCGAGGCAGTACAGCAGCTTGCCCTCCCTAATGGGAGTGGGCCCCATTCAATCAGATGAAGGCCTGAGGACAACAAAAGGCTAACACTTCCCCACATAAGAGGAAAATCCTCCTGCCTCATGGTTTTGAGGTGGAAAGATTGTTGTTCTAATAGACATGGCATCTTCGAAGGACAGTTTGGAGGAGTATTGAGGGTCTTCATTTTGCTGTCCAGAGCACCTCTCCAACCTTTCCTTCCACTTCTCTTTGACACATACAGCCTGGTTCCCTAACAGCCTGAGCTTCCCTGAGTCCATGCACTGGCCATGCCTTTCCTTCTCATCTGCAGAAAACATGCTCAGATTTTAAGCCACTGTCTCTCCAACATCACTGTGCATCAGAAACACCTGGTGGCTTTGTTAAATCACAGCTGGTAGGCTTTGCTCTCACAGTTTCTGATCAGTAGGTCTGGGGTGGAGATGAGAATTTGCATTTCTAACACATTCCCAGGTGGCGCTGATCTGTGAACCACTAACACTTAGCAGGACTTCTCAAACGTGGCTGAATCTACCATCACCTTTGGACCTTGCTAACAGCAGAGCCTGATTCAGTAGGTCTGGGTGGATCCCAAAGTTCTGCTTCTCTAACAAGCTCTCAGGGACCCCATTTTGAGCAGCATGATTGTAAGGCTCAGCTCAGAATATCCCTAATATTTTTTTTTTCAGAGGAAGAAAACCCTTCCTCATCTCTACATCAGTGATTCTCCCAAACTTGTCTCCACATTGGAATCACCTGGCGAGCTTTATAATCTGATGCCTGTGTCCCATCCCCAGACTGTGGTTGATCTCAGAGATGGTCTGGGCTTTGGGAGTTTTAAAAGATCCCCAGGTGACTCAAAATGCAAAAATTTAGGAGCCACTTCTCTAATCATTCACGGTACCACCCATACCTCCATTCTATTTCCATTGTAGCTTTGATTGCATATTTTGTCTTTGCTTTCTTCCCATCTGCTCTACCAGCTCATGAATCCTCTGAAAGTGGAAATGGAGTCTCTGTTTCCTTCACAATGTTTTACACACACTAGTGCTTGATAAGTGTTGTTGAATAAATAAATGACAAAAATAAAAATGAAGGTGTAAAAGATATTATCTAGTTCATCAGCACCCAGTAGAACAGGTTTTTCCAAAAGCTACTTACCTAAAATATTTTTTTCCCTAATAGACTTATAGAAACTATTGCTCTTCACATGTTCAAGTTTCTGAACCATTTGCCCTATGAATTCCATGAAGAAACTTTCTGGTACAGACTTTATTTCACAAAGTTGACTTTTCACTTGCTATGACAGGCTCACTAAGGAATCCAGCTCTGCTCCATCATCCAGGGACACATGCCTGCCAGCTCCTGGGATTCCAAACAACCAGGAGCAGGGACAATCCAAGGCTTTTGCACTGACCCTCTCCCACAGGGGGACTCCGTGTGTCCTCCATTTACATAGGGTCTTAGGCATTAGGAAGTGGCCTTGTACCCCATGGCTGAGGGCTTCTTTCAAGGGGCCAAATATCTCTGGAGTCAGTCCTTCCTGTCACTTTCTTCCCTTCCAGACCTCCCAGCAGCTACAAATGTAGCCAAATCAGCCCAGGCCCAGATCTCAAGATCCTAAGTCTTGTCATGGAGTGAACATGCCTGTGGGTTTTGACAATGAGCATGGTTTCTTACACAATGGCTTCCTGGTCACACCTACAGAAAGCAAAAGTTCTCACACTGTATTTATTCGCAGAGAAGGAGTAACAGTTACAATCACCCTCTGTGCTCATAGCTATGTAAAGTCCCAGGTTCTCAGGCTATTTCCTGTTCACAGTGGATTTGTGTGAAGTCCTAACCTTACCCCCAATCCAAAAAGAGTGCTGAGGCCTGCAGCAGTGTGTGAGTTAGAAGAAGTTAGCTGCTCATGAGAGAGATCCAAATACCCATCAGCTTAAATAAATTGAATTTATCTTTTTCCTCCTTCCCATCTAATAAAACTTTTGGCTAATGTTTCAACTCAAAATACCATTAGAAGCAAGTGTCCTTTCATTTCCTGCTGTCCTGTCTTTAATTAGAGGACATTATCACTTCATGGTTGCAAGGTGGCAGTGGTATCTATAGGTTTCACGTTCTTATTTCTAGGCAGAAAAGATAAGGAAGAGAAAAACATCACCTTCCAGAATTTCCAAGAAACTGTGAGCTGATGCCACAAGGCTCCCTTAACTGCAGAAGAGTCTAGCAGAGTATTATCACTGGGGCACAGAGCCAACTTACCCATTAGGTACAGCACATGGAGCCCACCATACTTTTAGGGACCTACAAAAATGTCTTAATTTTACTTTCTTTTAAAATTAGAAGAAGAAATAATATAATAAATATGAATGTATAAGTATAAATTCAGTCCAGATTGCATTTTTTTAGATCAATAAAGTTGTGCAATAAAATTTTATTTTATTTTTTAAATGGAGAAGTGGCCCACAAAGACAAAAGCACCTACGGACGCTAAAGTTAGGATGCCTGAAATGATCACACTGGATTCTGAAGTGGCATGGTGTCAACTGAGCACTTGCTGTCTTTGTTCCTTACCTTCAAAGCAAACCTCGTAAGACTGGGCATTAAAAAAATCTGGTACACATAATTAATAAAAATAACAGCATTGTGCCCGTTGGATAGATATCACTCCCGAGACGTATCCACTAGAATGTGTTAGTTTTTCTGAATAGTGTATGTCAGTGGTTGGCAAACCGCAGCTCGCGAGCCACATGCGGCTCTTTGTCCCTTGAGTGCGGCTCTTCCACAAAATACCAGGTGTGGGTGCGCACGTACAATGTGATTGAAACTTCGTGGCCCATGTGCAGAAATCGGTTTTTGGCTCAAAATAAATTTCAGTTGTACTGTTGATATTTCACTCTGTTGGCTAAAGAGTTTGCCGACCACTGGTCTATGTGAACAACATTTTTTGAGCTAAGATACTGTTGTGCAATGCTAAATTTCTTAATATTGTTTTTTAAGCCCAATATATTTTAGTAACTTCAACCTTTGGCTGCTTATGGTTTTTCATTGCTCAATCTGCTGGTTCTCTTTCTCAATGTTTTGCCAGTCAGATGGGCATTACTTAGATCAGTGGCTGTCATGGGCTATGTGCTTTCTGATTACCTGACAGCCTGTCACCTTGGTCCTTCCCTAAAAGACCATGTAAGAGGTAGTCAGGCTAACGATTACTATATTTCAATTGTGGGTGGGAAGAGTAGGTTTTTCTTGTCCACAAACATTTGGCCACCAACTGCTAGGAGTGTCATTTATGTGCCATTTGGAAGAGCTGTGGGTTCCTAATTGTTTCCAGATGACATTTCAAGTGGATCATGTGGTTGAATTCGCAGAGGGCAAGAAATAAGCTTGGCACCTCAAATCATTGAACCCGAGAACATTTTACAGAGAGCATGTACTACGAAACCATCCCTAAAAAGGAGGCTTTGGTTGACAATACAAGGGCAAAATTCTTGAAGCAGAGGTGTTCTCTTATTCAACTGGGCATTCCCATGGCACCGTGTAGGCAGTGGCCTTTCGAGCCTCTCACAGAATCTTGGTCCAATCAATTACATTACCAACCTAAAAGAAGCTGACCTTCAAACCATTTTATGTTTCCAACACCAATTCAATATATTAGTTTTCCCGGGGAAAACAAACTGTCATTATTTATGACCCTGATTAAGAGAAATGCCAGTAGGCAATTAAATAAAATATTGTCGGCACCATGCTCTCTTAAACAAGGGAATATCCCTAGAATCAGCTTAGAAAGAGAAAAAGCAAAGAGGGGAAAAGAAAGAGAAAGAAAGCAAGAGAGGAAGAGAGAAAGAAGGGTGGTGATTAGAGGGAGACAAGAAAGAAGAGAAGGAAGGATTTAGGAAGGGAAGAGAGAAAAAGAATACTAGCTTTCTGAGAGGTGAGATTAATGAGTAAATTGCTTCACTTTCTAAACACTTCCTTCATCTAAAAAATGGGGATAGCATTACCTACTTCTGAGTAGTTGTGATGAAGACTAATCAAAATAATGCGTGTAAAACAATAACACAGCGGCTATCACAGTTTAAGACTCCGGTAGATGGCATCGATGTTATTACCATTATTGTTGCTGCTGTTGCTGTTTATACAGTGAAGTGCATTTACCAGTCCAGATCAGAAAATATATTTTATGACTGTCCTTGCTATAGTAGAGTTTAGAAGACCACAACTGGGAAAAATATGATAAAATCAAGTACTCTTTTAAAAATTTATTTATTGAAGTATAATTTATATTAGTTTCAGGTGTACAGCAAAATAATTTGATATTTGTATACATTGCAAAATGATTACCACAATATGGGTAGTTACCATCTGTCTCCACACCTAGTTACAATTTTAAAAAGTTCTTTCTTGTAAATGAGGACTTCTAAGATCTACTTTCTTAGTAACTTTCAAATATGCAACACAGTACAACTAACTAGAGGAACACGACGTACATTTCATTTCCATGATTTATTTATATTATAACCAAAAGTCTGTGCCTTTTAACCCCTTTTACCCCCTCCAAGATTTTTTTTCTTGTTAGTTCACAATTTTCAACCAGCACGAATAAACTTTCTGAGAAAGCAATAACCTGGGGCATGACTCTGCTGTTTTCTACTAAATCGTGGTTTGGAATCTCTTGCACACCAGAGACAGTTTGTGATTTTTAAAATTCACTTCACATTAATGAATTCAACGAACAGTCTCCTACATTACCATTCCCTTTAGTTACACCATTGTGTCCCCGACTTTGAGAAATGGAACACGGAATCATGGGCTTGGCATTCCCCAGGAGAGCTGTCCTCTGAAGGGTGAGATTTCCTCCTGTTACTCACATACCCAGCGCAGCAAGGAAGTCACACTTTGCTCCTATTCTTCTAAAGGAGGACTATCCCCTTTTCTTGGGATTGAGATGGGGTTGGAGGCCTCTATTCCAGCTAACAGGGAACAGGGTCAGTCCTCCAGTCCAGGAGTAAGGTGACCCCCTCCTGGAAGGGTGTAGGAAGCTAAGGAGCCAGATAAGCAGTGGAAGAGCCCTGAGGAAGGTCTTAGGAGGAGACTGTAGGAGACATTCTATCTAGAAGCTAGTTTTTCATCTTCTCCTTTGTCATTAGCACTACCTTATACCCAATACTTCAATCTTCTTTTGTTAAACATTGCCACATAGTTTTACTAGTAGCTGGTATTTGAAGGGATTGCCATCATCCATATGGAAGGGTCCAATGTCTGTACTTAAAGAGGAAGCCAGTTATTCGATGGCAAAAGATGAAAGACGAGTAAACAAGAAATACTGGAGCAAGAAAACTAGCTGAGGGGTGCAGGGATGACCAACTCTGTTCAATGGAGCATTGCTAAGCAAATTCTCAAAATTTTACTAGGTGTGGCAAGAAAGTAGAGAAGAATCTGGCAAAATCATATCTCCATATCACTCAGAATGAAATTCCAGACTATTGTGTTTGCTTTACAGTCATTGCTGTTTGAACTAAAAGAAAGAATTACCTCCTAACCTGGAGAGTTTGCCAACATTTGGCTTGTGTCAGCTTGATGGGAATGCCATACCAACTACTACAGACTGGGTGGCTTCAACAGCAGAAACTTATTTTCTCAGTCTGGAGGCTGGAAATCACAGAATCTTGGTGTTGGTGGGACTGGGTTCTCCTGAGGCCTCTCTCCTTGACTTGTAAATGCCACCTTTTGCTGTGTTCTTTCGTGGCCTTTACTCTATGCACCCACATCCCTGGTGTCTCTCCCTCTTCTTCTTCTTTTTTAAAATATATTTTATTGAATTTTTACAGAGAGGAAGGGAGAGAAAGTTAGAAACATCGATGAAAAAGAAACATCAATCAGCTGCCTCCTGCATGCTCCCTACTGGGGATGTGCCCGCAACCAAGGTACATGCCCTTGACTGGAATCGAACCTGGGACCCTCGAGTCCTCAGGCTGACACCATCCACTAAGTGAAACCGGTTAGGACTCTCCCTCTTCTTATAAGGACATCAGTTTTATTGAGTGAGGGCCCACCCTAGTGACCTCATAATCACCTCTCTAGTATATCCAAATACTTTCACATTCTGAGGTAGGTTGAGGGCTAGGGCTTCAATGAAGATTGGAAAAGGACACAATTTAAAGAATAATACAGGTGTTAGAATGCAGTAACATCTAGCCCCTAAATCTGGATAAATAAAACAAGGAGATGCAGATGACATCAATGTCAGGGTCACAAGCATTCTCCTCTTTATTCTGATCTTCTCTCTTATCTAGAACACATGACGTCATTTTTAACTGGCTGTGCTTCTGAAAACCCTAGGCTATTTCCTAATGTTAGCTTTCCAGAAGGTTTTGATAGAGAGATTTCCATTAGGGATCAGTGAAATGGTATGATGGAAAGGACCTAAGGGTTAAAATCATGAAATGAAGGGAGTCTCTTGTCTCCGGGCCCAGCAGTAAGAGCTTGGCTCAGAGACAAGTATGCTACATGCAAATCTGCTTTCTGCACTCGACTTCCCAACTACCTCTGGGGCATCCAATACTTCATTCAAACACACTCAAGGCAAAGCACTCAAAGGCTTGCTGAACATTTCTCTGTCAAGTTTCCAAGCACTTCATTCCTCTTGTTAATGTGACAGAGAAAATTACACAAAGTATCCCGGATGTTGATATACTACTTGTCTCACAGTTTACTTCAAAGTCTCAGAGTTTCCTGAATTTTACTTTCTGGAACAAATATTACAGGCGAAAGCATCAAGTATGCCCAGGCAGTTATCCTTTTTTTTTTTTTTTTTTCAGAGACAAAGGGAGAGAGAGAGAAAGAGGAAGAAAGAGAGAGAGAGAGAGAGAGAGAGAGAGAGAGCAAGAGAGAGACAGAGAGACAGAGAGACAGAGAGAGAAACATCACTGATGAGAGTGAATCATTGATTGGCTGCCTCCTGCATGTCCCCCACTGGGGATTAAGCCAGGAACCTGGGCATGAGCCCCGACTGGAATTGAACCTGGGACCTTTCAGTCTGCAGGCTCTAGCCACTGAACCAAACCAGCTAGGACCCATGCAATTATTCTTCACGGTAATGATAAGCAAGTTCTGGATATTTAGGTCCAGAACTAATCTGTCTTCTAGCCATTAATAACTAATGACCATATAGTAGTAAGTTTAGTTGGCACAGGATTATTTACTCCACTTTGATGATTCAACAACAACAAAATTTAAAAATTTACCTGTTTCTATAGAGTTCTATAACACTGTGGCATTACTTGTCATTGCCCCAGGTTCTTCTTTTGTTTCTTTAACTGAAGATGACATATAAGGAGACCTATTTGATTCATCAAATCATAAAGCTAGACAGGACCTCAGAAACTGTTCAGTTAAACCCGCCAGGGAAACTTCAATACAAGACCATCAAAGTTTTCCAGGGCAGAAAAGCAGTCTTTCCTGTATATTCAGATGTTGGAAAGGTTTTCCTGTGTCAAAGTCACTTCCCTGCCAGTGTCTGAACTCAAATTAACTCTAAATCTTACCAAATCCCCTTCATGACATCCAGTCTCAGGGAGAGGCCTGGTATTCCACCATCTCTCAAGAAAATACACAAACCGAAGCCTGCACAATGACCTGGGTCACCCTTGAAATCTTGATTTCTTGAATTAGTCATAGACACAGCCAGAAGAGCATTCAGCCTAGGGCTGATTCAAAAATTCATACTGGTCAATCCCTTTGAAATTTAGACTTTAGTTCTGGTCATAAATGTGAATTTTTCAGGGGGAACGCTCTGTAAATTTTTTTGAAGTGCTTTTTCCCCCTTATAATATGTTAGAAATGTCGCTGGTTGCTTATTTTAGGTTATCCGTGCCTCTGCGTGGATAATTGAAGCATACTTTGTTGCCCTCAACTCTTTCTTTCTCCCAGTCTTCACCAAAGCTCTGTGCTTTTAAGAACACCACCCACCCAACAGTGCCCTCTGTCTCCCACATGGCAACTTAGCAATGAGATCATCCAGTCCTGGCTCTGGACTTCCAACATGTACTGTTGGCCAAATAGGAAGTGATATTTGCTCAGTGACCTGCTGCTTGCAAACCGAGAAACGCAGGCATGTGGGAGGTCATCTGGTAACAAGTGGCTAGAGTAGGGCTTGGGCTGTACCATGTTGCACATTAAATGCATCATCAATGGCCAAGAAGTGTTTCTGGACATAGAGTCAAGGTGGAAATGCTTCAGGACTTAATCAACATAGTTGAACTGATTGCCCAATACTGCTCAATACAGTGCAGCTAAGACTCTTATTTCATAGGTGGGGAAACGTCGTCCCAGAGACATACATTTGCTCAAGTTCATGTAGCCGGAAAGTCGCATGTATAACTCAGATACTTTGACTTATAGCTCAGGGTTCATGACATTATACTGGGTGGCTCTCAAGGGCTTCTTCATCATCCCGCCCATCCCATAATGCTACCTTAGCCTCACAACCATATAAGTCAACACTGCATGCCAAACCAAAACCAGGTTGGAGTACATGAGCTGGGCAGCCACGAAACCCGAGATGAGGGCATGCTTTACTCCCTCCCTCAAGAATTGTGCATTTCCTTCCAGGCCCTGAGGCAACTAAAAGGCACTGTGTGGCTTTGATGCACAGTCTACAGAGATCAAAGGAATACAAGTAAGTAGTATCTCTAGCATCCTCAAATTCCTTCTGGGTTTCCTAACAGAAGTTCTAACTCCTGGGCTCAACATTAGAGGTACTCCTTGGCTTATGTTAGACCTCCTGCTTCCTTTCTCTGCAGCCGTCCCCTTCCCTATCCCTTCTTGCATCATTGTATTATTGCCCCTTGCTGTCCCTTTCCCCTTGGTCAAAGTGAGCCTCCCATACTCGTCTTCACCTAATTCTAGCTAAGCCTCCAAGGCCCAAATTCCTTTTCCTAGGTCTTGTTCAAGAGGGGTTCCCTCTACCTTTTCACTGAAGTCATCTAGGCACTCCCTCAACACTGAATAGACAGGGTCAGCTTTTGTTTTCTGTGTATGGGTCTCCCAAATTTCTCCTGTCCTAAGGTCACTCATTATCAATGTTTTTAAATATCCACTGAACACAGCTCTACCTTCTGTTCTCTCCCTGGAATTCCATTTCTCATTTCTGCCTATTAGACCCCTATCTATTTATCAAAGTTCACCTGAAATGCTATCCTCCTTCAACTTGCTCTACACCCCTCTTTTCTATGGGCACTGTCACAAATTACCACAAACCAGGAGCTTACGACAATTCTGCCTTCGGTTTCTGTCCTCTTGCCTCCTTCGTATAAGGACACTGGTGATTGCACTGGTCCCACCTGGATATTCCAAAAAATTTCCCACCTCAAGATCCTTAATTTTATGACATTTGCAAAGGCCTTTTTACCAGATAAAATAACATACTCACAGGTTTGGGAGATTCTCCTAATAAAGAATCTTTCTCATTTCTAATACCTCATAGCAGTGTGTTTGTGTATCTATAATTCAGAGCTTTACAGAGACTCTCATGAGCCTGTGTAGAGCAAGAAAAATTCTCTGAGATCAAGCGCCATGTCTCACTTAATCTTATGTTTCTACAATATCAAGCTCAATGCCTTGAATATAGCAGGTTTAGGCACAAGCCATTTTCACCACTCCATCCCTCTCACTTCATCTAGCCCAGTGCCTGCCATATAGCAGCTTAGTTAGAGAGTGTTTATTGGACAAGTTGGACTCCATAAATGAATTAATATGCTCTGTAGACACTGTGTGTGTGGGGGGGTAGGGGGTTGGTCAAAGTATTGGAAGTTTAAAAGCTAATGAATCTATAGTGCTTTTTTGTTTCTACTTAGTAGTCTCAACAATGACGAAAACAGGACTGGAACACAAGCTCCTGTTTTACCTCGTAAACATCCCCCTCTATTCTGGCCCCTTTCCTGCTTAGAAACAATAGCCTCCTGAGATTTTAGGCTTGATATTTCACAGCCACTTCTAAATGGCTCCAGCGGCTCTGAGTCAATGCTCCACTACTGAGAAGCACCTCATTGGCTTGAAAACCAGACCACAGCAATATTGGCCCTCTTTGCAGCCTACTGACTCATGCTCCAGAACAGTCTGGCTGCACATGCAGCCCTGTGAACTCTGTGGGGCAAGGGAGTAGCTCCATGCATTACACCCTTGGTCATGCACTACATACCATGCACTACACATTATGTCATGGTGTACCGATGACATGGTGTCTTACATATACAATGGCTTAGCACAATGCACTTGCACACAGGAAAACGAATGAAATGTACTTGAACCCTCGTATTTTCTGTAAGTAGTTGTATAAATCAGTGTAATTTTTCTAGGGGGTAGTTTAGGAAAAGACTAAAACATATTAATTGTGCATATCCTTTTTTCTTACAATTATGTTTCTAGGAACATCCTAACCTTTCTCCCTTACTACAATGCCCCACATGGGCACAAAGATAATTTGTTTACATGAATATGTTCATTTCAGAGATATCTATAGCAATAAACAATTGGAAACAACTTTTCAATATGGTACTAGCTATTAAATTATGGTAGAGGGAAAAAACTCTAAAATACTAAGTAGATATTCAAAATGAGAGAGCTGCATAAACTGGCATAGAAAATAGTCACAATAGGTTGTTAAGTTAAAAACGAAAGTATGTGGCAGGCAGCGCACCTAGAGCAATTTGGCTTTTGAAGACAAAATCATAATATATTATGTACTACTAGAGGCCCGGTGCATGAAAAGTCATGCACTGGAGGGGGATCCCTCAGTCTGGGCTGCCCTCTCTCACAGTCCGGGAGCCCTCCGGGACAGGAGGCGACCCAGTGATCAGGGGAAGTGGACGCCCCATCACACCTCTGTGGCTGCCACTGCCAGCAGCATAAGCCTCAGCCAGCCCTGGATACTTAGCAGGCCCGGCCTTGCCATGCACCTGCACCCCAACAGGGCTGAGGAGACTGGGCACCAACATCTTGTGACTGTGGGCGCAGTCATCTTTGCAATGGTGTGAGGGTCAATTAGCATGTTCCCTTTTTATTAGATAGGATAATATATGTATGTTAGGTTATATATGCAAACAGAAAGATCTGAAAGATAAAGAGATTATTTGGGGAGTATGTGATTTTGAAATATCTTCACTTTCTTTGAACATTTGAACTTGATTTTACAGTTAGGTTTTGGCTTTCTAGTTGGAGAAAGGAAAAGAAACCTATTTCTGAAAAATATAGCAACATATGCTAGGCAACATAGAGAGGGCAATAATGGTCATTTGGTAAGAGACCAAAATGCAGGACATTCTTCTTTCAGAGGAGACTGAACACCAAGAAGAAGGTAGCACCCCATCATTAATCCCAGTGAAACCAACTGCTTCATATTTACTTTCTGTTCCACAAAGTGACAGCAGTCACATTAAAGTGCTTCTCAGTGACATTAGGATGTCAGGATTGCACTGCCCTCTACATCTGATTCTTCTCGGTGCTCCTGCAGCTGGACAAAAAAAACTCAAGGAAATCTTCCAGAATTCCCAGGGTGAGGAGGGAGAAAAAAATACCTTTTGTTATTGAATTGATACAGGATTTTAGGTAATATTAACAAAAGAGTGTTTTGAAAGTGCATTTAATTAGACTGTTTATGGTTTTAAATGGTTCCTTTGTGAATTTTAGAGTTTTTAAATGAGTTGTCTTTTGCCCTTAAGACCCTGTGTCTCTATATGTTTTCTTTTCCTCCTATACTCTTGAATTTAATCAATTTAGAATTCTTTACACATGATGATTATTTGAATTGAGTTTGGCCACCAAAATAGCCGGATGCTACCAAACTTATTTTTTTATATGAGAGTCCATATGTTTGTTTAAAAGTCAACATGGAAATATGTGCAAATATCCTAGAATTTTTTAAAAGAGAAAAAATTTTCCCTTAACTTGAAACCAGGCCTTATGGGTAGTTCCAGGTGTTCTGAAACGAGGTGGCTTGCATGTGCATTTACTTCAGCCAACAATATTCCCATTGTTATCCCTAGGATGAGAACCACAAGGTTATACCTTTGTACCCTGTCTAGTAACATGATTCCTTTATTTCAGTATAATAAACCTGATTATCTGTTTATTCAGAATTTCAGTTTAATTCAGTATTCAGAAGCAGTGCTACTTTTTTCTCTGAGTCTCATTTCCATCATTGGCAGCCTTCTCTGCAGACAATGTTTTTTACTGTAATGAGGCTAGAATTTCAAAACCTTGAGAAAAAGCTCTACTTAATAAAATCATAATAAGAATTTACAAAAATTTCGTGCTGTTTATTTCTACTTAGAATGTCCTCCTTTGCTCCAGAGTCCCAGAACCCTTATCAGGAATCAGTGTACTAAGAAAAAACACTACGCTCAAGGAAGAAAAGAAGAAGAAAGGAATTCAAGTGCCTGTGTTATATGATATCATGACCCAAAGAATTCTAAGAGGCTTGGAGTACTGCAACTATCTTCCCAGTTCTAGGCAGGCCCAGCCTTTCAGGGTGCCACCAGCCAAGTTCCCACATCCCATTCCCACAACCTCAAATTTCCTACCCAGACACCTCCTGCTCTGACCCAGGCACCTTTCCACCATTGCCCACTCACCCTCTTACCTCTGGTTTGGATACTCACCTATAGGTAGGTGAGTTGATTACATGTGGTTCAGGATATGAATAAACATAATTTGGGGATAAAATCTCAACTCATCCTTTCTTTCTTGGTCCATTTTTAAAAATAAAATGGCTTCCCTCAGGACGGAACACAAATATGCTTGTTCATCCCAGGCAAGGAGTGATGGAGTTTCTCAGCACTTACACAGGAGAAAAGAAGCTTTTTTTAAGTTGAAGATTTGGGGTCATATTTAAAGAATACTCAAGTCTCTTACTGACTGAGCCATTAAGATCTTTTGTGAGAGGAAATAAAGAAAATTGAGCTTTTGGATAAAGTAGAAGTTGGGGAAACTAGGAAGTGAGAAAGTGCTAGAGTGGAGCTCTGAACCAGGAGGATGCTCCACCATGGCCAAGGGGCACTAGGAGAGGGATGGAGAGAGACCCTCTCTGGGAATGTTATACTTTCTATTGTTTTATAAAATATGTTTGTCTATACAACTTTGTATGTAGTTATGCAAGTGAACTGCAATATAAACTCCAGTGTTGTTAATTAGCATATGAAGCACCTACATATGAGCAATAACTCCAAGTATTGCTCTGTAAATATACACAGAGCTTTTAATTACAGTGAGGCATGTTATAAATACCTTTCCCAATTAGAATGAGAGATTTTTAAGAAGGTGATTGGCCAGGAAGGTTTAGACATATTTTTGCCCTGCATGAATGAAATATAAAGTGATAGCAAACCTAGCAGTCTAACTTGTTTAAGGGGGAGTGCCCTTGATCTAGAATGCCATTGGTCCTATGTTCCCTTAGGACCACTTAGAAAGGACACTTAGAAAATGATCCTCTTGCCTGATTCTACCCACAGGTCAGCGGATACTATAGTCAGTATTTGTTTCTTTTGCTTCAGCACAAGCTTTTCCCATGAAGTATATGTTAAGGTGCCGGTAACATTGGAGAGTGAGGATCTTAGCAAGTTTAATAAATAAGTTGTGTGGCTGTTTTGGTGCATCCTTGTTTTAAAGGTTTATAAGTGTGGCAGCACTGAGTCTGAGATTTTTATTCATTATAATGCATGTGATTTTGTTTCTCTTAATAAACCACTTGGCAGAGAGGTTGATCAAAGAAGGCATCTACTCTACTAGTAGAAGACCACTAATATTCACCAAAGAAACGTGACAGTTGGGAAAGGCCAGCCAAATGGCTTACGTGAGTTCTTAAAAGAGAGGCAATTGCTAAAGAGCCCAGGAATGAAGTTCAAGCAGAGTTCTCATTTTTAAACTACCTGGTGCATTAGACAAATGTGAGACCAGGGGGACAGAGGTTCCTGGGCCTCAAAATAGGGATAGCTCCAGAAACTATCTTGCTTGCTCTCCTGGTCTTCAACACGGTCTGCCTAGAACTGAAACTTCCACGATCCTCAGTATCTTTGCGCACAGGCTTCACCAGTTCTTTGGTATCCTGTCAGTCTCCAAAAGCAAGTACTCACTCCTCTTCTGAGTCCAAGAAGTGATCATTCATCCAGGAGTCTTGTGGATGTCCACATGAAGTGGGGCTCTGGAAAAGATATTCACACAGGAGGTAATGTTCTGGTGACCATATTTTTCATAAGATAAAATATGTTTCTATTGTGAATGTTTAGAATAATTAGTTAAATAAGGCAATGCATGTAGGCAGTGGGGAGTAAAGGGGACCAGGCTTGTAGGAATAATAGACAAAATAAAAACACAAAGAGCAGTAGAAGCAATGAAGTTATTATCAATCATAAGTGCAGAATAATCATTTTGCCAAAGTGCTAAAAACCAAACAACTTATTTTTTAACTATCCAAGACAAATAGAATGATTGACTTGGAGCCGATTTTGTATGTCTTTATGCTGGAATTCTTTTTGCTTTGATATATATATATATATATATATATATATATATATATATATATATATAATTTGTATATATTTGTTTTCTTAGGTCTGGCAAGCTTACAGTTGTGGGTAAAAGAAAGCTGACCATAGGATCACTGATTCACCACAGATAAGCCTTGAGAAACAAATCACGGAGACCTGGGAAGGTGTTAGAGAACTTGGTGGGCAAGGGAGGTGATACCAAAGAAGAAAATGACAACTTTTTAAAAGAGAAAATAAGGTAAATAGTGAAACTGAACACTAGTAAATTTAACATCTGTCTCTGGGATTTTCCTGAGTACACGATGAGGTAGGAGAAAACCCTTTCTAATCAATCTGTGTCACAAAGAAACATCATTCTAGACTCTAGAGAGTATTGTTTCCTTTATGGTTATGTTGCTCTACAGGTGGACACTGGTGCTTTAGACCTAGTGAACCTGGACCTAAGTAGAATGCTTGACAAAACCAGAGTTCTATCCTTGTACTCAAGACAGGAAAACAGGCAGCAGTTGTTGTTTTTTAAAATAAATCTTTACTGTTTACATTATTACAGATGTTCCTCTTCCCCGCCCCCATAGCTTCCCTCCACCCAATCCTCCTCACCCATGCCCTTACCCCCCATTATCCTCATCCATAAGTGTAAGATTTTTGTTCAATATCTTCCCGCACCCCTTACCCCTTCTTCCCTCTCAAGAATTGTCAGTCCACTCCCTTTCTATGCCCCTGATTCAATTATATTCACCAGTTTATTCTGTTCATCAGATTTTTATTAACTTTATTTTTAGATTCACTTTTTGATAGATATGTATTTGTTGTCACTTTGTCATTCATAATTTTTATCTTTAACTTTCTCTTCTTCCTCTTCTTAAAGAATACCCTTCAGCATTTCATATAATCCTAGTTTGGTGGTGATGAACTCATTTAGCTTTTTCTTGTCTATGAAGCTCTTTTTTTGACCTTCAATTCTAGATGATAGCTTTGCTGGGTAGAGTAATCTTGATTGTAGATTCTTGCTGATCATATTTCTTGCCACTCCCGTCTGGCCTGCATAGTTTCTGTTGAGAAACCAACTGACAGTCGTATGGAAACTCCCTCGTAGATAACTATTTTTCTATTTCTGCTTTCAAGATTCTCTCTTTGTTTTTTGCTCTTGGCATTTTAATTATGATGTGTCTTGGTGTGGTCCTCTTTGGATTCCTCTTGTTTGGGGGTCTCTGCACTTCCTGGACTTGTAAGTGTATTTCTTTCACCAGGTAGGGAAAGTTTTCTGTCATTATTTCTTCAAGTAGGTTTTCAATATTTTGCTCTCTCTCTTCTTCTGACACCCCCATAATTTGGATGTTGGTATGTTTGAAGTTGTCCCAGAGGCTCCTTAAACTATCTTCATATTTTAGGATTCTTTTTTCTTTTTGTTTTTCTGGTTGGGTATTTTTTGCTTCCTCATATTTCAAATCTTTGGTTTGATTTTTGGGGTCCTTTGGTCTACTGTTGGATTTCTGTATATTATTCTTATTTCAGACAGTGTATGCTTAATTTCTGACAGGTCCTTTTCCATTTTTTGGCATTCTCACTAAGATCCACAAAGGTCTCACTAAGTTCCTTGGAGGTTTCTAGAAGATTCTTGAGTAACCTTATAACCGTAGTTTTGAACTCTATATCCAGTAGTTTGCTTTCCTCCATTTCTTTCATTTGTGATATGTTTCTTTGTCTCCACATTTTGGCTGCTTCCCTGTGTTAATGGAGTGGCTTTGTGTGGTAGGTGATCAATAGGGCCCCATGGTTCAGCCTCCCCAATTACCTGAGGTGGACACTCTTGGCACAGCCCTTGTGGGCTGAGTGCACAGTCTTGTTGTAGTTAAGCCTTGATTGCTGTTGGTACACTGGAAGGAATTGACCTCCAGGCCAATTGGCTGTGAGGACCCACTGTGTCTATAATGGAAGAACTGCTGTGCTGGAGATATCCTTATGGGGCAGGACTTGCTTCAGTGGGGCTTTGGTGCTCACTGAGTCTGCCTCTTGAGTGTGTCACTTATAGATGTGAGAAGTTGAAATCTGGTGTAATCTCACACTGACCACGAGGTACACTGGCTCCTGGATCTCCGAGGAGGTGCAGGTCAGCTACTGTCTGGCGCCACCCAACAGGAGCTACAGCAAGATCTGCAGATTTCTCCTCTTTGCTTGGGGTTTGGAAGTTTTGGAGCTGACCCAGCTGCAGTTTGTTATGTTAAACTATGATAGGGTAGGCCATTCATATGCAAAAGCCACTGCACACAGTTTGGGTGGGTTTGTAAATTGGGCTGGGCAGGGTCTCAGAGAATCACTAGGGCATGGCAAACAGCGATGGCTGCCAGTCAGCTGTCTCTGTGTCTCTATCCCTTCATCCTGCACCCCAGCTCAGTAAACAATGATTCCTGCACACAACTCTGCAAGAGAGCCACTCTCACTTTCTGACCCGATGACAGACAGTCCAACTTCTCCCCATAGGAGTCTGGGTCCCCACAATCTCACTGGAAACTGGAGTTCAGAGCAGTTGGGAGCTTGTGTCTTCCTTCAGATTGAAAAAAAAAGCGCACTCAGTCGCCAGCCTGATTCACGCACGTCTGTACCTCTGCTTTTCCACATCTGTGCACATCCTACCCAGTCTCAATGCTCTTTTCTCTTTCCTTCTAGTTGTAGAACTTCTACTCAGCCAGCTTTCCCATGGTTCTGGGTGATAGATGTTTTGCCTTTTAGTTGTGGTTTTGGTATGGTTGTGAGAGGCAGCATGTACAGGTGTATACCTTATGCTGCCATCTTGTTTTTTTCCAGGCAGCAGTTTTAAACACTGGTCCTTGGATGAGAGCTAAAACTATTGCTTAAGAGTCTCCAAGGGAGTTTGTGCAATGGTCCAATGCCTGTGCCACAGCCCTTGGACTCAACAAGTCATGTCATAAGCTTCTCAAATGACTCCCATCAGCAGGCATTTGTGACAGCCCATGAAACTGACTTAGAGGCCACAGACAAACTGAAGAGAGACTTTCCAAAGTGCTATGCCAGGTCTGGTCCAGCCAACATGTTTGCCTCAGATACAGATGACAGGTTCATCAAATTCAAGGAGGATGGGAAGCTGGGCAAGGAGGCAGAATGAGCATCTGAAATGATCTCAGCATATTAAATTTAATCAGACAGAGACCAAAGATTAGGTTAGGATTTTCATATCAACTATGACTTTAAGTCAATGAGAGACATCTAAAACTATATATATTTTTAATATTAGAAATTCATTGATAAAGAATGCAGGTATCTGGTCATGATGAAAGATCTTTAGGCCTGAGTGGAAAGACTATTATATGTCACTAGAGGCCTGGTGCATGAATTTGTGCATGGGTAGGGTCCAGTCAGCCAACCACCCATGGCCCCTCCCCAGCCTGCCAGGCCTAATGGGCCCAGATCGAGCTGGTTGGCTGCTGCTATGTGGGTCATAGCAACCAATTGTCTGGTCATTCTGGTTGTTCTGCCATTCCAGTCACTGGACTTTTATTTATGTAAATAAGCAGCAAATAATCATGTGATCACTTGGGTGGCAGGAGTGTGGAGTTGCAGATTTCCATGAATAGGCTCTGGAAGAAATAGCTAATGGGTATGGTTTAAATCCAAAGACATAGGTCACATGGCACATCTTTCCTGAAGCTGTGGAATGAAGGAAAATAAGGTTTATTGTGTCCCATAAAGGTCCAGGCAAAAAAACTCTGGTCATTAGTACCTTAGTTAACTAGGATGGTACTTTCCCTACTTTAAAGGTAGGCACTTTTTCAAACCTAGAATTGAGAACTTTAGAGAAATATCTTAGAAAATGAAAACCCAATAATATTAATATTCTTGTATTAAAGACTCCTAGAATTCAATATTTTTTGTACTTATGATATTTGGGAATTACATCTGAGTAATAGTTTTGTAACTTCAATTTAAAATATCTAATTAAGTAATTGATTCAGACTTGTAGTTCACACTGGAATTCTTACTATTTAATACAATATTGTAACACTTAAGAGAACTCCGGGTTCATGATATTTATAAACTTAATTTATTAGATTTATATGAATTACTTGGTGAAGTTGGCCAGTCAGGCAATTAAATTACTCTAAAAGGAAATAAAGTACATTAAACTTATAAATACAGGATAAAATATGTGAAAGGATTTAATTAACTAGCTATAAATGGGATCAAGTATTGTTCAAAGGCCACTAGAGTGATTGCTAAAATTGCAAGGCAGAACTAGAATAACAGGATTTGTAAAGTAAGCTGAAAGCCAGGGAAGAACGATGTTATTAAAAATCGGCGACTTTAAGAAAGTGAATATCAATTTTTGAAAACAACATAAAAACCTGAATAGTCTTTGCAACATAGAAAAGCTATCCTTGAGTGAACCAAAAATCACACATCAGCTTGTACAGGTCAGGATGGACCAGCAGCAAGTGTGAAAGTGACGAGGGCCAGATGTTGAGTTCTCAAAGGTCCCCCAGAGGTCTCAGAACGAAAAGCCTGCCAGAGGTGCTGCCATCTTAGGCTGAGCAGCCAGGAGAGAGTCAGAGAGAGAAAGCTGATCATCTCCCTCCATTCCACACTAATCACTCAAGGAAAGCTGTCATTAAGCCCAATTGTTGCCAGCTGTCCTGAGCCATTTGATCATTCACAGACTCAGGTTTTTCTTAGTTAATTTATTTTGGTAGCTATTTTGGTAGATAACAGAAGTGGGTGAGATTAGTTACCTTCCCACAGTCACCAGCAAGTTATAATGCAAGCAGATCTTCAACTGAATTCTGCCTCTTGTCTACTAGGCATTTACTAAACAAACATCTATTAATAAGTAGACACAAAACAGTTTGTACAGCCTGCAATGCCAGCTCTCTGTCCTTTTCTGTAATCTGACCACACTTTTTATGGAGAAGTCTCCAGAAGCAGATGTGACGATATTTCAGTGGCTGAACCTGTTAACTCAGGGGAACACTGCCTTCAAAAGCTGACAGGACTCTCCAAGGGCACAGGCACAGATTTGTGAGGCAGCTTCACAGAACCTAGCAAAATATTGCAGAGAAAAGAGCCCGAGACACAGACAGACCTGGGTTCAAACGCTGGCTGTCCCCTATACTAACTTGCCAATATTACAGAGTCTCTTTTGCCTTTCATTTCTTTAACTGCAAGGCAGGGATAATAATAATAATTTTAAAAAGCCTATTTTTAAAGTTGTGGGAACTAAAGAATATAATGCACAAAATGTACATAGGGTCCAATAGTCAGCACTCAAATATATTATTGTTACTGGATTGTGAGGCAGAACTTGATTTTAGGGGTGAAAATACAAAATAGGAAAATAGTGAGTCAATTAAAAGAAAGCATTTTCTGGCAATTACAGCATTATTAAAATAGATCAAGCTATCTTTTGCTGAAATAAATGGTCTAAGGTCTTATCAGAGGTTTATCTGTAGTTTCAGAGGAGATTCCTACTGAGAGTAGAAAATTAGATGTAGGAAGGTCTCTTTACTTGTCTTCCACACAGAAATTCTGTAATATTAGCCAGTTTTCTTTCCTGTGAGCTACAATAAATGTGATTATCCACATGTAGTCACAGGAGCGCTCTCTAGTCTGCTAGTTTTACCCAGGGAGAAGGTTGATCTATAGAGATCACATTTCCTTTATTTCTAACTCTATGCCCTCCCCCTGAAAACAGCCCCAGGCTCTTCCACTGCCTCTTCATTTGTGTTATACACGGTGTAAATAATTTTCTGCTTTCACACTTCGTCCAGGGTCATACACTTTCACCAATCAGACATTCCTCATTCATCAACTTATGTCCACAGTCACACATGTCTTCAAACAGACCTTGCCCCATAATAGCTTTAAAGGACCGGTCTCTACTGAAACAATGGGCCTTGTTCCTGGAATTAAAATTGTGCCCTGAGCTACCTTTCCAGTTGTCTTCCATTTGTATTTTTATGCCATGCTTCTTGTACAATTTTTGCATATTTACCTGCCTTCATATTCTTTTTTCCACCAGGAAAGACTATACCCAGCTGTATTCCTGAGGTCCCTGCTATGATATCGCTATTATCTACAGAAATCATTTCTTGACTTCCCCAGACTTAACTCATGTCTTGTCAGGGCCCCACCTCTGACCTCGCTCTAGTTTTGTCTGCTCATCCTCCCTGCTTCTTGGTTATTTTTCACCTCAGGATTCCCCTAACATCCA
Organism: Antrozous pallidus; assembly: GCA_027563665.1. NCBI lineage: Eukaryota > Metazoa > Chordata > Mammalia > Chiroptera > Vespertilionidae > Antrozous > Antrozous pallidus. The sequence continues at coordinate 69,110,132 of CM050512.1, forward strand.
TACCTGTCTGTTCCTTTTAACAAGTAACTTTTGTTCAATTTGGTAACTTTTTAACAAATTACAATCAATTTTTAACCAGCTTTTCATGTTTTCCGTGCCCACCACTTTATGCATGAAGAGTCTGAGGCATGCCCTGGTCCTTGATGAGTAGACTAATCATGCAATGATAGAAATGCTTTAGAAACACTTAAAAATGTTTACCCTCACTACTCCAAAAAAGTAAATGGAGGCAATGAGGCGCGATTTTTCACTTACAAAATTCGCAGATTGAAAACCAGGTGTGCCTTGCAAGCCTGGTGTCCTGGGACAGGCATCCGTGCCTAGTATGCTGATTAGAGCTCAGTATAAGCTTTTCGGAAAGCAGACCAGCAAACTGTCATAGGAGGCATAACAGATACATATAAAGCTTTTGGGCATAGAGATCAATCACAGCATTATCTGCAGTGAAATATAAGAAACAATTTGAAGGTCCAATATAAGTAATAGATAAGAAAGTTGGCTATAATTGAATATTTTGTAGACATTCAATATTTTTTCTTCCTTTTTTTTTTAAAAAAAATTAAACTTTCTACTTTGAGATGATCATAGAGTCACATACTATTGTAAGAAACAATATAGAGGGATTCCTTTTATTCTTTACCCAGTTTTCCCAATGGTAAGGTCTTGTGAAACTGTCACACAGGATCTCAATCGGGACATTGACGTTGATGTGAACAAGAGGCGGGACAGTCCCCTCACTGCAATCTACTCCTTCCTGCCAGCACCTTCTCTGTAGACCCAGCAGCCACTCATGTGTTCTCTATTTGCATACTTTTGTCACTTCAAAAAAGTTATATAAATGGAATGATACAGCATGTAATCCTTTGGGACTGGCCTTTTTTCACTTGGCATAATTCTCTGGAGATTCATTCAGGCTGTTGCATGTATATTTTTTATTGCTGAGTAGAATTCCATGATGTGGATGTAACCAACCCACGGAAAGACATCTGGGTTGTTTCTAGATTGGGGCTATTATGAATCCAGCTGCTATGAATATTCACACACAGGCTTTCTGCGAAGATAATGTCCTTTTTCTCTGGGATAAACACCCAGAAATGCAATTGCTGGGTCATATGTCAGCTGTATATTTGTTTCTTTAACAAACCGACAAACTGTCTCCCAGGGGGCTGTGGTTTTTACATTCCCACCAGTAATGTAGGAGTGATCCAGTTTTTCTTCACCGTCATCAGTACTTGATATTGTCACTATTTTTATTTTAGTTACTCTGATAGGTTTGTAGAATATCTTATTGTGGCTTTACTTGCCTTTCTCTAATGGCTAATGATGTTGACTATCGTCATGTGCTTATATGCCACTTGTATCTTTTCTACATTGACTTGTCTCTTCGGGTCCTTTGCCATTTTCTTATTAAAGTGTTATTTATTTATTTATTTATTTATTTATTTACTGTTGTATTTTTAAAAATTGAATTGTAATCAACATCATAAAACTCATCCTCTTAAGGTGTATAATTCAGTTTTCAGTATACTCAGGAGATTGTGTGACCATCACATTTTATATAATAGCAGAACATATTCATCACCTCCAAAAGAAATACGATATGCATTAGCAACCACTCCCCATGCTCCCCTCAACCCTGGGCAACTTCTAATCTACTCTCCATTTCTATACATTTGCCTGTTCTGGATATCTATATATATCAAAAGCCAGCTACCAGAACTCTGGAACGACCAGAAAAACCAGTTGCTATGACACCCACTGCAGTCAGCCAACCAGTCTGATTAGGGAAGGGGGGGGCGCCTAGCCAGCCAACCACCCATAGCCCCTCCCCAACACTGGCCTGGCCCTATTAGCCCTTATCAGGGTGGGCCAGCCAGACTCCACCCATGCACAAATTTTTGCACTGGGGCTCTAGTTTAATATAAAAGAAATCATACAATCTGTGACCTTTTGTGACTGGCTTCTTTTGCTTGGCATGTTTTCAAGGTTCGTCCATGTTGTAGCATGTATCAGAGCTTCATGTTTTCAATGGCTGTATAATATTCCATTGTGTGGAGGGACCACAGATTGTTTAGCTGTTTATCAGTTGATGGGCATTTAAGTTGTTTCCACTGTTGGGCTAATATGAAAAATGCTGCTATGTACGTTTGTACACAAGTTTTTGTGTGCACCTATTTTCAATTCTTTGAGTATATACCTAGGAGTGGCACTGCTGAATCATGTGCTAACTTTGTGTTTAAGTTTTGAAGGAAGTGCCCACTTTGCACTGCCAGAGTGTGAGAGAAAAGTAAAGACATAAGGAAAAGGCTCTGAGACAAGATGTTTCACTCGGGGCCGTTAATTACGTCTCAACTGAGCTAATGATTCTGACCTCACAGCGTTGCAGAGGGACCATATGTGAAGTGACGTGACAGCCCTCCAGTGTCCAGCACAGGCACTGAGCAAGCAGCTATCTTTCACACTCTCCTGGGGGCTGTTACCACACGTTTTAAATGTCCTCCTGAGCTAATCCTCCTCCTCCAGGAGAACTCCTATCAAATACTCACTCCTTATCGCATCTGACAAAGCAGATCCTACCAGTGCCCTGCAGCTCTGTAAGGAACATCTGCTTTTCAGAAACTAGCCTCCAGTTTTAAGGTTTTAAGGAAGGAGTCAGCAGGGAGATCGCCCCTGAAGATGCCTGGAAAGGCATCTTGCCTGCTTCCCTCTGCCAAATATCCAACCTTTGCACAAACAGCCCAGGGAAAGGAGAGAGCAGCAGGTGGGCTAAGGCCTCTGAGACTAGAAGTGACGGTCTCCTCCTCCTCTGGGGGCCGTGGAGCAGCACCATGGTACAGAGCATAGAGACTTCACTCAGCACGGGGTGCCCAAGGTCTTGGGGGAACAGAGTGCATGCAGCTCTCAGCAGCTGTTTACACCGTAACCAGGACCCTCACTCTCAGAGCTGAGCTGTTTGAGGTCACCCTGATGACCAGCGCACCATCCAGCGTGTCCTTCGTGGAAGCCTCTGACATTGGTCCTTCCCAGACTGTGACTATCATTTTTATTTCATCTTTTAAATTAAATTTACTAGGGTGACATGAGTTAATAAGATTATGTAGGCTTCAAGTGCACACTTCTATGATGCATCATTTGTATCTTGCATTGGCTGCGGGTTAGGCACAAACAAGGATTCCTGTAAGGGGGCAATGGGAGTGGTGGAAGTTCCAGAAATCGGGTCACAGGAAAGGTGCCTAAAGCAGTGGTTGGCAAACTGCGGCTCGCAAGCCACATGCAACTCTTTGGTCCCTTGAGTGTGGCTCTTCCACAAAATACGGCCTGGGCGAGTCTATGTTGAAGAAGTGGCGTTAGAAGAAGTTTAAGTTTAAAAAATTGGGCTCTCAAAAGAAACTTCAATCATTGTACTGTTGATATTTGGCTCTGTTGACTAATGAGTTTGCCGCCCACTGGCCTAAAGGAACTGGGGCAGGGGCCTGGAGGACAGGAGGCCGGAGCAGGCATGTAAGGCTGTCTTGCGAAAGAAAAAGCCCGCTTAGTCGGCAGCTCTGAGAACTCAGCTAGGACCAGAGGGTGGGTGGAAAGCAATAGAGGCATTGGGTGCAGAAAGGTTCCAACTAATAATTAAAGCTGCCAACTGGAAGGAATCAGCAAATTAATGCATTCTTACAATTCTCTGCTCCACTAGGCTTTCCCGCAGCCACCTGGTCTCTGGGTGAAAGAGCTAAAGCTGTGCATTAATGGCAGTGCATTGTGTGAGGGAACAGATTAATTTCATATTGCTCCCATGTAGTGATGCTCAGAGGTAAGCCTAATGAACACATGAATAAAAGGAAAGATGACCCCCTTTTTCTGCTCTGATTCACCAGCTGCTTGCCACTCTAAGGGCTTTTTCTCAGGGGTCCTGGAGTCTCAAGGACTAAAAAGGTTGGGAGCCTGCTGTCTAACCCCACTTCTCTCAGGGCCTGAACCCCCTTCTCCTTGGCTATTGACCAACGCTTTTGGATTTGCTGGGTAGAAAGGAAATGAAGTGTTTGGAAGAATCTAGAGGAAAAGAATATTAGTGTTAAAGGGAGTTGATGTTCTCTGTAAGGGAATGAAGTAAAGGCTCTAAGAAGAGTTGCCAATCTTTTATAGACTCTTCCAATTTGCAGCCCAGGATGACAGAGCTCTGGGATCCTGCTCAGGCCTTTTCCCATGTGGTCTGCAAACCAGTGGGCCAGCCCCTGACAGGCAGCCTGCACCTTTCTTTCACTTCCCCAGCAAAACACACCGGCGCTGTGTGCTCTCAGGGTCCTGTGCCCTGCAGTGCCGATGGTTCATGACCAGCAACCACCAAGGCTGCAATCAGCTTGTAGCTGTTGTCGAACTCAGAGGTCTTCAAACTTTTGGGGTATTATACCCTCTAAAGGAATCTTGGTAAAGTATGTGCCATCATATAATTTTTAAGTTAATAACAGTTTTTCATTGTAACTTTAAATATTTTCAAGGAATGTAATTTGGATTATACTGTAAATATTTCTATTTTAAAATTAAAGTTGTTTCTTTTGTCAATGTATACAATCAAATCCAAACACTATTGATAATCTATCCATTTTATTTTTAAAAGCAAACATTTCTCTAACTTGCAGAAATCTGACTTTTCTTTGTCTCATTGCACTTAAATTTTTATTCTACTTCCCCCAAATAAGCTCACTTTAAAGTATATATTTGCTTGAAAGGACTTCATTGATTACACTACCACATTTATCTTCAAAAAGGTATCTAAATTAAAAATTTTAAACTTTTATTTGCTATTACCACAAGTCTCTAAACATTTTTAAAAATCTGTGTGATTGGATCATTATTTGCAATACACTACTGATTAAAACAACATAAATATACTATACTAATTATTAAATGCAAAAAGTTAAATTATATTGCAAATGTATCTTTTAATGAGATGACAAACTTTTTTCACTTGGTTCATGTATCTGCAGGTGATTATTACTTATTGCTAGAATGAGACAGGGTTCAGCATCAATTCTACTTGTAATTTTTTTTATAGATCTAAGCCCTAAGAATTGGAAGTTTTATTATAGCAATATAATGCAATTCTTTGAACTCCTTCGATGTTGTATGCCAAATTTCAAATAATGATCTCTTACCAAAAATATTTTTAATCTTCTGTCACTTGACAACTTGTTTAGGTCCTTCTTCATTTTTGTTATAAACAGTGAATTGGAAAGCGCCTGACTTATAAAGAGATTTGTTCTCATCATTAGAATAAGTCACTTTCTCATTTTCTGGGAAGTATACCAAAAAAGCTTTACTGAAACCTATTAAATTATTGTTAATTTTGCTGTAATGCTTTCACTTAGACCAACCTTTTTAAATCTCAGATCTGAAAAATATGATACATTTTGTAATCAATTTCATTACATTTTGCAAAAATGATGTTTTTTGATAAAATACTTTGAACTTATTTCTTGTTTTAAATGTATAATTATGACTCTCAAGTTGTAGATTTAACTCATTTAAGGACAATGCCTACCATGAATCTCATTTCAGGTTGGCTAATCATCACTGTCAAACCAATTAGCCAGATCAGATACACTTTCTGTCAGAAAAAAAGTCTTTGAGTTCATTTTTCAATTCAAATAGCTATTTTAAATATTTTTACAAAACTAATAAGAATTAAAAGCATGTCTAATGAAATTGATTGCTAAAAATATGGGAATTAAAAGCACATCTTTTGAAATTGATCAATAAGAAAATCAAAATGATATAGATCTAACATAATTAATTATTCTATGCTTAAATAAGTTCTAAAACCAATTGATCAATATACTCTTTCTCATAAAAAGTAACAAGAATGATAATAAAGAGCATGGTAAATATCTAGTAAAACTGGGTGAGGCCTTTGATGCTGCTGACTGTTTTGGAGAATAAGTAGAACTAGTGTAAAAATCACAATTATCTAGCACATAATATTTTTGTTGTTATTATGAAAATAATATCCTATCTAATAAAAGAGTAATATGCAAATTAACCATCTCTCCAACACATAAGATGACTGCCCGCATGAGGTCAAAGATCCTGCCCCCATGTGGACACAAGATGGCCACCACAAGATGGCTAGCAGGGAAGGACAGTTGGGAGGGACCAAGCCTAAAAGTGAGGGCAGTTGGGTGTGATCAGGCCAGCAGGGGAGGGCAGTTAGGAGGGACCTAGGCCTGCAGGATAGGGCAGTTGGGGGCAATCAAGCCTGCAGGAGAGGGCAGTTAGGGGTGACCAGGCTGTCAGAGGAGGGAAGTAGGGGGCAAACAGGCTGGCAAGAGAGCAGTTAGACATCAATCAGGCTGGCAGGGGAGAGGTTGGGGGTGATCAGGCTGACAGGCAGAAGTGGTTAGGGGCAATCAGGAAGGTAGGCAGGTGAGCAGTTGGGAACCAGCAGTCCCCCAACTGTGAGAGGGATGTCCGACTACCTGTTTATGCCTGATCCCACTATTGGACCTAAACGGGCAGTCGGACATCCCTTAAGGGGTCCCAGATTGGAGAGGGTGCAGGCTGGGCTGAGGGACACCCCCTACCCTCCATGCATGAATTTCATGCACTGGACCTCTAGTCTATATATATAAAAGCCTAAGCAACCAAATGACCAGTTGTTATGACACACACTGACCACCAGGGGCCGATGCTCAATGCTGGAGCTGCTCCCTGGTGGTCAATGTGCTTCCACAGCAGGAGTGCTGCTCAGCTGACCAAGTTGTCCCAGTGGCCCACCAGCCCAGCAGCAGCCACTCACTTCCTCAGTAGTCCTGCAGGTCCAATTTTTAGAGAATGGGCCAGATACCAACAGACCAGCACTACCTGGAAGTTGATCTCAGGCACCGGGGCCATTTCCCCTCCCTAGATGTTCTGCAAGGAAGAAAAGATGCAAAAGCAACTGCCAGGTGGCTCCCAACAACTGGCGCAAACCTCAGTGGGAAGGATCTGATCCCAGGCAGCAAGGTTGTTCCACTGCCTCGCCGCCCCCGCAGGGTCAATAGTGTCCTGTCTCCCCCACCCCACCCCCCTTGGGACGGGTGCCAGATGCAGAGCTTATGGCTAGCGAGTGCTGCTGTGGTTGTGCAAGCCTCTCCTGGTCAAGGCTGACTGGGTGTGAGCCTGTGGCAGGCACAGCAGGGCCAGGATGAGTGGGAGCAGCAGGCAGGAGCAGCAGACAGCATGGGACTACCAGTTTCAGCCCAATCCCCAAAGGCCACACCAAGGGACTCCAACCATGCACAAAGTCATGCACCAGGACTCTAGTTAGTTTTAAAGATAGACTATGATGATCATTTATTATATTTGAAATAAATATTTCATGCTATGATTTGATACAACAAATTTTGACAACTTTGTTGACTAATAAATGTCAAATCTGGAAGAAACCACATGAAAGTTTATCTTTTGGTTTTATCCATTTTACCTCATAAAAATTTGATATTTTATTTTATTTACATTTTATTTACATTTAAAGCAATCAGCATTGCAAACCAATATTGTTTTAGTTTTTCTAAGTTACCTTTCTTCCCAGTTAAGGTATATCCTAGAGTAGGGAGTATAGTGGAAAATAATTGCTTACAATGACATGAATATAGTTTTGGTATTGAATGTCTCCTACTGACTTTCCCTTTGTATCACTCTCTCAGGACTCTCCCTCAAGAGCAGGAGTCAGAAAGTGGAACAGGAAAAGGCCTTAAATAAAAATTTAAATTATTTCCATCTCTCCACTTTACTATATATCTGAAGTCTAAAAATTCAATATGAATCCAAACACTTAATTTCTGTGTATTTTAGCATATCTCTTTTAATGTATATATAAGAGGAAAAGTCCAAAGTTCTATGGATTTGTGATTAATCATTAAAGGAACCTTTCTCTTTGTTTCCCACATCTAGGGTTTTTATGTCATACTAGAGGCCAAGTACACAAAATTTGTGCACTGGGGGGTGTCCCTCAGCCCATCCTGCACCCTTTCCAATCTGGGAAGCTTTGGGGGATGTCTGACTGCCCACAGGCATTGAACCTAAATCGGCAGTCAAACATCCCTTTTTTAATCCAGGACTGCTGGCTCCTAACCACTCGCCTGCCTGCCTGCCTGATTATCCCTAACCATTTCTCCCAGCTAGACTGATCACCCCCTAACCACTCCCCTCTGGCCTGACTGATGCATAACTGCTCTCCTGCCATCCCAGTCACCCCCAACTTCCCTCCCTTGCAGGCCCAATTGCCTCCAACTGCCCTCCCCTGCTGGCCTGATCTTGCCCCAACTGCCCTCCCCTGATCTTGTGACAATATGGGGGTGGCCATCTTGTGATGATAGGAGGGTGAGATGCCACCTAGGCTTTTATTAGTATAGATTAAGGGCGATGTATCCTTAAGATTTGGAATGGGTGAAACTTGTCTGTATATTTTTATAATGTGAAAAAAAGGACTATTACAAACACAGATTCATTCTCAGCAAGTCAATTTTAGGAAAGAATACAGTATATATTGAGGATCTGAAAAGACTTCATGTAACCCTGAAGTACACCTACCGAATGGAAAATGATGAATTTATCAGACTCCTTTGTAGGCTAATCTCACCCAGTCCAATATTATTTACTATGGAGATCTTCGTCTGAAGGGGGATGGTATAATTGAAGAGCTTCAAAAGGCCTGGGAGTAGAGATGACCTGCAGCAGCCCCTGTTTAGGGAACAGTAATGAGGATCCTACTTCTAATCTTGTGTTCATAAACCTGCAAATGTTCCATGTTTCCTAGCTAATAAAGACAGAATACGCTAATTGACCCTCACACCATTGCAAAAATAGCAGCACCTAGAACCAATAAGGAGGGAATATGCTAATTGACTGCCCCACCCTCAAATATGGCAGCACCCACAGCCAATAAGGAAGGAATATGCTAATTGACTGCCATGCCCTCAAAGATGGCAGTGCCCACAGCCACAAGATGGCAGTGCCCAGTCCCCTCAGCCCAGCCAACACCTGAGGCACAGGCAAGCCTTAGATGGCGGCTGCTCAGCTGCCAAGGGCCAGCCCAAGGCTCACGTAACCAGGGCTGGCCGAGGCTTGAGCTGCTGGCAGTGGCAGCAGCCGAAGTGTGATGGGCGTCACCTTCCTCTGATTGCTGGGTCACCTCCCACCCCTGAGTGCTCCTGGACTGTGCAAGGGGGCAGGCCTGCCTGAGCAACTGCCCCTCCAGTGCATGAATTTTCATGCACTGGGCCTCTAGTCAAACATAAAGCTCTTGAAGATCCCCTGGCCCTTTATTGGTGAATAAGCCCATCACCATCCCCTGAAATCAGAGGACCAGTATTGCAAAATCACATGCCAACAGAAGAAGGCAGGTGATGTAAATGAAGCAGACTGTTTATAAGAAATTAAAAGGTGTAAGGATTGGATCATGAAGAGGGCATGTCTTACCAAAAGTGGAGGCTGCTACTCAGCTCCAACTCCACTACTGCTAGATCTCCACTTTTCAAGGGGAGCAGGAACCTGCATTTTCATGTGAAATCTTTCCATTTGTAAATGTTGGCAATTAAATCAACATTTTTATAAAATACACAGCAGACAAAACTAATCTACAGGTCATATCTGGTACATGGCAATGGGTTAGCAATCTCTGCCCAAAGGCAACCTTGTGATATCTTTGCCTTCAGAGAGAGAATAAGAGTGTTTAAACAGAGTTTGGGTCTCACACTTTGACTCCATCTAGAGCTCCAGTTTCTGAGCTCTGTCTCAGCAGTTATTAACTTTAATATTAACTCCAGCTGATCTTCTCACATGGGTCCTGCTACTTGAAAGTGAAGTGTAGGGTCAAGCTTCATGGAGGCCAAGGGAGCTGTGATCAGCAAACTCAAGTCCAATCAATTGGATAGACTTTTAGACATCATTTATTCTGGCTTTCCTGATTTTATGGCTTCCAATAACATTCTCTAAATATTCCTTTTGGGGCCAATAGCACTTGTATTTGTAAATGAAGGCTATGCAGCCCCAATATTATAGTGTCTGGCTGCTCTCCTCACCAACTGTCCATCTATGGCCTACAATTGCCCTGAGCACTGTAGCGTAAGATGGTGTGCTGTCATTAAAATGCACCCAGAAATTCTTTGATAATCCCCCTTTTAGGAAGTAGAACTTAATTTCCTCCCTGTGAGTGTAGTGACTTGCTTCTAATGAATAAAATATGTTGATGGTGTTTTCTGAGGTCACAGGCAGTATGGCCTACTCCAAGCTTTCTCTTGAAGTACTTGCTCTGAGGGAAGCCAGAGGTCATGAGGACACTTAAGTAGCCCTACAGAGAGGTCCATAAGGGGAGGGACTGAGTTCTCCAGCCCATGTGAGTGAGCAAACCCTCCAGCCCTGGCCCAGCCCTCAGATGATCACAGACCTGACATCTTGATTACAAACTCATGAGAGATCCTGAGCCAGAACCAACAGCTAAACTGCTGCTGAATTCCGGACCAGAATCTGTGAGATCTGACAAGTTTGATGTAAGGTGTCATGTGGCAATACATAATAGAGATGGGCAAAAAGCCATCCAGACCATACCACCCCCATCGCCTGATCTTTGTTGTTTCGTTTAGCAAGGGCAAGATGTATCCCCTGGCAGCTGTGATAACAGGTAGGTGATGGGAGCCTGTTGGGTGAAGAAAATGGTGATTGTTTATAAGACGAAAGGGAATCAGTTTAAGGAGGACTTCTCTTACATTCACCAGTAATAATCTCTGGATGGGTTTACCAAAAGAGGTAGTGGTCGCTCTATTTTAAGAATTTCTTTTCAGGTTAAACAAATCTGATTGTCTGGTAGGCAGTTGGGATTTAGTTCTGCCCGAAGGCTCCTTTCTCTCAATTAGGTTAAAGTTCAGGGTAAATAGAAAACTTAACCCAGATCTGAAATGTGCCTTAATTTCAAAAGTAACTCCCCAATTTAGATGTCCCTCCTGACAGGCAGAGAGATCAAAACCCAAGCTTTCTCAGAGCATCTGGTCCCCATGCCCCCGAGGCTGAGCTCCCCATCTGGGGCAGAGCAACCTCTTGTTTCTCTCTCTTTCTCACTGCCTCTTATCTCAGGGCTTGTTCCTTAGCCTTCATTCAGGTGAAACTCAAATATCTGAACCCATCCAGCCAATTTAGCAACTTTTGTGTAATTCCAGTTGAAGTTTCACTCTCATAAGGATGAGAAGGGAGCAGCGGGCACTTCTCACGCACCGGGAGAGTGAATCTCCTGATTAGCAGGGTTTCAGGCTCACATGAAACCTTCAAAAGGTTCTGCTGATGCCATCTTATCTACCAATTGCTAGATTCCAGGTAGCTAGATCCACATGAATTAATGACTTAAAATTATCTCTCAAATTTTAATCTTCTTATAAACATAAGCCTTTTGTCTGTTTGTAAGTGAGATCAGGTATATTTTGGCATGGATAAAGAATACCAGAGTGCCCTGGCTGGTTTGGCTCAGTGAATAGAGCGTGAGCCTGCAGACTGCAGGGTCCCCAGGTTCAATTCTAGTCAGAGGCACGTGCCTGGGTTGCAGGCTCAATCCCCAGTAGGAGACATGCAGGAGGCAACCGATGAGTGATTCTCTTTCATCATTAATGTTTCTGTCTCTCTCTCCTTTCCCCTTTCTCTCTAAAATCAATTTTAAAAAATCAAAAGAATACCAGAGTAGTTTCTAATGGTAAGGAAGGAGTAAGAGAAAATTAAGTTTTGAGGTGTGTGGGAGTGCCCTGAACAGAGGGAAAAAACAAACAAACAAACAAAAAAACAGTGTAGAAATAAAAGGGTTTTGGCTTAATTCTTCTTTGTATCCAGAGACAGCTCTGCAAATTCCACCCTAATGAACTAGTGCCTGGCCCCTAATCTCATAAAACCCTCCAAAGGGAAAATGTGTAGAAGGCAGAGCTGATTCCATCCCTTTTGATATTTGCCCCTGGGCCTACTTTGGAGGCTCTGAGAACACATGAATTAACATGAATCAGTGAAAGCATTCCAAAGTAGGCCTTTCCAATGACGAGCCAAGCCAGTTACCTTACAGCCTGTATATTTATTGAACAAATGCTACTAAAATACATTGGGTACGTGTCATGAGTGCATCAGTAAAGATCACACTGTTACAAAAGCCTGCATTTTCAGTACACAACTGCAACTACATAAATGCCACAGATGCAGAATACTGTTCTTGCTCTATTTACACAGCTGATAACCCTATTCTAACAAAGGAGGGAGAAGGGAAATACACGAGAACTCAGGCCAATGGGGGAGCAAGAGGAGAACGGAGTGCAGCGCATGCATCATTGATGTTTATCAGTCAGAAGCAGACAGTTCAGAACAGAGCCTACTCTGTCAAAGGAAGCGCTAAAAGACAGTTATATAAAAATTAAGGTGGGCTTTCAGACTGGCTAACGCAACAACATCCCATGAGTAGGTGGTATTTCTGATTATTTGTTTATCCATTCCATTGGGAGCAAGGACAAAAATGTAACATCTATACCTTGCTTATTAAAGAGTGTTCTATCTTTTATTTTATTTTTTTCACATTTTGCAAAGATACTTTTTCCGGCCTAATATTTGAGAAAGGTGTAATTTCCCTATTTCCACTCAAATGCCAGGTTTTTTTTTGGATTTTTTGAGGTCATTTATTAAAAAAAGAGTTTTCCCCTTCCCACCAAATATTCTTTCAAACAAAAAGAACCAAGAGAGACACCTAAAAACGCCTGTCCAATTATTGCTTTTCTTTCTCTAAGTTAGGCAGGCGAGGCTACCAAAATGAAGAGATTTGGTAAGTAGATTACAGTTTTGTGATTGCTCCCACTACAGGGACTTTGGGTCTGTGAGTGCCAGCCAGCGAGACGTGGTCTCTTACACTCTCTCTGGTAGCATTCACTCAACCTACAATGCTGAAGAAGAAAGCCACACTGAAGACACAAGGAAAACAGGTCAATCCAGTCTAAAGAACAACATTCAGGGAAACAGAGTACCAACACCTTCTTAGAACATGGAAATAAAAAATAACTCCATCAGAGCTACCTCGCCAAGGAGCATGTTGAAAGTCCAAAATAGCACCATTCATCAGTGTCTCAGGTCCTGTGGCAGCATCTCGGTCACTTACCACAAGGAAACAATGAGTTTCGAACTACTTCTATACATCAAAAGAGTACATGGATAAAATATAGAGATATACAGACAATTGATGAACATAAACTACTAGGCTTGTTACATCTAAATGAAAAAAAAAAAAAAAAAATGGGGACTCTCAGCCTCTGCAAGAAGCAGTCAGGAGCTGTATGAGTGACCAGGCAGGAGTGGACCGGTTGTGTGAGAGCAGTGGGAGTTTGAGTTGTGGAAGACGTCACCGTAGAGAACCAGGCCTGAAGGCCCACCTGTAAGGGTTGTAAACGTGGATTCACAGTGTGAAATTCTGAGCGTTTTCACTTGAGTCAGAAAGATTAAAAACTGGTTTGATGATATCTATTTGTCCACTGTAAAGTCTCTAAAGCAAGGCTCAGAGTCCCATAGTTTCTTCTTATACTTGATGATTTACACAGAAAAAAATCCCATATATGATACCATAACCTCATCAATACCCATACACCATACATAATACAAATGGAGGTGTTACGATTAAAAAGAGCGGAGGTAACTGATGCTTGGGGAGTGGAGTTCATTGCTGCCAAGTGGAGTCAGGGAGGCAGCCTCCGTCTCTTCGTTCTTCTTACGGTTCACTTCCTTTGGGACGGGAAGTCTTCCCTGAAAAGCAGGTGGGCCCAGACACAGAGGAACACACACAGAGAGACACACTTAGTCATACTTCTGAAACCATTTGGAAATTTTTGCCTTTTATCCTTGAACTCCCAATGTTTTGCAGAGTTTACACATTAAACACAGTTCACCTGAACGTAAATATTAGGTCTGTGGGGGTATGAAGTAATTACACACCAGCCACCTTGGCTTCAGCAGAAACAAGTGCTTCTCTAACGGCTTTGCTGGGCCACGTGGGAGGCAGCATTCCCCAAGAGTCAGGTTTCCAAGGGACAGTTTCTAGTGTCAGGTAGGGCCTGACATGAAGCTGGGTGAGAGGTGCTCACAGTGGTATTGAACAAACGAGTTCAATGGCTGTGGTGAAGTAGGGCAATCGTCTATTTCCTAATATATAATAAAAATACTTAAAAGCATATCACAGCATGCGCAAATGTAATTTATGTAAGGTCTATTCTATAAGCACTGGCACAATCCATGTGGGCCTTTGGTCAGAATCAGAATGAGGACCAGAGGTGGGCATGTTTGGGAGGAAACAGTGTGGGGTTCAGGGGGGAGGTGTTGCAGGAAAGAGGAGGATAACATGAAACCAAGAGTAGGCGAGAGAGAGAGAGCCAGTTAGTTGGGACTGACTGTGGCTATTCTAAGTCTCTCATCACAATTCCAATGAGTGAGATTTTTGTGTTTCTAAGATAATGAAACCACAATGAGCACCAGTGGGAAGGAGCTCTCCATAGCAACCAAACAGCACAGGACAGGACAGGGAACCCCATTTGCCATTGGATGATATAAAGTAGAGGTTCTGTCTACCACAAATACACTGTATGCTCTGATCAGATATGGAAGTAGTGATCTGACATGTTTCTCCTTTAGACAAACCATTGATTACTGGAGTTTTCTTTGGAAAAAAATTACCATTTTTGTCCTAAAAGATCTCCTCCCTCCCCTCTTTTTCCCCCTCAGGTCACATGTTCTAACAGGACATTTATAATAAGCTGATTTTACTGGATATAAGAACTTGAATTAAAGTGATAATCTTGCTTTGTGACTATAAATAATCCCTTTTCAATTTCTTAGAAGAATTCAGACATCAGAAACTTCCTAATAGCTTGAAACTGAATCAATGTTTTCATCAGCCCCTGGGTGAACTAAATGTCACAAATAATTCAACTTTTATAATTCATCTTATCCTTTTAAGATATCTTTTAGTTAGAGCATCATATTTGACTTTACCCAGTAACTCTCAGTCTTACTAACCTGTTACCTCCATGAGAAATACTTAACAAAATGAAATGAAGAGCTGAGTGGGATCTCGACAATTTGGGAAGAGGTTATTTCCAGGAAAAAAAGAATGTGAAGATGACTTCAGATGGGAATCTAAATTTTTACTGTTTTTCTCTCTTGTGAGGTTCCCAGACATTCATATCTTCATTTATTATTCATGTCTGAGAGCCCATTATGGCTTGATTACTCTATTAGATGTTAAGCCGACAAAGATTAAAAGAGAGACGAAAACAGCCCCTGCCCATCCTGCCCTTACCTGAACTGCTGTATGGGAGAAGGCCAAGCACAATGGGACAATGGCAAGGCAATGGCGTAGCCCATACAGGGCATATGTTACTGAGGCAGCCTGAGGGGCCATGACCCAACATGTCTGAGGGGAGAGGAGCTTCTGGGGAGATCAAGTGCTACCCATCTTCTCCTTGGAGGCCGGAATTTATTAGATTTCAATCGTTACTTCCTCTCCTTCATTAAAAAAGAGAAGGAGTCGTCTTCCTGCCCCCGCTGAAGGAATTGTAGGCTTCCATGGAAAGGGAAGAAGGCACTTTGAAGGGAGGACACAATGATGTCTTACTTCTCCATTTGTCAGGGTGTATAAAAATTCAGGGGAAAATAAGAATATCTTCTTCCATCATCCAGCACAGTGGTCTCTAGAGGATTGTGAACTGGAATAATCTAGAAGGCTGGAGGAGGGGAGTGAAATGTCCACTGGCTCCCACAGATTAGCTCTCCTGGATGCCCCTACCGCTGACCTACCTCAGGTAGGATGCCTTCTCTGATGATGACTGTCAGTACATGAATCTCCCAGTTACTCAATAATGTGAGTTGGATCAAGTGAGTCAAGACTTTTTTTTTTATGATTATGCAAAGATAGCTTTTCCAGAAGGAAACTGCTGAAAATAGGATAAATATATTATGCTTAAGATGCTATTCATATATTTAGAGAGGAAAGAAGTTAAAATTAACAGAAGACCTCACTGTGCCAACCTCTGAAGCATGCCTCATTGTAGGCAAAGCCTGGGCCTGGACTGGCCTAAGGAAAGGGAGGCACTATTGGCCTCATTGAGAAACTTGCCTAGTCTTGTCTCCTGGTTGCTGATACCAGCATCAAAGAGACATCTCTGGATGCCTGCATGGGGCAGAAACTAATGAAAAGGCTACACTCTCTCGCTCTTTCCATTATCATGCCTCATCCTCAGTTGCTCAGGGGAATATTGCCCTGGGCCGTCCTGATGAAGAACGTCTACAGCTACTCTGCTGATGGTGGTGAGATGGCGGTGAGGTGGCAGGCTAAAGGTGTGTTGTAAGTGAAGCTTCAGTGTTTTAGCTCGCTACCGCTCCAGCTCTACAAGATCAGCACATGTCTAGCTCAGACAGGGTCCTAGTCATGTTGCTCATCCACTTTCCTGCTCATTATTTAAACCTTGACCTTCAGAAATTCTCTGAAAAATTAAAAGTGATTTAGAAGTGCTTTCTTTCAGTGCAAACTGCCAGTTGACACAATCACTTCAAATTCTGGCTGCCAAGTGAAAGGTTGAGAATTGCTGAAACCACTTAGTGTAAATAAGCGAGTTTTCAAAATTGAAATATCAGTAAGAGCTGGGTAGCCCTCATCATTGGTCAGTTATACATATGAAACTTTTAAATTTTTATTTTTACTTTCAATGGACTTTATTTTTCTTTATTAGTTGCAATTTAGCAGGTCAGTGGTAAAAAGTTACAATCCTCTTGCTTATGTGATATTTACCCTAACAGGCAAAGTCCAAAGGTATCTATAGTAAAAACTAGTAAATTTTTAAAAAATGTTTGTGTTGGATTTTCCCCCCAGAAATGGGGATAAAATCTAAAATGTACATTTTACATTTTTTTTAAAGCAAAGAATTGTCACATCTAAGATGTAAACACAATGAAAGCATTTTACAGAACATATTTTAGGCCTAAAAATTAAAAGAAATAAAGATAACAGTTTTTTTTAATGTGCTTTGTGTTTTATTTCCCAGGTAATCTTATCAAACATTCAGGCATTATTACCAGACAAAACTGTCATCATCTTATCCTTTTAAGATATCTTTTAGTTTGAGCATCATATTTGACTTTACCCAGGAAGAGAACAAATTAAAAATCTGTAAAATGTACATGATTCCATGATTATTAAATGAAAATTTGCTTTGGGCTTGTCAAGAAAGGAAGATAATATCAAATTTAAAAGTCACCGGAATTTAGGATATGATTTTTTTAGGATACATTATTTCTAAGGTCATAATAGTATCAGATAAGTGAATTAACATAGTTGACTATATTGGATATTAAAATGAAAAATGAATAAATCTGATTTTTAAAATTGCTTCTACATTTTAAAATATTAACAAAATAGCCGAGACCGGTTTGGCTCAGTGGATAGAGCGTCGGACTGAGGACTGAAGGGTCTGGGTTCGATTCCGGCAAGGGCATGTACCTTGGCTGCGGGCACATCCCCAGTAGGGGGCGTGCAAGAGGCAGCTTATCGATGTCTCTCTCCCATCGATGCTTCTGACTTTCTATCCCTCTCCCTTCTGCTCTGTAAAAAAATCAATAAAATATATTTAAAAAATATTAACAAAATAGCAGCTTAAGGATCTTACCTTCAGAAGCCTTCCCTCCATTTCCTTCTTTGAAAATGGTTCTTGGCTGACCCAGACAGAAAGCTCTGGGTAATAACCCTGTAGGAGACGTAAGAGCACACACATTTAAATTCAGAACAGGATCCACTCTGAAATCACCAGCGATCAGTTTAATAAGCTCAATCCTTCTCCAGGATCACTTACTTCCCCACTGCAACTTGAAAGTGCTGGGGAAGCCCTTCACCTCTTTCAGACTGTTAGTGTGCTTCTGCATGTTTGCTGCACTCCGGAGAGTTTTAGCTCCATGTCTTGCAAGGCTAGGTCCAATAGAGCAGATATTGATCACTGTCACTTTAACACACCAAGTGGCAGCTTCGTGGCACGACTGGCTGAGCAAACTAAGGCACTGGGGTGGCCTAACTTTCAACACAGCTTATGATAGGAATCCCTACAAAGCCCCATATTTATGAGATAATGTGCCACGCACCCATCACACACTGTTAGGAGCTATCCTGATCATTTTTTAGAAGGAGAGGAAGAAGCAGCCTGCATTCTCCCAGGTCCATGTAGCCACTAACAACACCCTGCCCAGCTTCTTGAAAATAGCAAAGTATCTGAGCGAGAGGGGCAGGGAGATGGGCAACATTCCCATGAATGATATAGAGAATACTAGTTATGAATTTGGGGGGTGGGGGCAGGGATGGGATGAGGTGAAGAGAGTGAGTCAGACTGAGTAACTCTAAATACATACACGAGGGTTATTATCGTAAGAAGTTTGCTGGCCAGCTGTTCTCCATCTCTAATAAAGACAGGGGTCAGGGATTAGGATTTAAATTACAACTACAGATTTAGGTCAGCTATTAGAAAGAACTTAGCAGAGGAAAAAATGTAAAACCTACTTAAAAATTTAGAAACAGAATTTAACAACCTAACTCAGAGCTAATTCACAATGGATATAGGATCTTCTTAAAGGGAGGGGAAGGAACTAGATAAGATTTCCTCCAGATCTGATTCTCTAAATGCTGCAAATAAGCCTTACATTTAATAAATAATATTAAGAATCACATGGCATTAGTAAGTTAACAGACTTACATGCAGTTTTTGTGGTAGCCCAGTGGTCGCAAACCGCGGCTAGCTCTGTTGACTAATGAGTTTGCCAACCACTGCACTATCCCGATGCTCTTGAATGATCCCAGAATGCAAATTGCTACCAACTCTCTTTCAAAAATCACAGTCCACAGCCAACACATACATTTTGGTCTTAACCAGCTGAGAGCTCATCCTGTAGGAACTGGGCCTATTTTCTGACTTGGCACTGGGTTTGCTTTCCGGGCCATGTGTTTTCCCCAAACCCAAACTCCTTCCTCTTGCTCAGCTTTCGAGGCTTTGACCAGCTCCTTCTGGGAGAATTCTACCACCTGCCTTGATTAGGGCAGACAGCCACCCTCATATGACCTTTAACCAGGAATGGGGGAAGAAAACATGCTTTTTAAAGGCTTAAAACAAGTCACAGCACACAAAATCCCAGTTTGGGTTGAATTTTAGAAGACCTAAGTTAGGATCAACCATCAGTTCACTTATTATAAATTGGTATAAAATTATTACATTTCTACATTACTACTTTTAAAAACATGCTTTAAGTACCACTGAAAATACTACACATGAGTAATAAAGTTTCACTGCAAACCAAACATGTTGATAAAAACACATGTCAAAATTCAGTAGGCACATGGATGCAATGAAAAGCAAATTCAAGTAAATGTTTTATCTGTGTTCTTGTGATTTTCTGTAATATTCTACGTTTACAAAATCATACTGCTTTAGCATTTAACTTCTAGGTTCAAAGCCTCAATAGTAAAGCCACGTAAGTCTGATTTGTAGGAAAAAAATAGTTGGCCTCTCAGAAATTATCATACTTATTCTTACAATTTATTTCCCCCAAGAACTTGCCTTTTTAAAAAGAAAAAAGTCTGTGATTTGTTTGGCCAAAGAATTCAGGAACACCAGTATTTGATAGCAAAACCTGTGACTGAGCAAACCTCCCCACCTACCTCAAATTTGTTCTTTTGAAACATTAATTTAGCCACAGACTTGCCAAGGGTATTTCTAATTAGGCATATTTTAGTGTTTGAATCATACAGTAATCTGCATCCTTTAGGAAAAATAAGGGTCATTTTGGCCTTGAGGTAAATTCTTTGTCTCCTTCAGCATCAGAACCTTAAGCTCAAAGTGAAAGAGGGGTCTGTTACCTCCTGAAAACCTGTTTGCCTGGTCTCTTAAGAACTGAGCATCTCCCTGGACATGGTATCTAAAGGAGATACTAAACTTCCTTTTTAGATTTAGGGAAAAGATTTATTGGAAATATATGCCCCTTACATTACAGCTTTGTTCCTTCTTATACCAGTGGTGTCTTGAAACTTTAACATGAAAGAGTTCAGAGGAAAGATCTAT
Source organism: Antrozous pallidus (assembly GCA_027563665.1). Taxonomy (NCBI): domain Eukaryota; kingdom Metazoa; phylum Chordata; class Mammalia; order Chiroptera; family Vespertilionidae; genus Antrozous; species Antrozous pallidus. The sequence continues at coordinate 69,130,246 of CM050512.1, forward strand.
GACGATTACTACCCTTGCTCTCAAATAATTCAAAATACCTTTGTCATGCATGCATTCACCATGAGTTTGTGAATCACCTGCAATAGTTGGACACTGCTAGATTCTAGGAATTGCAATAGAGAATCTAGTTTTTGCTTTTTAGTTCAAATAGCCAGCAGAGGTGACAGACCTTCTAAAAGATCATTTGAAAAAATGTGTACTATGGGCTGAATTTCATACCCCCAAACCCCAGATTTAAATGTGTAAGTCCTAACCCCAGCTACTTCAGAATGTGACTATATTTGCAGATAGAGTTTTTAAAGAGGTCATTATGGAGGGCCTAATCCAATGACTGTCCTCATAAAGGAGAGAATGACACACACACACACAGAGGGAAGGTGATAGGAAGACAAGGGGAGAAAAGGACCATCTAGCTACAGGACAAGTCTCAGAAGAAATGAACCCTGCCAACACCTTCATCTCAGACTTCTAGACTCCAGAATTGTGAGAAAATAGATTTCTGCTTAGCCATCTAGTCTGTGGTGCTTTGTTTTGACAGCCCTAGCAAACTCATACAGTGCTTTAAGTACAATTTTTAAAAAAGTATAGGTCATGTCAAACGTACCAGCTGTTGGAACATGTATCAACAGACTAAAAACAAACAAACACAACCAATATTTAGCAAAACACGGTGTCAACAGAGGAAATGTGGGTGGCAGTGAGCAGATCTGGAAGCAACTCCTCACGCTGCGACTCCATGGCTGCTGTGTCCTGTGTTTTACCTGGTTCAGAATATTAGGAGTTGACACGACCCTGTGATAACGACTGCTGAGTACTGAGACCGCGTGGGTCAGAAACACGGAGACAAGTTTGTCTGTCTGAGTCCTCCTGTGCTTGCTGGACCCCAAAGCTGTTGGTTCTTCTTGGTCAACTGATGCTCCGAAGGCAGACAGATGGCTTAAACTATATTCCATTCATTCAGTTTTTTTGGATTCAAGTTTGTATTTTTTCATGAAGAGCAATTAAACTAACTTTTTTCTTTTTTTAACTTTACTGAACTCTCTCTCTTTATGGTGGTGGCATGCGTCTCAGAAATGTAAGTCATCTGGGGAATCCACATGAGAATATCTCAAAACTGTTGTTTCATTAAATAAGTAAGCCAAAGTGTGCCTTGATTTTCCCAAGAGAAGTATCCTTTTCAAAGTGTCTCCCATCTATAGATAAGCAACTATTTGTTCTTGCTCAAGTAAAATCCTCAAAACCCTCTAGAACAGCAATTATCAAGCAGTGTGTTGCAAGAATTTTTAAAACATGCAATGCCTGACTGTTTAGTCAGGGTTACTGACCTCCTTTCTCTTAGACTGTCAAATAAAAAAAAACAGCCAACACAACCATAGCTGTCTGGTGTGATTGAAACAAAATTATAGCTATTTTTTTGTCAGATCGGCAAAAAATGTATTTTTTGTGTGTGCTGCAGAATTTAGTAATCAGATTCTGTGTGCCATGAGATGAAAAGGGTTGAAAATCGTTGCTCCGAGAAGACTGTTCTTATGGAAGAAATCAGAGAAGCAAGTTTACATTCACAATTAAGAAAACATTGTGAAAACATAGAAGGGAAGGAAAATTTTGTTGTTTTATGTTGAAGAACATGCAAAGGTTTTGCTTAAATTCTGGGAAAGTTTGAGTATTTATGCTTGCCACTAAATATATTAGTTAATGCACCTTTTTCTACAATGCTACATTTATGTCACTAATGACTACATTTAAAAACAACAGAAATGACATGAAAAAAAAACCCACATGATTTTAAATACACTAATCATGATAGGTATGTATTTAAATATCCATGAGTAATTCTTAGGTAAAAGTAATTTTTTGCTTTCAAGTATATTGAACATATTAAACCCATAACATATTTAGATATAGTTTAATGGTGAGAATCTTACTGATTCTCTTAAATGTATGTGATGGTTGGATACCTAAGTTTCCACTGTGTGTCCCAGCATACAAGTTGAGAACACAATGCCCACAGTTTTTGCCTTTTTAAATCTTTCAAAGCTTGTTTTCCTCTCTGGATGATGCAACATAAAAATAATTTCATTTTTTAAGACTATAAGGTAATTGGGAGGCAATGATCATGACTTGGTAGCCAAATTATAAAAAATAAAATGTAGAGAGAATCAGAGAGTACTCCTAAAAGGTCCTAAAAATGTTATCCTTTGAGTTATTTCTTAATCTCTTTTAAGCTTTTCATTTCAAAACTTTATTTTCTAATAGCATGGTCCACATAAAGGATCAATCTAATTGACATGTCTTATCACTTCTCTACTGCAAGTAAAATTTGAATGATATCTAATTCTAAATTTTATTTTCCTCTACTTACTGTCTTTGTCACTATTCCTACGGGATACTGTTACAGGATCTTCAAGGGTACGTTCATAGCTTTATTCATAACTTAAATACACCACACACATATATGTTGGTTAACATGCTGTCTCAGAGCCTGCAAAGATGCTGCATGGTTTAATTGTTAATGACCATAATTATATATTTTCTCCTTGAAGGTCTATGTGCTCAAAAGAATACACACACACAGCCCTTTTATGTCTTAACAAAGATAGGTGCCCACCCAGGTAATTAGGAAAGCAGACTAGGGCAGCAGGTGTCCAACCTGCATAATTAATTCTTTGAGCAGCAAAGAAGTTTATTTCATAATCAGTCTGCCAATTAAACAGTGTGTGTGTGTGTATCTGCATGTGTACATGCTCTATTCTGCCTAATTGGCTCAGAGGTTGTGGAACCTAGTACTGCAGTAAAGGGGAAATTACATGCGCACACGCACACTTCATTTCCACAAACATCCTTTGAAGTGGCGCTCTTAGGAATCTCCCTCAAAAGCCACTCTGTGCCCAGGTGTTACTGGTCATGTGAGAAGGCAGGATGTAAGCTAAAACCATAAATGAGGTACAGGGATCATTTTCTCTGAACAGCATTGCATCAACGGTGAGAGGGGCCAAAAGATGATGCACTGTCTCTCTGGAGACCAGACTTAGAGACCTGCCTAACCCTGTGTGTGTTGCTTGAAGATGAAGCACACAGTGGAGGAAATGCATTGTCACCAGAAGACGAAGGATGAACCGGCAGAACACTGAGCCATTCTGGACATTCTGGAAAGCAAAGTCAAAGTGTTACTTGTACCCATGTTGGCAAACATTCTGGTACGGAAACTAAGTGAAACATGCAGAGACCTAAATACATACACACACACACACACTCACACACAGGAGCTGGCTGTGGTGACAATGGTAATTACGGAGAAAGCATTACAAAACGTTCTCAGCCATGAATGTCCTCTTTTAGGGCAGCGCTGTAATACGACATGCGCTGACATTCTCCGCTTTTCCAGGGCCTGACAAGCTCTCAACCAGCAGAAATGGGGGAAAGAGACAACACAGTTCAAGGAAGAAGATGGTGATCACTCACAGACTGCTTAAGCCCGCTGGCATGAGCTTGGCTTTGGGTGCAGATGTCCACCATGGGCACAGAAAATATCCCTTTTAAAAATATTGCACAGCAGATTATGTTACTGTCCAACAACACAGGTCAGATGTGGGTGTCTGAAACAAGCTGTGTAAACTTAAATACTGGAATCCTCTAAACCCACACTGCTTGTGGGAGGCCACGGGGGGAGGCCGCTGATGAATTTGTGGGAACCCAACAGCTGTAGGATTTTATTTCTAAATTTCAACGAGACAGAGAAAGGAAAAGGAAATCTCCTGGCAACAAAACGAAAGTGTTTACATGTGAAATTAATTGTCAGCACAAAGCGCTTTCAGAGTCACTCTGTTCCACGATGTAATACTCGGCTTGTGTGGCTGCTGAGTCTTTTAAAATTTGATTTCTAAGAATAATAGCAGAGACTTTCAAGAAAAACAATGAATCAAGTCGGGAGCAAGCCACGGAAGGTTAACAACATTGCCTAACTTTGCTTTTTCACCACTATTTAAAACAGCTCGTTGGGTGAGTTTTGGGGGCTTTGGTGTGTGGGGGTCAGGACAGGGTGCAGCAGCCACCGGTAATTCGAGCACGGTGAACAGGTTAGCAGCAAGCAACTGTGTTGAGCAAACTTCTCTCATCCCAGCCTCATTCCTTTCCAAGAGGAACATGCTTAGCACAAAGCAATCCACCTAAAGACTCCATAAATCCAAAAAAGGGAGTTACTGATCGAGGAATTCTCAGATTTCTGCCAAGACTCCCTCCCCTGGGCTGGAGGTCAGCCGGGTACAGTAACAGAGCCAAACTGTGGACTGGACTCCAGGAATCAAGTTCACACTTCAAATCTGGACTTTTAAATGGGCGACTTTTTCTTTTCAGTGCTGAAGACAAAACAAAGCACAAAGAGCTGATAACAGCCCAAAGCAAACCAGGAGCAAAAGTACAAGAGTAAGGCTCGGAAGCCAATCTCATAAGGGATATCTAAGAAAAGATGTTTTAAACAAAGAGGGGAAAAAAATACAGCAATTTTTTAAAGCCCTGTTTTGAGATTAAGCAGTTTGTGAATGAACAATAAAAAGTAAAGGCCATGAAACAAGATATTTGCTCTTTTCAGCAGAAAAAGTAAATACTGGCCTTTGTTAACTAGCAGGGAAATAAAAAAGGCCCCTCAAGCATTTAATCAGAGCATAAGCTTTTCCTGCCTTCATGACCTCACCAAATATGTTAATAAAATCTTCTACCTCTCTGGAGTGAAACCAGGGTAAATATTTACTTAACACATCTGAGTTCTAAGTCTGGACCACCTTACTCCCTTACACAAATTGGTTTTTATTTGTAATCAAGAATTTAAAAACACTACATTTTGTGATGTTTTTTCTACCTTTAAGATAAAAGAAGAAAAAAACTATATTGTGCCCTCATACAACAAACTGCACTTCTAATTTTTGAACTGTATATTCTTTGCCACAGATGAGAAGAACGCTGTTGATACCCTTTCCAATACTAGATGTCTGGAGATAGCAGGACTTTTTCCAAGCACATTCCAAGGTTAATACGAAACACCTAGACTTGCTTTTATTAGCTGGTTTGAATAATTTTCGGTATGCTGGGTTTCACTTACAAATAAATAGTTGTAAGAAGCCTAATTTCTACTCACCAAGAATACTAGGTTTTCTTTCCTCTTGTCCTAAAATGACTGCGCTAACCTAACTATTAAAATCTTATGAAAAATTTTCCTCACAACATGGAAAAATACAAGTCTTCAAAAATCAGATTTCTTTTGTTACAGTCCTCAATCAAAGGCTAGTGAGATATGTATAGACATACAGATTTGGGATTTTTCTTGATCTGAGTGAATGATGAGACAGCTGCTTTTGATAAGTTTGTGGACATTTCAAACATTCCTCTTGCAGACATGTGCAAGACTGAGCTTTCCAGAAAGTGTGCACTTTCTCCCAAAGTGCTTGTTCCAAAGGAAACGACTCACTCCTTCCATCAGCACTCCCTCTCCCCGGGCAGCTGCGACCGCCGCGACCCCCGCACATTCACCAGGTGTTCACAGCCCAGTGCTTCTCTCGAGCTGTCCTGGTCACCGAGAGACCCATCTCTGCAGCAACAAGCAGAATCCCAACAGATACCCAAATTCCGACCAAAAGTGGTCATTGTGAACTGAACAATAAAGATAAAAAAAAAAAGTGGTCATTGTGGAAGAGTGTATTCGAAATGGGTTTAAATCAGGGTCTTGGTTGTTTCCTGAGAAGTTTGCCTTTAAAAGAAGAGAAAATATTTCCAGATCTGTACCCCCATGCTCCAAGTACTCAGGTCAAAGTGGCCACTAGAAGGTTTCCCATAACCTATTCTCCAAGAAAACTGGCAAAAACTAAAAATACAAGAGGAACGGAGTAAGATTAGGATGGATGTACCCCTGTACACCATCTGGATTTTCAACGCCACTGGGTGGAGCATGGTCTGATTCAGTAGGAAGGCTTCTTTTGCTCCAATAAGGACTCAGCCCGCCAGTACCATGGGAAGCAGAAAAGACCTAAATGGTGGCTACCAACCCAAATCAGTAAGATGTTTCAGGGCTGGAAGTCATGGAGGAAACAAATATCTCAAGAGTTTTGAAGATTACTACAAACGGCATGCCAAATTGTGGGGCTAAATTCCCTGGAAAGGGACTCATAGCCTCTAACTGACATGAAAAAAAGAGAAATGGAAACTCAGACCTTCATTCCAAGTCCTGACTGCATTCTCCAACAGAATAATTCTACTCACGTTTTTATCTCTCTTCCATCGTAAACCAATCATCAGAACTGTATTTCTCCAAAGGAAGAGAACTATGAACAGTACACGGAACTTGTTCAAACCCACATAGGCAGAGTATGTAAATTTGGGAGCCACAGTTTTCTATGGAAATGAATATAGAGTTCATCATAATGTTTTTTGTTGTTGTTGTTTACTTCTAAATTTTAGGCATGTTTTCCAGATGTCCTCATTTAATCCTCACAGTGCTATTTCAAAAGTGAAATGCATCAATATATTAAAAATGCTAGCAACAGGGCCAGGCACATGAGCAACTGGATCTGGGCAAGCGATCACTGTCATTATCCTCACAATTCTACAGATGAGCCTGTCCAAGGTCACAAAACCAAGGAAATGGGAAGACAGGCTGCGAGCACGGCCTCTCCTCTCACAGAAGGCAGTCCCTCAATACCCATCTTCTCTGCCATTTCCCCAAAGCCATCTGGAATGGTGCCACAGGCCTCCTCGTGCTGGAGCCTGTTCCAATCCCCCAAGTAGGTGTTGAGCATCTCTGCTTGGTGCCCTTGTGATGAAATTTAGGTGGATTTCTGACACCTACTGTCAAGAGTAATTTTCTTAAGAACATATGTTGCTCTACTACCCATGTTTCTGATAAATTAGCTGCCCTTCAAAAATAACTTATCTTTAAAATATAGGACTGTTTGAGGACACAGAGGGTTTGTAGCACAATATTTATATCTGGTAATCACTGCAGCTAATTATAAAGGGCATTTGCTAAGAAACAAATTGTTTTAATATGACCTGCAAATAAACTCTCAAACAACCTCTTAGATGGCCTAGCAATGGACAATCTAATTCAGAATATCTTTCTTTCATCAGATGCATCTGAAATCATGTTGGCTATAAGTTTGCTTTTCAAATTCTTAGCCAATTAAAAAACAAACTGCTTAGAGGACATTAAAATCTTATTGTTATCAATGATCTGCAGATATACAAACTATACACTACATAAAAATATAAGGTGCTCCAAGTTGAAGACGAAGAACTTATTAGACCAGAGAGGCAGCGTGTAAACTACTAAGAATGGTGACTTGGAATGAAAAACAAATTTAACCTGACTCCATTTGGAAACTTTTAATCAATGCGGCAGAAACACAGATAGTTCTAAATTGTGGTGTTCCTCTGGCTTGGTACAAACAACATGAGAACACCTGATCAATTTAGTAAAAATTCACATGATCAGGTGAATTATTTTTGTGATGCTAATTAACAAATTTAATTGAATTTCTGATTGAATTGATTAGGACAGTATAGACAGTTGAGTTTCATATAATAAAATTAAAGTTTAAAAGGCAGTCCTCATTAAAAAAGGGATAGGCTTAATGAAGATGAAATGAAAAGATGCGGAGACTTGGCTCCCAGATCTTGGTAACAAGATCAGAACAATTTAAGATTCTATTATCGAGAAGTGAGCAAAATATCCAAGGCCAGGGTCATTTCATGATACATCATTAGACCCAAAGCTCCACAGTGCAGCATGAAATGGAGACTCAGTTCTGGGTCAGAGCATACAGGCTTCGGAAACAGTCAAATCTTGGTCATTAAAGATCGAAACTATGGAGAAGGGATCAGAGAAGATGTGGGCAGAATTTCTGATGCTGTATTAACTGAATTGGTTGGGTATAAAATCTCATTTGTCCAATAAATGAAGCAATAAATACCTACTAAGTACTTACTTTCTGCAACATACCGAATATTTGGTAGGTAGTTTTCAATCCTATACAATGAACATCTTATTAAAGAATATGTCCCATTAGTTTGAGCTAGAGGTACTAAAGTAGCAAAGAAAACACATTAAGAAAACTTTTTAGAACTAAGCCACCAAATCCAGGGACATCTATTTGGGAAAGTAGTTGAGCTAGTTAATTCATCTTTTCAAATTCTAAATCTCTTACTCATACAACTATCGTCCTTGATTTTGCCCGTTTCAAATAGTGGGTCCATTTCCTGCACAGTATTCATTCTTCCAGCCGGTATTATACCCCTAAAATGCAGCAAGGACTAGACTAAGTGTTCAACCATGTGCTACTACATGCACATGCACGCACACAGACACACTGAGATTCAGCAATCACCTGGCAAATTGCAAAGAACAGACTTTGAAGTCATGGCCCAAATAGGGTTTAGGGTAACTTTCTCTGCCATGACACTGTGAAGGGAAATAAACAGTATGTCTTCAGAAGGTGCCCTATTTTTCTGTGTATAAGATGCCCCCACTTTTTCAACGCAAAATTAAGACATCAATATTTTAAACATTTTGCTGGTTTTCCTCTTAAGGCCTTCTTCTTTTGTGGCATCTTAAGGACTTGCTCTTCCTGTTTTCTCCACCATCTGATCATACGCTCAGTGGGAGAAGGTCCAAATTGTCTCTCTGCAGCTCTATTCCCATAGCTGATTACATTCTATTTGAATTTTGCAGAGTAAGACAATTGCTTACCAGTATTTATCTTTTTATTTTTTGATATCTTTATAGGTTCAGAACACTCCTGTCCTTGTTGCATCTGTGCACGCTCTACCTCCACCTCCAATTAAGGCATCAGCTGACATCAGTAAGGCTCGTGATTAGAGGAAGCCTGTTTGACAAGGTATGGGCAGCTATGCATGGCATGGCTCTCTCCTTAGCTGACTTCCATGTACAAGAAGCCCCTCGATTTTCAGTCTAACTATTTTAGAAAAAAAATAGCATCTTATACATCCAAAAATAGGATACTTAGCAATAATCCCTTACTTGGGCTCATGTTTATAAGCATCTTACTCCGTATATTTTTATCCATCTACCTACTGACTATAGACCTTCCTTGACAGTTCTGAATGTTGACTGCAACATCTTCTCCTAATTTCTACTCTTTCCGGTCCAAGAATAGGTTCTGTGTCTGACACTGACTTCGTCTAATGAATATGTCCTCAAAATGTCTAGACCCATTTTAAGCACAACTTGTGTCAATTTCTCCTTGTTCAGCCACTGGACTGCAGTACTTTTCCCTGCTGGAATGGTATCAAACACAATTCAGACAGGAAGGCTGTTACCTGCCCTAGGCATCAAAGGACAGTGGTGTGTGATGGTGATCTGAGTAAGGGCTAAAGCGGAGAAGGGAGAAGAGCTAGAACTGGGCAACCATGCCAAAGCTTCCGTGCACATTATGAATCTCCCCCTTGTTTTAATTACTTATTAAATGGTCTGAGTCTCTGGCTCGTTTTTTTGTTTTTGTTTTTTTTTACTGGCAATGGCTATTCAGCTATTCTCCTTTCTTTCCAATCAATGGCTCTGGTTCCCCATTTTAGCTTAAAAAGGGCAAACAGACCTTCCTTTCATTGGCAACATTCTCCTATGTATCTCCTTCTCCTTTCTAACCATGAGTTATATTTGTATTTTAGTCTATGAAAGTAAGGATGAACACTGAAAAAGCAGTCTAACATCAAGGGTTTAAAACCATCTCCAGCTAGATAATCATAATGCTTTTAAGGCAAAAAGCTTAGATTGAAAACCATTCTAAGGTAATAACAGACAATAATTTTATTTATGAAGATTTCATTACCTTGTGAAACTGGAGTAGATTTTGCTCTATGGTCATGAATACCTCAATCAGATTACTGAGACCAACTGCGGAACTGCTGGGAAAACACCATTAATAACCTCGTGCATAATGGTGCCCCACAGCCAAGGTCTTGGATGTGTGAATCTACTCTAAAACGAGATTCCTCTTTCAGCAGACCAGACCAAGCTAAGTGTGTGGACTCTCTCAGGACATCTTCTACCTAAGCAAGTGTTAAAGAAGGGAGCACTGAATTTAGAAGTTGTTTTAGTAGTGTACTTAGATTTCACTTAGTTCTTCTCCCCGCCAACCCCCCCCCCCCACCACCACCACCATACCGCCCTAACATTGAGCCTTCTGAAGTGTTCAGTGAGAAGGACTTTTTAGTAGTAAATGCAAAATCTGTGTGTATCTATATATTTCATAATCTGAACGGTCTCAACTCTGCAATGTGTTGGACAGTTACCAGTTATAAATCTCAAGGTGAGCCACCTGGTTCGGCTCCACACAGATCTTCGTGTATCCATGACCAGGAACTCATACAGTTACTCCACAGACATTTACTGACCATTAAGGATGTGCGGGATCCTGGATAGGTACGGGAGCAGCTATCAGGCTGGCTCACCCGCACAGAATCTGTTCCAGGGTCCTATTAAACCAGGCCAATGAAAGCTAGGGTTTCCTACCACTTTGTAGAAAGAAAAGGCCAATCAACTAGCTTTCCCTTTCAATAATGACACTTCTCCACACCAAAATTCACCATCCTGGTAATAGAGGCAAAAGAAAAGAATGAGGCATCACAAACTCCATTGCTACCAAAGAGAGCATGCTCAATTACTAGGGGTCAATTTTCTGATTTCAAGTTTCCAATCTTGGAAGGTGGAAAAAAGCTGCAGCTATAGGTAGAATGTTGGAAGTGTAATGAGTATACAGAGGAGCTTGAGATGCTTCCCATTGGATGTACTGGGGTGAGTTTCATAAAAGAGTTGTCATTTAAATTCGGTCCGGAAGAATAGCTTTATTTTGTCAAGAGGAGCATTCTTTCTAGGACTAAGCAGAGGCACAGAGGAGGGACTCCCGGGGCATATTAGAATAACAAGTGGCTGCTTCCTCAAAGAAAATATATTCCATCCTGGCTGGAAATACAGTATTAGTTCACACAGTTCCTGGAGTGGCTGCCCAGCACCCCCTCCCTACACCCCCCCCCCCCAAAAAAAATTAAATTTCTGGAGGTCTAAACACAGAAGTTGGGGAAAAAAATTGTTTGAAGGTATGAAGTGGGAGTAAGCAGAAAGAATTCAAGGAGCAATGCTTATCTATGTCACTTTTATTGAGAGACTCGGTGAGAAGTCAACCTCATCTGAAGGGGCTAAAAGAGCGAGCAAAATCATTTCATGTTGAAAATCTTGGAGCTGATGCATTCTAAGGCAGGAGTCTGCGCTCTATCCAGAAATTTCAGGGGAAAAAATCCTTCTTGTTTTTGGCTTTCCCCAAATTTTGCGTATCATGCAATGGGATTCCCTTTAGATGGTCACCAGACTACTGACTAAATTACTAACAGCCTGTAGGCCTCAAATTGTAAACAATTTCATTATGATGGTGTAAGTGTTGGCTTGAATCTTGAAAAAGTATGTCTGGCTACTCAGGAAGAAGTGGAAGGAGAGAGAACCAGCTGGGTACATGTGGCTACACCCAGCTAGCCTCCCAGAAGGGAGACACGGGGCTGCAGCAACACCCTCTCTGGCCAAGCAGACACCTCTGCATTGCTGGGACTTGCCAATGGAAGTGCTGCCACTTCCACAAAAGAAAAAAGTTAAGTGCGCTCCTTTCTTCCTCCCCAAGTCCTTCTTCCAGGGGGCCTTCCTTCTCTCCACCACTCCAGCCAGGCCCAAAGCCAGAGAGACGCAACAAAGTAATAAAGTTAGTTTACATTTAACCTGAAAATGTATGTGTGTGCGCTCCCTTCTGTTGGGCACAATCAAAAGGCAAAGACCTTGACCCAGTGAGAGCTTCTGGCCATGTCTTAGATGCCTGCTCAGCAGTTTCCTATGGCTCAGCTCATCAAGTCCTGACTTCTAGGTCTAGTATGTGAGCTCTGTCCTTGATAGCAAATAGGCCCTAAGTGGACAAGGACATTCCCTACTGCAGTAAAAATGCCTTATGCTCACTCTCACAAGCAAACTTTCTAATGGGTTCCATTTTTCTAGAATATGATTCTCTCTTATCTAAATCTACCCACATACCCTCAATTTTTCAGTCACTCAATATTTATTAAGGACTGGCACTAAGCTCTAGGAATAGAAAGCTTAAGAAGGCATATCACACATTCTCAAGGAGCAAATAGCGCACTTCTAGGTTTCAAATTCTGTGCCAACTCCAACTGGTTGCTAATGATACACTATACTGAAGATTTTGAAATCATCTTCAGGCTGAATAATAATAATAATGATTGTCAGGGTTGATTAGCAACGTCTGCCACAGGTGTAGCAGGAGTTAATGGTGACATGTAAGTCATATATTTGCCATCTCTGGGTCATGCTTAATTTCTACATCCTTAAAAGAAAAGTGCTCTACAATCTCCACTCCCCAGTCCTCAAGGACTCTTCTAGGTTATACCATATTACACTAAGTTTGTCATGCCTATTAGTCCCTTCCATATCTAAAATGACAACCCACTGAGGGCACAGAACAAATGGGCACTTTCTATAAAACAAAGAACTAAGCACAAATAAAATGCTTAAAAGAAAACAAACACACCTTGTCCACTTGACATGGGATCACACTCTTCTTGTCTCCTTAGTGCTTTCAGACATGGCATCTCTGTGTCCTTGGTACCATCTTCAAAATACCAGAGTCAGATTATTCTGGAAATACTAGTACGTAAGGACTTTACATTCCCCAGTACTGGGGTCCTTCTGGATCCCAGAGGGGACACTTGTGGCTGCAGGAAAAGTTGCTGTGAGCTTTGAGCACTGCAGCCGGATCAAACCTAGAGAGCCAGCATCTCACTAGGCTGCTCAGAGTGGCATTAAAAGCTGGTAAAGGTGAGCAATTGCAAGCCTCTCTTTTTTAGCAAGTGCTTCTATGGTTTAACCACAATTTTTTTCACTCCTGTTAATAAATTATGGAAAATAACGATGTTAAAACTAAAATAAATTCACATCAACTTCCCAGATTTTTAGAAGGTAGAGATACACATGACTTCTAGTTCGCCCATACTAAACATGATTAAGTCATTAATGATAAATATATATTATCATGCATAGACAAAATAGGTATTGATCTTCTAACATACATTTAATACTTTATTAAGCATTGTACATGAACCTTATAACCCCTCTTGATGCCTATAATTTAGGTAGTCAATGAAAGAACTGCATATGATCCAACCAACAAATAATTCAGGGAGGTATAATCTAATGTTATACCCAGGTTAATACCAAGTCACTGCTACTAATAACTGAGTTGATATTTAGAATTTGGTTGCAAGCCTAAATCTTTGCTAATGCTTAAATCCTAAATCATTAGAGCTGCTGATACTTGCCATGCATTAGAAAATCAATTTCAAAATCACTGCTATTTTTTAAACCACTGAGATGAGATATTCTTGAAGCTACCCTTAAATGCAAAATATGTCTAGAACTACCCTTGTTACATAAATTTAGACCCAATAAATCATATTTTCAACAGCCATAATTTCTACAGACATCGGCTAAAATTTATGGTTAACCTGCCTTCCAGTTCAAAGCAAAGGAGAAGTTTAAGATTGGAATCTTTTAATATATCTTGATCAACCAAGATGACAAGTCCAAGTGCATTCAATACATTTCCTGTGGTATATTCTAATTGGATTTGCTGATAAAATTTCTTTCTTCTAGTCTCTTTCTATAGAACAAAGGAATTATTCAAATAATTCAGGCAAATCCTTCCCACTTCTATATCACTCCTGCAACATTTTAAGTAACTAAAATGAATCAGACAAAATCAAGTAGGGCTTTTTTTAAAAAGCATAATTATTCAGATAATTATCTCAACCCTCCATTTCACTTTCCCTAGGAGGATAGGCCTTAAAAGACTTTCCAGCCAGAAACAGCATTAAGTAAAATATGTGCAAGACCAAGGAAGTTACAATATTTCACTCTAAGACTAATCTTTAGCCAGTCCAATGTAGATGAATATTTAATGTATGAAACTAGATATCTGGAGGTTACTCATATTTATATTTTAGAAGTCTATTTTCCCTATTTTAAAAGTATTCATCTTAGGATTTAAAATAAAGTGAATTACTTCAGTGTTTTTATGATGATCTGATTTACATACAAGTTTTTAAGAACTGTATTGGGTTAAAATAGAATGATACTTTGAATAGCTGTTTATTCAAAGATTTCTGCTAATTTACACCTTTTCCTGCCTGAAGTATCTATGCAGCTCAAAAGGAAGCTGGACTGAAGTTAAATCCAGATAGACCATCCCTGCTGTCCTAATTCCCCAAACAATTCCCAATTCTCCCTCCCCCTTACAGTGTGCTGAACAGCCTGGTAAAAGAGAAGATAGTACCATATAAAATTACCCTCCTAGGAACTCTTCAGCATCCCCACAATCAGGAATCATTGAGCAACTTGCAAATTTACATTCTAAAACCCACTGGCAAAGCTACAAATAGAACCACATCCCTCCTCAATCTTTGTCTTTTTCTTTAAACAGGCAAAACTTATGTTAGTGGAGAGATTATTCAAAGAGTCTACTTATAAACCCATGAATGCCACTTCACAGACTACAGAAAGCAGAGCTCTATGAACCATACAATGGAGTCAACTCATCTTTTCTAAAAGCTCAGCAACAGCCTTGAAGAGAACTTAAATTGTTCCAATTCCTAGGTCTCTGTTAAAACATAATGAGTCCATGCTTTATGCTACTATGAGTCCATGGCACACACATACTCAGTTTCCTGCACAGAGGGTAGGCATGTTGAAAATCAGAACTTAATCTTGACATTTTTCTAACTACTCAATAAAACCATCTATGCATTCTGAAGTATTTTCTTATCACTGACAGATCAAAAGCAGGTAACTTTAAAATAAAACACCTAAGTAAATACCAGGGACCCATACAAAACAGTCTTCCTGAGTTGCACAATCCCAGGTGCAATGTAATCTATGTAAGTGGCACCCCCTGGAGTTGTGCTTATAGGGTCCCATGCACAGCATACAATGTGATTGGTGCTTCTTACTGCTAACAAAGTGGTTGTATTTTTTTTTTTTTTAAAATGCAAAAAGCACTCATTCTAGGATTCATGAGTGAATCTTCAAATTGTTGTGAAACATCATTTTAGAGTATGTAAAATGTCTAGCTATCTTGAATTCTGGAGTTCTTTTATGGAAATGAGCCGATTAAAAATCTGTATTTGGAATAAGCCCTTTACTAAATGGGGTAAATACACTGGCTTTAGGTCCTCTATAGTGTTTTAAATTATGCAAATGGAATAACATGTTTAACAGAATGGGCGTTTTAAATTTTCTAGAGGTAGCCGGGTGTAAAATCTGCTTCCCAAGCAGTAGTTTCTATTGCATGTGGGCTAACTCTTTAAGTAAGTTGGTTACAGATCAGCAAAGTAATTTCAGCTTTAATCAAGGAAAGAATAAGTTCATTTTGCCAAAAACTGAATAAGCAGGGGAACAAAACACATCTAATATCAGTTTTTTTTAGAAACAAAATTGAAAAATTTTTTTGCATTAATATGTAGAGATTTTTAAGAGCTCTGACCTCCCAGGATGAGGGAATTGCTAGAAAGTTACTTGGAATCACCCACAGACAATAACAGTCGGTGGTTTCACTTCAGGCGATGGCTTGTGCCAAAAGGAACTGACATCTTGATGAAAGGATCACCAAAAAGCTGTAAGAATTTTTCCATGAGTGAAAATCCTTCCAAGAGCAACAAACTGTGATTTCTCATTCGGTGACCATACATAAATGACAACTGTAAGAAATTAGCAACATGCAACAATAATTCGAGTTTGCTCCTCTGCATTCAAATCATTCCAACTTTCATTCTCAGCTTTGGCTGACATGCTTGCTTCCCACAAAGCTCACTCCACTCACTGTTACAGAAACATGATATGTTTTGAGCTTGATCTATAGGGTTGTTTTGGCAGGGTCAGCGGTCAAATTTATGTTTAACCAAATGGGTCACCTGACAACCATCTATGGTTCTGGGATAAGGTGATGTGGCAAGTCCCAGGAAAATATAATTAGATAAACAAAAAAACTTTGCAGCAGTTTATTTTATTACCATCCTGATACTCTGGGACAATGGCTAATTAGGAATATAATATGAAGTTAGGAACTATCGGCACAAAAAAACCTTAAATGTTTAGTTATCTGCTCACCCCTTTTATTCCTCTACCCCAGGTCTTAATTTGATCATTATTAAAGTCTGACCAAGAACTATTTTATTTGGTGCTTTTGAAATCCACCTGTTGAAATGACAGGTGAGGCATACACAAAAAATAAAGCCTACTTGATAATAGGATTGAAACTGAACTCACTTAATTGCTTCTGATTCATTTTTCTCCTTGGAAGCTTATATTTGGGTTGTGCTCAAAGAAAACATCAAGTATATCAGATTCAATTTTGATTCATTAAATTCCGCCCTCGTTTAAAAGGAAAAACTAAAACTAAATTTGGAAAACACACATTCTAGGTGCCAAAGGGGTGTTTTAAAGAGTAAAACATCTGCAGGAGGACATGCTGTACTTATCTGAAAAGTTTCATGACATTTCTTCTTTTTTCCCCTCAATTCAACTTTTTTATCCAAAGAGGAAAATTTTCACAGAAAATAAATATACTTATTTAATGTGTATTTCATCTAATTCTTTAATCAGCCATCAAGCACTCAACTGCCTTCCCTGAAGATCATAATGCTTGTTAAAAGTAATTTCCCTTTCATTTAGGGGAGAACATATTTGACTTCTCAAAATGAGCATGTGTCTCTCATAAATCAATAAAAAACCAATGCTAATTATATTTGAGATACAGTAACAGAGTGCATTAATATGAAAGTCCATGTTCTTCATATATAATTGCTCATAAGAACAGCAGATACTGTAGCAATTTGACTAGCTGGACACAGACTCCCACTTTTGGGATATGCTCTGGCTGTCTCTAACATATGACCCACTGCTTTGTTTGAGCCCTGCTGTCAGCCTTTCCTTGCATGTCACAACACATCACTCTTCTTAACAGAACAGAACGGTTTCTGTTGTTCAAGTTAAATAAGCCTTCACTTCTGAAAAAGGAATTTCAGTTTTCTGTGATTGAAAATCAAAAGATCTAATTCGCCACATCCAATTCATATAATTACTGCACTGCAAAGCTCCCACATGCTGGAGATAGAACCTTGTAAAGGTCAGATGGGGTAGGAACAATGAAGGGCTGAGGCGGGGTGACGGTGGGTGGCTGGCATTTATATGGGATAAAGACGGAATGAGACTGAGAATCTCCTTGGATGACCAGTTCTTACCATTTTGAAAATCATAGCAGCCTTGGACTTGCCCCCTCCCTCTCTTCAGTCCAGGGAGACCAACCTGCAAAATATGTTTAAACACAGTAGACAAATCGCCTCACCACAGGTCAGCAAAAGAAGAATGCCTGTTTAGATGTTACGGACAAATCACCACTTTCTGTGGTTAAGATAAGTTATATGCAAATTACTGTTACTGCTGGGGCTTCTGAGCTTTGCAAGCTGTCTATAGGCTGAGATAGGGGACAAAGGAATCCTTGGTACCTGGCTTTGCAGAACCCTGGGCTATTCTTAGTGTTCGGTTCGTTTTTAAATTGCAGTTCAAAAGGTTTAGCAACTTAAAAGTAGAACCAAGCGATAAAAATAGATTGTTTTCTGGCTGCTCTTTGTTCCCAGACATACTACTGGCAGTATATTTGCAATCAAGACAGCAGAATAGGAATTAGCTTTCCACCGTGTACTGTGTAATGCCTCAGAGTGGATATTTTTGGACATGGCACTGCATTACATAACCTTCCGTGTTTAGGGGGGAAAAAAACTACATTGGGGGAAAAAGTCAGGAATATAGACTTCATGCCCTTCTCCCTAAACAAATCAACGTTAATGCACATACTGCAGTGATTTTCCTCCCAACCTTTAGGTCATCACAATACAATTCTTTTGTTAACGTAAGTTAGGACAAAAATTAAGATGAATGGAGAAACTAAAAGTTCTCCAAAAGGGTATCACAAGCTCTTAGAGTTTTCCTATGTTACCATACCTACATATAAATGCAAATCAGATTATCATCATTATCAATCAAAAAGCAGTCATCTATTCTTAAGCCACCCCTTCTTCCCCCAAAGTTCAACTGCTTTAAAATAAAATGCAGGAAAAAGGTGTTGGAAGATGGAATGCCTCCAAAGACCCTTGGCGGCCACAGCAGCGTTGAAAGAGTAATAAAAGTGTAAAGGTGGAAGGACACAAATTCATGTAATAAAAGGGGGCGGGGGTGCATGCCGCAAAGTGCATTCACTGCAAAGAAACAAAACAGTTTCCAACAATGCTTTAGGAGCAAGAATAACACACACACACACACAAAAAAATTAACCACACCAACAAGCAAAAGATTAAAAAATTAAAACACATAAAGCCCGCCCCTTCCCCAAAGAATTCTCCCTCTTGTGCTTTTTTTTTCTTAAGCGGAATTTAAATTCCAGCCTTTATGCAGCAGGTCCAAAAACACCAGAATTTCTCCAAGGTCCATGCTTCAGCTCTAAAATTTAGAGGGAAAGAAGCATGAACTCTGCAGGGTTGAAGGGTCCGGCTAAGAGTCAAGGCAAGAACATCGACACAAAAGAGAAAGCAGCGCTCCCGGCTGGCGATGGGAATGGCATATACTTACAGACAAAAGCCCCGCTCCCCGCGCGCTCTCTCCTCTCCACACCTGAAACACAAATGTGGATGAAAAGGGGCGTCATGCTAGAAAGACAGCTGGGGGAGGGGAGGGCAGGGGACGGGAGGGGGAGGGGAGGGGAGGGGAAGGGGTGGAGGAAAGGGAGGGAGGAGGGGGAAGGGGAAACAAAACCCAAACCGGCTGCACTTCCAAGTGCAGCCCTGGAGGAAGCTGGAGGGGAAGGTCTCCCTGCCTCGTGCTCTGTCTTCAAGAGTGTGTGTCTCTAAGAGTCTCTCTGCCGTCCCCGCGGCCAGTGCCAGCGAACAATGAGCTAATTCTGCCGGGGCTGGCGCCGCGCCAGCGCCCAGCCTTGCAGCCACGGTGCTGCCGCGGCGCAGCCAGACTGCTTACTCGGCAGGAATCGGCAGCTCGGGGCCCCGTCGGCGGGCGGCCAACGTGCGCGCACCCCGGGCCCCCGCACCCCGGCCCCCCGCCCGCGCGCCCGCCCGGCCGGCCCCGGGGACAAAGGGGCCCCCGCCGCTGGGCGCGCCAGCCCCGCCGCCCCGCCCCCGAGCACCGGCGCACACACCCGGCCCGGCCTCCCCCGCCCGCGGCGGGGCTTCTCCGCCTCGACGTGCGGTGGCTTTTCAGACAAATAAGGAGGTGGAGGAGGCGGTTTGGGGGCGCGCCAGGCGAGCAGGCGGCCGGGGCGCCGCACGGCCCGGCGAGCTGCCAGGGCCGCGGGGAGGCGGCGCGGCGGGTCCTGTAATAATAAACCTGCGGCAGAGGGCATCTGAGGGAAAGGGGACGGCCCCGGCGGCAGCCGCCGGCCCCGGGAGCCTGTCCCGAGCGGAGCAGAAAACCCAGAAGATGGTGCCGACGGTGACACACAGACACACGGCGCCGGGTGGGTCCCGCCGGCACGCGCGCCCCCCGCCCGGGGAAGCCCGGCCGCCCCCAGGCCGGGCCCGGGGGCGCTGTGGCTGCGCGCGCACACCCGGGCACGCGGGGCACACAGATGCACACACTCGGGGCACTCTGGTGCACAGACTGGGGAGCTGAGACAGTGTGATCAGCCCAACACACTTCCCGTGCCATTCCTTCTCCCCTGAACGAGGTAGCATGTTCTCCATTCCCTGCCCCGCTGAAAAAGTACTTTTTTTAAAAAAAATTGAGGATTGCTTTTTTAAAAAGTGCTTTGCGTTTTTCATTTTATTGAAGTCATCTTTCTTATTTAAAATATCGTTCATGGTAACGTGATAGCTCAAAATTTTGCCATGAACTGCCAACAAAACGGGATATTTTATAGTACCGGATGTTAAAGGGGAAGGTTATTTTCGAATTAAATTGCTTTGTCAAGAAAATATATATATATATATAAAGGATCATACTGTCTTCTAAATTTGACATCCACATTTTACTTCTAATCACTAAAAGCAATGTTTTCTATTATAACAGTCAAAAGAAAAGGGGTGGGGGAAAGAATTTACAAAAATATGTCTGTGGAATATCTTCTTTTTAGATTTTAGTATGGGGGGGGGGGAGCACAGAAATACCACATCGTACAAAGCAATATTTTACACTCTTGTAAAGAGTAAATTCTCTATAACCTTGTCTCTCGGACTGTCTCCTTTCACACTATGAAAGTCACTGCAGCAGCAAATGCATACTAGTCTGCTAGTGGGTATTATGTTTAAGGGTCCCACTAGGAGCTTCCCTGAATTAATCGAAAACATGACAGTCACTCCTTCCCCCACGACTCACACAAGCAGTTGCTGAGAACAAAGAAAAGGAATAAAACTTAAACTTCCCTAATGCCTTTGGGGCCAGAGTTCACCTGCAGGAAAATGATGAGGGAAGGTTCGGGTAGTAAGTAGGGTGGTGGAAGAGGGCAGAAGCTTTGGGCTGCTTCTGCAAGGGGTCAAGGGCACCTCAATATTGAGATCTTTGTCATTCGCCTCAGTTGGACTTGAAAAGAAACCTGAGAGGGCACTGCCACATGGACCAAAAATCTATCCCAAGAGGTTATAGTCAAAAGTTGCTTCTTCAATAACCTCTCTCTCTCTCTCTCTCTCTCTCTCTCTCTCTCTCTCTCTCTCTCTCTCCTCCCCCCCCTCTATCTCTCTCTCTCTCTCTCTCTCTCTCTCTCACACACACACACACACACACACACAAACTTCAGTGTTTATGTAAAAGTTACCTAACCTTAGATGTCCTTTCAAAACGGAAATTTTGGATTTATTATATGTTGATATTTCTTCATTGCAACCACAGACATTTAGATGACATAGATTTTTAAAAATAAGTTTTTTTATTTATTTCAGAGAGAAGACGGGAAAAGGGGAGTAGAAACATCAGTGCTGAGAGAGAATCATCTATCCACTGCCCTCCTGCACACTCCCTTCTGGGGATCAAACCCGCAACCCGGGCATGTACCCTGACCAGGAATCAAACCATGACCTCCTGGTCATGGGTCAACGCTCAGCCACTGATCCACACCAGCCAGGCTGACATAGATTTTTAAGAAATAAAATATTGGATCAGAATCACAGTCTATTTACTACTGTGTTCCAAAAAAACAGTTATAATCCAACTATCCAATAAACATACTTGAGTCTTTCTAGGTGTAGGAGACTGTGCTAACTGCTAGAGGCATAAAGAAGTTCACACCATGTCATCTCACTCAGGAGCTGTAGCATTAACTACCTCACAGTGCTACAGGCTATCATGCTCTGCACCCTCCCATCTACACTGAGGTTTTATGGGATACCCATTCTCCTGAAACACCGTTCTAATAATGGTACCTGCTGCTCCATTGCAGGATGAAGACCATACTTAGCTTTCTACCCAGAACTCACCACAATGTGACCAAAAATTAACCCTCTAGCTTTATCATCTATCTCTTTAATCTTTTTCCCAATCATGGAAGAGCATCCTTCCCTTCAGTCTGATTAATTACTTAGGGCATATGTTCATCCCTAGACCATAAATAGTCAGGAAGCAAAGTCATGGAAACACTGACTTAAAGCAGCCTCAACCTCAGCACTATTGATGTTTGGGGTTGGAAGAATCATTCTTGGATGGGGCTAAGCGATAGAGTGGGAAGAATGTGGTGGAGGAAGGGAGATGTCCTATCAAGTAGGACCTTGATAGAGTCCTGGAGATTAGCAGGAGAGGAGTTCAAGATGACCCCAGGTTCCGGGCTTTGTGACTGCTTCAGTGATGTTGGTCTTTCCTAAAACAGAAACATACAGGAATAAGAGTGGATTTGGGAGAAGGGGGTGGTAATGAGTTTAGTTTTACACCTATTGAGTGTAGAACTCACATACTCAGTATTTCCATAGCAAACCTTAGGTAATTTTCTTATCACCATCTCCCTTTTCCTCTTGCTTTCTTTCTATGATGGACTGGATTATGTCTCCTCCAAAATTTATATGTTGAAAGTCCTAACCCTCAGTACCTGAGAATGTGACTGTATTTGGATACAGGACCTTGAAAGAAGTAAATAAGGTCAAATGAGGTAATGAGGGTGGGCCCTCATCTAACATGTCCCAATCAAAATAGACAAATAGGACACAGGCACACACAGAGGGAAGGCCAAGTGAGGACACAGGGAGAGGATAGCCATTTATCAGCCAAACAGAGAGGCCTCAAAAGACACTAACTCTGATCTCCAGAATTGTAAGAAAATAAATGTTTGTCATTGGAACTTACTAGTCTGTGGTATTTTGCTGTGCCAGCCCTAGCAAACTAATACACCTCTCTCACACAAACCATTTAGAAGACAAAGATTTTGTAGCATTTTTGTTGGCTATGAGTTTTAGGATATTGTAAAGTGGAAAATTCAAGAAAGAATCTGAAGCTAAAGAACCAATATGTCCACCAAGGGAAAGGCTTTGTCCAAAACCAGAAAGTCACATTGCTATGTGGATGAAAGCTGTACTGCAGTCCATGAAGACTCAACCGAGATGAACGGTTTGTCGTTCTCAGAACAGCGTTCCAAAACACATAAGGAAACCTATTTACAATTGACACTGTCCACTTGCAAATTTCCAGCTGTATTTACACAGCTGCTGAAGGCAGCACGGATGAGAAAGATTCTCCACCTCACCATGGAGAAACCCACACTGAGAACAGGTTCAGAAAAGCGCCTTCATGCTTGAGAATTCTGTCAAGTCTCACAAAGGAACACAAAAAGGCGAGAACTGGGCCATTGATGTTGGGGACATTGGCAATGAAAGGAGGAAAAATTGCTGTGAATTTAGTAAAGTGTGAAGTCTGAATATAAAAGAGAATATAGGATGACTTGGAACCTATGATACTACAAAACGTATAGAAACTTTTGAAAATTATGATATCCTCAAGAAGACGACTAGACATAGAGTTCAAAACCACGGTTATAAGGCTTTTCAAGAGGCTCCTAGAAAAGGTCGAGACCTATAAGGAAATAAGCAAGACCTACAAGGAAATGAATGAGACCCTCAAGGATATGAACGAGTCCTACAAGGAAATGAATGAGACCTACAAAGATATGAAGGAGACTCTCAAGGATATGAAAAAGGACCAACCAGAAATTAAGCATACACTGACTGAAATAAAAAATATTATACAAAGACCTAAAAGTACTCTAGAGCACCCCAAGAAACAAGTTAAAGATTTGAAATACAAAGAGGTAAAATCTACTCAGCTGAAAAAACAAGAAACCGAAAGAATCCAAAAAATTGAAGATAGTGTAAGGGGCCTCTGGGACAACCTCAAGCATACACCAACATCCGAATTATAGGGGTGCCAGAAAAAGAGAAAGAGCAGGACAATGAAAACCTATTTGAAGAAATAGTAACCAAAAACTTCCCACACCTGGTGAAAGAAATTGACTTGGGAGTCCAAGAAGTACACCGAACCCCAATATATAGGAACCCTAAGAGGACCACACCAAGGCACATCATAATTAAAATGCCAAGAGCAAAAGACAAAGAGAGAATATTAAAAGCAGCAAGAGAAAAACAGTTAGTTACCTATAAGGGAGCACCCATACGATTGTCAGCAGATTTCTCAACAGAAACGATGCAGGCCAGACGGGAGTGGCAAGAAATATTCAAAGTGATGAACAGCAAGAATCTACAACCAAGATTACTCTATCCAGCAAAGCTATCATTCAGAATTGAAGGTCAGATAAAGTGCTTTGCAGATAAGAAAAAGCTAAAGGAGTTCATCACCACCAAACCAATATTATACCAAATGCTGAAAGATATTCTTTAAGAAGAGGAAGAAGAAAAAGGTAAAAATATAAATTATGTACAACAAATACACATCTATCAACAAATGAATACAAAAATCAAGTGAATTAATGATCTGATGAACAGGATAAACTGGTAAATATAACAGAATCATGGACATAGAGAGAGAATGGACTGACAATTTTGGGGGAGAAAAGGGGTGTGGGAAGTACAGCAAAGGACTGGACAAAAATCTTGCAATAATGGGAGAGGACAGTGGGGAGGGGGAGGTCAGGGTGGAGGGTAGGATGGGTACAGGGTGGAGGGGAGCTACAGGGGGATAAAAAAAGGGGGAACAATGTAATTAATAAACTGAACACTAAAGATTTAAAAAAGAAAAGAAAATTATGATATCCTCAATGTTGTATTTTGTCCCACATCTGGAAATAATTGAAAATCCCTGGAAAAGCCAAGCTAGCTCTCTTGAGGTGAAGAACAAGCCGACTGCTGCTTGAGCAAAGAGAAAACAGAGAGATAAATGGAGGAATGTCTCAAAGGGAGGTTTATCCAGATTATCCTACCACGCAAAACAGACCATATGAAACATGTTTAAGAATTTGCCTTCTGCTTGCCTCAAAACTTATCTGAAATGGTGAAATAAAACTTCAAAAATAATACTGGTGGTCAATGCCAAAAAAATAAAAGAAAATTATTTTAAAATCCCAGTGTGTGCAAGTCTGTTTGTTAGCTAATTAGTCTTAAAAAAGAAGAATGTTTTTCCCCCATTGGAAATTCAGAATTTTTAAATTGATCAATGAATGGATATTCTCCACAACACTGGAGAAATGCAAAAATTTGTTCTAAGAAGCTGACAAAATATTTATTATTCCGCTATATGAAGGTAGTTCTTGTCTTATCACTTAAGAGTGTATGGAGAAACAAAAAAGGTCTCTGAATTTAAATATCCCTTGGTACTGTATCATGGTTAAAATAAAATTCTATGTATACTCAATTTAATTTTGCAATTAATTCAAGAATCTTGACAGTAGAGCACAATTCTGTCCCATTACAGTGGGAATTATCTTCCTCAGACTCTAGAGTTCAGCAGATGCTGAGGTGTCCAGGGTTATAGTTTGGGGTACCTTCATTTATGCATGTTCCTCACCTGACCACTCGGTGGACAGTAAAGATGGAAGAAGGCTGACCCAAGAGAGAAACAGCAAGGTAGAAGACAGAAGACTCTTTCCCTTTAGAATGAGCTTCTTCCTTTCAGAAGTTGGAGGCAATTTACCCCCTCTCCTTGTGAAGCTACTCAAGAAGGTAAACTTCAGATGGAGATGATGTGGTCCCTGGAATTCATGGAAATACACATGAATGATAATGAAGATGTGTGGATTTAACAATAATAATAACTTCATACCTCTTTTCTGTACTTTCTTTTTTAACTTGTAAAAATATTTATATTTTTACTTAAATACTAGAGGCCTGGTGCACGAAATTCATGCATGGGAGGTGGGGGATGTCGCTTAGCCCAGCCTGTACCCTCTCCAATCTGGGACCCCTTGAGGGCAGTCGTACATCCTTCTCACAATCCAGGACTGCTGACTCCAAACTGCTCACCTGCCTGCCTCCCTGATTGTCCCTAACCACTTCTGCCTGCCAGCCTGATGACCCGCTAACCACTACCCTGCCAGCCTAATTGATGTCTAACTGCTCCCCTGCCAGCCTGTTTGCTCCCAACTTTCCTCCTCTGCCGGCCTGGTCACCCCTAACTACCCTCCCCTGCAGGCTTGATTGCCCACAACTGCCTTCCCTTGCAGAGCCTGGAACCTCCCAACAGCCCTCCCCTGCTGGTCATCTTGTGTCCACATGGGGGCAGGATCTTTGACCACATGGGGGCAACCCTCTTGTGTGTTGGAGTGATGGTCAATCTGCAAACTACTCTTTAGTAGATAGGATAGAAGCCTGGTGCATGGGTGGGGGCCAGCTGGTTTGCCCTGAAGAGTGTCCCAGATCAGGGTGGGGTTTCCCTTGGGATGAAGGGTGGCCTGGGCGAGGGGCCTAAGGAGGTTTGTAGTCCGGCCATGCCCCTCAGCAACCCAAGTGGAAGGTCCTGTTATCTGGGATTAATCTAAGTCTACAACTGAAACTTTATAGCCTGGAGCAGAGTCAAGCCTTCTGCTTGCTCTGGGGTGGCAGCCATTTCTGTTTGAAACTATGTGACCTAGAGTAGAGGCCTAGGCAGGCTGAAAGCTTGGCTTCCTCCATTGCCAGGGAAACCCAAGCCTCTGTTTTATCCAGCACAGTGGCTGCCACCATTTCTGTATCTTTTATAATTGAAACTGTGTAACATTGAGTGAAGGCCTAGGCCCACAACAGCAGGCGGAAAGCTTCTCTGTTGCCGGGGAAACCCAAGCCTTCCCCCTGCTCTCAGTGGTGGCAGCCATCTTGGTTGGGGTTTATTTGCATAATCTGCTCCTAATCGGCTGGTGGGCATGGCTTGTGGGTGTGGCAGAGGTATGGTCAAATTTGCATATTACTATTTTATTAGATAGGATATATATATATATATATATATATATATATATATATATATATCATTAGCCACAAGAATCAGATGATGAAATGGTGTCAGTTATGATCACACTAATTGAACTAGCTAAACCATCATCCTTTCTACCCAAAGCCCCGAATTTCTCAGAAAATAGCATTTGAAACAAGCATTTCCCATGTGTATCAATTCTGTGACATCAGTATCTTCAACTCACAGATAAAAAACTGAGGTGGAGTGAGGTTAAGCCATCCAATTATTTAACACAATGTAAGCAGTGGAGCTGGGTCTTGAACCCAGAAAGTCTGAGTCCAGAATCCAGGCTCTTATCCACCATGCTCTTGTACCTCTCATGCTGTGCCTTGAGGCCTAGAAATATCCAAATCCAATGGACACTAGCTAGTCCTTTACTCCTTGACTTCCTTTAATTTATTGGCCTTACTCTCAGGCTTCTTTTCACTCTTTTTCACAGACTCATCTCCCGTCTTCTACTCTATAAATTCTGGAAATTTATAGGAATGAAATGGTTTTTCAGACAAAACAAATTGTTAAAATGAACTATCTCTAAACAGCTTGTGATTCTTTGAGATGATTAATTAAGGTTTTGAATGACACCATGTGCCAATTATTCCACTAAATACTCTTAATAACATATTGTCAGGAAACAACACTGAAAAATGAAGGTTCTATTCCCAGTCCATGCACACATATTCATTTGCATATCTATCATTACAGTTCCTCTTAAAAGTGCACAGATATCATTACTTCAGATTTATCTGGGTTTTGGTTGTTATTGTACATAGACCTGAGATTGTAAGTTAAACAGCTTGCTAGAGTTAAAAAATGTGTTTAGCTATTTTTTAAAACAGTATAAAGTTTTATTTTTTGATCCTCAAAGGCATCATAATGTAACAGTGAGAATTTGACTCCATGATTAGGAAGACCCTTATGGGTCTTATGATTTCCCTGACAATTCTGAGAATGAGCACTTTAAGACATTGAAATCAGGACCATTTCAAGAAAAGTTGCCAGGTTTTCATTTGCATAGATTTGCTTCATTTTACATCAAAAGGTCAGTCTTAAAGCATCCAGCTATAATCCCTTAACTATGCCCTGAAGAGTTGAAAGTGTAAGCCTCAGCCACTCATTAGAGAGCAAAACCTTATGGTTCAACAATCAAGAACACAAGGGTAGAGAGGGTGGTGCAAGGTGGTTCTCTATTATCCATCTCAAGTTGCCTCCCACATACAGAGCCCACCCAGGGATGCACATCTGAAACCTCTTTTCTTAGGTCTCCCTTCCCCAGAGCTTTGCCACGTCCTCTCTTTCTTCTTCCCCCAGAGTTTTATTGCTTCCTCCTCACAACCTTTTGTTCAAATTAGAAGTCTATTGAGTTCTCCTCCATGGAGGTTGGTGTACTTCTAGTGCTGGTGGGAAAGAAGGGCCAAAGGCCCAGGAAATGGGTGGGTCACTGCTTTCTCCCTAAAAGAGCTGAACAAGGAAGAAAATTTCCTTTGTTATAAATTTCTAGAGGCCCAGTGCATGAATTTGTGCATGAATGGGGTCCCTTGATGTGGCCTTCAGAGAGCTGGACCCAGCTTGCACCCCCAGCCTCATAGCCCCGCAGCCCCATCTGGCATCCTGCATTGGCCTGGTGCTGCCCCCTCATCTGCTCCACCATTCTGCCATGGTCCTGCTCTCAGTGGGGCCCATTGGGGCCAGCAGTGCTCCACTGCCACCCACTGCCAACGCCACACTGCTGACGCCTGCCATGTTCTGCGCCACCCCTGGTAGTCAGCACACATCATAGCAAGCGATCAAATGACTGCTGAGGGGACAATTTGCATATTAGGCTTCATTATATAGGATAGGGGTGCTAATTTTTCATTGGTTGCTAAGCTCAGAAACTTCTTGGTTTCTTCTGTCAACAAATTTAGTTTTAACTGTTCTGCAGTTTTAAATATCCTGAATTATTATGTCTACTTTTCATAAATTGCAATTTACTTTAATGTCTCCCCCACACCAGGGATTTAAGGACACACATAACAAAACCTCAATTGGTGATATATAAACACATCCCCATCCTCAGGAATCCAAGGAGTCAAAAATTTTGATACTTCAGCTTGAAGTAGGCTAAACTGAGATTAGATGGAATTGTATTTTTGGAACATATATAAGGGAAGATTTTATGAGATAGATTAATGAGATAAACAAAATTTAAGCTTTTCAAAGTCTAACTTTATGTTTTAAAGTCTAGCTAGCTTCAGCACATTTTCAGCAATTTTCACAATATGTGCTGCAGATTAGGAAAAAAAAGGAATTTATATACTAAAGTTGTCCCTGAAAGACTTATGTTCAGAAGTAGTTCACTGGCAACTCCATGGTGGCTTTTCAAGATAAAAAATGCAGAAACTGGTCTCCAACACAGACCTATTATCATTTGTCTAAATGTCCCCTTGGCACATCCATACCGTGATGCCCACAGGCACCATAAAGTCACCTTATCCTGAACTATAGTTATCACCTCCCTTGGAAATCTGGGAATATCTTTTGTCTTCTGTTTATGCAAATGGTCACACTTCCAGGTAGTCACTCACACAAGGTGGACACCTTCCTTAACTTGGTCTTGCAATCAGCACTCAGTCGGTGTTAATCCTATATCCTAAACAGGGTCCTTCAAGCCTCAGGTCAAGCACTCCTCCTGTGTGGAGCTTCCCTGACAGCCCCAGTTACTCCTATGGTACCATTCATTTGATTCAATAAATATTTATTGAGTGTCTGCTTAGTAAGTTCAAGACAAAGTGCTAAATACTAGAGATAGAGCAGTAAACAAGATAGACGTAAGTACTTTTCCAATGGAACTTAATTCTACACTTACAATAACAAATCCAAGATATAAGTAAGTTAGTAAGTAATGCATTTTCAAGTAAATAAAAATGTTTTTAGAAAGTGATGTGGCAAAGAACGACTGGAGACAGCATGAGGGAAGAGGTATTCCTCAAAGGCCTCTTTGAGTTGATACTTAAGTGAAGATTGAATAGTGAGATGAAGACAGCAGATGGAAGACATGGGGAAAAGGCATTTCTGTTTGAAGGGGTAAAGCAAGTGCACAGGTACTGAGGCATGAACAAAGGGGGTATGCCAGGGATAGGAAGAGTGCAATTGAAATAATGTGGCTGGAGTGCAGTGAGCAAGAGAAAAGAGCAACAAAAGTTAAGATCAGTCAGAAAGGCAGGCATTCTTCTAGTTTAGAAATGTCACCTTGTAAAACTTTCATTGTGTTTGTTTTTTTTTATCACCAGACTTTGGGGATCATTACTTTTGATTTTTAGAGCCCTGGTGCCTGACACAGAATCTGGCACTAAGTAGGTAAAACATCTGTTTAGCCTGGCTGGTGTTGCTCCGTGGTTGAGCATCAACCCTGGAACCAGGAAGTCATGGTTTGATTCCCAGCTAGGGCACATGCCCTGGTTGTGGGCTCAAGCCCAGTGTGGGACATGCAGGAGGCAGCCAATCAATGATTCTCTCTCATCATTGATGTTTCTATCTCTCCCTCTCACTTCCTCTCCAAAATCAATAGAAACATGTTTAAAATAAATAAGTAAAGTAAAATATCTGTTTAATGTATAAATATGAAAGAACACATGTTTTTCTTCAAAAATAAAGTTTAAAGTAGCTAAATTAATTAAAGATCATGAAGTTTCACTAAACGTTTAATAAATCATGATTATTCAATTTCAAAGATGCACAGAATTTGTGGAGAACTATAAAAGCAAACTATAGTTTTTCTCTTAAGACTATAAAGGCAGCTTCTTACATTAGAATATATTTAAGGTGTTAGAATTATTTTTCTTCATCCTTAACCACACCAAGCTCAAGTTTGAATTATTGCCAAAGTTGACATGAAGGTGATACTAATTTGACTATAAACTTCAGGAAGAAAAAATAATGAATTATTTCATCTCTTCTTCCTGGGCAAGCAAGAGAGAAAAGTACTATAGCTTGATTTAAATGACTTTTTTTTTCCAAATTCTAGTGCTCATTCATGAGACCTTTCTTTTTCTCAGAAAAGAAATATTCAAAATAGAACATTTTGATTTCACTTGAATAACAAAAGTGTTCAAACTTACTTTTTCATCCAAGTTAATATTTCTTTCCCTATAGCTTTTAGGAGAAGAGCACTGATACACCATTTAGAAATGCCTGTAATGAAACATGGCAGAAGGTGTTTAGTGATAGGCAAAGACACATGAGAAGTGGAAGGGAGACATCAGCTATTGAGCTAACACCTTTGGAGAGGTGCTGTGATCTCCCTTAAAATTAATATAAACAATTTGAGTTAGGTATTTCTTAACTCATTTTAACAGAACTGGGATTTGTAAATAATTTGCTTAAATCACACACAGTTACTAAATGACAGGATAGGATTTGAAAGCAGGACTATCTGACCTTCATACTCTTTTACATATATATATATATATATATATATATATATATATATATATATATATACACACACACACACACACACACTAGAGGCTCAGTGCATGAAATTCCTGCACTGGGCAGGGGGTGGGGGCCTTCCCTCAGCCCGGCCTGTGCCCTCTCACAGTCTGAGAGCCCTTGGGGGATGCTCGATTGATGGGGAGTGGGCCTAAGCTATCAGTGGGACATCCTTAGTGCTACTGCAGAGGTGGGAGAGGCTCCTGCCACTGCCCCTGTGCTTACCAGCTATGAGCCTGGCTTCTGGCTGAGTGGTTACGCCCCCTGTGAGAGTGCACTGACCACCAGGGGGTAGTTTCTACATTGAGCTTCTACCCCCTGGTGGTCAGTGTGCATCACAGTGACCAGTTATTCTTCCAATGGGCCAAAACTGGCTCTCTGACATCGCCTGAGGGGTCCTGGATTGTGAGAGGGCACAGGCCAGGCCAAGCAACTCCACTGGTGCACAATCGGGGCCAGGGAGGGAAGTGGGAGGTTGGCCAGCTGGGGAGGGACCTTAAGAGGGCTCCAGGGCATGCCCAGACCATCTTGCTCAGTCCCAATCAGCCAGACCCCAGCAGCAAGCTAACCTCCAGGTTGCAGTGTCTACCCCCTGGTGGTCAGTGCACATCATAGCAAGTGGTTGGGTGTCCTTAGCATATCATTAGCATATTATACTTTGATTGGTTGAATGGCCTACCAGATGACTGGACACTTAGCATATTAGGCTTTTATTATATAGGCTATTTAGCCTGGCTGGTATGGCTCAGTGGTTGAGCATCAACCTTGAACCAGGAGGTCACTGTTCAATTCCTGGTCAAGGCACATACCCAGGTTGCAGGTTTGAACCCAAGTAAGGGGCATGCAGGAGACAGCCAATCACTGATTTTCTTTCATCATTGACATCTCTCTCTTCCTCTTTCTTCCTCTCTAAAATCAATGAAAATACTTTAAAATATATACATATATATAAAACAATTAAACATGCATATTTTAACATCATATATACATCTATTTCAATGGAAATTTTAGAAGCAGGATTTTATCGTGCCATCAAAATTTAGTATTTCCCTATTCTTCTAATATAAACCAAAAATTATACCAAAGTCCATAAGAACACTTTGCATGACTTCTGTTTCAGCTAAAAAATTGAAGCACAGGAATTATGATAACAAAACAATCTTTTAAAAGTATGTCTGCTGTTACAATTATTTAGCTAATAGGTTGTTATAAATGTCATGGTAAAATACTGTCATTAGGAAAAGTTTTAGAGGGAAATTAAATTATTAGGAATTCCATGATCTATAAGACAAGGGAAGGGGATTGAACTAGAAGTTTCTCCAAATCCCTCTAGTTATAACACTCTAAAATCCTATGACTTTAAAGCTTGGGATGGAACTATTATGTGAAAATTTATAAGTGAAATCGTCTGCTTAAATGCATTTCTTTAGTTGCTGTCAGTTTTACAATGATGACTTGTAAAACTATCTCAATCACACTCTGTGTGGTTAGGGGGTCTCACTTTTGCACACCTGATAAACTATCAAAGGTAACAGAATAGAGGGTTGTATTTTTTTTGTTTTTTGCTTTTTTAAACAAATTCTTCAGTAGTTTAAAAATATAATTCCTTTTCGTTTTGGTTTTTTTTTTAGTGCTTGTTTCACTAAATTTTAGAATGATTCTGAGATTTTCATCTTTAATATGCAAAGCTTTTTTAAAAGGGCAACTGCATCTCTACCTAAGAAATATTCTAGTTTTTGATTGTCTGAAGGTCCAACTGCAATAATCAAATCATCATTTGATTTAGGGGAGCTTCTTTTGCCCTTGGTGAGCATACTTAGTCTGATCCCACATAGAGGGCAAGGTGTATGTCCTCAGAGCTGCACAATTGTCATCTCTTCAGCTCATCACCAAACACATTGACATGGACACCTCTAGTTCATTATAGGAACTATCATTACAGTTTTGAGGAGAGGGCAGAAGATCCCAAGAAGATCATAAATGGCATCACTTTTGAAATAATACCTGAGAGATGTTATTTTCTTGAAATGTTCTTTTTCATGAATCTTCCACATTGCAAATCATTAGTGATAGAAGTTTAATAGAAATGATGAAGAGTTTCATAGCTTATAAGTAATGTTATGTTACTAACAGTTGCTGCTGTTTTAGTTTTTCTTAGATAGCAGATAATGATATTCAGATTACCTATTTTAGGTTCCATATTTATCTGTATTCAATTAAAGTCAACATAGTATTGAAAGGTTCAGAAATTTACCACATGTAAGTTCTCTTTCAATTATTAAGTATATTCATACATCATCTATATGACAATAAAGTATGCCATTTACAGTACATAAAACTTTCATTTTGCTTTCTGAGTCTTTACCTATTTAAAAAAACACTTTAAAGAAAATACTATGTACCCAGCACAGTATATACTATATTCTTAGATTACAGATGAATCCTTTGCTACAGGAAGGCACAATATAGGGGTGAGACAGAATTATCAGCAGCATATAAAAAATCTAGTAAATATCTATTTCTCTAAAACAAATACAATAAATAGTTTTATAGGATATTAATTCATTCTTGGCCCTTACAAAAAATAATATAGTGCTTTTATTTTACTCAAATCAAATGTGGGAGCAAATTTCTTTGCTCAAGAAATTTGGAGATGCTTATTTATTCCACAGAGAATATTTAACAATGAGGATTTGTCTTTAGTGGGACTTGTGGGGAAGGGTGAGAATCTATATTTTTCAATTGTCCAACAAAGATCAGCAAGGATTTTTTTCTGGGTAGATTATGATTAAAATTCTCTTGCAAGACATCTCGTTGCTCTCTGTCAAGAATACCCTAGAACCAAAGATAAGATTTCAAATGATCTAAAAGTTCTTTTTCTACCACATATTTCTTTGTTTACAAATATATTGCCTTCTCTAGAGTGCCTAATATTCTTTTCTGTTTTTCTAAAAACCTTGGTGAGTCCTAATTTGGCACTGTGTCATCACAGACTTTTATCTGTTTTGTCCCCAGAGTCAAAACCTCCCCATTGTACAGCAACCTCAAGGGACTTTGGCCAACCCCAAAGGTGAGCTTAGACCAGAGACACACTCCTGGGCCAGGCAGGCTCCTCACCCCAGGATGCAGGGAAAAGGGGACAAGAAGCCCTTTATGTTTTCTCTACTCTGATTTTCTAGGAGTTTATAAACCAGCTGATAACTCCTGATTCAATATTCCCAGAATTTAGACTGAAGACTCAAAATGAAGAATTCTAAAAATATCATTCAACTACATAGTCATTCAGCTCTCCTTAAATTACATGTCAGCATTGTGCTAGACAATGGAGCGAGAGTGAGAGCAAGAGTGAAAGAAGCATCAATGTCAGAGAGAAACACTGATCCATTGTCTCCTGTATGGCACCCCCACCGGGGACCAAACCCACAACCTGGGTAGGAGGAGAAGTAGGTGGAGGAGAAGGAGGAGAAGATCAAAGGGAGAAAAGGAATAACATGGTAGGTAGATTAATGGGCCCCCCAAATGTCTATGTCCTCTGAATATGTCACGTTACATGGTAAAAGGAACTTCACAGATGTAATTAAAGTTATAGACCTTAAGAGAGTAAGATTATTCCAGATTATTCAGTTGTGCCCAGTGAATCCCATAGGCTTCTAAAAGCAGAGAATCTCTTCCAGCAGCAACATGGAGGAGGGAGAGGTGCCATGGAAGGGAGAATTCAGAGAGATTCAAAATGTAAGAATGAATCAATGCTCTGTGGTGGGCTTGAAAATGGATGGGGCAATGAGATAGGCATGCAGGCGGCCTGAAAGAGCTGAGAGAAGTTCCTCACTGACAGCCAGCAGGGACATGGGAACTCAGCTCTGCAATCTCTAGGATCTGAATTCTGCCAACAACCTGAATGAGCTTAGAGGTGGATTCACCCCAGAGCCTCCAGAAAGCAGCCTGCTGACACCAGGTTTCTGTACTAAGAGAGTCTGAGCAGAGCATCCAGCTGGGCCATAGTGGCCTGGGAGTCTAATTTGCAGAACTGAGGTATAAAAAATAGGGGCTGTCTTAACTGCTAAGTTTGTGGTAACTTGCTATGGCAGCAATAGAAAACTGATGCAAATAAATGGTTCCTGGCTGCAGAGAATCTAATGGAGGGGACAATGAGTGAGTGAGTCAGGTTATAACACTACAATGGGAGAGGTCAGAGGGTGAGGTGATATCTTCAGGAAGACTGATACTGATAGCTTTCAGCATTTCTGTAATATTACTGTTTAGAATAATGCATTAGGCCCCTCTTCATAACAATCCTCATTTTAAGGACTACCTCTCATTTTATAAAATACTCCAAATTGACCAAGAATTTGGGAGCAGTGTGCGATGCCTGCCAATCTCTCTGTGACTTGTGGGCTGCCCTAGGGTAGTGTGAGGCATTTGATTACTACACAGAAACATTTTTCAAAGCTGAAAAAATGCCCCTAATACAGAATCTTGATAAGAATGCAATTTGCCTTTTGCTTTCTTGAAAAAATTGTTAAGGTAGCAGCCACACTCATATTCTCTGTGTCTGCCAATCACTTTTTTAAAAAGTATATTTTATTGATTTTTTACAGAGCAGAAGGGAGAGAGATAGAAAATCAGAAACATGGATGAGAGAGAGAGACATCAATCAGCTGCCTCTTGCACGCCCCCTACTGGGGATGTGTCCACAGCCAAGGTACATGTCCTTGCTGGAATCGAACCTGGGACCCTTCAGTCCGCAATCCGACGCTCTATCCACTAAGCCAAACAGCTCTCGGCTGCCAATCACTTTTTTATATGCAGGCTTCCTTTTGATTCTCTGGAGTGTGCATTAGAGCAAGAGTATTATTTTGTTGTTAATACTTACCCAAGCACATTTTTCCCCCCCATTGGTGTTTTAGAGATAGTGGAAGGGAAGGGAGGAGGGAGAAACAAAGCAAAGATCAATTGCCTTCTGCACGAGTCCCAACTGGGGCTGGGGATCAAACCTGCAACCCAGGCACATGGCTTTGACCTGGAATCAAGCCCTCAGTCTCTCGGTGCATGAGCTGGCACTCTAACCACTGAACAACAGTGGCCAGAACTGGGCAAGATTATTTTATTTATTTATTTATTTATTTGTTTGTTTGTTTGTTTGTTTGTTTTGCAGTATAACTTATATTTAATAGTAGTACATGTTTTCCTTTCCCACTCCCCATTATCCTCCCCCCAGCCTCCCCTACCCTCCAGCACATGTCCCCTCCCTCCCCCCTCCCTGCCTGAGTGTCTTTCATTCATTGGTTATGCTCATATGCATGCATACAAGTCCTTCAGTTGATCTCCCCTGGCATTCACCTCCCATCCACCCAAGCCTTCCCCCTGTAGCTGACAGCCTGTTCAATGCCTCCCTGCCTCTATATCAATCACTCTCTCCTGTTTCTTTTCTTAAAAAATATGGGCAAAATTATTTTAATAATCCAGAGAGTGCATTTAAGGTGTAATTTATTTTTATTAATGAGTAATGATCAAAATGCATATTGTGGGTGGTGGAAGAAAGGGTAGTTTAGGGATTTGGAAACAATGCTTTAAAAACCTGATATAAATTAAATATTTCAAGTTATTAACAGACTAGAGGCCCAGTGCACAGATTCATGCACTGGTGGGTTCCCTCAGCATGGCCTGAAGCGATTAGGCCGAAACCAGCAGTCCAACTCTGCCTTCCACTCCTGCTTGCCACTCCTGCTCATCCCTGCCCTGCTGTGCCTGCTGTAGGCTCACGCCCAGTCAGTCCCAACTGGGAGAAGCTCATGTCACCATAGTGGCACTCACCAGCCATGAGCCCTGCATCTGGCACCTGTAGGTCAGCTGAGCAGCACTCCCGCTGTGGGAGCGCACTGACAATCAGGGAGCAGCTCCTGTGTTGAGCGTCTGCCCCCTGGTGGTCAGTGCACGTCATAGTGACTGGTTGACCTGTTGTTTGGTCATTTGGTCACTTAGGCTTTTGTTTCTGCTTTTTTTAAAATTTCTTTATTGATTAAGGTATTACATATGTGTCCTCATCACCCATTACCCCTTCCAATCCTCTCCTCCCCCCATCACCACTTATGCCCTCACCCCGCTGGTGTCCATGTCCATTGATTAGGCTTATATGCATGCATAAAAGTTCTTTGGTTGATCTCTTCCCCTTACCCCCACCCTCCCCTACCATCTCTCTGAAGTTTGACAGTCAATGCTGTTCTGTCTCTAGATCTGTTTTTATTCATCAGTTTATGTTGTTCATTGTATTCCATAAATGAGTGAGTTCATGTGATACTTATTTTTCTTTGACTGGCTTATTTCACTTAACATAATGTTCTCCAGTTCTATCCATGCTCTAGTTTGAAGCAGACACCTTTTTCTCCCTTTTCTTCTTCTTAAAGAATACCTTTCAGCATTTCATATAATACTGGTTTAGTATTGATGAACTCCTTTAGCTTCTTCTTATCTGTGAAGCTCTTTATCTGACCTTCAATTCTGAATGATAGCTTTGCTGGGTAGAGTAATCTTGGTTGTAGGTTCTTGCTATTCATCCCCTTGAAAATTTCTTGCCACTCCCGTCTGGCCTGCATAATTTCTGTTGAGAAGTCAGCTGACAAGCATATGGGTGCTCCCTTGTAGGTAATTAAGTGTTTCTCTCTTGCTGCTTTTAATATTCTCTCTTTGTCCTTTGCTCTTGGCATTTTAATTATGATGTGTCTTGGTG
The DNA here is from genome assembly GCA_027563665.1 of Antrozous pallidus. Taxonomy (NCBI): domain Eukaryota; kingdom Metazoa; phylum Chordata; class Mammalia; order Chiroptera; family Vespertilionidae; genus Antrozous; species Antrozous pallidus. The sequence goes on from CM050512.1 coordinate 69,167,967, forward strand.
TGGTCCTCTTTGGATTCCTTTTGCTTGGGGTTCTGTGTGCTTCCTGGACTTGTAAGTCTATTTCGTTCACCAGGTGGGGGAAGTTTTCAGTCATTATTTCTTCAAGTATGTTTTTAGTATCTTGCTCTCTCTCTTCTTCTGGCACCCCCATAATTCTGACATTGATACGTTTGTAGTTGTCCCAGAGGCTTCTTACACTATCCCCAAATTTTTGGATTCTTTTTTCTTTTTCCTTTTCTGACTGTTTTTGGCCTCTTGGTATTTCAAATCTTTGACTTGATTCTTGCATTCCTCTAGTCTGCTGTTGGGTTTCTGTAAAATATTTTTTATTTCAGTCAGTGTATGTTTAGTTTCTAGTTGGTCCTTTTTCATATCCACAAGGTCCTTTTTCATATCCAAGACCATCTCCTAGAGGGTCTTGCTCATATCCTCAAGGTTCTCACTAAGCTTATCGGCCTTTTCTAGGAGCCTCTTGAAATACCTTATAACTGTCGTTTTGAACTCTATATCCAGTTGTTTGTTTTCCTCCATTTCTTTTGTTTGTGATCTGTTTCTTTCTCTCCCCATTTTTACTACTTCCCTGATTTGGTTGGGTAGCTTTGTGTGCTAGGTGTCTCGGCCTCCCCTGTTACCTGAGGTGTACACTCTTGGTGCACCCCTTTGTGGACTGAGTTTATAGCCTTGTTGCAGATAAGTCTTGTTTGTTGTTGGTATCACTGGGAGGAATTGACCTCCAGGCCAACTGACTGTGAGGATCAGCTGTATCTACTCTAGGAGACACCCTTATGGACCAGGACTTGCAAACTTGCCAAAGTCTCTGTGCTTAGCTTGGATGGGGTGGAGTTTCTGGGTGGGGTGGAGTTTCAGGGTGGAGTCAACAGCCTTGGCTTCCAATCAGCCCCCGCCCACGAGGTCGCCGGGTCCTAGCATCCGCAAGGCAATTGCTGCAGGCACCTCTGTGAGAAAGGTGCCCTCGCGTTTCGCCTGTCACCAGACCGTCCAGTCCCCAATGAATCTGGAATCTCAGATTTTTGCCTGGTACCTGGGTTCAGTGCAATCGGAACTCCTTTTCCCTTCTGCCAGTCACCAGCTATACAGTCAACAGAACGCCCTTACTGTGAGCACTTGTGTGTACCCCCAGAGCTCCGCCTCTGGCCGGAGCTCCTTTCTTCTGCCAAATACCGCCAGTGACCTGTTTGTTCTCTCAGCACGCACTCATGTGCACACCTCCAGAGCTCTGTCTCCAGCTCTTCCCCTGGGATTCCACCTGCAATCCAGGTTCTCCCCGTAAGGGCCTGGTTCCCCCAGGTTTTCAGTGCAAATCGAACTGGGTTCAGTGCAGCCTGGAATTTTTGTCTCCTTTCCACCAAAGCACCTCTGCCAGGCTCCAACATCCTGTCCTCTGGTGCGCGCGTGAGACTCCCACCTTATTTGGGCTTTGCAGAGGCTCTGATTATCCGTGTGAACTTCTATGTCCCTCCAGTTTCAGATCTTCCAGTCAGCCACCTTTCCTATGGTTCTGGACAGTGTCTTTTCTGTCCTTTTGTTGTATTTTAGAAATTGTTGTGTGGGGCAAAAGCCTAGGTGTTTACCTATGCCGCCATCTTGGTTTCTCCTCCTAGGCTTTTGTATATATAGATACAGAAGGCAATCAACAATTTGGGGAAAGTATTTGTAACTCATATCACAGAAAAAACATTGTTTCTACTATAAAGAGAAAAGCTCCTGTGGGTCAATAAAAAACCATCAACTTAGTAAAATAATGGGCAAGGTATATTAAAAGATATATCATAGACAAAGAAATATAAGTGCTTTTAAATTTATGAAAAGTACTCAATATTACTTATAATAAGAGACTTTGAATTAGAATTATAAACAAACATGATTTATACCTATGGGACAAACAAGTTCAGAATATCTGATGAGTACGAGGTGAAACAACATCAAATATTGATTGACAAGAGAAATATTTGCATATGTATGCACTAGTTGAAATACAATTGTTTTCAAATCCACTGAAATTACAAATGCACATATGTTGGGTCCAGCAAATTCACTTCTGATATTTTTTCCAATAGGCACACCTGTATATGTGCACATGATTTATGTAAAAAGATAATATTTGGAACATACTTCATAATAGCAAATGTTTAGAAACAACTTACATTTTTATTAATAGTGGGCTGGTTTAAATAAACCATGGAAAATCCATATAATATTACACAGCTGTTACAAAGAACGAGCAAAATTGGAATAACCATTTTGGAAACTGGCAATGTTTATTAAAGCCAAAATATGCCTACCCCATGACCTAGTCTGCTCCTAGGTACACACCCAAGGGAAATGAGTGTCTATCTCCACTAAAAGACATTTACAAGTCAATAATAATACCTTTATTAAAAATAGCCCCCAAATGGAAATAATTCTGATATCTATCAACAGAAGACTGAGTAGGTAGATAGTGATTTAATCATATGATAGAATTATACTCAGCAATAAAAATTAACTGATACATACAATGACATGGGAAATCTCTCTCTCAGAAGGGAGATACAGTTATGGTTTCATTTATAGGAAGTTTCAAAACAGGCAAAACTAATTGTAATGATAGAAGTTAGATTAGATGTTGCCTCTGGGGGGCAGGGGAAAATACTCTGAAGTGATGAAAATGTTCCATATCATAATCTGGATGATGGTCACAGAAGTGTAAACATATATAAAATTCTTCATGCTGTATACTTAAGGTTAATGCTCTTTACACACTTTCTAACTCATGTAAGGCCTCCATAGAAAGTAAAAGAGGGAAACAAGGAAAAGAATGAGACGACTAGGGGGAGGAGAGCAGACCATATGTACCCATGTATCTAATCTGCAAGCTCTACTATAACACATTTCTCAACCAGAGTTCCTCATCTGAAGCACAGCACACAGAAAATTAATTGTAACTATTTCCTCAATTCTCCCAAGGATGTTACATGATACCATTTTCAATACAAAGGAGAAGAGTTAACTTACTACATACCATGGATCCCTTAGCGTATGAGAGCTTTATTCTCTCAAGAAATCCAGCTGAAAATATTTATGTTTGCCCATTTTGTGTTGTTTTTAAATATATAAGTATATATTTAAACTATATTATATTATATACTTATCACAAGAAAGTAACAGTGATCATCTCTGCAGAGGGAACTGAGTAGCTCATTTTTAACTTCTGACCAATTGTACTATTTGAATTGTGTACTGTGTCCGTGTAAGTACACACCACTTTCTAAACGGGACAGTGAAGTGAAGAGAGAGACCCTCAGGAGTGAAGGCAGTGTGCCTCAGTATGGTTGCAAGTTAAGCAAGGTATGTATGCTTGTGGTATTTAAAACAGAAATGTATTGAACTTAATTTTTAAGTCCAAAATGCTGTTTATATTATCTTTGGCTAATCTAAGAAAGAAAAAGAAAACTTTCTGAAATTAGAGTATATGACTCAAGTCTGGCTAAGTTCCACAGATTGTAGGTGTGGAGGAGAGAAAAGGAAATGTGTAAGGGGCATAAAGTATGGCAAGGTTCCAATAATATTCTACTAGCAGGTTGGTTCACTTTTTCCATCTAGTCTGATTGTCATCCAATTGACTGTGAAATAGGTGGATGATTAAGATAAATAGGGTAGGGAAGGTCCAGGAATCTGATTGTTTTGCTAAAAAATTTAAAATTTAGGCAGTAAAATATCAAAACAGCTTCTCTGTTTTGCTGGTGATTAAAGATAAAAAAAAATAGCCAAAGAAACTGAAACTTGATGGCTAAAGCCATAGGATTTAGTTCAGATCGATTTCTCTCTCTTTCTATCTCTCTGTCTCTGTCTCTCTCTCTTTCTTTCTCTCACACATGCACATACTACACACACACACCACATCACACACACACACACACACACAGAGAGAGAGAGAGAGAGAGAGAGAGATGGAAATGGACTTGATGAGCACAGGGAGGTGGTGTGCCAGTTTCAGGCTCTTCAGATACCAGAAAAATTGCACCAGAATTTCCAGACACATTTGTAATGATGAAGATAACAACTGATATACAACAAGCATTATGAGATTTATTAAGCACATCAATGCACATGCCAAGTGCTTTATATGCCCTGTATTGTTAAACCCTCACAACATCCCATTGTAGTAAATAATGCCTAATCCTCGAGTTACAAATGAAGAAATAGGCGCAATGAATTTAAGTAGGTTGCTTAATAGTGAGTGTGGACCCTACTTCCTTTCCTCTGCACCATGTCCTGTTTGTGCATTATGTGGCCCATCGTCAGTCAGTGGAATGAATCTATGTAAAGAATTTCACATGCAGCAGTATACACAATCCAATTCCTTATTAACTTAACTGTGATTTAGGCTTAGTCCCACACTCCATTACTTTTCTTAATTTAATATGCATTTTACCCCATTTCTTTAAATGGGCACACATTCCTCAGAAATACTTTACAAGTTAGTTTTTATTTGTTTGTTTGTTCCTCTGTGACACTCACCTTAAGAAACAGATAGAGAGATTTCTTTAAAAATAATTCACAAGTCATCTATTCTTTAGTATCTTACAAAATCCTGCTCTGGAACTCTCTCAAATAAAGTTCCCTACTAAAGGGTTAATGTATGGAAAATGCCTTCAGAGGTAATTCAACAGCATGCTATTTCTCACAAAAGTTCTTTGACTACCTAAGATAAGTTCACAATGACAACATTTCATTCAGTATTAAGATATGTTTTATCATTTTTATGGTCCCAGAATATCAGAGAGGAACATCAGTACTTTATTGAAATTCCTTGATTTATAATTCGTGACTACTTACAACATATATACCCAGAAAATAGAAAATAAGTAAATTAATGAAACTATCTTTTCATTTGATTTGTCATCTTTTGTGTAGAATAACCTCTGTTCATTTGCAAAGTACCTGAAGCTTATTATTTCATTGTTGGGATCTCTCGGCCAACCAACCCCAGGGGCAACAGCAGTAGTCAGACCTCTCAAGGGCCTGAAAGGAGGAACTAGATGGCATTTGCAACTAGATTTCTTTCTCCAGTTCTGGAAGCCAAGTGGTTTGCACCCATGTCAAATCTCTTAGCATCTTCTTTGTGCTTCTGTCTCTGCTGAGAAGTTTGCTCTGCCTTGCTCAGTTACTATCTTATAGTCTTATCCCTCTGTCCTAGGAAAACTATCTGATTGGGTTAGTTGGAGCCAGTCGTCCACCATGACCCATTCATCTGTAGGCAGGTGTGTGGGTCACATGGTGCTCCTCTCTCAGCAGGGCTGGAATGGAGAGGAGAGGGTCTGGGCAGGCTTGCTAAGAAGAGGATTAGGGAAATAGGGAGGACATGACAGTGGGGAAAATAGTGGAATTTGTACAATAACTGCCATGTAGGAAGCAATATTCTTCCAGGGCCTGACTATTTAGAGAGTGTTCAGAGAGCATTTCTATTATATATAGACTAGAGGCCCAGTGCACAAACACATGCACTTTAAAAGGAACTATAGGCCATAAGGTTGTGGTGAGCCCATCCTCTGCACACCCTCCCCCAGCCTCTCCCACTGAGGCCCCCAGTCTCCTGTCTGCTGACAGCCCCACTCCCACCTCCACTGCTCCCACATGCTGACGATACTGGCCCCACTCATTCCTGCTGAGCAGCAGGTGTGAGTGGGGTTGGCACCGTTAGTGGGTACAAGTGGTGGCTGCTGCCCCAATCGCCCTCAGGTAGAGGGGGAGGTGGAGGAGCCCTGAGGGGTGATCGGGCTGGGCTGGCAGCTGCCACTTACACCTGCTGAGGTGAGCGATCAGAGCTGGTGCTAGACGCTGGCAGCGGGGTGCTAGGTGCTGGCAGCGGGTGTGAGCGGCAGCTCCAGCACCAGCAGCAAGTGCGAGTGCTGGGTGGGGACCCAGGTGTGCAGGAGCAAAGAGTTTGTAGTAACCACCAGAGCCTCGCCTTGATGACAGCGACCAGCGCCAAAGCTTGGTCTGGCGCTCCCCCCTGCTCACCTGCTCCACCATTCTACCATAGCCAACACCCGCCGTGTTCTGTGCTCTGCAGCCTGCTGTTGATGTCCGCCATGTTCTGTGTGCAACCCCTAGCGGTGAGCACACATCATAGTGACTGGCTGTTTGGTTGTTATGCCATTCAGTCTATTTGCATATTAGGATTTTATATATATATATGTTTCCATAAAGGCCTATCCTAAGTTAATATATTTCTAAAAACTCATATGATTTAAGATTAGGCTTTGGAAAGAGAACCAAACAGACTCAGAATTGTGCTAGAAGAAAGAGGACAAAGTGAAGTTTACTTATTCAGTTTAGATATAAATGGGGATTTGGAGGCTCTCTCTGGATTGAATGGTGATTTTTGCCTCAGAAGCTCTGTTCTCAGGCATATTTTTAATGTCTGAAGCTGAAACTTGCCCTGAATGTTTTGGAAATCAGTGATGGAAAACTTAAGTGGATGGTCCTGGCTGCAGTTCAATGCAGGCAGGCCAGCGCAGTGCAGAGGGGGGAAATGTTATTTAAAATCACAACTGCCTTTTCCATGGAGAAGACAGGAGTGGGAATAGGGAATAGTTTACATAACTGAAGGATTCAATCTCTTCACTTGCCCTTGCTGGGAGAGGTGAAGGAGGGAGGAAAGGTGAGGCTTGGATTTAGATGGCCTGTGGTTTAGCAGAATATATTAGTCCGGTCTTTGTACACAAAAGAGAGTCTATGTGCTGGAGATTCAGGGGAGCTAAAACAAAGTAATTTTTATAAGAAAATGGAAGGTTTTTCAAGTTGTTACCCCTCAGAGAGAAAAGGCAGACAAGAAAACAGAGTGAAACGGAAAGAGAAAAGCCTATAAAAATTTTCAAATTAGGGGTTTCCAACATTCTATTTTCAGTTCTTTGTTTGGCTACAATGTAAATCCTATCCATTGCTACAAAGAAAAGACCTTAATAAGTGCTTTTGTTTGTGAGTGTTTGTTTGATAGGAGTGTATTTCTTTGTGTGCATAAATCATAGAAAGACACTGAATTTCAAGTCTTGGTATATGTGGTATAGAATAGGAAGAGAGCATATAAAACAGCTAGACAATTCATTAATGGAACTAACTCAGAAAAAGAAGATGCTAAGGGTATTGGTGACTTGTAAAAGTTTCTAATTTCACACTATTGTTTCCTACAGTAACCTTTACCTTGTAAAGAAGTCCACACTCGCCCTGTGATACATCTCCATCAAGAAATGGTGTCTATGTCCCTTCTTTTTGAACCTGGTGTGTCTTTATTAAATGCCTCAGCCAACAGAATGAGGTGCAAGTAATAATGCATGACTTCTGAATCTAGGGGGAAACAAAGACAATATAGTTCCCCCCTGGCTCCTGCTTTCTCTCAGCATGCCTATCCTTTGGAACCATACCACAATTATGTGAGGAAGCCCATGTATCATGGAAAGGCCATGTGTGTATAATCTGGCTCCAGCTTAGCACCCAGCCAGCATCAACTTCTAAAATGGGGGGTCTGCAAGTCTTCTGAGCATTCCTGGTCTCAGTCGTCAAGTTTTCCAGCCGAGAGCCCAGAGATTGTACAGTATGGGCAGGCTATCTCCACTGATTCAAAGAAATCATGAAAATTAGTCAGTAAGTATTATTGCTTTAACCATTATGTTTTGGGAAAATCTGTTATGCTGCAATAGATAAATAATGTACCCTCCCTCCAAGTATCTCCAGAAAAAATTAAGAAGAACATTGTGAAATTTAGACCAATTCCATTTGAAGCTTAAAGAATCAGATCATATCTGTGTTCATGGCACTTGTTAGATCTCAAGTGCTATTCTTTGCAATTCAAGAGTTCTGTAGCCTGAAAGGCAAAAGCTATCAGGGCAGGGAAAGATGAGAGGTGCTATGATCTGAATGTGTGAGTACCCATAAAATTCATAAGCTGAAATCCCAACCTCTAATACTAACTTGATATTAGTAGGTGTGGCCTTTAGGAGGTGCTTAAATCATGAGAGTAGATCCCTCATGGGTAGGATTAGTGCCTTATGAAAGAGGCTCCAGAGAGATCCCTAGTCTCTACCCCTTGACCCACTATATGACAATGAGATGTCTGTGATCCAGAAGAGAATCTAATGCTGGCATCATAATCTCAGACTTCTAGCCTTCAGAACTGTGAGAAATAAATTCCCACTATTGATAAGGTACCCAGTCTGTGGCATCCTATCTAATAGAAGAGTAATATGCAAATTGATCATACCTCTGCTACACCCACAAACCATGCCACCCAGCCATGCTTACCAGCCAATCAGGAGCACGTATGCAAATTAATCCCAACCAAGATGGTTGTGGCCACAAAGAGAGCAGGAGGGAGGCTTGGGTTTCCCTGGCAATGGAGGAAGCCAAGCTTTTCCACACACTCTGGCCCACCCAGGCCTCTACTCAATGCTACAAAGTTTCAATTATAGAAGATAAACTCCAACAAAAATGGCAGCAGCCACAAAGCTGGAGAGAGCAGGAGGCTAGGGCTACCTCTGGTGATGGAGGAAGCCAAGCTTTCCACCTGCCCTGGCCTGCCTTGGTCTCTGCTTAAGGCTAAAAAGTTTCAATTATAGAAGATAAATAAAACCCTATAGAAACGGCTGCAGCCATGAAGCGAGCAGGAGGCTTGGCTCTGCTCCAGGCTACAAAGTTTCAATTGTAGAAGATAAATAAATACCAGATACCAGGGCTTCCACTTGGGTTGCTGGGCAGGTGGCCAGCCTGCAAACCACTACAGGCCCCTTGCCCAGGCCACCCCACACCCCAAGAGAACCCCCACCCTGATCCGGGACATCCTTCAGGGCAAACAAGCTGGGCCCCACCCATGCACCAGGCCTCTATCCTATCTAATAAAAGAGTAATATGCAGATTGACCATCACTCCAACATACAAGATGGCTGCCCATCTGGTCAAAGATCCTGTCCCTATGTGGACACAAGATGGCCACCACAAGATGGCCAACAAGGGAGGGCAGTTGAGAGGAACCAGGCCTGCAAGGGAGTACAGTTGGAGGTGATCAAGCCTGCAGGGGAGGACAGTTAGGGGTAACTAGGCCAGCAGAGGAGGGAAGTTGGGTGCCACCAGGCCTGCAGGGAAAGGCAGTTGGGGTGACCAGGTCTGCAGGGGAGGGCAATTAGGGGCAAACAAGCTCTCAGGGGAGCAGTTAGGCATCAATCAGGCTGGCAGGGGAGTGGTTAGGGGGTGATCACGCTGGCAGGCAGAAGCAGTTAGGGGCAAACAGGCAGGCAGGCAGGCGCCAGCAGTCCCAGATTGTAAGAGGCATGTCCAACTGACAGTTTAAACAAACAGTGGAATATCCCTCAAGGGGTCCCAGATTGGAGAGGGTGCAGGCTGGACCGCGTGACATCCCCCGACTCCTAGTGCACAATTTTAGTGCACCATCATTTAGTTTTATTATAATAGCCTGAAAAAACTAAGACAGAAGGAGGGAGAGGGTAGTTCATCTTGTGGGAATAACAAGTCAGAGACCAAGAACAAAACAAGTGGCTTGATGCACTAAAGAATTAATTTTTCAAGATTCAGCTATTTACTAACCATGTGACTGGAAAATGAGCCTGTTTTTTTTTTTTTGCCTCAGTTTCTTCACCTATAAACGAGGCTAATTCACATTTATAATTCTGAGAATTAATAAAGAAAATGTTCATGAAGTGTTTAGGATAGTGTCTTGTACAGAATAAACACTTCATAAATGTTAGCTATTGTTATTAATATGCTTAGCACAGTGCATAACGTTAGGTAATGGCTTACTAAATGACAGCGATAATTATTGTAGGGCTCAAATATTTACTCTAACATGCTCATCCATATCACTAAATTCTGCATTCCTATTTCTATGGCTATGTTCTTGGAATTTCCGTACAGAAATCACTGAATTCTGTAGTATATGGAATTGTCAGCTTATTAATGTAACTTGTAAGCTAGCCATAAAATTGAACTCACTCAAAATTCTCTAACCTAATGCAATTTGTTAGCTACTAGTCTAAAAAGACATTAATTCATTTCTATGCATGTTGGAATATAAATGGCAATCTTAGAGATGCAATCAGATATTCTGCCAACTTTGGAATATATTTATAACTTGGAGAAAATCTGTGTTTCAAATTAGACTCTTATATTTTGAGTGCTTAGTTTCTCTTATACTTGACCATATGAAACTTATGACTCCTCTGTAAAATAGAGCTGAAAATAGATTCTTTGGGCATCTGAAAGTTCTCAATGAGTAAAGCACAGAAAAACCAGAAATATCCTATAATATATGCCATAAGTAGAAAATTTAAGTAAGTGGGTGTAGAAAAACAAAGAACTACATGGTATTTTTTTTAATGGAGACTTTTCTTTAATTTTTTTTTTTTAGGCTTTTTAGTTCAAAATTTTTATATTTTTTAGTTTGAACTAGTGGTAGGAAGGCCTAACTGTAACACAAAATCATCAGGAAACAAACCCCTAACTATAGGTGACACTTTCAATAGACTTAGCAGCTACCAAATTGGTCATGATACCTTCAGTCAAAGTCCCTATTCTAGCAGCTCCCATGAGAGATGAAGGAGGGAAGATGCACTGATTCCTTGAGGCAGCTCAGGTGTCCTGTGTGAATTCCTGTTTTACAGTTTAATATTTTGAAATTTTAATTTCCTTAAAAGATAAAAAATCTTCCTAAGATTAACTCTTATATTCTATATGTTGGGAAAATATGCAACAGGAGATTATTTGGCTCATATTTTCAACTCAATTTGTTATTGTTATCTCTCATGTTAGAAGCTGGATGGATATACCAAACTAAGAGAATTAGGTAAGATATCTGTTGGAGGTGAAATCAATTTTGCCCAAAAGATGTCTCAACATGTTCAAATTGCGGCAGAATTTTCACATACCTTAACAAGTTGATTTTTAAATTCATGAGGTAAAATAAGGTAGAAAATATCCAATCCAATTTTTTATATTTAATTTTTTTCAACTCTTTCATGGAATAATTAATGAACATTAAATTACACATACTGAAAGTATGCAATTTGACCAACTTTGATATATGTATATACCCATGAAATCATCATCAGAATCAAGATAACAAAAGTTTCCACCACCCCTCAAAGTTTAGTTGTGACCTTTTGTAAACCTTCCCCAATTTTATCCCATCTATATACAAACACAGATCTTTCTGTCACTGAGGATTAGTTTATATTTTTTTAGAACTGTAATGAAATGGAATTCTAGAGCATGCACTCTTTTTTTGCCTGCCTTTCTTCTATGATTTTGAGATTCATCCATATTGATAGATATATCAATAGTTCTTTTATTTTCATTACTGAGTAATACCCATTATGTAGATAAAACATAATTAGTTTATTTATTTACTTGTTGATAAACATTAGAGTTGGTTCCAGTTTGGAGCAATTACAAATAGAGCTGCTATGAATATTTGTGTAAAAGTCTTTGTGTGGACATATGCTTTTGTTTCTCTCCGGTAAATACCAAGGATTAGAAGTTCTGGGTAATATGGTAGATGTAAGTTTAACTCTTTAAAAACCTACCAACAACAGTGTTGGAGAGTCACAGTTGCTCTACATTCTTGTCAACACTTGGTAATAGCATATTTTTAATACTTTTTTAGCCATTCTAATGGGTATGTAGTGGCATCTCATTGTATTCACATGTCATTGGTGGCTAATAATGTTAAGTATCTTTTCATATGCTTATTGACCATCCATATATCTTCTTTTATGAAGTGTTTATCAAATCTTTTTATTCATTTTTTTCTTTTTTATATTTGAAATTGTTTTAAGATTTTAAGTTACAATTTACAGTTAATATTATTTTGTATCAATTTCAGGTGTACAGCATAGTGGTTAGACAATCATATACTTTACAAAGTGTTCTCCCTGATATTTTCAAACCTACCTGACACCATACATAGATACTGTAGTTATTACAATGTTATTGAATATACTTCCTACACTATACTTTATATTCACGTGACTATTTTGTAACTACTAATCTATACTTCTCAATACCTTCACCTTTTTTACTCAGTTTCCCAATCCCCTCCCCTCTGTTCTTCATATCTATGAATCTGCTTCTATTTTGTTTGTTCATTTACATTGTTCTTTAGATTCCACACATAAGTGAAATTAAACAGTATTTGTCTTTCTTTGACTGACTTATTTCACTTAGTATAACATCCTATAGGATAATCCAGGCTATTGCAACTGGCAAGATTTCATTCTTTTTTATGGCCGAGTAATATTCCATGGTATACACATATGTACCACCACTCTTTTATCCACTCACCTATGGATGGGCACTTAGGTTGCTTCCATAACTTGGCTATTGTAAATAATGCTGCAAAGAACAGAGGGGTACATATATTCTTTCGAATTAATGTTTTGGGTTTCTTTGGATATATACCCAGAAGTGGAACATTGGATCATAAAGCAGCACCATTTTTAATTTTTTAAGGAATCTCCATACTATTTCCCATAGTTCCATACCAATTGGCATTCCCACCAAGAGTGCATGAGGGTTACCTTTTCACCACATCCTCACAAACACGTTTGTTGATATATTGATGATAGCCACTCTGACAGGCGTGAGATGATATCTCATTGTAGTTTTAATGTACATCTCTCTGATGATTAGTGATGTTGAGCATCTTTTCATATGTCTGTTGGCTGTCTGTATGTCCTGTTTACAAAAGTGTCTAATCAGGTCCTTTGCCAATTTTTAAATTAGATTGTTTGATTTTTTGGTGTTCAATAGCATGCGTTCTTTACAAAATTTGAATATTAACCACTTATCAGATGTATCATTGGTGAATATGTTCTCCCATAGAGTGGATTGTCTTTTCATTTTGTTGATAGTTTCTTTTGCTGTGTAAAATGTTTTAGTCTGATGTAGTCCCATTTGTGTGTGTGTGTTTTTTTTTTCTTTTGTTTCTCTGACCCACAGAGAAATGACCAAAATTTTACTTCTATGTTTCTTACTAGAGTTTTTATGGTTTTGAGTCTTACATTTAAGTCTAATCCACTTTGAGTTTATTCTTTTATATGGTATAAGAAGGTGGTCTTTTTCTTCTCTTTCTTTCTTTTTATTTTTTTATTTTTTGCGTATATATTTCAAATTCTCCAGACACCATTTTTTTAATAGATTGTTTCTACTCTATTGAATGGTCTTGCCTCCTTTGTCATTTATTAATTGACCATATAGGTGTGGATTTATTTCAGGGCTCTTGGTTTTGTTCCACTTGATCCATTTTCTTACTAGGTTGTTTGTTTTCTTATCTTGAGGTTGTTATTGTTTCTTAGATATATAGAGCAAGTCTTTTACTGATACACATGTTGGAAACATTTTCTTTCAGTCTTTTTCTTTGGTCTTAGGAAAAACAAAAATGCTCTTATTTAACGAAGTCCAACTTATTTTTTTTCCAATTATGGCTTATAATTTTGGATTCAATCTAATAAAACTGCTTACTCTCAGGTCACAAAGATTTTCCTCTATGTTTCTTCTAGAAGTTTTATAGTCTTGGTTTTATATTTAGGTCTATGATATATTTTGATTTAATTTTTGCACATAGAATAAGGTAAAGATTAACGTTCATTCTCCCCTTGACCCATAAAGATAATATACACAATTTGTTTATTGGACATTTGTTTCTCCATCAAGTTGCCTTGGTATCTCTGTCAAATATCAGTGACTATACCAGTATACATAGGTAGGTCTATTTCTGTACCCTTTTTACTGACCAATATATCAACAGTTTCACCAATACAACAATGTCTTTATTATTGTAACTCTATAATAAATCCTTAAAACTGGTAAGGTAAGTCTTCCAACTCTGTCTTTTCAAAAATTGCTTTATTCCAAAAATTAAATAAATAAAAAATAAAATAATAATTCTTTATTTTGGTTCTTCATATTTGCATATAAATTTTAGAATTAATTTGTCTATTTCTACAAAAATAAGCTGTTGGATTACATTAAATCTATACATCAATTTTGTTAGAATTTCAAATTGAATCTCCCAGTGAATAAACATGATTCATTTATTTAGTTCTTCTTTGATTTCTCTCAGAGGTATTTCTAGTTTTCAGTGTTTAGATATTAGACTCTTTTGGTAAGTTTATTCCTAGGAATAAATTCCTGCTGTAAATACATATATTTTTAAGTTTTCACTTCCCATTTGTTAGTAGATACTATAAAGAATACAGTAATTTTTGGTATATTAACTATGTATCTCAAGACCTTAATGAACTAATTTGTTAGTTCTAATTCTAGCCAGTTTTTAGATTCCCAAGATTTTTCTATAACCATCATATCTGCAGACAGGGATAGTTTTAAATCTTTCTTTCTGACCTTTATGCAGCATGCATAGGATATCTAAAACTATGTCTTATAGAAATAATGAAAGTGGACACCTTTGCATTGTCTCTGATTTCAAGGGGAAACAATTAGTCTTTCAACACTTAAGTATGACATTAGCTGTATTTTGTTTATTTTTATATAGATGCTCTTATCCATTTGAGGAAAGTCCCTACTATTGCTAGTTTGCTGAACTGAACATTTCTTCATCTTGAATGGTGTTGGGCTTTGTCAAATATACAAACATCTATTAAAACGATCATATGTTTTTTCTTTTGCATTCTATTAATATAACCACCTGAAAAATTTCCAAGTTTTGTGACTTCATTTACATAAACATCTGTCCACTTTAATGTGGACTCTACCTTATTTATCTTTGTATCCTCACTTTGTGCATGACTGAATAAATGAATCAACGACTCTAGATGTATCAAGTATGTGTGGCCTTATATTTCTGTTTTGTAAGGATAAAATCTTCCTATATAAGTAGTGATAACTCAGTTGCTTGCATGACAAACATAAATCTGGGATAAGGCACTATTTTTATTTCTCATATGAAGTCCAATTGATCTGTTTGTGCTTGTGGAGAGTAGATGACAAAAGGAAGGGCTCTGCTCCACAAATAATTCAGGAACTTGAGCTGACAGGAGGTTTGATATCTAAACATGTGGCTTTAAATACTACACTATGCCAGAAAATACAGCTAATCAATGAGTCAGGGAAGGAGTAAAGGATATCATAGATTGTTAGGTCTAAAGTGCTATACTTAATTTTTGTCTCTATTCACTGGCCAGAACTCTGCACATACTCCCATATATATCCAAGGGAGGCTGGGAATATAGTCTGTATTCCTGTAGCTGTTTTTCTGCAAAACTACAGTAAAGAAGAGGAGCATGAATTTTTAGTGGACAGCTAGTTATCTTTGCCTTGAAAAGGAAAGGAAAGTTGTACTTATTAAGCACCCTTTAAGGTCAGGTACTGGGCTACATGTATGCCATACTACCTTTCGTTTGTTAAAATGCAGCACTTCTCAAACTATGTCCAGTGAAGCAGTAAAGCCATGCACCATTAATAGTCTTTGAAAAAACAAAAAGTTTTCTTATGGCCAAAATAAATTGAGGAAATGTTAGTTTAAACTAAGCTGCTGTTGGTAAAAATATTTAAACATGTTTCTTTTCTGCAGGACTTCTCAGAGCCCTTAATATATTAATGAACATTTTGACTCTCCAAGGATGAATAAAATGTGAAGCATATTCAAACCTTATTTGGTTGCAAATTACATATGAAGGCTATAGGGCTGGGTTTGAGAAATCATGAGACAATGGATATTCAATAACAACCATTAAAAAAAAGTTTCAGGATACTTAATCATTACTCATTCCACGTATATTTATAAAGAAAATATAACAATACTGTCTGGGAATGAGATTACATTTCCCAAAATCAGGCTGCGTTGTGGGAACCCTTTCTTGTCCCACATGGTTCAGGGTTCCAGTTCAGGGTTTGAGTTCTGGAGAAGGCCGCACACAAATGAAAAGAGACTAGAAAATTATTAATTTGGGAAATGGGGGCCAGGAGTTAGCCCAACTCTAGTGGGAGGACTACGCCTTGCTTTGGCCTTGCCATTCCTTTTATTCAGGTTTAGGATACACCTTAGGCAGGCAACAAGCAGTTTATCTTATCAGTAAGGATTTACATGATTATTTGGTGAGGAAGTTGCTTCTGCTACCATTGTCTCAATTATATAGGGAGTGGTTGGCTCTGATCTTTCAGAGCTTCAAGGTTGACCAGCCTTCCGGGTTCCTTGTCCACACCTTTGTAATTAGTGGGACAATGATCAGCTTCAGGCACTGGGTGTGCCTAAGAAATGGAGAAATAGCTGCAGCCAAGGGAGGCGTTGTCCTTCCAGTGCTCCTTGTGGGGATGTCCTCAGGCTTGGAATTATAGAGTAGTGACTATCTTCCTAGAGGCAACACCAGATATGAGTACAAACTCATTGGCCAGAATCTGTATTCTGTCTTCCCAGAGGAAAAAAAGAGGAAGTATTCCCAATATTAATTCATCACTGGGATCCCTGTTTAATTTCTTCCTTGAATATTTTTGAACCACACAATAGCCATCATGATTTTCTTCATGAATAAGAGGCATGTCTTAATCCTCATTAAAATATCAATTGCATATTTCAAAGACCTAGAACAAACTCTCCGAAAATTCATATGGAATAAAAAAAGACCCCAAATATCTGCAGCAATCTTGAGAAAGAAGAACAAAGTTGGAGGAATCACAATACCAGATATCAAGCTATACTACAAAGCCAATGTTTTCAAAACTGCCTGGTACTGGCACAAGAGCAGACATATAGACCAATGGAACAGAACAGAGAACCCAAGAATCAACCCAAGCCATAATACTCAATTAATATTTGACAAAGTAGGCAAAAGCATGCAATGAAGTCAAGACAGTCTCTTCAACAAATGGCGTTGGGAAAATTGGACAGATACATGCAAAAAAAAAAAAATTGAAACTAGACAACCAACTTACACCATACACAAAAATAAACTCAAAACCATAAAAATCTTAGGAGAAACTATAGGCAGCAAAATAGCAGACATTTTTTGTAGCAATATCTTTACTGATACTGCTCTTAGGGCAATGGAAACTAAGGAGAAAATAAACAAATGGGACTACATCAAAGTAAAAAGCATCTGCACAGCAAAAGAAACCATCAACAAAACAATAAGAAAACCCACTGCATGGGAGAACATATTTGCCAATGTTATCTTCAGTAAGAATTTAATCTCCAAAATTCATAGGGAACTCATACAACTTAACAAAAGGAAGATAAACAATCCAATCAAAAAATGGGCAAAGAACCTAAATAGACACTTTTCAAAAGAAGACATACAGAAGGCCAAGAGACATATGAAAATATGCTCAAAGTTACTAATTATCTGAGAGATGCAAATCAAAATGACAATGAGGTACCATCTCACATCTGTCAGAATGTCTATCATCAACAAATCAACAAATGGCAAGTGCTGGCCAGGATGTGGAGAAAAAAAAAACTCTCTTGCACTGTTGGTGGGAATCCAGACTGGTTTAGCCACTATGGAAAACAGTATGGCGTTTCCTTAAAAACATTTAAAATGGAATTTCCATTTGACCCAGTAATCCCACTTCTAGAAATATATCCCAAGAAAACAGAAACATTAATCTGAAATGATGTGTGTGTGTGTGTGTGTGTGTGTGTGTGTGTGTGTGTGTGTGTGTGTGTGAGAGAGAGAGAGAGAGAGAGAGAGAGAGAGAGGGGTGGGGGAGAGAAAGATGAAAATTTTTATCTCATAAATAATGTGCTTTAGATCTAGGTATGAAGAAACTACTTGTTTCTCTAGACAAACAAATACATGTTCATAGCAGCATCATTTACAAAAGCTAAGACTTGGGAACAGCCTAAGCCCATTAGCAGATAAGTGGCTTAAAAAATTGTGGTACATCTACACAATGGAATACTATGGTGCTGTAAAAAAGAAGAAATTCTTACCATTTGAAACACATGGATGGAACTAGAGAGCATTATGCTAAGTGAAATAAGCCAGTCAGAGAAAGATAAATATCACATGATCTCACTCATTTATGGAATATAGCAAACAATACAAACCGATGAACAAAAATAGAACCAGAGTCATAGAAGCATGGAACAGACTGTCCAACCTATGAGGAAAATCGGGGGTGAGAGGGTAAGAGATCAACCAAAGGACTTGTATGCACACATATGAGCATAACCAATGGACACAGACAGCAGGGGGATGAGGGCATGGAGCAGCTGGGGAGAGATCAATTGGGGGAAAAAGGAGACTTATGTAATACTTTGAACAATAAAGAATTTTTTAAAAAAAGAAGCATGTCTTTGTTGAACATAGATATGCTGTACTCAGACATGATTCATTTCTATCTTAAAGTTACGGATCATTACTCTAAGTTTTGTAAGCTGCTGTGGGTAAAAATATGTGTTCACTATGGTGAGTTCAGAATTCACATATCAGAAGTGTCTTGGGGTGGTGAGTTGGTAGAAGGGAGAAAAAATAGTATTTGAAGCTGTGATTGCTAAGTATAGTTGATTAGATTGGGGAAAACATCAATTATTGATGCCTATGAGTGGGAATGGAGGGGAGAGAGGCGACATTGGGGCAAGACCAAGGCTAATGTACTTCCCTATCTTTCTGATTCCCCTAGTTTATCTATGTAAGCTACACAAAGAAGCTGGATAGATAGAGAAAAGGAGATGCAGAGGGAGGATGAGGGCAAGGACAGGAGCTAGAGAGAAAAATAAGGATAAATCACTATGTTTTTACTAAGTTGTTGAGGAGCCAGAAAAGGTCTTAAAGGCCACTTTGTCCAATTTCTTCTAAAAGTAATATTCCTATCCTTCATTAATCTTCATTCAGCTTCTGATCATTGGCTTCCAATGACAGGGAGTTTATGCAGTTCTCAAAGCAGCTCATTCGATTTTCAAACAACTCTAGTTGCTAGAGGGGTTCTGTCTTATATTTGTTTAAATATCTGTCCGTGGTGCTTACTTTCATTTATTGGTACTTGTTCTGCTCCCATCCTAAATGATACAGAAAAGTCTTCAACGTGACTATCTTAAATATTTAAAGATATTAAAGACTCCCTAAGTGTTTTTGTTTTTTCCTCCATGTATCACTAAGCCTGTCATATGCCCCTCAGATATGAAGATTTGAGAAAACTCTTCCATCTTATCAGTCTCCTCTAAATACATGTAAGTTATTCGGTGCTCTCCTTGAAAATTCATTATGAAGAAAATATAATGAATGTAGTATACTAGCACATAATGAATGCTGTTGCATCTAAAGATAGCACTTCCAGGCAACTAGGATGTTTATAGATTTGGCAGTGTCAAATGTCCCCTAAGGGAGGAAATGGTAGGAATTTTGTATATTGGAGTGGACCACACGGAGCCAGCAGCACCATGAGACCTGTGGGCTTACAAAACAGCTCTTATATTTTCAACTCTGTGGGGTACTCTCTCACTGTGCTCCCTCCCAAGTCTCCACAAGTGGTGTTTTCTCTGCTTAAGGTCCCCACAATCACTCCTCCTCTGCCACTGGTGTTCCTCAGTGGTCTTAGTAGAAAAAGATTCTGAAGCCACATACACATCAGCTCCAATGCCCTAGAATTTGTGTGTTAGTGTGTGTGTGGGGACGGGGGGGGGGGGGGGGGGGGGAGAGGAAGATGAAATTTTTATCTCATAAATAATGTGCTTTAGATCTAGGTGTGAAGAAACTACTTGTTTCTCTAGACAAACAAATACATAATTTTTAAAAAAAGATTGACAATAAGAAATTCACATAGTTAATAGTTTAGTGCCCATTCCCTGGTCCAGGTTTTACAGTCATATAACCTCTTACAGTCTGTATAAAGCTATACTTAAAAGGCACTGACATTCTCACTCTCTTAGTCAATTTTTTATTTTTATTTTTTAAGTTGTATTATCTTGTGGACAGTCTGCTACACTGCCCTAGATATCCTGTATAGAATGAGATAGGCCATAATTAAATAACCAACTAAATCAATTTTATTATAATTTTTGAAAATTCTTAATATATATATTGCTACCAACATCTTAAAATTAAAAGATAAATATTATAAAGATTGCAAAAATTAAATTTGGGTGTACAATAAAAATAAATGAGCTGATATCCCGAAAAAGGATATGGTCTTAGGAAGCCAGATAACTAGATTCTACTCCTACTCTTTAAAGTACAGTTTTCTTCTAGATACGTTGCTCATATAAATATTATCTATTACTTACTAGAAAGGAGAAGGGTAGATGTGACAGGCCTAGTAGGAAAAAACATTTGGCAGTCTTTCAGCATCTGAAAGTAAGAGAAAAAAGAGAGGAAAAAGAAAAGAGAAGAGAAAATAGAAAAAAAAAACTATTTGAATGAAATTAACAAACAAAATTTAGTTCTGCTGGTAATTCAAACATAACTTTGTTTAATTTCTTTGTTGTGTTGTTTGTAATATAGGTGGCAATTGGCTACATTAGCATATATTAAAACCACATTAGGATTTAAATTTTTTTTTATGATGATGTTTCATATTATTTGGTGGTTCTTTATTATTTCTAGTTTTTCCAGGTCTTCAAAGTTGAGCATATTATCCAAAGGCTACAAATGGTCCTTTGAAAGGGAGAGGGAATCTGATTAAAATTATAACCAGGTATGTCTAATGACAGAGCTTTCCACAAGCCACTTAGTCAATTGGATGCTCTGAATTCAAATGAAATATGGGCTGTTTCCAACCAAATTACCTTTTTTTTTCTTCTCATTTTGAGAAGTGAGGAACCCTCCTTACTTGAATAATGTTTTGCTACTAATGAATAGTAAGGAAAGCTGATGAGTGAATGCCTATTGTAATAAAGTTCTCAAGTCAAAGTGCAATTGACAGACCCTTTAACAAACAGAAAAGAAATTAATCAGTGTTTCTATTCAGATTCATATAAAAAATCAATGTAATGAATTGTCTTAAAATAGTTAAGTAGTTTAAGTATCTTTGATTCCAATAACATTATTATTCTATATAATAAATGCCTAATATGTTAAGTGTCTGGTCATCTATTCAACCAATCAAAGCATAATATGCTAATGATATGATAAGGCTGCTCAACCACTTACTATGATGTGCTCTGACCACCAAGTGGTAGATACTCTGACCCGTAGGTTAGCTTGCTGCTTGGGTTCAGCCTGATCTGGACTGAGCAAGATGGGCCAGACAAACACTGGAGCCCTCCCTTGGTCCTTCCCCGGCTGGCCAACCTCCTGTGTCTCTCCCTGGCCCTTATAGTGCATTGGTGGGGTCTTTCGGACTGGCCTGTGCCCTCTCATAATCTGGGACCCCTCAAGGGATGCTGGAGAGCTGGTTTCAGCCCGATCCTACATGCCAGGCCAAGGGACCCCACTGGTGAATGAATTCGTGCACCAGGCCTCCAGTGACTTTTATAAGGAAACATTGACATTCTACCCTCTTGTACCTCTATTTTGCTTTCTTTTAAGCTTTATATTTTGTCTGAATAAATGGGAAAGCACAGATGGGTGATTACTAAATGAATACACAGGAATAAATAAAATGAAGATGTCAGCAGCCAGAGAGTGGACTGGCTATATTCTACGCAAGACTGCTGATTCCTGTAGGAAACATCAAGGTGATTTTGCTGACACCGTTTCAAAAGGAAGCCCTGTACAGTGGAGCATGGTAGAAACTTGGCCTTCGTTAGGCAAATCCAAGCTGTGTAGACAATCAATCTGAATTTTCTGAACCATTTCCCTTGACATCAAAGTTTTCCCACAGTTGCTTGAATCATCTTTATGATTTGGCTTCAGCTCCCCTATATAAACTATGACTTTTAAAAATTTTACTTTGTCTAAACTTGATAAAAGTATCTTTGTTACTATTGTGATTAATATTTAAATAAAAGAATTTGAATCTTTTAACTCTGAAATCTAGCCATTTATATTTTTGTTTAGGAAACTATGCATTGAAATATATGAATTACTTTGAGAATATATTGCTTTGGTAAAATGTAGCTAATTTTCCCAGGAAGAGCTAATTAAATGGGTAAAAAATACATAAATGACAGTTATAATTGATATTTTAAAATCAATTGAAACATACAGGATTCTTGGTGCAATGAAATATGTGTTAAAACTGAAGCATAAATAAGCAATCATCTGAGGAAGGATGTGCTTCCACTATTCCCATTTCGAGGTAGAAAACCTGAGGTAAAGCCAGGCCTTTGAACAATAAAGCCTCAATGACCCACCATATTCACTCCCCTGTAACAAGTGACCACTGTAACAGTGACCACAACCTTAAAACCATACAAATGTTTTATCTTGCCATTCTGGAGGTCAGAAGTCCATGAGAGCTTTCACTGGGCTAACATCAAGATATTATCAGACCTTTTCCAGCTTTTAGAATTTAACTACATTCCTTGGCTCATGGCTCCTCCTTTATCTTCAAAGCAGCAGGATAACATTTTCAAATCTCTCTCATACTCTCTCTCCCTCTCTCTTTCTGTCTTACCACCCTCCCTCTTTCTTTCTTTTTCTCTCAACTCCAGCTTCTGTCCTCATATCTTCTCTGACTCTTATACCTCCTTCTTCCATCTTTTAAGGACCCTGCGATTACTTTGAGTCCACCCAGATAACCCAGGATAACCTCCCCATCTTAAAACCTTAACATGATTGCACATGCAAAGTCCCTTTGCCATGTAAGGTAAGACATTCACAAGTTCTGAGGATTAGGATGTGAACATCTTTGAGGGCCACTTATTCTGTTCACCACAACCCCCACATTAACTGGCATAGCCAAGAAGGCAGAACCGAGATAGGGCTCAGAACTTCTGCTTTGTCACATAATTCTTATTCTTCATCACATTGTGAGATGGAGATTATAAGGACAGTCATAGCAAAGGGAAATATTTAGAAAGAAATACCTACTGAAAGCTGCATTGGTGTCATAGTCTGGGTTGGTAAATATTTGGTTGATGAATACATAACCGCTAATTGATTATTCACTTGACTTAGTCTCTTAATCATTCAGAATATAATAACCAGGGGAGAGGAACCAAGATGGCGGCATATGTAAACACCTGTCTTGCTGTCCGACACAGCAATTTCAAAACTACAACTTAATAACAGAACAAACATCATCCAGAATGACCGGAAAGCTGGCTGAGTGAAAATTCCACAAATAAAAGTAAAGATAGGACACTGTGACTCAGAGGAGCGGCAGAGGGCAACATTGAAGATACACGCAGAGTCGGAGGTTTGGAGCTGTGCCCATGCACCAGCGGATAGGGCGGGTGGCTGCAAACCCAGCTGGCTTTCTGAAATGGGGAAGGAGACAAAGGCATCCCACTGCACTGATTCCCAAGTTCTAGGTGAGGTCCAGGAAACCCACACTCATATGGGGTGAAACTGGACAGTAAGGAAGCATGCTGAAACCTGGGCGCAGCTGAGGTCTGCGAGCCTGTGGAGAGGGTGAGCTTGTGGAGAGGGCATGTGGACTTGGGAACAGAAGTGCGTGAGCCTGCAGAGAGGACTCATGACTTGCTCTCCCTTTTGGGAGACCACTGGACTGCATTGTTTTACAACCCTGGGCGAGGGTTTGGGTGTGCAGACTCATTTGGGGAGAGGCTGAGTTGTCTGGCAGTGGGTGGAGATCAGCAGCGGCTTTCTCTCAGAGGTGCGTGTAGCCATTACCACCAAGGACAGAGACCCAGGTGCCACACAGGGTGGAGCTGACACTTCCTGCTCAACCCAAAGACTCTGCCCATCCAACCTGAGCACAGCTGACCCTCACAGCCAATTGGCTTGGAGGTCAAACCCTTGTAGTGCTAACAACAATAATCTAGGCTTCACTTCAACAATACTGTACAACCCATAAAGGGCTGCAGTAAGAGTATCCTCCTCAGGTAACTGGGGAGGCTGAGTCACTGTCCCTTAGAGGACATCTACCACACAAAGCTAATGGACCAACTCAGGGAAGCAGCCACCATGCAGAGACATGGAAAGAAATCAAATGTGAAAGAAATGGAGGAAAAAAGACGACTGGACATAGAGTTCAAAACCACAGTAACAAGGTTTTTTCAAGAGGCTCCTAGAAAAGGCCAATGAACTTAATGAGACCTACAAGAAAATGAACAAGACCTATAAGGAAATGAACGAGATCTACGTGGTAATGAACAAGACCTACGAGAAAATGAATGAGACCTACGAGGATATGAAAAAGGACCAACTAGAAATTAAGCATACACTGATTGAAATAAAAAATATTACACAAAGACCTAAAAGCAGTCTAGAGGACCGCAAGAACCAAGTCAAAGATTTGAAATACAAAGAAGCAAAATCCACTTAGCCGGAAAAGCAAGAAGCCAAAAGAATCCAAAAAATTGAAGATAGTGTAAGGGACCCCTGGGACAACCTCAAGCATACCAACATCCGAATTATAGGGGTGCCAGAAAAAGAGAGAGAGCAAGACAATGAAAACCTATTTGAAGAAATAGTGACCAAAAACTTCCCTCACCTGGTGAAAGAAATTGACTTAAAAGTCCAAAAAGCACACAGAACCCCAAAATATAGGAATGTAAAGAGGACCACACCAAGACATATCATAATTAAAATGCCAAGAGCAAAAGATAAAAAGAGAATATTAAAAGAAGCAAGAGAAAAACAGTTAGTTACCTATAAGGGAGCACCCATACGATTGTCAGTGGATTTCTCAACAGAAACTATGCAGGCCACTCAGGAGTGACAAGAAATATTCAAAGTGATGAATAGCAAGAATCTACAACCAACATTACTCTATCCAGCAAAGCTATCATTCAGAATTGAAGGTCAGATAAAGTGCTTTGCAGATAAGAAAAAGCTAAAGGAGTTCATCACCGTCAAACCAATATTATATGAAATGCTGAAAGATATTCTTTAACAAGAGGAAGAAGAAAAAGGTAAAAATATAAATTATGAATAACAAATACATATCTATCAACAAATGAATCTAAAAATCAAGTGAATTAATAAGCTGATGAACAGGATAAACTGGTGAATATAACAGAATCATGGGTATAGAGAGGGAATGGACTGATCATTTTTGGGGAGTAAAGGGGTGTGGGAGATGCAGCAAGAGATTGGACAAAAATCATACACCTATAGAAGAGGACAGTGGGGGGGGGGGAGGTAAGGGTGGAAGGTGGGATGGGTACCGGGTGAAGGGGAGCCATAGGTGAAAAAAAAGGGGAACAATGTAATTAATAAACTGAACAATAAAGATTAAAATAAAATTTTAAAAAAGAATATAATAAGCACTTACTAACTGACTAATATTTTGATCCGACCTATGTATAGGTATGCCATAGGGGGTTGTGTGTCTCTCTCTGCTCTCAAAAACCTTAACATCACATTGCAAAGACAGTTTCACCTTGCATGAAATCATTAAACAATCACCAAACTGTTAAAGAATTAAATTGTTCTTAGGAGTTTGCTATTCCTACTGTAAAAATAGATAATTGAAGGAAAATCTGAAAAACCAGTAGCATCCACACTGCTAAGATGAATAGTGGAGTCTGAGGAATGACTATTCACCAAAGAGACAAGAAAACACAAATGCAGTGTCCACAAAATTAAATAAATATGTTAACTAATTGAAGTTTTAAAAAGCTCACTTGTGGCAAATATACAAATACTGTGGGACAGAGCGGAGAAGTAAACAGAGATTCAGTATTTCATCCATTCAACAAGTATCTATTTACTGAGTGCCTAATATGTGCTAGGCACCATGCAGGTGCCAGAGAAAAAATATTGAAAAGCTTATAGCTTGTATTCATACGGTGACATTTTACCTTCTTGCAATTGCTTTTTTTATTTTATTTTATTTTTTTGCTTATAACAAAATTATATGGAGGAATAATGGCCCAATTGTTATACAGTCCTATATCCACTAGAATTTAGAGGGGAAAAAGATGATTTGAGCAAGATCCCAGACCTTAGCGGTGTTGTGTTCTACATGGGCTGTCTTCCGTTGAATTTATGGAGTCTGTCACTTAAATATGCACTTTCTGATACTAAATATAAAACTGATAATCTTGCTGGAGCTCTTAGAATCTCTGCAGCTAAACTGGGAAGGCCAGCAGGGCTGGGCTCCGCGTTGCAGGGTCTCAGATGTCAAATGAATACAAAATTGTGCCAGTTTTATCTTCAAATGAAATGAGTCCAGCAAATAAGATAACTGAGATGAGAGAGCTGGTAGCAACCTCAATAGTCAAAATAGCCTCTGACTGCAAAAGTCCTGTTAAGTGTGGGATTTTATCCTCTTTAGAAAAATTGGGTGTCTTAGAAAAAAGAGTGCAACAGTGGGAGGTAGACTTTACACAATAGAACATATGGAAGAAGGAAAGTAGAGTTTAGGTAAAAGGGGAACAAAGACATGTGTAGAAGTGCAGAAAGTAAAAACTGATAGGAAAAACCACCAAGTCTGCAAAGAACAGAAAAATCATTCAGTTTGTAGTTCTCACACATTGCTATTGTTTGGGACTTTACACTATTGTTTAAGAATGAATTTGATACTTATATAGTTTTCCCTATAAATGCAATGAACTGATTTGGATATTTTAATATTAGAATTATAATGGTTGTTTGAAAAGGATATAATTTCTTTTGGCGGAGCTGGATTATGAAAGGTAAAATTTAATTTTAGCAAATATGACTAAAGTAAGCTCCTATTTATATAAAACCATAAGAAATGAAAAACTAAATTGTTTAAGCCTCAAAAAATGAAATACAAGAATCTTTAGAAATGGAATATATAATTCCATAGCTTGGTCAATATGGAATACTATAGCTACTTTAACATTTCTTGGGCATTGTCAGTGTTAAATTCCAAGGGGGACTGATGGATGTTGAAAATCAAAATTTTGCCCTAAGATAATTGATTCTATAATATGATTCCTTTAACCTTTTTCTCTTTAGTTTTCTCCCAAAGTCTTGCTGTTATTACTATCTAAATTTCCTATTCTAATCTGCTATTGTATTGCATATACAAATGTTTGCATGAAAGTCTGAGGTTGGCTTCAAATCCCCACTAAGGAATAATATACTCAGGCACAATACCAGTTATTTCTGGTTTAAGGTTATCCAGAAGATTTAATCACTTACTCTGGTTTCATAAATTCTGAACCAGGTAATGGATAGTGTTATTTACTTGGGAAATTATTTGCAAACAAAATGTTTCCAAACTTAACCAACAGTCCACATCTGGAAAGGTAGATATAAAGAAATACAGGGAAAGAATTTTGTAATTTTCTTAGAAACTGTTGGTAATGGAATTTTATGCTTAATGGAATATAACTTAAAAAGTAGTAAGCACACAGAAAACTGTTGGCATGTTCATTGTTTAAAGCATTTTATTAGAGACTAGTGGCCCAGTGCATGAAATTCATGCACATTAAAAGGGAATTAATTAGAGGAAATATTTTAATATTGCTATTTTCCCTTTCTCTATAATAGAAGTGTCAGAGATGAAAGAAAATTAATAAAATGTATATGAAAATCTCTATTCCTGTCAGAGTCTGGGGCATGTTGCGGGACCCAGAGTCAAGTCTCTGCCCACCCATGCTCACCTTGAAATCACCTTGAAATAGCACAAAACCCAGACTCAGCCAGTCCCACCCCCATGAAGCTCCACAGGGCAGAGGGCACAGCCTCAGGTCCCCCGGCCTGGCACTGGGTGGAGGGCGCAGCCTCAGGTCCCCTGGTCTGGCCTCATGTCCCTTGGCCCTGGCACCCTTAGGACCTCCAGCTTGGCCTCAGGTCCCCCAGTGCTGAGGTGGGGGATGTGACCTCAGGTGTCTCAACAAGCCCCTCCGGGCGGGGGGTGCAGCCTCATGTCCCCTGGCCCAGTGCAGGAGCAAAGGGTACAGCCTTAGGTCCCCTGGCCTGGCCTCAGGTCCCCTGTGCCTACGCCAGGGGACCTGGTGCTGCGCCAACGCCGACACCCACGCCACGGCAATACCGCCGCCCACTCCCACATGTGTCTTGGCCCGGCCCACCCACCCCACGCACACCTCAGCCCTGCCCCATGTGCATCTCGGCCCTGCCCCCACTCCTGATTGGCTGGTAGCATAGTGAAGGTATGGTCAAATTTGAATATTACTCTTTTATTAGATAGGATAAGGGTCAGGGGTTTAGATAGTATTTGCTGTAAGCCAGTGATTGTTAGTTAGGGGTCCATAACAGAATAACAATGCTTTTTAGACATACAACCACTGCAGACACTCAGGGTCCTACACAAAGAAAGGCTCAAGAATTTAGTTTAATGCTCTGCTATTGGCCACCTGACTTTTTTGAAGTTGTGTCTTATAAGTAAAGTTCTGTGGAACAGTGCAGCATTGCATGCTATGTGTGTCTGCTGTCATTCCTTGTGTCCCCATTCGCTTATAGTGTTCATGACGTCCCATGAGCACAGAATTCTGGTGGAGTTCATGGGAGCTCATTCAGACTCAAAGTGAATATTATTAGGAAGATTTATTTAAACAAAATCTCCTCCCAACCCAGAAAAAGTCTCCACAGAGGCAGAAGAGAGGAAAAAGCACAATTTTTACATACAACCTGAATGTAATCCACATCACAGGCAGTCCACTGAAGAGATGGCAGAGAGGAAGAAACCCCACCCTCTTTTTATAGCCAAGAAAAGACAACCCATTATATACATATTCTCAAGATACAAAAAGAAGTACAGGAAAAAGGAGGAGGAGGAGGAGGGGATGTCCCTTTGAGCAATACTGGACCAGACAGTATCTGAGAATGAAGTTGAAGTAACAGAAGCAAGAAATAATATGAGGGAAGAATCACAGAATTTGTTGACTGATTGACTGTAAGTGACTAAGGAACAGTGGAATAAAAAACTGGGATAATGGTGTTGCCAAAGACAAAAATTGGGATTTCAGAAAGGATAGTAAAATTGGTTTTAGATAAGGTGAATTTAATATAGCTGTGAAGCAAGTCAGTGGAAATTAGCAAGTGCCAGTAATACCAGCCAAACAGTCAGAGTTTAGAGGAAGAACTTGTTACTTAGGTAAAATCTAATAATAAAAATTTATTTTATCTGGATAAGAAATAAAGTAAAATAGAGTAGGTGAACTCTCTAAAGAAGAAGCTTTAAATAGAGATCTTGGCAAAAACTGACAGGGGATCATATCAAAGGTAGAGAAGAATAATTCAGAGAGATTTTAAAAATTTATATTAAAACAGAATCACAAGAACCAATTAAAAATTTTATCTAAAATGCACAGTAACTAGACAACAATTTGTTGTATCTGAATTCTGTATTACTTATTTACAATGCTCTTCCCTCCTCATCCATTTCCTTTTAATTACATGATAATATTCTAATGTTTGGCATTCTCCCTTTGTAATAGATGTTAAGTTTATGTTGATGCATGTGGGAAAGACAGGTGATATTTTAAATGCCTATTAATATTTATTGTTGTCACAAAGCAAGAATAATAACATTATTAATAAACCTATCAAATAAAAATCCCCTGGATGTATTATCAGTTATATTTCCCTATAGAGTTTTTTTCCAGTGCTATTTATGTTGTGTTCCTCACTAGGATTAGTGTTGAAATTTGGAAGGAAGAAGATAAAAACAATGCGTAGAAACAAAAGAAAAAAAAATAGGAATAAACTTAAGAAGATATGTGCTGTATATATGCACACCATCCAAAAAAGACATTTAAAAATTAAGTAACTCTTGAAATATGAGCTCTCTTACTGATGCGTTAGGAAAGACACTATCCACCATGAATAATCATGAGAAAACAATCAGACAAATCAAAATTGATCAATAATTGCAAAACAACTGGATTGGATTCTTTAAAGATGTCAATGGCATATAAACATAAAAAAATTTTATAAGACTAGGAAATTGTTCTAGATGCAAAAGAGACAAAAATATCTTGGCAGAAATTGACAGGGGATCATATCAAAGGTAGAGAAAAATAATTCAGAGAGATTTTAAAAATTTAGATTAATACAGAATCCCAGGAACCAACTGAAAATCTTGTCAAAAATGCACAGTAACTAGACAACAACTTGCTGTGTCTCAGTTCTGTACACTTATTTACAATGATCTTCACTAGACACATGGCAATGGAATGCAATACCTGCTCTGCTCTGGATTTCATACTTCAAAAAGGGGAAAAAAACAACTGTCAAGTTCCTTATTGGGACAGTTAATGAAAGTAGCATATACACTGTACATTAGATATAGTATTGTACAATATTAAATTTCATGGATGATAATTATATTGTGTTTATATAGGATTTGTCCTTTTTAAAAAGACACACATTCAAGTATTTGGGGGTGAAGTATTACAAGATCTCCAACGCTTTAGCAAATAAATGAATTAGTGACTGAGTGAGTAATAAATGCATGTGTGTGTTTATTATAGAAAGATAGCAAAGAGAAAGAAAGAAAAATATTAATATGACAAAATGCTAAAAATCTGTGAATCGATGATAATATGGTAATATGGGTGTTACCATATTATTATTGCCTCTCTACTATAGTTTTGAAACTTTTCAAAATGAAGAGCTGGGGCTGGGGGAGAAGAATATGCATAGGCCTATATATTAGGGACAGAAATTGGTATGTGTCCTACCACTCACCCCCTTGAATCAAAGAATATATATATTCAACTATCCCTAGGAATTATGTCCCACTATCTCTGATGACAACAACATGGTTATACTCTGTGTTGTTCCAGAGTATTGCTATACAGGGAGAGACAGGAGATTCTTGTGATTTTAAAAATGTGAGCTACCTTTCATCAAGTATGAGAGGCCTACTGTAGAGAAGTCACAGGCCTTCAGCACTCTCCCATGAGGAATAACAGATTTATAATTATGCACCCATATTCTGTCATAACAAATTAGCAGCCTTGACGAGGGATATGGAGAAGAAAAAGGAAGAAGAAAATAATTTCTCACCAAGTGTTATTGGTGGGGGGCGAGTTACTCAGCAAATTTTTTTTATAACCGCCAGACTTGTATTTCAAATTAGCCTTGAATTCTTTTTTTTATTTTTATACTTGAAGTTTTGATCCAACATAGAAAAGAGACTAAGCATCTAATTCAGGTCTTCTAAGTCTATTTGGATTCTGGTGCCAATCCAAAAATTTGTCCTTTTTATTTTGGTGGGGGAGGAACCGGTTCTTCTCTATTATATGTTTGAATGAGTACCACTGATCCTGCCTTCAGAAATGGACCAAATTCTGGTCCAATTTGGATTGGGCCATAAACCTAATCCAAGTTGATGTGAATGAATGGGGTAGGAGGATGTGGTTTAGTAACAGGTTTCTGGTGTGGGAGTAAGAGCCTCCGAGATTATTCTTATTGAAGCAGAGCCCTGAGACCTGCTTTGGTCCTGCCTGGACCTCCAGTGAGAGCCAGATTTGATGTGGCTTTTGGCTGGAGAAGAGGGAACAGACTGTGCTGGGGAATTTTCTACTTGGAAAGATATTTTTTTTAAAAATGGGCTGGCACATTTTGATGTCTTTACAAGGCTACATGTAAGATAATTAAAACTATTTATCTTTAAAAAAATAACTTCATGTATCTGACTATAGACTTTAGCTTAAAAATACCCTCTAAATAAAATCTTACACCTCTTAGTTGTTGACTCAATGTTGAACAGCTGCAAAGTCAGAGATTCTTTATTTCAGTCCAAATTTTAGCGCAGACTCCCTTCTAAGATGGAAAAAATCACTAACTTTATTACATCTCCTCAGGTTATTCAATCATTGGAAAATAACAATTCTAACCTTTCTTTCAGATGACTCTTAAGAATAAGTAATGAACATAAGGAAATCTTGCCTAGAAGTTACCAAATATTCTGTAAATGCATATTGATCAAAACAATTCAACCAATTTTATCATATTTAAGGATTCAAATTTCATGAAAACATATTTATTTTCAAAATTGCTGCTGATTTAAAAAAAAAACACAAGGAAATCATTACTTTTAAGGTAGCAAGTTTTAAAGACAGTTTTTAGAATAATAGTAGTCAGAGGTGAAAATTAATATTATTAGATAGGATTGATATAATCAAATAAAAGTTATTTGGATGCTTAGAAACCCTAAAGAAAATTAAAGAACTTCAAGAGAAAAAAAAAAAGATTTCAATGACAATTTGGAAACATTTACAACATGCCTTACTATGCACACTTATACATTTATAAAATTTTCACAGTTCCATGAGTAAAGCTATTCTATTAAGATAGTGCTTAGAAGAGCAAAGGCTCACTTTATTATTATTTTTTAAATCTTTATTGTTGAAAGTATTACATATGTCCCCCTTTTCACCCACTGACCCTCTCCAGCCCCTCTGCACCCTCCCCTACCCCAGCCCCTCACCATCCCGCAGTCTGCATTCACAGGTTATGTATATATGCATACAAAGTCTTTGGTTGGTTACCTCCCACCCTTCGTTCCTCCAAGATTCCACTCTCTGTTCAATACTTCCATGTCTCTGGATCTTCTCTGTTCACCAGTTTATTTTGTTAATTAGATTCCATATGAGTGAGATCATGTGATATTTTGTCATTCTCCGACTGACTTATTTCACTTAGCACGATGCTCTCCAGGTCCCTCCATACTGTCTCAAAGGATAAGAGGTTCTTCTTTTTTACTCAAAGGCTCACTTTATAACAAAACATAACACTTTATTCTCAAGTATTCAATTAAGTGAAGCATAAATGTGGTTTTCCTTTTGGGGAGGCATGGAGATTACTTTTTCTCCTGTTTACAACCTCTCAATAGTCCTGTACTCTCTCTTGTCTCTGGACACATACACATGGCCTTCTTTCTGCCTGGAGCAAGAGTGTTCTCTCATTTCTTTACCTGGCTAACCTTTACTTATTTGTGAGAACATCACCGAAGTTTTACTTCTACGACACCCCAAGACTGTGATAGCTTCTCCTCCAATGGGCTATCATCTCAGGTCTGTTCTCCATTCAGAATATTTCCTGTACTTATAATTGTTTCTCTGCTGTCTCCACTGTAGTGTTCTTCTCTGCTAGGTTATGTCTCCAGCTCCCAGCACAGGACTGACATTTGACAACACTATATGCAATATATCTAAATTAAATTATGCTACCAGATTATATTATAGATGGGAATAAAGCTTGTGTATTATCCAATATTATGTGTAATCAGTAAACAATTTATTATTCTAAAAAACAACTTTCTTCTCAATTATACTGATTAGTCAGGCAGAGCTATTTAGTATTGTTCTGTTTTGTTTAGCAACTATTCATTGTCCTGGCAATGAAGCCCACATTCCTTCCCCGTCAATTCCATTCTCCACTTGAATAATTTCCATGTAGCCCACGGGTCTCAAATCCTACAGCAAGCATGTCAAATTCGTGGCCCGCGGGCCACATGCAGCCCACAACAAATATTTTTGTGGCCCAGCCAATATAACAGTATGTAAGAAATATTTTAATAAACATTTTGTAACTTAATTTTTACAATATTCTGTTAAACATAATTATTAATAACGAACTACAATGTTCACTAATGACTGATTACATAATCATGTTGTATTCATTTCCCTTACATGCCTTATGTGCAGGCACACCACTTCTCCCCACTAATACTAGGAGTGAATATTTTAGCAGCTGACTGCCATGTCAGTAGTCTTGGACTGATTTGTTTGATGTGCACAACAGGAAATATTTTGTTTTTGGAGAACAAGAAAAGTAGGTTTATTTGCATTATACTTATTAATTTGTGTAATTATTCCCTGACTGGTAAGTTAACGTTCAATAAAAATATTAATTTTTATTAAAATGTTCTATTATTTTATGTTAATGATTACTCGTTTATTATAGCCCTTTGTATTCAACATGTCTCTATTGAAATAAACCTACATCTCTATGAAAATTGAAGCTTTTATTTTTTGGTGGTCCACACAAATTTAAACTTTGTTTATATGGCCTGTGTTAGCCTTTGAGTTTGACATGCTTGTTCTTCAACATTTCATTTTAGGAAGCCTTCCTTGGACTTCTGGTTACGGTTTGCTCCCCTCCTATGTGCTTCCTTGCACTCTACACTTCTCCTGTGATGGCCTGTATTGTTCATAGTGAAATTGCCATTTTGCTTTTCGGTATCTTCCACCAGAATATAAGCCCCATGATGGCAAGGACATATCATGTTTTTAAGCTTTTTATTTTCTGTAAGTGGCACATGCTGGCATGTAATATGCATTCAAGAATTATTTGCTGATAAGTAGTATTATATTATTATCTCCTCTTTAGGGTCACATTCTCCTCTCCAGCCTTTGTAACACTCCAGGTTGGCCTTTCTTAAATTCTTTCTTTTGTCAAGTTACTGTTTAAAACCTAGTATTGCCACTTGATTCACTACATAATGAAATTTCAACTTCTATGCCTAGAAATTAAAGTGCTTTTTAACATGGCTTCTTGCTACTGTCCTCATCTTAGGTCTCTCTGCTTCTCATTGTATCTTCCACTTGAGTTAGCTCAATTGCCTTAGTCTAGATTTATATGACTCGGAACACAACTATATGTTCATTTGTGATTTCATGATCTACTTTTAGTCCAGCCCTCAAAATGTCTGCTATATCCACAGATCCCTTCTATAAAATTTTTACCACAGACCCCCCCCCTTAAAAATTTTGCTACCTTGTTGACTGTATAGTGTGTGTGTAATGTGTGTGTGTGTGTGTGTGTGTGTGTGTGTGTGTGTGTGTGTGTGATCATGTTCACAGTGATAAAATAACAGTCACCCTCTAGAGACAGGATAGAATCTATGAAGTAGCCTGGGATGCAAGTTCTGACTAATATGGACAATAGTTCTGTAGGAACAAATCAGTCTAATCTTTCAGGAAAATCTGAATGAAAGTAGTTAGCCAGATAAACATCCAGACTAAGATATAGGTAGGAGAGCGAGAGCGAGAGATAATGAGAGAAAGAGCGAGAGAGAGAGAGAGAGAGAGAGAGAGAGAGAGAGAGAGAGAGAGAGAGAGAGAGAGAGAATGAATATAGGAGAAAAGCAGGCAATGAGCCATGTGTTCAGAGTATGTGAGGCAATGTGAGTGAAAAGCAGAGAAATATAGAGTTGCATGTGAGGCATTTGGTGGTTGAAAAATCAGAGATTAGTGACCCTCTGCTATGGGGGAGGAATGATATATGCAGGTCACAAGAGCCATGCAGGACTCTGAATCACCCTTCTGTTACTGGACCATATAGCCAGTCTCCATAGCATCATACTGTACAATTCATTTCATTTCCATAATGCCCAATATGTGGCCAGCATCCAAATATTCCTTATTTCCACAACTACTATTATAATAATCATACATTTGACTTAAAATATTCTGAGTGATCTCTGTTGCTATCACTGGAAAACTTCACATAGATTTATTTTATCTCTATAAAAGTGAAATTCAATTTCTTTTGGAGGAATGCCATAAAATAGAAATAACTTTCAACATGTAGACCACAGTAGAGCCTCTGTATTGTGCAGTTTGATACTGAACATTTTAAAGTTGTTCTACCACTGCAGAGAATGAATGAGCATCTTGCTTTGCTAAAAATGGTTTCTGTCTCAAGTTTCATACATATTGAGTCTTTTATATCTTTTGTACAAAACTGTTACTGAATTGTATGAGCACGATAAGTATGTTTCATCGTTGACAGGTTAAATTGAATGTTAACTTGAAGTAATTCTTTCAAGTGCTTTACAAGTACTGCATATTTATTGAAATTACATGACTTATCAGGTCAATACTCTGAAAATTAATTGAGGGAATTGATTCCCAGTGTTCACTGGGGAAAGAAAAGCCAAGTAGAGCAGCTGCACATGAAATAATTGTGGAGCAGAAAACTACACGTTTTTGAGGAAAAAAAACAATGATGTGGAATGAACACTAGCATGTGACCCTCAAACTTTCCTTCCCTTTTCTTCCTGAACTTCA
Organism: Antrozous pallidus; assembly: GCA_027563665.1. NCBI lineage: Eukaryota > Metazoa > Chordata > Mammalia > Chiroptera > Vespertilionidae > Antrozous > Antrozous pallidus. The sequence goes on from CM050512.1 coordinate 69,203,965, forward strand.
GATCCCTTTAAACATGCTTTCCCTCTGTCTCTAGTCTGCAAAGTGCTTCTCTTCAGCTTCTCTCTTGCCATCCCAGTCTGTCTGCCTATTATGCTGCAAGACCAGGCCTCAGAATAATCAATCTGAATTTGCCTCTCCTGTTACTGGAATTTTGAACAACACTCAGAAAATAAGACAACTGTCAAAATATGTGCCACTACACATGTGTTGTCTATAAATTAAACTATTTTAACAGAAATTTTTATGTGCTTGATCATCTGTCACTCCTACTCCCATAAAGCAGGAGTCACAATTGGCTTGTTCTTTTTGAGTCCTCTAACTCAGGCCCCATCTCCTTCAACAGGGACTTTGCTATTCCTTTCATATACACACACTCAAAACAGAAACCATCAGGCATGCCATTCCTCCTGCAAGTCACCCACATCTGAACCTGTCTTGACCCTTCTGTCAGGACTCAGAGGCTGGGAAGTATTAAAGGGAAATCTCGTCAACTTCAGAGGGAAAGGCTTCAGACAGAAGAGTTTTAGGAGTTTTGTAAATAAGACAAACATTCTCCTGGGATATTAATTCTTCTCTTGACACTTGTGAAGCTTTTGCTCTGAGAGACCAGTGCTAAACTAAAGCTCAGACCTGGTTGCAATGTTATTAGTTCCAAATTATTGGGACTTCCTGAGGATTTTAGTTCCTACACAGTGATGAATAACTAGAATGAAAGTCAATGATCTGGTCCTGTCTCAGTCTCATCCTCACTGAAGTCTGGCCCTGGAGTAGCAGTGATCAGTTCAAATTAAGTAAATAAAACTTTAAAAACACATATAGACTATTGTTTTTTAATGAGATGAAATAGGGCTCAACTTGTTTCATCTCAATTTAATCCTGAAACTTTTCGGCAAAACCCCACTCTAATTTTCAAGAAAGTAAGAGCCCGTGGCTTACATATTTTTAGTCTTTACTTTGACCTAAGCAAAGTTCATGAAATATTATCTTTGAAAATCAAAATATTTCAAATGATAAGTCTGCATTAATTTCTTTACTTAATATAGCTCAAAAAGGAGAATGAAGGAAAATTGCTTTGGTATTACTTTTAACACAAAACAAGATCCAATTCTACATTATAATCAACATATTCAATTTAATCCAATGACTTAAAACTGACAGAATTTTTAATATAAAGCAAGTTTTTATTTTTACCTTCCTCGTCTAATAAGCCTACTCATGCCTTGGGATCCTTAATATTCTCCATGGCTTTATTTCCAAATTTCATAACTCAAAATTATATATTACCAGGGGCCAAGTGCATGAAATTTGTGCACTGGGGAGGAGTCCCTCAGCCCAGCCTGCCCCCTCTCACATATTGGGAACCCTCAGGGGATGTCCTACTGATGTCTCATGGGGAGTGGGCCTAAGCCACAGTCTGGCCTCCCTTTGCAGGTGGCGACCGGGCTGATCAGGGGAAGGCGCCAGCTGCATCACCTCACTGCAGTCACCAAGGTATTTTCATCAATATTAACTCCAGTCCCTTTACCATGAAAAAATGATAACTTACTTCAGACATTTTTCAAGATGTGTCTTTCATAGAATATGACATTTCTTTCTTTTAAAAAAATATATTTTATTGATTTTTTACAGAGTGGAAGGGAGAGGGATAGAAAGTTAGAAACATCTATGAGAGAGAAACATCGATTAGCTGCCTCTTGCACACCTCCTACTGGGGATGTGCCCGCAGCCAAGGTACATGCCCTTGACCGGAATCAAACCAGGACTCTTCAGTTCGACGCTCTATCCATTGGGCCAAACCGGTCTCGGCTGACATTTCTTTCTCTCTCTCTCTTTCTCTCTCTCTCTCTCTCTCTCTCTCTCTTTCTTTCTTTCTTTCTTTCTTTCTTTCTTCTCACCTGGGGATATGTTTCCATTGATTTTTTCCCCCTTCCCTTTTATTGCAGGCTCAGGCCCTGCCCAACTCTAAAGCTCAGCTTGAGCAGGGGGCCTCCATCCCTCTGATCACTGGCTCGGCCCAAGGCTTTAGGCTTGGATAGGAGGCCCCCCGCTCCTCCAATAGCCAGCTTGGAGTGACCTGGTGCCAAGGATGTTCCTAGGACCCAGGTACATATGCAAATTAACTGCCATCCTTATTAGGTTAATTTGCATACTCACTCTGATTGACTGTGGGTATAGCAGAGGTATGGTCAGTTTATGTTTGTCTATTATTAGGTAAGATGTATATAATGTAATGAACAACTTGTATATACTGTATATGAGTATTACATTTGTATAACATTAGTAATAACATATTTTACCTAAAACATGTATATATCACAATTTTTTAAGACAGAGGTATGATATATTCTCATTTTGTAGGTGAGAAACTGAAGATTTGAATAATTGAACAACTTGGCAATAGTCAATAACTAGCACATTATTGAGTCAAATTTTAACCAAGCATGGCCTAAACCCCAAACACTAGTTTTTGGTTACTATACTGTTATAGAAGACCAGAGAAGAACCAAGCAACACTTAGAGAAATGGAGTTACACAGATTTATTATGCTGGCGGGCTCAGAGCAGAATCTCTTTCTCAAATTCTGAGCAACAACATGGAGGAAGCTGTCCCTTTGTATATCTTTCCCAATCCTTTCCCTCCCAAATATGGACTTTTCTGGTCCCTTTTGCAAGTTCTTAAAGAACCCCATGTGCTGTGGCAATGGTCGGCAAAATCATTAGTCAACAGAACCAAATATCAAAAGTACAACAATTGAAATTTCTTTTGAGAGCCAAAATTTTTAAACTTAAACTTCTTCTAACACCACTTCTTTAAAATAGACCATTGCCCAGGCTGTGGTATTTTGTGGAAGAGCCACACTCAAGGGGCCAAAGAGCCGCATGTGGCCTGCAAGCTACAGTTTGCCAACCACTCTGCTGAGGCTTTGAGACCTCAGCCAAAGGGTTGGCCTGGTGCCATATTGATAACTTCGTCTGGGGATGGTTTATGACCTCTCTAAAATGGGAGTAAATAGGTCTTGCAGGACCAGACAATTAAAAAGACAGGGACTAGATTCAGATTGCTAGCCCCCCAAAATGTCTCTTTTCCCCCCATAAATACTATATTTTATCCTATTGGTACTTCATTGCTTGTGTGCACATGCTGAAAGTATACCATTTGACTTTGAGAGTCAACATATGATCTGGCATTGTCATCCTTCCTTTACAAATTAAAATTCGGAGACCCAGGAAGGTTGAGTGACTTTCCCAAAGTTTCTTTGCCGGTTAAGTGACCAGGCTGGCCTCCTGACAGCAATTCCACCTACAGACTTGCCTATCAAATATACCTCAAGGTATATGGTATATAGAGGTAGGTAGAGACACAAAGAAGCCTCTCTTTTAGTGTTACACTTTCAACAAAAATCTTATTAACATTTAAAGTGTTTTTTCTAAAATTAGCAATCCTCATAGTTTTGTTTGAGAATAAATTATGTATCAAACCTTGATGATTAGTGATAATGGATTAAAAATAGAAATGTCCATTTATGCTCTTTGTTATCTTCATTTGATTTTCTGGATACACCTATATATTTTTCTTCATTTATTTAAATCTCCAATTTTAGAACATTTCTACAGTCTTAAAACCAATTTCTATAAAAAATGAGCATTTTCCAAAGTGTACTTTATAGATGATCATATTACATAAAGCATAGATCATACACTTTTTAGTAATTGACCTCTCTGAAAATAACTGGTTGTTATGGTTACCATAGAGTGGGGGTGGGGGAGAGATCACTTGGCCAGAAAGTACTGTGGAGTTTTGTTTTGAGTGATTACATTAACAATTTCCTGGCTGAGGTATCTCACCATCCTCTCAGAAAACAAAGGACTAATAATATACATAAATATGAGAAATGCTATTTCTTAATTCTTTTAGTATCTGATATGTTCCAGAATCCATAGCTGTAAACACCGCCTTTGCTATCCTTTTGTGTGCATGCGCTTATTTAATTTTAATAAGAATTCTGCACACATGTGAACAATTATAGGACTAAATTATGTAAATGTTGAAGAAAGAAGGAAGGGTCCCCAACACTTTCAGCCAGTTTTTCTTTGTTGCAGACCTATTTGTCTGGTTAGGATTTTGGAGGCTGGTAGAGTCACATGCAAATCCAAGATCATGAATTTCAGTTATGCAAATATAATGTCCTTACACCATTTGCTATGTTTACTTCTGACACTGAACACCTGCTGATATAATCAGTAAAAGAAAAGAAAATATATTCGCAGGGAGTTAAGTCTCTGACTTATCTATTTGTTTATACAAATTTTCAAATGTTTAATCAAGATACAAGGAACAGGCAAATATTCAAACAAGATTTCTTATTCATTCTTGTACCAGGATGTATTATAGAATATAATAAAATAAAAATAATTATATACCATTTCAAGAGCTTAATGTTAAAAAGTGGCAAAGACAAAAAAGTAACTATTTTCCTCTTTACTGCCTCTCATAACTTTATTTTTTATTACTTTCTGCTCATCTTTTGAGAAATATTAGAATTAAAGTACTCAGGATCTAGGAATTTCTACTGTCTACCATTGGTCACTGACTTAACCAAATGACAGATATTTATTGAGCAACTACTATGTTCCACACAAAGTACTGACTTCTTTGGAGGACTTTGTGGGTGCTGATGTTAAACAACTCCCTCGTTACTTGCTGGGAGAAACTAGGATTTAAAGAAATGGCCAAAGAGACTTTAAAAGACAAAGGAATGGGGATATGTCTAAAGGATTGGAAGGGCAGGTTACTCTAGAGGTTAGCGGGAGGAAATGGATTAGTCTGGGGGCACTGGGGCAATGTAAGTAGTTGTTAGGAACTAAGGAATGTTGGATTTGAAAGGAATGATAGGGAAGCTTTCAAGTCAGTATAGGGACTGTGGAGAGTATTGGGAAAAATAAAAAGAATGGGGTAAACTAGTGAGAGAGAGAAGAAAAAGGAGTATGGAATACTAAAGAAACAAGGGCTGCAGGAACAGATTTGAACCTATCAAGGAAACTTACAGAAGTAAATCTAATAATCAGTGGCAGTGCTGTTAGACTTATGTGCTTTCTCTGTTATTTTATTTATTTATTTATTTTTAATTCTCATCCAAGGGCATGTGCTCTTGACTAGAATTGAACCTGGGACCCTTCAGTCCGCAGGCTGATGCTCTATCCACTGAGCAAAGCCAGCTAAGTGTCCATTATATTATTTTTATATTCCTGACCAGGATACTGAAGAACTATGAGATCTAATGATTCAGTCAAGGTTCTGATACATACACTTTTATTTCCATTTTGTCACATTCCTTTAAAAAAAGTCAACTCCTTTCATTGGCTTAAATGAGTTGCTTAAGTCATGTATGTTTACATGGAAAAAAAAATCCAACACTTACAAATGTGGTGTATAATAGATTTAATGTAATGCTAATTTAAAGTAACTAATGTAATCATATTTAGGGATACATTTAGCCTCCTAAATCTGAATCAAAGTACAGGTTTTAGAAATAGTAAACATCAAATAAATTTTTTTATTGAATTCAGTGGGATAACACTGGTTAACAAAATTATACTGGTATCAGGTGCACAATCAAACAGGTAGGGCAGAGATATAACTTTAATTTCATATTCATTTTTTTCCCTTTCTCTCATTTAATTCATTCTGCATCCTAATCCTAGTCCCAAATTGGAAGCTCCCTCCTGCCTTCACTAGCTGTCCAGCTATGGCTTAACACTGTTTAAATAGTTTTTTCTGAGGGTGAAGAATGATTCCATATTGCAGTAATATTATATAGGTTATGTTGCTTTATAAATGATATCAATAACCTCTTCTACTATGGAAACCCTTAAAATATATATAGTTATTTTAAATCACTGTTAATTTGCAAATTTATTAATCAAATTCTGTAATATTAAGAGTTGCTGTATATCAATGCACACATACAGTAGCACATGCAAATTTCAGTTAGGGTGGACTAGGTTGTTTAGAACAAATTTCCCATTGAAAACAATAGAAATCTGCACACAAAAATGGAAATTAGCTCTTTGAAGGGATCAGAGAGCTACCAAAGCAGCAAAGAGTTGATCCCAGAGAGAAGGGAAGTATTACAATAATAAACCTAACATTTGATGTTCCCTTTTCCCTTGGTTACTTATAAACTTACAATGGACATTGGAGAGACTAAGAAGCTGGAAGGGAGGGTCAAAGACTGAGAGGAGAGTTGGGAATGAGAAGATGAGGAGAGTTTTAGAGAGTGTCACAGAATTGGGGAAACAAAAATTAAATTTTAGTGTCTACAAAAAGGAAAGGTTAACATTCTCAGATTATCTATTGGGATCCCTGAAAGGGTTCATGCAGGAAGTAAGATTGAATGCAAATAGACCAGTCCTCACATATTTTTTCTTGTCATTTTCTTAATAACATTTGCTTTTCTCTAGCTTACTTTATTATAATACAGTATGCAAAGTATATGTTAATTAATTGTTTATATCATTGGCAAAGCTTCTGGTCAACAGTAGGCTATTAATAGAGTTAGGCCTCTGCATTCATAGATTCCCAACTGCAGATCAAAAATACTGTTTTTTGATCCTCAGTTGGTTGAGTCCATGGATGTGAAACCTGCAGGTAAGAAGGGTCAACTGTAGTTACCAGTAAGTTTTGAAGGAGTGAAAAGTTATACATAGATTTTTAACTGTACAAAGATTTGGTGCCCCTAACTCCGATGTTGTTTGAGCGTCAACTTTACTTTTGTTAAAAATATATATTTGTATTGATTTCAGAGAGGAAGGGAGAGGGAGAGAGAGACAGAAACATTAATGATGATAGAGAATCATTTATTGGCTGCCTCCTGTGTACCCCCTCACTGGGGATCGAGCCTGTAACCCAGGATGAGCCCTGACTGGCAATCCAACTGTGATCTCCTGGTTCATAGGTCAATGCTCAACTATGAACAACATTGGCCAAGTGTGTACATGTTTTTTTTTATTTTATTTGTGTTTAATGTCTATCTCCCTTTCTAGAATATGCCAAAGAAGAAGAAATATATGATTTGATCATGAAAAAAAAGCATTCTCTATTGGCTCCTCTTGCCCTTTTTGCCAAGAGGGACCCTCTTCTTACAATCCAAATACACAATGCAAGCTGTGGCTGAAGCCTCTGGGTTGCTGACACCATGGATCTGTCTCTCACCCAATGGTGTGAGCTGGGCCCTCTCTAGAGAAGAAATCTGGGATCCCCAAGATATGTGATCAGTATTGGGACCCCACCAGCAGGTGAGGGGACCCCAATGCAGGTGCTGGACGTGGAGGCCACGGGGGCATAAACCACAAAGGAGACAGGACTGAACCTCACATCACCCTGTTTGGCCCCGGAGGATGCTGGTTAGCCAGAGACGGGTAAGATTCCTCAGGGAAGGAACAACCTAAGACAGGCACAGTCGCAGAGGGGCCAACAGGAGAGAACTAAAAGATCAACAGAGGTGGGGCACAGACCCTCACCCACAAATCTTGCAGGGGCCTGAACTCTCACCCCTTCTGAGGGAGGTCTCCTGCCCCCACGGCTGCTTCGTCTCCCACACACAGCTCAGATCGGTACCCAGATTGCAGACATAGACTCGGCCAGCAAAAGCTGCTCTATATCTAAATTCAGTCTAGTACCAGGAATGCTCAGGACCTACTCAAGAATGCAAATAAACCTTTCCACTAATATTTACAGGGTAAACTAAGATTTTTGCTTGAGTATTAAAATTGACAATAAAATAGTAATTAAGTTTTCAGATTAATTTAAATTGGCCAAGTGAAATAAGTGAACACTCAAGAAAATTTAAGTGTACTGGACAAAAAGCTGTTCCTAAAACAATAACTAAAATGTCTATTAGTAGTTCATCTCACTGTAAAATTGCCTAACATCCAAAGAACCTAAAGCAGTCATATTTGTATGCAAAAATTAAAATTTAAAGTTACCAAGACTGCAATCTAAAATTTCCAATAGCCCCCATTAATAAAAAAAGGGGGGGCATAGTGGGGTAATATCATGTAAGGAAAAATATCCTGTAAGTAAAATACATCTAGAAAATTCTTACTCCAGAAAAGTAACTTCCATTTGTAATACTAACAGCAGGACATCCATGAAAAAAACACATGGTGTCAAAATAAGGCAAAGGAAAATCATTTAGGCAAAAATAAAAAGAATCCCAAGTCTAATTTGCAGAGAGGATCCCTTTGTTAACTTTTGTTCGAGAATGTGTTTGTGTGTTTTCAGAGAACAACTCCAAGACCATGTGGGTTCCTGTGACAGTGAGGAACTGACGGATCTGTTCCAGTCACGAGGATGGTCCAGAGATGGGGGACACTGACGACACCTTGCCATGCTAGCAGTTAGCAGCTGTGCGTGGCTGCAGGCGGCCCAGGACCAAACCAGCGGATGGAACTTGCATTGCCACGATGTGTCCACCAGCTGGATACCATTGCTGACGTGTACACATAAAGAACTATTTGACATTGAAACTGGGACTCAGAACAGTTGGACATTGAAACTAAGACTCAAACATTTTTTGTTCTTGTACGTTTATTTCTAGTATGCAGATGCAAGATATTTTTGAAGAAAAGAAATAGGGGAGAGTGATTGATATAGAGGCAGGGAGGCACTGAACAGGCTGTCAAGCTACAGGGGGAAGGCTGGGGAGGGTGGGAGGTGGGTGCTGGGGGAGATCAACTGAAGGACTTGTATGCATGCATATGAGCATAACCAATGAATGAAAGACACTGGGGTGGGGGGGTTGGGTGGGGACATATGCTGGGGGGTAGGGGAGGTTGAGCGGGGAGGATAATGGAGGAGGAAGGAAAAGATATGTACTACTATTAAATCTAAGTTATACTGCAAAAAATAAAAATAATTTTTTTTAAAGCATGCAGGATTCTTCGTTACAAACAATAGAAAACATTTTAGTTTGTTGAAAAGATGGGACTTTGGGTAGTTCACAAATCTCCAGAAGGGCTAGAGAACCAGGCTTGGACACTAGCCAGAAATAATGAAGATAGGAAAAATGCCCACGTCCTATTATAGACTATTGTAATAAACCATTGTAGCTTTAGCCCAAAACTTAGCACTAAATATGCTTAAGTATGAACACCACAACTTTCACCTCAGCTAACACAGAAGAACCAGCTTCCAACTCCACTGTGCATATCAGGAGATCCATCTTCCCTCTAGAGTTATAGCCTCCAATTTCTCATTTTAGTATTTAAGTCTCTTTTAGGGCCATTTTATTGATGGCACCTGGGTCCCATGGCTACACTCTAATTGCAAGGGGGTATGGAAGTATAATTTTTAGCTTTCTAGCTTTGTTAGTGGAAGACAACAAGTTAAAAGGCGGTTGAAAATGGTAGTAAGCCCATGTACAAAATAATTAACAACTAGAGGCCCAGTATACAGATTTGTGCACATTGAAAGGAAATTCATTAGAAGGAGGCTAGTGGATGGCCGAACATGCCCTGGAGCCAACCTCCTATGGTCCCTCCCCTGCCAGCCACACCTGGAGCTATACCGGCTCAAAGGACATCTGCAGAGTGACCAGGGTCCCTCTGGTCAGGCATTGGGCTGAAACCAGTTCTCTGACATCCCCTGAGGGGTTCCAGATTCCGAGAGGGCTATTCTTGGGTAACACACCCGGGAATTGGGATCCCTCCTCTCTGGTTCCAGGTCCATCACCTGAGAATCACAGCTACCAAGTCACCGCAGCTTGGCAACTCCTGCATTGAGTGTCTGCCCCCTGGTGGTCAGTGTGTGTCATAGCTACTGGTTGGATGGTCAAACAGACAGATGGTCACTTAGGCTTTTATATACACTGAGTGGCCAGATTATTATAATCTCTGAACGCATAATAATCTGGCCACTCAGTGTATATCCTATATAATAAAAGGCTAATATGCAAATTGTCCCCTTGACTAGGAGTTTGAACAGCAGGCAGGCCAGCCAACTGCCCATGTCCCCTCCCCCTGGCCAGGCTGGCTGGACCCCAACCATGTACAAATTCATGCACTGGGCCAGATTATTATGCATTCAGAGATCATAATAATCTGGCCAATCAGTGTATATAGATACCCAATTAGTACCTATTGTGTTTCCTTCACTGTAACTAGGATGATTTTTATTTGAAGATGCATTCTTATGCACTTAAGTAAAAATAGAAAATGGATGTTTTCTTGAAAGCCAATTCCAATTGCTTGTTTGTTGCTAGCTTTCCCATGCTCAGTGGGAAAATGTTGTGACTGACTGGTGATATCTTCCTTATATACTGAAGGATCACTACTGCTCTAAATATATAAGTGATAAAATTTCACTAGTGGAAGAATGGACACTACTGCACAATATTTGTCAATGTAAGGGCTACACACTTGGTTTGCTGCCTACATATACATATTGTTTAATGGTAGTGAACCTTTAAGGTCAATGTTTTACACCAAAAGGGTTGCCAAAATTTTTCTTAATTCCAAATCAATAATACTTAAAATGAAGACAAGGGTCACTAACATAAGTCAAAGTTTTTTTTGTTTGTTTTTTGTTTTTGTTTTTTTACAAAATGGTCACTCAATGCCTAAGATACTGAGAAACCAGGCTATTCCTCCAAGCTGACATGATCTTCAATTTTCTGTGCTTTTCCAAAAAATGGCCATCTCACTTCTCCTCAGGTAGAATAAATACTGTCCCCGCTCTGGAGATTCCATATAGTACCAACCTCACAAGAAGTATGTTTTGGAAAGGTTCCTTCAAGAAAAAAACAAACAAAAAAACAAAAACACAGTTCAAATAATGCTCACATAAATATTTATTGTATTTATAGGTAACTTGAGACAAAATCTCTATTTCCTTTGGATATTTGTTTTGTAGACAATAGGAGATGAAAAGGTTGGCATGTTGCATGCGTATATGGAGGGGCATGCTGCATTTGGGAATATGTAAGAATGTTATAGAAAGAGATGTACTTAGTATACACATGACCTATGTGTTTCTAAAAAATAATACACAAACATTCATTTCCTAAACCATGTTCACCTGCTGTCCCTTGGGTTACTTCAGCTTAATTTCACACTTAATAATCTTAAAGATTAGAGTGCTTAATTATATCAGTTACTACTGATTGCTTTGGAAATGAGAAATGGATATCTAATATAAAGTCATTAATATTATACTTGATGGATTGATGCTATTATTCACAATAATTCAGACTCTTGGGCCCTCATCTGATTTTTTAACATGATAAAATGAAATAATTATTGCCTCAAGGAAACAGTTTGGTGTATCATAAACATATTAATGCATTCAACAAATATTGAATAAGTGTCTACTATATGCCAAGTTTCCTTAAGAAGGTCATAGTCTGGTGGACAACACAGATAGTGCACTAACACAGCATCTTAATCAATGTACATAGGATACTGTGGAAGTACAGCCTGCTGGTTAGGGAGCCATGTAGCGGGGCAGACAGCTGAGCTGAACCTAGTAGTTTTCCAGGCAGAAAAAGACAAGGTCATTCCAGGCAAGGATAGGATATAAAGGCAAACTGGCATGAAAGAACATGGTGTATTTGGAGAAAAACATATAATTCTGTGTAGCTGGAACATTGAGTACATGTTGGGGAGACATAAAGGATGAGGTTGCAAAGCAGACTGTCCAACCTATGAAGGACATTAAATGTTATACAAAAGAGTTTAGTCTTTATCCTTTTGGAGTGAGAGCCCAAAGAAGGATTTTCCAGCGATGTACTGACATAATCAGATTTGAGTTCCATAAATGAAACTCTGGCAACCACAGGGAGGAGGAATTGGCAGGTGAAGACTCTGGAGTCAGGGAAACTAGCTAAGACTCTATTTTGGAAGACTTAGTGAGATAATTATTTTGAACCTGTTCCTCCCAGATAGTTTGACACCCACTAGCCCATAAAGACATGTTTTTTTTTTTATATACTTTTGGCTTCTTCTTCATCTGTATCCACATATATCAAGTTCTCTTGGGTATGTGCCAAAGGTTTTGACCTTTGATTCAAGATTCTGACTCTATATTCACTCTTTCTAGCTTCTAAACTCAGATACCTCTTAATGGATGATTTCAGAAAACAAATACTAGTAAATACCTAGTGTCTTATTTTGTGAATCCAGACCTTACCTGAAATCTGCTCCTGCACTGAGGGCTCATACCCCATGCATCCTGCTATTCCTCTGTGTTAGAGGATAGAGGACCTGGATATTAAATAGCTATTTAATTTCCCCAACCTATTTATGGTTCTTTAAACTCAGCTACCTCATCCACATACTATGCCATGGACCACATGAATTCTTATGAGAAACCATCGATGAGTTATTGGCTACTATATCAGCTCTTACTGCCCTGGATTAGGTTTACAATGTTGATAAAGATAACTTATTAGAGGGTGAGAAACTTACCCAAAGGAATCTAGATAAATACTTATGATCAGCTTTGCCACCCTAGAAAATTCCTCTAGATCTTATGTTGAAACCAGGTGAAAACTGAAGAGATGTTGCCATGACAGTGGGGAAGCAAATGCCCCAAATTATGGTGAATTCCTTTAACATAAAAGTACCACTTAAGGAACCTAGCCTAAGTCAGGCAAAGGGTGAGAGTCTCACAGACAGGGCCAGAAAGCAATACCACCTTCACTGTTAGTCAAAAGGTACCCAAAACTGAAATAGATGGGGTCAGCCGTGTAGATTTCCTGATACAGAGCATTAGGCAAGCCCAAATAATTGAAAGTTCATTTGAATGAGCCATGAGCTACCATCTAAACACTTTAACCTGAAAGTGAATGCAAAGACATGTTGGCACAGAGCCATTCTTTCCCTCCACGTCCCTGAACCCTCCCTTTCCCTCTAGCCTAAGCTACGTTAAGACAAAATATGGATTAGGGGTGTAACCAAGTTCTCTTTATCTCCAAAGACTAGCTATACCCATTTGAATATATTGGAAAATTCCATGGAGGAAATGAACTCAAACTTTTATGGCTCTGTTGGACATAAGTGCCAAATTCACCACCCTACTAGTTCCATGATGGGTGGGGACATCAGGATTCTACTAATAAAAATTGGATGGGCCTAAAGTGGGGAAGGAAAGTTAGTGTGACTTTATTGGTGAGGTACTTTGGACCAATTTAATTCACTGTTGTTGCTACTTCTACATCTGAAACTACAGTAAGAATTAATATGTTATATGCTTGGATTTCCTTGTTGCATAAGAGCCAGAAGGTGTTCTCCTACTCCAGAAGAGCTGCATGTAAAGAAGTGCTAGTGAAACATATACATTTCTTTCCAACTGTCTTTGTAGCCCATCCCAAGTAGGGCCCAACTAACTTAATGGCCTCTATAAGATTCAGGTCTCTAGGACTGATGATTTTGCTTATTGGAGCCTCTGGGAAAAGGTGCCTTCATCCAGAAGCCCCTATCTGGAAATACCCCTATTTATGGACTGTTCACTTCTCTGGAAAGGTTACTGAATAACAGCTATTAGCTTGCTACTGAGCTCTTGTTGACCCTGAACACCTTACCCTTTATAACTCCTGAGACTGATAATTCCATTTTTGGGTCTATCAACTCATACTCAAAACTAACAAGGTGTGAAAAGCACATCAAGCCTTGCATATCAAATAGAATGGCATGTGCAAGAACATAGCCAGCCTGGCCCAAGCAGGATCCTGGCTTTACATGAAGAAATGGCAACTCTCTTTCTGGGGAAAACTTTATTCCCTGCTACACTGCCTAAAGCAAAGCCACTAGCTCAATGGGATAGTCAATACATGGAGGTTCCCCTACATGACTGGTCCTCGTTCACTGGTGGCTCAGCTAAGCTAAAATCAAATGGTGTCCCCTATACTGCCATTACTTCAACCTCAGTGCCATCAAAAGCAGACATTGTTACTATCCTCAGTAGGCAGGACTCAAGGCTGTTCTTACAGCTTTGACTAGTATTCCCTTTGATGAACTTTGTTCTATTTTGCTGATTCTGAGTTGTTGCCAATGGCCTAGGTGTTTAGTCAGTCCCTCTTTGCGGCTGTAAACAGTGAAAATCAGCAGCTGTTGGTTCACCATCTGAGTCACTCATGTAGAAACTTCTAGTAAGGGCTTGTTTAACTAGAATTAAACTGCTGATGAACCTGCACCATCCAGATTGCTACTATTTCCGTCTGGATACATGATCTTACCAGATACAGCAACATATCCACTATCATAGACTGAGCAAAAAACAAAGAACATTTTTTTTCTGATGCCAAGGCTACCATTCAATGTCAGAGTTGTGACTCCTGACAAAAGTTGGCTTGTTAGTATCAAGGTGAAGGAGGCTACACCATATACACATAGACTCTATTCTGGCAAACTGACTACATTAGACCTTTTAATTCCTCTTGGGGCTATTAGTGGTCTCTTTCCTCAGTTGATACTTTCACAGATTCCTATGATACTGTTCCAGTCCCATCAGTCAAGTATGGTCACACCATTGTAGCCCTGGAAACTAACCTGTGTCATTTTTTATGTTTTTTTTTCTCTTAGATTCTGAAAATGCATGACTTTTATTACAAAACCACTTAACAATGGACTGGTTGTCAAGATATTATGGAGTGTTGGAATGAACTCACAAAACAATCTAAAGGATTTTTGACTCTACTTATCGCAACTCATGTTCCACATATTTTAGCAAGGGAGTACATTCACTAAATGTGTCTATCACACAGAAAGGAATCATCTCACAGACGCTTCATGGGTAGGTGCAAGGAGTTACATAGACTTTCTTTGCAAACTTGAAATTTCACCATGACCATTTCTAGAAATGACAACTTTCCACACACACACACACACACACACACACACACACACACACGCACCCATTGGCAACCTCAGGCCAACCTAGTTGGTGTACTCTCTGGGTAGCAGCCAGACAAAAGAGGTCTAATAAATTCAAACTTAATTCTGGGGTCATCTTCTGGTTTTCTTTATAGATCTGACATGGTCCTAGATCATGATCATAAGAATAATGGCCACATAGTTGAGTACACTACCTGCCAAAAGGCCAATGCAGGACAAAGTGTTGGACACAAAGAATCTAAGTTTTATAACTCTTTGCTCTCTTGCATTGAAACCTTCTAGGTCAGGGGTGGGGGATCTTTTTTTCTGCCAAGGACCATTTGGATATTTATAACATCACTCAAGGGCCATACAAAATTATCAACTTAAAAATTAGCCTGCTATATTTGGTCAAACATTTAATTAACTCACCCTTAATGCCTTAACAGAGCCAGACCAAATGATTTTCCAGAACTTAGATGACCCTCAGGCTAGACATTCCCTATCCCTGTTTTAGATGCAAGATCTAAGGGTGAGAATGGGATAGCTTGAAACAAGGTAAAGTTACAGCTACCAAAATAGGACATGCTGATTTTGTGGCTGTGGAGGGGGAGCCACAACCTTGGCCTCAGTGGAAAAATCACATTAGACCTTGGTAGGTACAGAAGAAGTAGGGACATTAACGGATCTTTGTCTTTCAAAACTACCCTCAAGAAGGAAACTGCCCTAGTCAGTGCCCTAGCTGTTCCTACAGTTGCAAGCATTTTAAATTTAATTAACTGCTGGGCCTGACAATCCCTACCATACAATTCTGAGCTTGATTTAATTAGCATTCCTTTAACCTTACTAAGAAAGCTCAGAAACAGCAAGGGAAGGCCCCAGTTGTGCACTTTCCTTACAAAAATACCTGCTGGCACTTCCAGATCTTCTTTCCCACTCCCATTGCCACAGCCAATACTCATTCATTTCATGGGTTAGACAAAAGCCAGCTAGATGGTGCCATGGATAAGTAAGTCAAATTGGACTCCCTCAGACAGTTCTTCCAAAACAAGGATTATACTCAATTACTGTAAGTAAAGTTGGAGCCCTAAACTGCCTATGAAGACACAATTGGAGGCTCTGTCAACCTGTGTCCCTGATTGAAGTAGGCCCCACTAGGCGGGACCCAGTGATTTCAAACAGCAATTACTTCCCTAGGACTGTACTTTTTTGTGGAAGTCAGGTATTACTTTTCCCTTCTCCTTAAAATACAATGTTTTACACCTTAGAAATGGCCATAAGAGGCCTGTAAGTGCTGAAAGAAACATCACTTTCAGATAACGTATCCCTCAGACAAGTACAAAGTCTGCTCCTAAACAAGGCTACTGTAGTTGCTCAGGGAAAATACTCAGAGGGAAACCTGACTTGTTATTTATGGGCATACTCAGTACAGTTTTCTCTACATGTGAATCCTTCAATTACAAAAGACAATAAAAAAATTGTCCCTGACTTTCGCTGAACTGGCCAATAGACCACTTTAGACCTGAAAGGCATTTGGGTTAGTCGCAATTCATAGGCCAGAGTTGGTTTGGACGGCAGAATTGTCCTAGACTTCTTTCCTTCCTGCAATCCAACATAGAATTTGTCCAACTGCTAATACATCCTGCTGTACCTGCACTAAAGCCTCAGGCCACAAAATTTAAAGAGAAACCACCTGACTTTTCACAGTAGACACTGATGGTTTGGGGGATATATAAAGCTAGGTGGGTCTGAGACCCTAGGGACGCAACCGAAATTGGCATTGCAGGATGGCTTCATCTTGTTTTCTGTAGTCCTGATGAAAATATCCTTAATTAAATTCTGGATAAGACTACTCGACAAATTTGGTCCCAATTTCTGTGAGTCAGATTAATCTGAGTAGCTGATGGAATGGACTACTCATGAGAAAAGTCCTCAGAAGCCAAGATAGTATAGAAATAAATGGTAGGTTTTAATAGGAAGCAATATTGTATGTGTCCCTTTAATTTCTGTATGTCACATGAGTAGAGAAGTACAGACTACTTTGTTTCAGATTATCTTTTGAAGGATACTTGTATGTGCTTGTATAACAGGAAGCTTTGGGAAATAGAGATAGTGTCTCCCTTTGGAGGAGGGGCAGGCAGCCTTAATGACAATGATAAAAAAAAAAAAAAAAACACACAAAAAACCAGAGCTCAGTACACGAGGGGTGATGTCCCTCAGCCCATCCTGCACCCTCTCCAGTCTGGGACAATCTGGGACTACTGGCTCCCAACCACTCACCTACCTGCTGGCCTGATTACCCCCTAACAGGTAACACGCCCCCTGCCAGCTTGATTGACACATAGTTGCTCCCCTGCCGACCTTATTGCCTCCAACTGTCCTTCCCTGCTGGCCTGATTGTCCACAACTACCCTACCCTGCCGGCTATCTTATGGTGGCCATCTTTGACCACTTGGGGACAGCCATCTTGTGTGAGGGAGTACGGTCAACTTGCATAGTACCTCTTTATTATATAGGATTGGAATTCCCTGGGCTTCAGGTTCCCTTCCAATCACACTATGAGAACAAATGTTGCCTGCCTTCTTTGTGTTGCCCTGTGGGTATCAGGGTTTAGGAAATCAGTGCAAATGTTGGCACTCAGGCTACTTTTCTTGCCATGAGTTATCAAGTTCTTTGACCCTAATCTGGGAGTTTCATGTCTTTAGTCTACATCCACACAACCAACTTGTAAGATTAGTTAGTATATCAAAATTTCAGATCTTCACAGTTCTTAACAGCTGTGCAATGGCAATTTAACAGATTCACTATCAAACACTGCCTTTCATTAATTTTGTTATTGATCTATCTCCATGATCCTTTAAAAAGCAGAATCATGATTCTGTGGTTGAAGAACCAAGATATAAAATAGTTATTTCAAAGCAAAATATTTTAAATGCCAGGAAGGATTGACACCAGGTCATGGATTAGTGTAAGAAAATGACAAATGTACTAATATTTGGAAGCATATCCAAGCTGTTAAACTATTTTAAGGTTCCCTAATATATTCCAGCTATAGAAGTCTTCCTTTTTTCTCTATATATACTTTTTTTCTACTTATGCATATACTTAGATAGATAATAAGGTTGTAAAGGTATTTGGTGGAATATCAGGAAATCTGAGTTCAAGTACCAACTTTGCCAATTATTAGCCATGGGACCTTGAATGGTTACAAACTTCTACTCCTTTAAAATATGCATTAGGGTTGGCAAAGTTAATGGGTCTTGCTAGATCATTTTAAAGTTAAACCCCAGTTCTTATTTCCAATGAATGATAGAAAGAATTTATAGTTAAGATGGGTCATTATGAGGGTTTTTTTCTTTTTCTGTTTATTTTGGAAGTTTCTGACACTGGAATAAAGATTTCCACAGCCATCTATTTGTCTTTGCCCTTATGAGCACAATCTGTTTTATCCCTCCTTGAATTAGGATTTACTAGCATGTTCCAAGAAGGTACCTCTTGTGAAATGAAATGCAAGAGAGGAACATTCCTTGCACAGAAGGTCTTTTCATTTACTGCTTTCACCACCCACAGCCATCTTTCCTTTGGCCAACACACTACAGAAACAGGAAAGTTGGTTGATTTCCTATTCAATACATGACACGACCTTGCCAAGGTCATGCTGTCCTTGCCAGGACTGGCCACAGGGGGAACACACCCATTGGCTATCATAGGGTTTTTGCTGGGCACAGTATAGTAATATAGGTAATAAGATAGTTTCATTTGTTCATTCACTTATTTGTCTATTAAATTCAAGCTTTAAGGACCTACTACAGCCAGTCACTGGAAATGCACATATTATTAATAGGATCTTGTACATGCCCTCAAGGATTCCATAATCACTTGAGGGAGGCAGATTTGCCGACAGAAAATCACAATATATTTGACACCAGGTGAAATTAGAAGGATGAAATGACCAGCTCATCTGTGGGAGTTTTAGAAGGCTTCTCAGGGAAGAAGATGCTGAGCTGAGACTTAGAGGCATATAAATAGTTAAGAATGAGAGTATAAGTCTAGCTAGTTTGGCTCAGTGGATAGAGCATCGGCCTAAGGATGGAAGGGTTATAGGTTGCATTCTAGTCAAGTGCGCATACTTCGTACTTCGTACTTCAGTTGCAGGCGGGATCCCCTGCATGCCATGTGGGAGGCAACCAATCAATGTCTCTCTCACATCCAAGTTTCTCTCTGTGAGTCTCCCCCACTTCCCTCCACTCTCTCTAAAAATCAATGGAAAAATACCCTTGGGTGAGGATTAACAATAACAATAACAATAAAAATAACAACAACAACAAAAAGAATGACAGGCTATACAAGCAAAGAAACAGCATATAAAAGCAAGAAAGAGAAGTGAACCAAGATAGAAAATCAGGTGTTTCAATATGACTAAATGTAGCTTTAGGGTTTCAAGTAACAGGAAGTGAAGATGGTAAGGAAGGAAGGAGAATGCTAAGGCCAAAGGAGAAGGGGCATTAGAGATTTGAAACACTTGAGCCAATTTATATGCTGAATAGAAGAAGCAGGTGGAAAGGCTAAAGATAAAGATCATTGCTAAATCAAGATCTTAGAAAAATTAGGAGATGGTTCCTAGGCAGAAGCTGAGTTCCTAGGAAGGAGAATGCTAAGGCCAAAGGAGAAGGGGCTTTAGAGATTTGAAACACTTGAGCCAATTTATATGCTGAATAGAAGAAGCAGGAGGCTAAAGATAAAGATCATTGCTAAATCAAGATCTTAGAAAAATTAGGAGATGGTTCCTAGGCAGAAGCTGAGGAAATTTAAAATGGGTCCCTTATTCCCCTTAGAAAGATAAACAAAGAGAAAATAGATGCAGATGATAATAAGTTTGAAAAAGTATGGGAAGACAAGAAGTCAGATATCCTGGCCCTAGGAGCTGGGGAGGAGATAAAGTTCTTTCAGTCTGGGTGGTCAGCAATTCATATGCTTATTAATTCAGTCATTACCTCCTTCTATCATTCAAAATAATACAATGATGAACTGCATGCTGATCCTCCTTCCAAAGAATTTACAATCCAGTTCAAATAAAAAGCACTAACCTTAGTAGGTAATAAGTTCTTAGTATAAGTTTATAGAATGGGTAATAAATAAGTCCCAAAAGAAAGACCGAGATGACATGATTAGAACAGAGGAGAAAGGAATATTTTCTGTATTGTGTGAGCCCTGAAGAATGGGTAGATCTGAATATCTGTATTCAAGTGAAACTGATAGCAAGTGAGGAAGGTCACCCTATGCAAAAGGAACATATGATCAAGAGTATGGTATAGGGAAGGGTAGGAGCTCATGCAGAGAATAGCAAATCTTACCCGGGCACATGCAGCAAAATAAAATTTGAAAACATTAACACAAGTCTTTCCTTTCTTAAGTTTCCTTTGGCCCTTCACATCAATATTAGTGGCATTTATTGCCTTGAGTAGGAGACAATACACTTCAAACAGAAGCCAGCATTAAAGTAGAAATAGGTGGTGAGGAATAGGAAGACAGTTCCTTGAATCTTTCAGAACCCCAGAGTTGAGGAAGAGACCATTCTAAATTTTCCTATGCCCCACGAGGTGTTGGCAGTGGCGTGAATGGATCATTTGACCTAGAAATTCCAATCAGCTGGGACAAGGAGGACACAGTTTGCAAAGGCCTGGTGACCAAGCAGCAGAGAGAACATGTACATTTTAGTTGTGGCTGCAGCTGGAAAAAGGGACTCCTATATTTTTACTAGTATTTGTGAAATCTGGCAAATAAGATGCCTTTTTCTGGTGCTAGGACAACAGAAAGAACTACTTCCACCCTAACCCCTAAGTCTGTACCATCTTTGGGAAAAGAGAGGACTAAGAGAAAGGAGAGAGACCTAAATTTTATTTTAAACCAACAAAGGCTAAGAATCTAAAAGGAACTAAATTTATTTTGACTAGCAAGATTTAGTTTTCTGATAATAATAAAAATTTCAGTTTGTTTATAGGGAAATGAGGTTTCATTTTTTCATTTCTTTTATCCCTAAGTTTATGTCTGTGAAATTCAGATATCATTACAAGTAAATTTAAAAAGTCAATTATAAGCACAAGATCTTGGTTTCTAAATACATTTCCAAATGCAAGAACTAAGTATTTCATGGATAAATGACTTAAGATCTAAGGAGGAAGATATGAGTTTGGAATATATCGCTGGGTCAGAAAGCAAGAAAATGTTCCAGGATTGATGAGATTGTATCAAAAGGAAACTAGAATCATATTGAAGGGGATTCCATAGTCCAAGTTGTGAAAATTCAAGCATGAAAAGAATAATGATTTAAGTTGGTTGAAAGATAGTCTGTATATTAAAAATAATTCCTTGAGTTCACAGTATTTTTAAAATAAAACAAAAAAAGTAATTTGTCATCATTTATGACAGTTATTAAGTCAATTTCTGCTTTTAAACTAGAAATTAAAAGGAAGAGGTAATTTATTCCCACTTTCCAATAAGCAGTCATAGCAACCAATTGCTCTGAGTTAAACAGGAGACCTCTAGTTTATAGAATAATGACAATTATTTATGTGTAAGGAATGACAAAATTGGGCAATAGCTATTTTACAATCTCTGATGAAATAATTTATTCAAGCAAGCACTATTAATTTCTATTAAAACCATTTGATGAATTGTTGGTGAGAAAGGGCATGTTTTCTGATCATAAGGAGGAAAACATTGTTTTACCATGAAAGAATCAAGGTCATGCCTTTCAATCCAGTGGCCAAACCTAAATCATTAGTAGTATACAAGATAATACTGTCTACTGCCATATGTGATAACATTACCATGTACTCTTGCTGAGAAAGCTTAATTTTAAGCAAATTTTTAGAGTCTGAATTTTAGATTACAGAAAATATAGAGGCTAGAGCAGTGATACCCAAAAGAAACAAAATGTTGCCACATATATAACAGAAATTTTCTAGCAAACATGCTTAAACAAGTGAAATGAAACAGTAAAATTAATTTTAGTAATGAATAACTTTTTTTAACCCAACATTTGTAAAATACTATCATTTGAACATGTAATCAATAATAAACATAATTAATCATAACCAATGAAAATAAGTTATTAATGAGATATTTATTTTTATTTGTACTATGTCTTCTAAATTTGGCATGGACTTCACAGTACAGCACACCTCAATTCAGACAGTCTACATTTCAAGTGCTTCATAGCTAGTGGCTGCCATATTGGACAGCACAGGGCAAGAGGAATAAGCTAAACAAACTGTGATGGTTGGTTTTATGTATCAACTTCTCTAGACTATACTATAGTATCTAATTTTCAACCAAACACTCATTTAGGTGTTGCTGTTTTATAAATGTGGTTAACACCTACAGTTACTTGACTTTAAGGAAAGGAGATTGTCTTTGATAATGTGCAAGGCCTTAAGAACAAAACAAGTTTTTTTAAGGAAGGAGATCCTGCCAGAGACTTTCTAGCCTATGAGCTAGATTTCAGACTTGCCAGCTCACACAATCCCATAAATTCCTTGAATCACAATGCACACATATACACATTCACACACTCATACACACATACACAGAGATGTACAAGATATCTACCTATTATCTATATGCATATATATATATTAAGGAGCTACTGTCAATTTGATAGGTGAGATAATGTAAATGTGTCAATGGAGAAAAATGTCCATTGTTTTAGCAATACCTTCTGAGGTATTAAAGGATGAGATATCATGATGATGCTAGATTATACTCTATTGACTAAATCCACATGAAATCATAACCTTTACTAAGATGAAGGAAATATACCTTAGCCTTCATCTTTATTTACATAAATTATGTTATCTCTAGCATAACAAAAGATAATTATCAAAGTATTAGCCCAATATCTAACAGTTTTACTGCATGATAAATCAGTTTTAAAAAATTAAATAAGAGGGAGTCTATGACTGTGGTGTAGTTAGCTTCTACTAGCTGGGGTTGAGAGACATTCTACTTCTAAGGCATTGAGGGCAATGGCCAGACCATAGGAGGTGATGTGCCTGATTAGAAATGTGAGTTTTTCCCACTTGGCCCTTATTTCCCCATGACATCCAAGGACACCATGCCTCAGAATTATAACTCTTTCAAATCATCTGTAAAACCAATATTTTGGCTTTCTGTATTGTTTTCTTAAGAGTACAGATGTTCTGGCCAAGTTACAGTGTGTTCTTACCAAAATTCTCCCGTAGAACTAAAACAGCAAGATTAAATTGTAAGTGTTTACGACCTTGCTGTTATGGTGACTATTATTGATTGCTATGGTGATAGTCTATATATTGTAAAGGAGGAAAAAACATACCAGCCCAGCATATGACATTATTTTATAAAAGTCCTTTTTTATAGGTAGAAGATAAATTTATTTTATTAATATGAATTCTAAATAAATATTTGTATAACTACTATGTACTTAGTCCAGTGGGATTAGAACAATCTTTTCCTAGTACAAGCATCTTATGAACTGCTTAATGGCTTGCATGGCAAGCTTCAATGTTGCTTCACTTACATGATCCTATCTGAACCTTATATAACCCTGTAGAGTTGGTAGGTTAGGTGTTCTTAATTCATCCATTCAAGGCCAACAACCTTTTATTCAATGCTTACAAACTGCCATTATACAAAAATATAAAGATAAGTAGGGCATAATACTCCTATTTAACTCTACAAAACATAATCCAAGGAGATGCACATATAAGCAAGAATATATAGTAGAGATGTTAATAGGAAAACCTGTGTACCAAATAAAATATGTCTTTAGACCCAATCCAGTTTGTGATCACAAATGTAGATTATAATTGAGAAAGAGATTTAAAGATAAAGAGATTTGCCAAATAGAAAAGAAAAAGGGCTTAAGGTACAACAGAAGAAAACATGAAGCTAGAAGTTGTTTTGTGTAGTTTCTCTGTGATTAAGCTTGAGTGTACAGGAAGGGATAGGCAAATGTAAGTTTACAGTTGTAAGTATGCAAAACACAGAGCTTATTCTTGTATTATTTATTTATTTATTCATTATTGTGTTATTTATTTCTAGAGGCCCCATGCACAAAATTCATGCATGGGGGGTGGGACAGTGCTTAGCCCAGCCTGCACCCTTTCTAATCCAGGACCCCTGGGGGAAGTCCGACTGCCAGTTTAGGCCTAATATTCGGGATTAGGCCTAAACCAGGAGTTGGACATCCTTCTTACAATCCGGGACCACTGGCACCTAACAGCTCATCTGTCTGCCTGTCTGATGATCACCCCTAACTGCCTCCCCTGCCAGCCTGATCATCCCTAATTGCCTCCCCACCAGCCTGGTTGCTTGCACCTTACTGCCCCCCCGCCCCCCGCCAGCCTAGTTGCTTCCAACTATCCCCCCACACTGGCATGGTCTCCCCTCACTGCCCCCCTTCTGGCCTGGTTGCCTCCAACTGCCCCTGCCATCAGCCTGATGCCCTTTAATTGCTTCCCCCTGCCAGCCTGGTTGCCCCTCATGCCCCCCCCCCCGCCCCCGTGCTGGCCTGGTCTCCCCATGCAGCCTGCTGTTCAGTTGTTTGGTCACCTCACTAACCCCCCTACCAGCCTAGTTGCCCCACACAGCCTGCTGTTCAGTCATTTCCTTGTCCCTCACTAATCTCCTGCTGGCCTTGTCGCCCCATGCAGCCTGCTGTTCAGTCATTACCATGAGGGCATTCTGACCAATTTGTATATTACCCTTTTGTTAGTATAAATTATTAACCTACTTCCCCCACTACCTCCTCCCACCCCCATATGTCATTTACTAGTATTTTGGGACATGATATCAAGGAGTAGGTGTAAAAGTTTGGGAAGAGTGAAGCAAGGACAGGGGAAAAGCCAATACATGGGTACATTATCAAATGAGACTCTATTTTGGGCAATCTTGCTGGGACCCTCCAAAGAACAGTATAAAATACACCCTAGAGTTGTCCTCCCACAGACTGAAAAACGTGAGTGTTTATCCATCAGTCTGTCTTCCACCCATCAAGGGCTGCTCTATGGACTTTTAACTACTGTGTACTTTCAGATTTGCATCTATGCTAATGTCAAGAAAGAACTCAACATCATCTTGCGTTCCTTCCAACAAAGTCCTAGAGCAGAAAGCAAGAGACATAGCTGAAGTGCAGGATCATTAAGTTATACCTCTAGGAAGGTGGTCTCTGCAGCACCAGCTGGAATAAGAGGTAAACAACTGGATCTGAGGCCAGGAACAAATGGTGGTTTGTTACTTTGTGATATGGTTGTGGTAAAAGAGATATCATCTAAAATGAGGCTAGCCAAAATCGGTTTGGCTCAGTGGATAGAGCATCGACCTGTGGACTGATAGGTCCTGGGTTCGATTCCGGTGAAGGGCATGTACCTTGGCACATCCCCAGTAGGGGGTATGCAAGAGGGAAGCTGATCGATGTTTCTCTCTCATCAATGTTTCTGACTTTCTATCCCTCTCCCTTTCTTTCTATAAAAAAATCAATAAAATATATTTTTAAAAAATAATAAATAATAAAATGAGGCTAGAAAGGGGACTTGATGAGAAAAGGCCTTGAATTCTGCTTCGTAATCCTAAGATACCCTACCCCCTCTGGTTTCACTACTGAATTGTATGAAGAGAATTCTTTATGTGATCGTGGGGATGTATGTAGAGCAGTGGTCAACATACCGTGTAAGACATTATCCTTACCCAGAAGTTTTGCCTTCAGGTTAAAGACATCAATACATTATTAAAATGTTTTTCCCTAAGCAGTGGTCGGCAAACTCATTAGTCAACAGAGCTGCAAACCGAGGCTCGCGAGTCGCAGTTTGCCAACCACTGAATTGTAGAATTTCATAGGGCTCAGTGATCCAGAATGAGTAGAAACTCCTACTCTGGGTAATAATCAGAGTAAGGACAAAAAAAATATTGGGTTGGAGTTCACATTTCAACTTTTTAGCTAATTGCTAATATTTCATGCATTTTGAAGCTGACAGTATTGGAATGGAAGCCTCTCTGGTCAGTACTCTGTGATTTAGCACCGAAACACCCAGGAGCCTTTGTAATCATATTGTTACTCTTAAACATCATTGTTGAGTACTGACCATTTCTATATCTATATCATCTCATTTCATCTTTACATGATTCCCATAATAAGTAATGGCGTTAATGCTAGTTTCTGCTTCACTGAACTCATAATCCTCTCCTGTTATTGAAATATCTTCATATTTTCCCTTTACTCGGGAAAAATGTGTCTGTGCTCCAAATTTCATTGAAATCAAGGCCCTAGAAGTTTGGCTGGTGGAGACATTACAGCCTTTCCCAGTCAAGAATTACTGTAGGGAGTCCAAGACTCTATAGATGCACTAAGCAGGTGCATTTTTTTTGCAGAGATGAGGTTAAGCAGGGCTGAGCTTAGAAGTCAAGTTGGGAACAGCCAAAGTTAACCTTGCAAACTCCTTGAGAAGAAACTCTGTGGAAGGACACTAAATATCTCCTAAATGGTAGAATACAGCCTCCACCTTCATTGGAGCTGCTTTCCCTTCTTTGGTTGAGAGCATTATTTTCAATTGCAAATTAGTCTGCATTGCGAGGACAATTGTCCAAACATTGTGGATATAAAAAACTGTACAGTCGTACTGAGGGATGCAAGATGCTTATACTGGGGAGGATGGAAGCACAAGAACAGGAGATGAGAGTAACTGAAGGATGGTGAGTCACATCTTCCTCTCCCATCCTCACAGGTACTAATTGAGTGGAACTGCAAGAGTAAATAATCTCCGTATTTATGCCATTGTCATTTTTTTTTTTTTTGCTGGCTACTTAAATTTACATAAGCTAAATGGAAGTATGAGTAATTAAATAAGAGTAATTGCAACTAATTACTTTTATTAGTTCTTTAATAACTATTAAAGAACTGCATGTTTTAACTAATTTAAGCTACACACCCAATCTAAGAGGTAAGTACTATTATTGTCCTCATTCTGCAGATGGTAAAACTGAGGCACAGAAAGGTAAGGTAACTTGCCTTCAGTCATATGCCTAGTAAGTGGAGGGCAGGTACTATGCCAGGCAGACTTGCTACAGAATCTGTATTATTAACCAGACTCTGGTGTGTGTGTGTGTGTGTGTGTGTGTGTGTGTGTGTGTGTGTGTGTGTTGGGGTTGGGGAGGAAAAAATGAGAAGGGGAAGTACAATCAGTGATATACTTTTGTGTTCCTTCCTATGACTCCCTGGCTGTACAGTTCAATGCAAATTTTCACCATAAAAATACTGTAAAGATATGGAACTAGTTTAATACAATCTTCTGATTCCACAGATAAGAAAAATGAATCCCAGACAAAATGAGGTGCCTGATATCCCACTTAAGGGATAAAAAGGTGTAGAAGCTGCATCGTAGCTCTGAAAGATATCCACATCTTAATTCTTGAAACCTATGAATGTTGTTGCCTTGTGTAGTTAAAAAAAAAAGAGAGAGACTTGCAGATATTATTAACTTGTGGATTTAAAAAAATTATCCTAAACTTTCCATATGGGCCCTAAATGTAATCGCAAGGGTCCTTATAAGAGGAAGGCAAGGGTCAAAGGAAGAAGCAGGAGATGTGATGATAAAAGCCAGAGGTTGGAGTGATGTGAGTCAAGGAACACAGGTGGCCTCTGGAAGGTAGAAAAGGCAAAAACAAACACAGGAACTATCCCTCAGAGCTCCAGAAGGGACCAAACTTTGACATTAGCCCTGTGGAACTGATTTTGGATCTCTGACCTCCAGAGTTGTAAGAGAATAAATTCACATTGTTTTAAGCCAATGAATCTATGGTAATTTGTTACAGCAGCCATACGAGACCAATACAGAGGGCTTTTTGCTGTTGTGTATTGGTTAAACAGTTAAGATTTGTTAGACCACAGTCTAACTTGAGGTGCATTAAATTGAGAAGAATTAAACTTTTTCACTTTTCATTAAAACACACTCACCTTTCCCCTGATTTTTCACAATCAGTGATGTGCTCTAGTGTCCTTACCTGTGACTCACTGGCTGTGCCGTTTAATGCAATGATACCAAAATTGCCTGGGCTTGTTCCCTGGGTCTGTCATTTCTTTCATTAGCTAACCATACCTAAGGCATATGTAACAGCTATCTGGAAACAATCTAAGAGAAGTTGATTAGAAAGCCACATATGTTTATTCATATTCACAGTTCATTCATTCATGTATTAATTAAACAAATGTTTTATTAAGCATCCACCAAATGTCATAAATTCAAGCACATAGTTAGGGGAGCCTTAGCTGGTTTGGCTCATTGAATAGAGCATCAGCCCATAGACTGAAGAGTCTCGGGTTTGATTCCGGTCATGGGCATGTACCTCGGTTTCAGGCTCAATTCCTGGCCCTGGTGGGGGCCGGTGTGGGAGGCAACCAATCAACGTGTCTCTCTCAAATCAATGTTTCTCTCTCTCTATCTCTCCCTCTCCCTTCCTCTCTCTCTCTCTAAAAATCAGTGGAGAAAAAAAATATCCTCAAGGTGAGGATTCATAATAATAATTAAAAAAAAAAAAGACTTACAGGACCAAACGCTAATAAGGGTGCCTGACCCCAGAGGCCTCTCAGCCATGAGAGAGATACAGCCTCTTCTGTTTCATGAGACTGCTGGTGTATTTTTAAAAATGAAGACACCACAAACGTATTTTGTAATCCATGTTAAATATTTACATTTAACAAACCAATGCTTTTTTACACATACAAATCAATGTGATATCATTTTGCTCTTCATGCAATAATGATGAAATTTACAAATTATACTCTCATAGTGCCCTGCTAGGCACTATGGTCTAGTCATGGACCCAAGTTTAAAGACATAAGATGAATGCAGTCTGGTTCCCATCCTGTCAGCATGTCTCTAATTCTTTGTGAATGCTTGTTTGGAGACAAGGTCAAATTTCTAAATTTGCTGCCTTGTGTGAATGAAAGGCCTGGGCCAAATGTCCCTGCCTGACCCCAGTTATTTAGAACAAATTGCATACACATTCACCAATCACATAATTAACTAGGTACAAATATAATTCAGAGTTTCTATTCACAAACTTTTATGTTCATAAACTAGTCAAAACCACTGGTTGCATCAATTTTGAGGGGAAATAATCATGTGCCTTTTTAAAACCTCCATTCCAAATATTGCCTGGGGGATACTTGCTTATGGATATTCCAACACTGCTGGAGATGTAAGATCGAGTGAGTCTCAGGAAGGGCTCTGCCTGAGGCATGCCCTGACCCTGAGATTTAGCAAAGCTCAGGGGACTGTCACTGGAGAGTTTGGTCATGCCCAAATTCCTCCCTCCATGGGAACACTATGAACACTCTAAGTCAATAATGATCTGGTTTATGGCTTTGGATATCTGTGTCCAGATACTGATGACAAGGATAAAAAAAACAATTAAAAGACATTTTTTATTCTTAGTTTGTCATAAATTTAAAAGTGAGCTTTCTGTCACACAAACTATTTTTAGACACAGTTGGCAGGCCATATGGCTATATTTCTAGTTCTTTATTTCTAGTAAGATTTTACTTAAAAATGAAAAACACAGATTAATGCTTTCAAATTAGGGCATATTTCAAGGCTAGCCATTTATATGCTCACAGGGTGCTTTTCATTTGCCCACAAGGAGAGAGAAATAATTTCTCTCCCAGTAGCACCTTGGATCCACACCTGCCTGATTAAAATCAGGCACACAGGAGAGGAAGTGCTGATGACTTTGGTGCTGTCTAGACAAGTGTACTAATGTGCAGTGTTGGGCTGGTGGTTGCTATGGTAATAAGCAAATAATCTCTTACAGCTCTGCTAAATAGTGGGTTGTGGATGCTTCCTTTACAATAGGCAATTTTCCCTCCCATGAAATGGGGATTGCCAAAAACAATCTAACTCTGAGACATGAAATCATGACACCCAACAGTGTTTCAGGTTGTAAGATAAATGCTGCACTCTAATGTTCCTTGTCAAAGTAATTTATTTTCTTTGCCATATGTCAGCATATTAACAAGTTCTTTATGCAGCAGGAAGGCCTAAGCCTACAAAACAACAGTAAATGGGCAGGAAATCCAGGTGTTCTCACTTGCTTTGATATATAATAGCTTTTGAGTCTTTCAGATTATGTCTTTCTCTAATTCAAAGAATACTTTGGGATCTCTTTCTCTGTACCAGGCCCTGTGCTAACCTCGGGGTACACAAATTTGGATAAGGGGCTGCCTTTATTCCTCCAAGTGCTGCAAGGTTAGTGGGTGACACAGAAAAGCCAAGCATTACAAGGCAGAGCTGGATAACTGGTACACATGACATTCAGGGTACTTCAAAACACACGCAGAAGTGGCACAGGACTCTACCTGGGAAGATCAGTGAAAGTGCCCGAGTGAACAGGGCCTCTAACCTGCAGGAAGATTGGAGGAATCCAAGCAAAGTGGGGAAAGGCATACTAAAAAAGAGACACAGGAGAGTCAATGCTAACAACGGCATCCTGGTCAATGGGAGGAGTTGAATGAGGAAGAAATGGAGATGTAATAGGCTGTGTTAGAGAGAACAGCAGAGACAGGTGACCTTCCAAAGTAGGGAAGTTTCTAATCATGAGAACTTAGCTACACTTAGATTTTTAGACTTTGTCCTAAAAATACTGGGAAGTCAATGTGTTCAAGCACAAGAGTGATGACACTTTAGAAAATTACTTCTAATTGTAGCATGGACAATGGATTGGATGACATCAAGAATGAAGACAGAAAGAAGAGTTAAATGAGCTTTCATAGCAGCCAACAGCTTGTCCGATTCAAGGCTCTTTTCTGAATTATTATATTTTAAATTTATGGTAAAGACTAGGTTGGTGATCATCCAATATCTATGCTTTGCTCATTACATAGTAAGAGAATGAAATTTACCAGGGCACATGGCTGCCCATCTGAACATTTACATTTCCCAGATTTCCTTGTAACCAGGAATGGCCATTGGATCTAAATTGATGTGTGAACCTTCTAAGGCAAGTCTTGCCCATTCCCCTTTTCATCCTTCCTGTAGGGTTGAACACAAATGTGACAATAGGAAGTGGAGGAATTAACTTATACGATGAAGAGGGGGTACCATAGACTGGGCGGCTTATAAACAACAGACATTTATTTCTCAGAGTCCTGGATGCTGTCAGTCTCAGATCGGGGTATCAGCATGGTCAAGTTCTGATAACAGCTCTCTTTTTGGGTTACAGACTATCTTCTTCTCATTGTCTCTTCTCATGATGGGAAGAGGGTGAGAAAGCTCTCTGGGGTCCCTTTTATACTAGCATTAATCCCTAATCACCTATTACCTAATCATCTCCCCAAGTCTTCACCTTCTAATTCCATCATATTGGGAGGGTTGGGATTTCAATCATATAAATTTGGGGGGACACAAACATTCAGTCCACTGTACCCAGTGTTAAGGAGGCAAAGCAATAAGATGAAAAGAGTCAGTGACTCTGATGATTGTGGAGTCACCATACTAGCCCTGGACCATTTAACACTATCATTTTTATTTTTCTGTTATAGAAGCTCAACCAGTGTCTTAACTAATACACTATCTTTGTGTCATTTGACAATGTTGGGAGCAAGTCATTTTTCCTATAAACTATCTACTGTCTCTTCTTCATGACAAATTCTCTAACCATCATCTATGCATCTATTTATCTATCATCTCTGATCTCCTTTCACTTCTCCAACTACTCCCGATGTAATAGCTTTCCTAGGTTCTCTTTGTCTTTGTCTCCTATTGTGGGGCTGATCCAAGGCTCACTTCCGCCATTAATGGACTCATGGCTTCATTCAGTGCAGAATGCTTCCAATTTTATAGTTTAGCCTAATCTTTGGCTAGACTCAGATTTTCAAATGCCTGTAGCATATTTCCATTTGTGTCTCCAACTATCATTTCCAAATCAACACGTCCCAAACTGAACTTGTCATCTTCTTTCTCTCACCCACACGATTCTATTTACCAAATCTGTCTTTTCTTTCCAAGGCAGTATCATTTTTTTTTTCTACTTTGTCAGTCCCCAAAACTGTTCACCCCCTCCGTCATCCCTTATGTCTAACCTATTCTTAAGCCTTGTTGCTTTGGTTTGTTTCAAGTAACTTTTATACTTGTCTTTCCCATCATTGTTGCCTCTATTCAATTCAGCCTTTTTAGTTGGGGCCCTTACTTCCATTTTCATCCTTTACTACCCTGTCTGGAATTTGTAACACTATGAATGATTTCCTAAAGCACTTCTATTCCTCAAGAACTGAAGATAGGGGATGTTTGGCTTTTACCACATAAGCCCCAAATCTGTCCCTTAAGGAAGCATTTGATACAGTAAAAGAATAGGCTGTGAGAAGAGGGTGCGTGATCTTGAGCAAATTTCCTTATTGCAGGAAGCTTAGTTACCTGTGTGAAACAGAAATGGCAAGATCTTATATCTGGAGATTGTTGAGACTCAAGTGGGATAAGTGATTCTTACTGTAGTGTCTGACACATGTAAGGTGTCAGTAAATGTCATTTCCCTTTTGAGCCACTACAGTCTAGTGCTGCTCTCTCCCTCATGGCAACGCTCCACTTTCCTCTGCCTCAGTCAGGCTGACTGGACTCAGTTCCACCTCCGTGTCTCTGCCCATGCTACCACACCCATAAAATATGTATTTTCCTTCTTTTTAAATTTAACAAACATTTATTGTGAGCACTCTATGTACCAGGGAATGTTTCAGACACTTACTTAAATCTTGCTTATCCTTTCTGATGTGATAAAATTCTGTGAAACTTCTGCAGATACTCCAGTGTCCCTAGTAGAATGTTCTTCCCTCCGAACCGCCACTGTCCTAACCCTAGAGCTCCTGGTTATTGTAAGTGCCTTGCTGGCCTCTTTCTCATCCAGTCCACAAACCAGTGCAGAACTGGAGAAATTGTTCATTATACTCCTTCCCATTTCCAGCTCAGAATTACTTCTCTGATAATAGCTAGCTGACAAATATGTTGCTTAAAAATTAATTTTAATGCCAATACTTATCACTTAAAAAGGAAACCTTCTTGATTACTTCATATCTCGCTTAGGAATAGTTCAATGAAAAAAAAACAAAAGCTGCACTAACGGGTTCTACAACAAGTCATCATTATCTCCTTATGTAAATATCGTCATTGTCGGAGGCTTTAGAGCCAACTTTTGAGCCTGCTTCCCTGGGCTTTTTGTGATAAAGACTTTACAAAGGGCCTGAATCTTTTCCTAAGGAGTTCTTCGTTGGGAAGCCAGGTGATGTGCTAATGAGTTTTCAGTCAGGAAACAGGTCTAGAGATCACCTGAGAATGGGCTGCCAACAGGAAAACTTTCTCCAGGTGGTTGATAGAAGGTGGGAGGGACAGGGGGAAGTGGAGCATCATTCTTCCCTCTACATGTAATCTGCTTCTCTTGCTGCCAAAACAAAGCCCCAAGGAACGCCTTATCAAAACATTATGCCACTGCTCTATAGTCTCTACCAGTGGCAGGCTTTCTTCACAGCATTCTGACCGGAGAGTAGTGAGAATATTGGCAAAACTTGGAGATAGGCATCTCAGATCTACAGTCACCTTGCTTATCATCACCTCCCTCTTGAATCCAAATACACTTCGGTCCAAAAGAAGAGACATTTGTGAAGTGCCTGTTATGACCCGAGTGTGTTTTCAAGGTCATGTTTAAAGATTGAGAGTCCTTCTGGTTCCCTATCATTCACTTTGGGACCTTGAGAAAGCCATTTCCACTTGGGTGGTCATATTTATTGTCTAATAAATTAGGAAACTCCTTTTTATAGTGCTATTTTCTTTGATGCAATATGGTACCATTGTTCTGGAATGTACAAGCGGGACATGAAGACATTACAACCAGGCACTAAGAAACACAGATCACTAAAGTTCAACTATCGGTTCTGCTGCTTTAATCCTTGTGTGCCCCTGAGCAAACCACTAAACCTTTCTGTGCTTAGCAGACATAGGAAGAGTGCCTGCCTCAGAGGTTTGTAGTGAGGTTTGAAAGTACATATAAAGAGCCTAATACAACAGGAGGGAGCTGCTTGGGGTGATGGAAACATTTTATTCTTGATTGTGGTGGTAGCTATACTACTGCACACATTTGTTAAAATTCATAGAGTTATACACCTGAAAGGGGTGAATTTACTTCAGAAAACCCAATTTAAAAATTTTTAAAAGTCTACAGTATGATTCTAATGATATGACATTCTGAAAAAGGCAAAACTATAGAGACAGCAAGAGATCACTGGTCGACAGAGGTTTGCAGGGAGGAGGCAGAGATGAGTAGATGGAGCACAGGGTATTTTTAGGGTAGTGAAACTACTTGTTATGATACTAAAATGGTTCTACATATCATTATAATGTCAAAACCCATAGAATATACAACACAAAGATTGGACCCTAATGTAAGCTGTGGGCTTCAGTTAACAATAATGATTCGATCTGGCTCATCACTTGCAAGAAATGCATCACTAGAATGCAAGAAGGAAATAATACAGGAATACGGGATATCTCTGTACTTTCCACTCATACTTTCTGCAAGTCTAAAACCATGCTGAAAAATAAAGTTTCCTAATTAAACAAAAAAGGTCTTTAACAGAAATAAGCACTTAGCTGCTATTATTACTATTTCTTCCTTTGAAAATAAACAAGATGTTTTGTTTCTTTTTAAAATATGCTAAAGTATCTGGGCCTTGACTGCATCTTCTCCAGAGAAGAGTGGCTCCTCCCAATCAGACTTCCTAAATACCGTTCTTTGTTGTTGTTGTTGTTTTAATTGAACATAACCTCATCTGTGTCTCCTCTCTGAGCATCTCCCTGAGGCCTGAACTGCATGTGGAAGCTGCTCTTTTCTCCCCATCGCTCTGTTCTCCAGGAGTCAGCCACAGACGCTCTTTCTCATTTCATGGCTGTGTCTGCTGTTTTACCAAGGCACCGAAGACATGGAGCAGCCAATTAAATATCATCACATTTTCAGTGCCCCTGGGAAAGCCATGCAGGAAACAGACTGTGTTTATATCTCACACCTCTGGGGAGGCTGCCTAAGCTGAAAGCAATACAGGATTTTTCCTTCTCTTTATTCTCAAAGAAGAATTAAAAACAAAATTCCAAGCCACACAGCCACCCAAAACAAACAAAAAAATTAGTTTCAAATATAGAAACACTCTCCTTCAGGATGAATATGCATGTGGGAGAATTGTCATAAAGTCTGTGAGAAATCTTGTCAAAGACTGTTTCATTTGCGGTGTGTGTGGGGGTGTAGGGTCTCAGTAGCTCTCATTGCTCAGAGATATTAGGGCAAAGACATCAAGTTCACTCAGCACAGGACCTATGTCCCCTTGGCTGTGTCAGGCAGCACCTTGCAGGGTCACCTGCCAATGGCATACTGGTTGATGAGCTCAAAGTGAGGGCTGTGAGCACGTCCTTTCGTCAGAAGGCTCGCTGTGATGAGGGCTCTCTGGGGACCGTAGTAAAGCTACATTAATGTCCCTGAGCTTCACTTTCTTCACTGCATGCAGGGCCAGGCTGGCCTGTGTTTGAGGTGTTTTTCAGTTCACCAAGCAAATCTCTCGAGTCCCTTCCAGCCCCACCATCTTGTGATTCTAAATTCCTGTTGGGGGTTTTTCCTGAGCTAAAATATAACATTAAAAATACTCTTAATCAATTAATTAATTTATATGTCTATCTATCAATTTCTATTTATTCATAATTCTTTAAGTGAAACAGAAAAATAAAAATAATAGACAATAAAAAGGAATACTTTACACATTAGCCCAGAACTCCTCTGACGACCATCTCTATTACCTTCCTTTCTACTCTCCCAGAAATAACACTGTCATTATCCCAAGTACCCCCTTCCAGACCTTTTCACACTCACATAGATATGCAGGGAAAACAGGCAGCACTGCTTTCAGTTTTTTCACATAAGTGGTAACAAACCATTTGCTTATTCTGTAACTTGCTTTATCACTCCATAATAGATCATAAAGTCTCCATCATATGCTCATTCTTAATAGCGATGTGTTATTATTCCAGAGCATGAGAACTGTTGGGTTTTTAGGTGACTGCATTTTTTCACTAATGCAAACCATGGTACAACCAACTCACGGTGAATGAGTGAGTGCATTTCTCTAAAGTAGACATTAATAAGTGGAATTGCTAAATGAATTAATTATGTTTATTTAATAGGCATTACTAAATTATTCCAAAAAGTGGAATGCCTCTATCAAGTATATTTTCACAGGGCCATGTGGCATAGGGGTTAAAAGCACAGGATCTGGATTCAGACAGCATGCATTCGTCCCTGTGCCACTCAGAGTTCTGAAATGCTGGTCAAGAAATAGTCTCTGTGCCTCAGTTTCCATGTATGTAAAATAGGAATAAACTGCATCTGCATGACAAGTTGCTCTGAGGCTTACCAGCACAGTTGCCCGCACACAGAACTGTGTATACCTTAGCATTAGTCACCACTTTTTTTTACTAGCGTGGTTTGAGGAGCTTCAGGCTGCCTAACTAAATGGGTCTGCCATCCCACCTCCCAAATCACTCTGTGAGTCAGGCTTTTTCCAGACCCAGAGGTTAACTGCCTGCTGGGCTCATTTAACTCACACTTCTGAGTCCTTCTCTGAAGTGAAGCCAGCAGGGCCCTGACTGACAGGCCACCAGTGCCTGTTTGTACAACAGCCTTTGCTAATGTGAATAGCTAAATGCAAACTGCAACATCTAAGAGCCTTCAGGGGGAATCGAGGACATTCCTAGAGGAGGCTGATTTCATGAATATTTCAGAAGCAAAAGGCCTCAAACACAGGCCAGGCTGACCCTGCATGCAAGGCCACTCTTAGGAGTTGCCGAACAAGGACAAATCCCAGGAGCTACTCCTCCCCAGTGGTGCTTATATGCAGGTGAAATCAGGTTAAAATGAACACCGAAGACAGCTTGGAGGGGGAAAGAAAGGTGAAAGAAAACTATTTGTAGCTGTAAAAGGTTTGCAAAAAGACAAAAGTCCTGTTTTGCTCTGTGTTATTGGCAAGGACCTGTGCAAAAAAACACTGTGTGTGAACCAGCTTTGTTGCATTCACTAAACACCAGCTGGAGAGGCCTCGCTCTGTCTTGTCTCTCCCTCTCCTGCTTATATCTCTGTCCACCTGTTACTGTGAAAAGAGGCAGAGGATCTGGGATTGTTTCCTCTTAGGATGCTGTCTGCCCAAACAGATGATTCCCCCAGAGGGCTACTTATTCTAGCTTATGTTGTCCCTGTTTTCAAGGGGATATAAAATATGAACATAGATTGTTTTTATACTAACTCTTTATAGAAAAGGATACTGATGCTCAGAGTCATAGTGTCAGAGAGGCCATAGGCCCCAAGTGTCTTGTTTGGCAGTCCAATGGCTTTTTAATACAGAATAAGCCAACTACACAA
This sequence comes from Antrozous pallidus, assembly GCA_027563665.1. Classification (NCBI taxonomy): domain Eukaryota; kingdom Metazoa; phylum Chordata; class Mammalia; order Chiroptera; family Vespertilionidae; genus Antrozous; species Antrozous pallidus. The sequence continues at coordinate 69,241,302 of CM050512.1, forward strand.
GCAAACTCACATCCCTATTTTAAGGCCCCTAAGACATGAATTCTTTCCCAGACAGCTGCCTTGGACTTTGACCTACCGTATAAAGGACTGTGTTTGAAGCAGTATGGTGGCCGATTAAGAAAAAAGGTTGGGACTGTCACCAACCTCAGTTCCAGGGCCATGCTCTTCATACTGCCTTCTAGAAGGACCCCATCCACCCTTAGCTCTATGCCCTGATAGTGCTATTTGTACCCAAGTAATCACCATGTTGATTGTCGAAGCATTCAGTTCACCCACTTTCTGACATGCAAATGACAAGAATGAAATTGATTCAAATTCAGAGTTCATGAAAGAATATTTAAAGTTAACTTGCCTAGCTGGTTTGGTTCAATGGATAGAGCATCAGCCTGCAGACTGACAGGTCCCAGGTTTGATTCCAGCCAGGGGCATATGCCTGAGTTGCAGGTTCAATCCCCAGGAGAGGGTGTGCAGGAGGCAGCCAATCAATGACTCTCTCTCGTCATTGGTGTTTCTATCTCTCTCCTTTCTTCTTCTCTAAAATCAATAAAAAATATATTAAAAAACTAATAAAAAAATAAACTTAACTTTGTCTTCCTATCACCAAAAGAGATAACATGGTGTATGGATTGGTTGATTGGTTGATTTTGTTCATACTTTCCACGTGTAGTTGTTAAAGACTGTGTACTACATTAGGTTTTGTAAGTTTGATATCAACTTTGGTATTTGTTAACTTTAAGTTGCTTTTGTTTCTGTATATCTCAATACAGTCTCTTTGTGATTTTACTTCCAATGCTTGTTTATAGAAATATGCTAGTGAAATACTGCTGCATGATGACAAAACACAGCTGACATAGGAAATTTCCATAAAAGTCATAGTGCATGTGCCACATGTCCCAGAGGAGGCACATTTCCCTGGAAAGGAGGGTGGAGAGTGCCAAGAATAAGCGTGGGAGTCTTTAGATGAAAATGACCAAGTGTTTGTCACCCCCACATTGTGAGACATAGAAGTCACTACACCTGGAGGTTCATCTGGGCAAGAACTAGGCCTGACTCTGGGACCACAGAGTGCAAAGCTGCGTGGTGCCGTGTATTCACTCTAAGCATTAAGTGGTGTTCATTACAGACAAGAGAGCAGGACCCAAAAGCCAAATAGTTCTTCAGCTTGCATAGTGGTTCCCCACTCTGAACTACTACCCTTTAAAATTAGCTTCACATAACTTAGCACTTAGGGAACAATGGAGCATTCTGGTAGCTTCATATGTTTTGATTTTGGTTTTACCATACCACTCAACCTTAACCCTGCTATGTGGATTATATGGCATTCTTACCACCATGAGTAGTGTGTCAGAGTGCTAGATGCACAGTAGGCAAGCAATTAAAAACATCTCATCACTAAACTGTCTTCCTTGGGACAAAAAGAATCCCTTGAATTGAGTTCTCTTTACCACACGCTGGAATGTCAACTCCATGTGTAGACAGATTTTTTTTTTTTTTTTGTCTGTCTTGTTCATCACTAGTTCCCCAGCTTATAGAAAGTGGAACATAGTAAAAACTCAGTAAAATATTTTTGAATGGAAAAATAAATGAATGTTTTTCATTTTTTTCATTGCCTTCTGAATGGCAGAGGAATGAATAGCTGCCCACCTTGTAGCACATAAAGGCAATGGGAAGTGACAGAAGCTCCTGTCCCAAGTTCCTTCCAATACCAAGTCTGGAGTCAGCATAAAGGACATGAAAAAATGATCCATTTGATCCACTACTGTTTGAATCCACTTTAGAACCAAAACACTCCCTTTCAGGTTAAAGCACCTAAAAGTGAGAAAATGACTTAGAGCATTGGCTCTCCCAGAGGATCCCCAGAGCAGCAGCATCCCTGGAAACTTAGTAAAAACAAAAATTTCTGGCATTACACCACGCCTCCTGAACCAGAGACTCTGGAGGTGGGACCAGCAATCTGTTTTTGAACAAGCCCTCCAGGTGATTCTGGTGCAAATTAAAGTTAAAGAACCACTGACTCAGGGGTCCACAGTCCTTGGTTCTGCAATCTACCCCCACATACATACCCTCTAAGGTTCCTTTTTATTTTGTTTCTTTTTACCTTTCTCTACTTGTGTAATCTTGGCTTTCCACCGCCCAGGTCTCTCCCACCAAGTCCAGATGTCCAGGTAGTCTCATAAGTTCTGCATCCATCTTTTGTCTTGGAGGAGTAGGGTAACTCTCATGAAAGGACCCTAGATAAGAAGCTTTAGCAAAGATTCATAAGACTTTGAGAGCCAGTAGAGGCTTTGGAAATCATAAGGTCTGAATCATTCACTATTTATATGAGGAAAATGGATCTGAAAGAGACTAACTTAGCCAAGATCAAATACAGTTAAAAAACAACAACAACTCAGTCTGGTCACTTATAGACAAGCTTCCCCCACCATTACTGTAAATTGCCCCATATAACCTTACACTTACACTTAAGATGTATAGTTCTAGAGCATCCAACACCAAGAGCACACGGAACATTTTTATGTCACAGTGATGCTCACAAAAGCCATATTTATTCCCATTTGCCACTGAGGAAGCTGTAGCAAAGTGAAAGGACACATGATGACCAGCCAAAGGACCAGTTTCAAATAAATTAATGGCTAAATCAGAAAAAGCCAACTAAGCTTTTCTACCTTCTACTCTGAAGCTCTGAGGTAGATGCTGCTACTATCCACATGCCTGATAAGATCTCCCATGAGCTGACTTTTGGAATGTGGATTCCTGGGGCTGAAAATTCTGGTTAAAGAGGTCATTCCTAATACTTCCAAGTACACCTTACAGCATGCTGACTCCCTTATCTCTCACCCACTGAAGAGCCTTTATCTAAGAAGGAGTCATTCTGAGCAAAGACTTGTGTCTTTTGCTGCTAGAAACTCAGACACTCCACTGGACTAGGCAAACACTAGCTCTAGCTAGCCAAAAAAATCCCAGGTACAACTGAAATGTTGCAACAAAAGATACATTCATAGAAAGAAAATGATAAATTTAGACAAGATAAATTACTCTCAGAAAACAAATTTTTGCCAAGGAAAAAGGACAATATTTAAATCAGAGAGATGGGGTGTGCTTGGCAGCTGTGTCCCACAGAATTTCCTCCTGCTGTTTAGTGTACATTGGGAAACTGAAGCTTCTTAGAGGCACTGGGATAAAGCTGGGAGGACAGGTCTTAACTGGACAACGCTAATGGGCTCAGAGATGGGTTGTGGATCTGGAGCCAGGCACTGCCATGCCCCTGCTGGCTCACCCCTCTCTTACCCCACCCTACCTGTTGGTATTTATTTTTTCAAGGGCTGAAAGAGGAGGTCAAGCCCGGTCATGATGAAAACAGAATGGTTCCAGGAATCTCACTGAGAAGTCCAAAAATATCTGCCATCGCACAGGCAACTTAATCTGTCCAGTCTTTTTAAATCAGGTCATCCTACTACTAATACTGACTGGTAATGTTTCTGGGGGCATTGAACATAAACCGAAACTAATTCAGCATCAAGGCACGGGCCACGTTGTACATATTTTATTAGCATTCTTACTTCTCATCAATTTGGTTTTATAGGCTCAACAAAATTGATTTCAGGTGTTTGGGATAATTTACAAGGCAGGCAATTACCCTGGAGTCTTACCCTTCCATTACACACAAATTGCATAATCATGTTGTAAGTAAAAAAAAACGATGTTGTAACAAAATCCTTCTAGGACTTCCAGGAATAAACTTTCCTGGATGGGGTCCAAGATGAAATCACCATACACTGAATTCAAGGCTTAAAGTTTCAAGGCACTGGTGTATGTGCATGTGGGGAGTAAGAGACCCTCCATTTGAGTTCTGTTTCCGCAAAGGACGCCACTGTCTTCTGCAGACTACACTGATGGATATACATTTAATATAATGTTATGGAAATATTATCATATTATTGAGTCAAAAAAGCAAATGTCAGAGCCATGTGCATAGTATGCTACCATTTGTATAAAAGCAGGGAAACAAAATGCATTTGTAGTTATTTGTATGTGCACAGAACACCTCTAGGACATGCATTCTCAATGGTGTGATATCATCCCCCAAAACGTAAAAATTGATTCTTGGGGCGGGGGGGAGATTTAATCTTTCTAGGAAACACCACAGTTACACATATAGTGCAAAAACAGATATACAGTATATCTGCATATTAAAATGTAAGGGGGGGAGAATAACCAAGAAAATAAATGTTTTCGAAGGCTCTTTAGTGAAGTAATGATAAAAAATGGTTGAGAAATGTTGCTCTGGAAGGAGAAACAGAAAGGAGGCCACATGGTTGGCTGAGAGAGCAGAAATGGGTTACTGGGAAAAGAAAATTATGAGAATATTCAAGGTGAATTTTTTTGTTCTTTCATATTAGAACTACAGGAAGATAATATCCATCAAGTGTTAATTAAAAAATAAAAATTTTAAAAGGTTATCCATTTTATTTAATCACTAGGGGCCCGGTGCATGAAATTCGTGCACTGGGTGTGGGTGGTCCCTCAACCCAACCTGCCCCCTCTCACATACTGGGAGCCCTCAGGGGATGTCCAACTGATGGCTCACCCCCAGCCTGCCCAAGGCCTCTGGTGAGGCTTTAGACCTTGGGCACCCAGCCATCGCCTTGCTCAGCTCAGCCCCGGCTGCCTGCAACCACCCGGCCCTAGGGGCTGGGCGCTCGCCACCACTTCTGCTCACAGCACCCTGGGGCTGGGCGCTCGCTGCCACTGCCATTGCATTTCCACCCCCAGGGCCAGCACTCATGCCACGTGGCCCTGTCCCCATTCCTGATTGGCTGGTAGCATAGCCAATCAGGAGCTAAGTTAAGGTCACATTTGCATGTTTCTCTTTTATTATATAGGATATGATATTACTAAGTAGGAGCTCTTTCAGAAAATGCACATACTATCTAATAAAAGAACAATATGCAAATTGATCATACCTCCACTACACCTACAGGCCATGCCCACAAGCTACACCCACAAAGCCAAGCAGAGCAACTATGCAAATTAACCGAACTAAGATGGCAGTTATCTGCATATCCAGGTGCAGAAGATGGCATAGAAGGAGACCAAGCACTGCAGAAGGGAGCAAAGCTACGGAGAAGCAAGCAAGCGGGGCAGGAGAGAAGGGAGAGAAGCAGGCAGGTGGCAAGTAGGGAGGGAAGCAGGCAGGTCAGGGGAGATGGAGGGATCGAGGCAGTGGAGAAGGGAGGGAGCAAGGCAGTAGAAATGGGAGGGAACGAGGCAGCAGAGAAGGGAAGGAGTTTTGCTCAGGCCGCAGGAAGCCCTATTCTTGCAGGAATCTTCCTGCAATGTGTCTCTAGTTATATATAAATCTTATACTTTAAAAAGTCTTGTTTGGACAAGAAATTAATTTCACTCCCCTATCATGACTATTCAAAAGAGAAGCTAGTGAATCAGCATTTTATGCAAAGCTTTAAGAGTTAATTCTTTTTATATATTCAAGGGAAACAGTTTTGAAAGACAGGTTAGTGTGGGCCTTTGCGTCATTCTGAAGAGATAGAGAGCATCCTCCACTTTCAGGGTGTGAAGGACCACTGGAGTTCTCTCAGTGCTAAAGTGTCCCTTCCTTCACACCCTGAGATAAGCCAAGCAGCTCTAAGATCTAGAGAAGTGAATGCAATGTGAATAATAAAACTTCTTAGCAACATATAACTTTGCAAAAGAAAGTTTAACACGTACCAATAGCACAACTTATACAACGGAAGAATGTAGCCATGGTAAACACTTGGCAATCTTCTTGTATTTGTGCTCACCTGTATGGAAGACGGGCCATATAAACATGGCTTTGCTATAATCTCTGCTCTTAACACTGCAAATACACAGCAGGGCTGTAGCTCTCTGACTGCCAAAGTCACCATGGGATTAGACTTGACCCTGGTATGCAGAGGGCAGCATGTAACACTGGGAGCTGGACCCTTCTTAGAGAGGGAATCAGGGTTGCCCATGTTACAAGCAGCAGCCAGTGGCACAGGCCATGTGGTGCCATGTTGCCACCACAACTGATATAGGAAAACCTGAAACATAAGGAAGAGACCTGGAAGCAGTGACAATCATGGCATAGTCTACCACTGGCCTTGCCAAACGGTGGCTATTTTGTCATCAGACCTCCTATCTCCTTGCGAAGATCCCAAATGATGTTAATGCAGCCAACTTAATTGCATAGAAATTTCACAAAGACTACATGGATACAAAGCACTTTAAAAATAATTCTTAAAGTCCACTTTTAAATTCATTATTTCCCAGATTTACTCCCAGGTCACATCGTGTGCAACTGTGATCATAAATGCCTTTTAGAACAGATTGTGAATACATGTGGTACACCCTAAACCGTACGTTCTGTTCAACAATGCATAAAAGCTAACGCTAAAAAGCACCATGGGGATACATTGCTACTCCCTGCCAACTTTTGATGCACTCCATTGCCTTGAAATATAGAGCTCTCTTATGGCTTTCTCTATGGACACTCAGCTAGGAGTTGTTACAAAGAGAAAGGTGGTTTATTCTCACCAACCTGTTGTCTTAATCAGCTCAGGCTGCCATGACAAAATGCCATAAACTGGGTGGCTTAAACAACAGAAATTTATTTCCCCCTGGAAATAAAAGCATGGCCAGGTTCTGGTGAAAGCCTTCCTTCCTGGCTTTCCATGGCTGCTTTCTCACTTCTCACTGTGTGCTCACATGGCCTGGTCCTTCCTCAGTGTGTATGGAGAGAGAGGAGGGCGGGGGGAGGAGGGGAGTTGAGGAGAGGAGGGGGCAGATAGAGGATGAGAGGGAGAATCAGAGAGAGAGAGAGATAGGTTCCTCTTCTTATAAGTCCACCAATCCCATTGGATTGGGACTTCTCCCTTATGACTTCATTTAACCTTAATTACCTCCTAAAACCTGTCTCTAAATACAGTCACAGTGAAGGGGTTAAGGCTTCAATATATGAATTTGGGGGAAGGAGGGATGACACAATTTAGTCCATAGCACCTACAGAAATAAATAAGAAATATTTAAATACCAAGGGAAATCTTAGTTTAAATATTAGGAAACTTAATAATCATATAAGAAGAGCCATCTAGTCACAAAACAAAACAAAACAATGCATCCCATCTGATACTGCATGCCCTCTAATGGTGAAAATGCACGCGGCAAAATTCATATGCAGAAGATTCATCATTTTAACCAATTCAAAGTGTGTAATCCAGTGACTTCAGGTACATTTATAGTGTTGTGCAACCATCAACACTATCTAATTCCAGAATGTTTTCATCACTCCAAAAAGAAACCCTATATCTGTTAAGTAGTCACTCTCCATCCCTTCTATCCCTGGTCCCTGGCAATGGTCTTTTACAGTTTAGGAAAGAAATCTGTATACATACACTTGTTCTGTCCACTGAGGAAAAAATGGTGCTGTTTAAAAATCTAACTTAGATTGTTTAACAGAGAGAGTAGTGTATTTGTGTTGTTTCATTGTGGAAAGGACAAATTAATGGAAACATTGAGTCAGAGATCATACAGAGGATCTTAGTTTCCGGGGTACATGCTAATATGAAATGACAGCTAAAAAATTATTGATAGCATGTCCTCAAACAGCCCCTTTAATAAAGAAACAGATTTTGTTCAAATATACTTCAGAAATTCTGAGTTAAACTATGAACAGATCTCTTTTGAAGCAAAGAGGATGAATGTAGCACCAGCAGAAAGGTCTTATTTTTTGTTTTAATTATCACTTAGACTACCAGTTGCAATCTGGTACGTCATTACAATAAATTGACCAAAATCACAGATGAATTTTATTTTTCAAAGAAACTAAAGCAACAATATAATATCTGTAAATGTTACATAAAATGTATAGGCATCAAGCTTCACATTAAAATACTGGTTTAAGTGGCAACTTAGGCCCTTATTGGCTGGAGACCACAGACAATTGTTTCTGGAAGGATCATGCAAACCCAGGTTCACTACCAGCCCATCTGGTCCATTTCCCTCCGGTATTATCTGCTGGGCCCCGATGGCACTTGAATTTGCTTCTCCTGTTATAGAACAGACTCTGCAGAGAGATTGCAGAGGCACGTTCTTCGAACCATATTCCAATCTAAATGGCAGACAAACTTGAAGCATCATCCAATTTTTTTTACCACAATCTTGAAGTTTCCATACTCAAAATGAACGATGGGTACTATTCCTACATCTTGAAAGTACAAGATTTTTAAGTGGTGAACCAATAACTAAACCTGCCCTCATTACATTTTTGCTGAGAAAATAACTTTTCATAGATGTATTAGAAAAAAAATTTAGATAACATGGTAAGCTTATTCTGTTTTCTACCACTCAGAATATCTCACAATTTATATAAAGTCTCTTGGACACCAAGCTCTTAGATCAGAAGTTTACTCTCAGTCTTTTTTATCCTCAGTGATCTTTTTACAGTACAGCTAAAACAATATTATAATTTAAAAAACAGCATTCAGAAATAATCAAGTTAACCCATCAACTCTTTTTTAAAATATATATATTTTATTGATATTTTGCAGAGAAGGGAGAGAGACAGAAAGCTAGAAACATTGATGAGAGAGAAACATTGATCAATTGCCTCCTGCACACCCCCTACTGGGGATGTGCTCACAACCAAGGTACATGCCCTGGACTGGAATCGAACCCAGGACCCTTGAGTCCACAGGCCAACACTCTATCCACTGAGCCAAACTGGTTTTGGCAACCCATCAATTCTTGAACATTCAGCTAAACTCTCATTATACTGATAGAGGTAATTTCTAACCGGTTGAGGGAATGTCTTTCTTCCTCTTCCAGATGTGGAAACCATACCTGGAATTCATTGGCCATCATGGATGATGGGACTCAGACCTAAGAATAAAGCCTGGGTACTGCCTGTCAATTCTCTTCCTCTTGACCATGAATCCCAAAGCACTCCAGAAGAGCCAGTCATTGGTGTCCACTGAAGTACAGTTCCCACAGTTTCAGGAGGGAGACTGGTGTTCTCGGGCCATAAGTATCAAAACCCTCCATTTCCCAAAGAAAAGACAATCTACCAAAATCAAAAGAAATATCACTCTTTTATTTAAAATACTAGAGGCTTTCGTGCACAGTTAGGGTCCCTAGGCCTGGCCTGGTCTCCGTCACATGGCCTCTGCTGCCCTGAGACACTATGTGTAGCTCCCCACCCTGGGAGGCTCCACGATCCTCATGGCCACTGCTTCAAGAAACTTGCCACCAGCTCGATGACTGCTCTGCTAAGCTCATGGCCACCCTGCGAAGTAGCCTGCCACCACCGCTCAACAATCCCCTGCTGCCAGTTGCTCCTCATGGTGAACAGCTTGCGGGTTGGGGGAGAGGGGGGACCAAGCAATGCTCCATGCACTTCATGGTGACCCATTGCCCATTTGGTCATGATGCCAACCTAGCTCTTTATATATATTAGGATACCTCCAGCTAAAAAACTTGTGATCTTAACAAGGCTTGTGACAATAGTCATAAAGCACAACAGAGGATCTCCAGTGTGACTATTCATATTTATACTATTAATCAGATTTGATTGTTTATGTATTCACTAGAGGCCCAGTGCACAAAATTCATGCATGAGAGTGTGTCCCTCAGCCCAGCCTGCACCCTCTCCAATCTGGGACCCCTCAAGGGATGTCTGACTGCCCTTTTAAGCCTGATCCTACTGGGATTGAGCCTAAACGGGTAGTCGAACATCCCTCTCACAATCCAGGAATGCTGGCTCCCAACTGCTTGCCTGCTTGCCTTCCTGCTTGCCCCTAACTGCTTCTCCTTGCCAGTCTGATCACCCCCTAACCACTCCTCTGCCAGCCTGATTAATGCCTAACTGCTCCCCTGCCAGCCTGATTGCTCCTAACTGCCCTTCCCTGCAAGCCTGGTCACCCCTAACTGCCCTCCCCTGCAGGCCTGATCCCGCACAACTGCTTTCCCCTGCAGGCCTGGGTCCTCCCAAAATGCCTGCAGGCCCAATCACCCCCAACTTCCCTTCTCTGTTAGCCTAGTCACCCCTAACTGCCCTCCCATGCAGACTTGGTCACCCCCAACTTTCCTGCTTTGCAAGCCTGGTCCCTCCCAAATGCCCTCCCCTGCTGGCCATCTTGTGGAAGCCATCTTGTGTCCACATGGGGGCAGCTATCTTTGACCTCATGGGGGCAGCCATCCTGTGTGTTGGAGTGATGTTCAATTTGCATATTAGTCTTTTTTTAGATAGGATAGAGGCCTGGTGCATGGATGGGGGCCAGCTGGTTTGCCCTGAAAAGTATCCCAGATCAGGGTGGGGGTTTCTTTCGGGGGTTGGGTTGCCTGGATGAGGGACCTGTGGTAGTTTGTAGGTTGGCCACACCCCTCCCAGCAACCCATGTGGAGGCCCTGGTATCTGGGTTTTATTTATCTTCTATAATTGAAACTTTATAACCTTTAGTGGAGCCAAGCCACCTGCTTGCTCCATGGCTGCAATTTTTGTTGGGATTTATTTATCTTCTATAATTGAAACTTTGTAGCCTTGAGCAGAGACCAGGGTTGTGGGAAACTTAGCTTCCTCCAATGCTGGGAAAACCTAAGCCTCCTGCTCACTCCGTGGCTGCAGCCATCTTGGTTGAGTTAATTTGCATACTCGCTCCTGATTGGCTGGTGGGCTAGGCTTGTGGGTGTAGTGGAGGTACAGTCAATTTGCATATTACTCTTTTGTTAGATAGGATTACAGACTATTTACTATCTGCCAGGCATTGTTCTAAGTTTTATAAACATTAACTCAGCTAATCTTCATGAAGAAGGAAACATTATTAAATTCACTTTACAGATGAAGAAACTGAGATATAGAAAAGTCAAATAACTTTTTCATAGTCACAAAGCTTATATGTGGTAGAGCTAGGGAGCAAACCTAAATAGTCTGTGCTCATTACACTGAGTTTGCTCTCATTCTCTAATAACAAAATAGCAATATATTTTATACTAGTGGCCCGGTGCATGAAATTCGTACACTGGGGGTGGATGGTCACTCAACCCAACTTGCCCCCTCTCACATACTGGGAGCCTCAGGGGATGTCCAACTGATGGTTCACCCTTGGGCACCCAGCCATCGCCCTGCTCAGCTCAGCCCCGGCTGCCTGCGACCACCTGGCCCCGGGGGGCTGGGTGCTTGCCGCCACTTCCACTCATAGTGCCCAAGGGCCGGGTGCTCCCTGCTGCCGCCACCACCACTGCTGCTGCCCCCGTTTCCCTTCACAGCGCCCGGGGGCTGGGTGCTCGCTGGCACTGCCGTTTCATCTCCAACCCCGGGGCCCAGCACTCACGCCACTTGGCCCCGCACCTGCTCCTGATTGGCTGGTAGCATAGCCAATCAGGGGCAAAGGTACGGTCAATTTGCATGTTTCTCTTTTATGATATAGGATAATGCAAATTACTGAATTCACCATCATTTCTTAAAATCTGTTTGCACTCTTATATTGTGGATTCTAGTTACTAGTATAATTCACCTAAAGTAAGCTAGATATCCTCTTCTTAATTACCTGTAGCTAAGCTGTCATTTTCTTCTATCAGTACTATTTCCACAAATTCCTCCATCTGCCCTCCTTTCTCTATTGCTTCTACTAATGCCTTGTCAGCCCTCCCTGGGCCCCTGCAATAACATCCTCCATCATTTTCTGACACTTCTTTTGCATCCTATAGCCTCTTTTCCTTAAAATTATTTTAAAATACAACTTAATTAGGTACTCTGACTGATAAAAAGCCTCTTATGACTTCCCATTTCTATACCAGTCACTCTCAAAGTGTTTCTTTATGAACCACCAACATATTAGTCATTCTAAGGATCTTTTAAAAATTAGGTTTTATGGCTGCCATCCTAGCCCTATTGATTCAAAATTTCTGGAGGTGAGGTCCTGGGTTCTGAATTTCAGTAAAATCTTCAGGAGATTTTTATATGCACTAAAGATGGAGAATTATAGATCCACTGAATAAACTCCAGCTTCCACTGCAGGGTGCAAAGGTCCTTCAGGATTCAATCCTCCCATATTCTCCAGCCTCTTCTGTTGTCTCTCTCCTTCTGTGCTCCAGAAACACTCAGCTGTGGCATTCAAATTGCCTTTGCACATGTGGCTGACTGCCTGTCTGTTCTGCCCCGTGAGCTCTGGCCTTCTTCTGAAGTGCATCTTCTGTATTTCTTGTTCCACGATGCCTTCCTTCAATCTACCATGCTAAGCAAATCAATCACCTCCTCCTTTCTCCCTTTACCCCACCCCACAATGACACCTTCCAGCTAGCATTCTAGCTATTTGTTTACCTGTCTGCCTCTCCTGCTGTTCTGCCAACTCCATGGGGGTAAACCCAGTCTGTTTCAGATTTTACCTCCACTTCCGCAGAGCCCGGGCCATAGAGATGCTGACCAATCTTTGCTGAATGCATGCTCTCAAGTTTGCAAAGTTCCATGACACAGACAACTCCACCCCAGGACACAGCAACAGGTATCTTTAAAGGGACATTTGTGTCAAGAAATGGACCATTATCACAGGCCACATCCAAATCATCCTTTTCCTGTCTAACGCCAAAAAGGCCTGTAAAACCTTCCCCACTGCCACACTCAGGGTCAGTCAAGGTGAAAATTCTTGGTAAAGCTGTGTTTATCATGGGTTCTTTTCCATGCAGTAAAAACTTTAGACAGAAATTGAAATACCATTTGAAATATGTCTGTGTAGTCAGCATAGAAAGTCTGATCTTTAGAGAAACACTCTGAGCCACTGAAAGCAGGGAGGTCAGAAGTTGCACTAATTAGGCTGCTTTTGTAAACACATGACAGAAACCAACTTGAACTAGTTACTCGAAAAGGAAAATCTTTGTAATGATGCCAGAGTATTTTATAAAGCCCAAGCTTATGCGTGCAGCTGCAGATGAGGGACAATTTGACTCAGGTACTCAAACACTTTGGGGAATCTCTCCCCTCCTCAGTTTTGTTCCATTCATCACTCTTGCTACATATGATGGAAAGCATGGCTGATTTAACTCCTCAGTTTTGGATCTCAGAGTTGTAGATTCTTAAAAGATCCTGAATGAATTCTCAGGAAAGCAGCTCAGTGACCAAGTTGAGTCAATGACCAACTTCCCCCAAGCCCAATTAATCGAGACCAAGGGTACCAGCAGAGCCACAGTGCCCTGGCTACAGCTATGTGAAGAGAGAGAGAAGTGGAGTGGACAGCCCCTTAGGTTTCCCCCAAAGAGAATAATTTCATAGATATCAGAAGCAAAGAGCATAATTTAAGTTATGGGTAACTAACGTTGTAGATATGGAATGGGGACAACTGAACAAGACCCAGGCCAGGACTCAACCAGAGACAGAGCCAAAATCTCCCTGGTGAAGGCCTTTACTACAAGCAGTGAGAAACTGACCAACTTCAAGATTAACTGTATATTATTTACCATTTGTTGCCATGACTGCTAAAGTTAAATATTAATATGCTCAATAATAAGTTTGTTTCATGGAGCAGTTTTAGTTTTTAATTAATCTTTGTGTCAACTTTTTAAAGTTCTAAGTAAAGAAACCTTTCAGAAGAGAGCAAACTGATACAGAAACCGTTAGAGGTTTAGAATCCGATGGACCTTGCTTCCTAGAGCACCTTTATCATGCATGGACTCTGTGACTATAGAGACGTTTCTGACTATTTCTGAGCCTCAGATAACCTATATGTTATTTTATCATCACACCCTGATTGTGCATCAACATAAGATAGTTTACGCTGTAATTACTCATTTAGCAAATATGTGTGATTACCCACTATGTGCTGGATACTCTTCTAGTAGCCTTGAATATAGCACTGAAGAAAACAAACGTCTCTGCCTCCATGGAGTGTACATTCTAAAAGAGAAAACAGTTAATAAACAAAGTTATTACATGCTTAAAAGTAATAAATAAAAATGATGAGTTCAAAGCACAGATGGGTGGTATTATTAGAAAATATATGTCTGTATATTACTGGCTGTCCACCCTCTTAAACTTGAAAGTACCTGAGGTGTTTGTTCTCACTACATATCCAGTGCCTAGAGAATATGGTAGATGCTAAATGAATTTTGTTGGAGTTGTGAAAGATAAAGAGAATAACATGAAAGTGACTAATTGCAATGCATGAGCAGGCATAGTATTAATGTGTTCCAGCTAACATAACAAAAATACCATAGATTGAATGACTTAAACAACAGAAATTTATTTTCTCATAGAGACTCCAAGCCCAAGATCAACAAATCTAGTTTCTTCTTAGGCCTCTCTCCTTGGCTTGCAGAGGGCTGCTTTCTTGCCGCACCCTCAAGATGTTCATTCCTCTGTCCTTGCATGTTTCTGGTATCTCTCCTCTGAATCCAAATCTCCTCTCCTTATAGGAACACCAGTAATATTGGATTAGGGACCACCCTACAAGACCTCATTTTAACTCAACTCTTTAAAATCATTTTTTTCAATCACATTCTGAAATCTTAGGATTTAGAACTTTAGTACATGCACTGCCTAAGGGTGGTAAGTTGGACACAATTTAGTCCATTAATATCAGGAACACAAACCTTTTAAACTCTTAGGTACAGTATTTTATTTGATCTTCATGTAACTTTTGACATAGTAGGGCTTATCATACCATTATCTTCAGTACATAGATCAGAAGACAGTGAGAAATACCATAGGCAGGATCATAACTCCAAATCAAGTGTTTGGGCCCCAAGATCGCAATGCCTGTACAAGCTGTCACTTTCACTGGCCTCAATGAGATACAATTATAAGCTGTTGTGGTCCAATTTGGGCAAGAAAGAGAAGAACTGAAGTGGGACGACCACCTTGAACAACAGAGAATAGTAACCTGTACTTTGGGTCATTTAATGGGAATAAAAAATGGAAAACAATAGGAAGATTAAGTGCCTTGAAATGTAGTCTTGTCATCTGGCTTGCTTGGCTATTTTTAGAGACTGTTTAAATCTAACCAAAGACATCCCTGACAGGTTTTATCCAGAAAACTCTAATTTTAAAAAGTGTTTGACATGACCAGGGGCAATGCTTGAGATATAGGCAGACCTGATAGAAATACATTCACCTTTTTATAAAGTCCTGCTCCAGCATTTTTCAAGTACAAATTGGATTCAGCCCTCTCAAAGCCACCTAGTTGACGGGCCCAGAAAACACAATTCTGATTACTGCTTAGCAGTATTCCCAGGTGTGTCTTGTTAGAGCAATCACAAAACCATCTGAAATTGAAGGCAAAGTCCTGTCAAATGAACTACTGAAATGGTTATACTTTGCAAGGCTTTCACAGCATACTTTGTTGTAAAGCTGAAAACAAACAACAACAAAAAACCCACTAACCTTGAAATGAGAATCCAATGGCTTTAGGCCTAGAGTGAGGGTCAGCTCAGGCTGTCTTTGGTTCCAGAAATGCTGTTATGCTTTTGAGCTGAAAGGGTGCCCTCCAAGTTGTAAAATAGTGATGACTGCCAACAATTACCCTTAATTAAATGCAATCTTTCATTTTCATTTCCATCTGATTTCTTAGGTAATGGGTTTCAATTACAGCCAATGGCACATAGCTTACCCTTAACAAGAATGCCTTCTCCACTCTCTCTTTCCTATTTCCTCCACCTTGTACCATACCCTAAGCTAACTATAATTGCTAAGAAGGAGATGGATTGACTTTCAGTTCAAATGATGGGCTGAACACACATTTGAGTCTTTCTCAAGACTATATTGAAATAAAAATTTAGGAGTACAAAATGAATAAATATATAATAGCAAAGAGATCTAGGGTGGAGTGGTGATTATAACTGATGAATTTTAGAAAATATATGGAGGAGAGAAAATGGAATAATGTGTATGGCCTATGACACAGCAATGACATTCCTGGGATACATGTCAGATACATTCTCACTTAGATCTACAGGGGATGGGTACATGGATGGTCTTTGCACATATACACAGTGGTCATTGTGGTAGTAGGTAGCAGGAAGAAATTTAGGTCAATGGATAGAGAGGAATGGATGTATTCTATGACATACTAGGCATCAATGAATAGAAAAGTGAAAAAGTAAGTGAGAATTTAGTGAGAAAAGTAGAAACAGAATGAGAAAGAACAATATCATTTGTGTAAATTAAAGACTCTTGAACACAACAGGGCTTAATTCCACACATTTATACTAAGAAGTTATTTGGAGATGCCGTCTAACTTTTCATTATAAACAAGTCTAAGCAATTTTATTTTTTCTTTAGTCTAAGTACATATGTTACTTAGACTAAAGAAAAGAAAAACAAGTTTTGTGGTACATCTAAAATTTTTCAACTTTCTCCCTTTAAAAAAAAAAATACACACTCACAAATAGGAAGAGAATGCCTGAAGGAAATACAGCTTGACTTTGACATGCAGAGTGCCTACCAACTTATTTATTCAAAAACTTGACTGTCTCTTCTGTGTGTAATAAGAAAACCACTAAGAAAACAGAAGGCACAGCTCTGAAAAGCAGCTGCCACAGAGAAGTCATTCAAGACATGGGGTTTCTTAGGATCTGAGAGTTAGTGGACCTTTCATTAACAAAAGTCAAGCCCACCAGCAATATGAACCTTCTACTATGTGAAAGGAAAAGCCTGATTCACTGAACCAAACATTAAATTGGAGAAAAATCTAGAACTCCAGGGGAAAAACAACTGTATTGATTCCCCATGTTTGCCAGTGACAGGCCAGCAGCAGGTCTCATGATATTACACAGGAAGTCCAGCTCAGTCAGAGGGCTGCTTTGTTGTATGATAGATGCAGCCAGATCTTCCTGTCTAGATGAAGATACCATCCAAATCCCAGGAAAACAAAACAAAGGGTAATAAGCCCAGCAGCTGCAAATAATTTCTGTCCAGTCATCAGGACAATTTTCTGCTTTAGTCGCAATTACTATACCAATGTGCAGAACTAACTATGGAAATAACACAAAAATATCAACTTGGATAATATTCAGACAGTTGGTAGATTCCTGTAAGTTGGGTAAGAAAAGTAACAAATGACTTTTAAGGAAAGTACAGTTGTTTCATTGATCAAAGACAAAATGGGTAAAACCTTATATCGCCTTTTCTTTCCTCTCTAGGTTATCACAGGGCACTATGTCAAGGTGACATTCAAGTATTGTTTTTTAAAGTTTCTAGCTAAACTTTGTTTGATATTTCCAAAAAAAAGTAATAGTATTTACAACAAGAGAACTAAACACTCTGTTCGGAATCCTATATAATAAAAGACTAATATGCAAATTGTCCCCTTGGGAGTTCGACCAGGAATTCAATTGCTCGCTATGATGTGCGCTGACCACCAGGGGGTGGCACAGAACATGGCAGATGACCAGGTACACTAGAGGTGGAGTGCTGAGAAAGCAAGGGAAGGAGGAGGCAGGGAACCTGACTGGCCCCAATCCAGCCAGGCTAGGGACCCTACCCATGCACAACTGGCAGTCGGACATCCCTCTTGCAATCTGGGATGCTGCAGGCACCAGTGACCATACTTTTCATACAGGTGAAAGGCATCTTGTAGGGGCAGCTACACTTTTTTTCCCTGATTATAAAAAGTAGTACGCAATATGATCCTTCTGAGGCAGTAGTGCCATTTTCCCCATCTTATGGGTGGAAAAGCTGAAGCAGAAAGAAGTTAAGTAATTGGCTTTGTCACAGTTATGTTCAGAGTCAGGGCCAATGACAAAATGTGCAAGCCAGAGTCCATGCATGGCATCAGTCTGTTTTTTCAATGTTAAAGTAGCCTTGCCGGGTTTTAATTTGTAAATCTAAAGACTGTTCCCAATATATAGGGTAGGGTCCCTAGGTCAGGCTGGCAATCAGGGCAATCTGTGGGGCAACTGGTGGGTGGGGCGAATGGGGGAGTGGCCCTCGCTGGCACCTGCTTTGGCTGGCTGCCTGGCACCCACCGGCTAGCCCCGCCCCCTGGTCATCACTGCTAGTTGCCTCCCTCGGGTGGGAGGGGCAGCGCCATTGCACCTCATAGTGACCCGTTGTCCCGCTAGTCATTCTGCTGATTAGGGTTTTATTATATAGGATAATATAATAATAAAACATTTTCCATATAAAAACTCTTGGTTTATCTTAGTTCAAGTGTAGTATATTGAGAAGAGAATCAATTTAAATACCTATGTTTATGATGTGTACTTTTTATTATTCCAAGAGAAAAATTGGTTTCTTTGAAAGGACATTTCTGTAATTAAGGAAAAGAATGGATTCATTCTAGTTAGGTTTCTGTCAGCATAACCTAAGGATTTTATATTTCTTTTCTTTTCTTTTCTTTTTCTTTCTTTCTTTTTTTTTTTTTTTTTTTAGTTTGAGGTTCTACTAGAACAAAATTAAATATGGTGGGATTTGTGGATTTGGTTAGGATTTTTCCTTGAAATTTGATCTTTCAGAGTCAAACCAAATGGAAAGTCAGCAGCTTTCAAAAACACAGACACTTTTCTGTTGAAACATAATTCTCCAGGTCCAAAGGCAAGCTACTCTAGTAAAACTACTGATGCAAAGCAGCTCAGATCTTGTATCTGCTCTTTACTGTACTGATGACCCCGGCTTCCTTGAATGACTTGTTTTCAGGCAGTGGGACCATGACTGTGATACACAATGGCAGACAGCCCTGTGGGTGCTAGACTTTAGATTATGGCCAGAGTGGGGTAATCTCAATACCTGGATGGGAAGGCTGATCACATGAACAGTCATCACAATATTTATATGGTTATCACAACAAAGTGAAATCAGATCTTCTGCAACAACATTGTAAGATGCTTAATCACTAGCAGAGTCATAACTCCAGTGAAGCAGAGGATGTCTAGGCAAACATCTGTGAGAAAAGCTCTTAGAACACCATCGGAGTGGAAGGCTCTAGGGAATGGCTTTGGTTATCCTGTCTTTTGAAGCTGATTTATGCTGCTGATGCTGGGGGTGATGATGAAGCAGTCATTTCAATTCATAGACAATCTGATGGAAACTAAAAACAAATCAATGATTTTTGGCTATTTTTATTACCCAGTGATGTCTGAAACAGATATGATCATCTTATCCTTATCCCTTACTAACTCTTCTTGAGATTAAGGATAAACTGGTGCTCAGGAATTGCCTGTACTAAAAAATAAGTGATGCTGGGGCGGGGGGAGGGATGAACAAATGCTCAGGAAGGAGATGTTCTTCCCTCAATGCAGCTTACATTCCAGGTGGGTATAGCAGAGAAGAAACAACAAATTACCAAACAAGGCAATATCAGATAGTGTCAATACTATGAAGAATCAAAGAGCCAACAGAAAGCTTTAGTACTGTTTTAAGAAAGAGAGTGACATGACATTTTCTATTATTAAAAAAAAAAAAAGGACCATCTTAGTTGCTAAGCAGAAAGTAGATTTGGGGGCAGGATAGCGTGAAAGGGAACAGGAGACTGGTGGGAGGCTACTAAAGTAATCTACACGCAAGACAATGGTGACTTGGACTAGAGTCACAGCAGTGGAGATCACAATACATTCTGTAAGTGAAAGGCAAATGGAGAATCAAGTCTTGGCTTAACAACTGAGTGAATGGTGGTTATTTAATAAAATGAGAAGATGAGGGAAGAACAGATTTTACAGGGAAATCAAGAATTCTGTTTTAACTATGTTGAATTTCAGATGCTTCTGAAACATCTAAATGAAGTTATCCAACAAGTACCAATGGCAGTTGGACACTTGAGTCTAGGGCAGCGGTCACCGACTTTTCAGATCTCACAGACCACCAGTGACCCGTGGACAGTTCGTTGGCAACTGCTGGTCTAGAGGTTTGTATAAATTTGCTAATCACCAGCATATATGATATAGAAGCAATGAATATCCAAAAATCTATGTTTACGTAAGTAACCAACACAAGAGAGACCACCACTATTTAAACCAGACTATCTGCTCATTTGCTGAGGAGTATATTTCATGGCCTGCCTCCCATAACCTCTGATTTCCTCTTCACATTTGACAAAGATCAGCATCATTTAATTTCAGTTAACATATAGTCTGACCTTTGTACTTTGTTTTCTACTGAAAAATCTTAAGCAAATACCACTGGGCACTTTTCAAGGTTTTCCTGATAATGCAAAATTAAATGCAAATCTATTAGGTACTGGGGTGGGACAAAGGCCGGGAGAGAAACTCATGTTTGGGTCACAATATGAGTCCTTATTCTTAGTCTCAAGTAGCCCAGGAACCCACAATTCAATATCACCTATTCTGATATTCAATACATCTTCTTATCAGGTGTTTCACTTATAATTATTAAACTGCTGATGATACCATTGATTTTGGAGGAGAGGTGTCACTCCATTAGATTAAAACCTGGTCCTAATAAATGTCAGCATTCACTATTGTTAATAATAATCAAAATCTTATATTTAAGTAACACATTCTGATTTTCAAAGCACTTCCTATGCTGGCAAGATTTTATTTTCACCACAGTTTTGTGAGTAGGAAAGGCACATATTTGTACACCTCCTTTAAAATAAGGAAATTACTGTCCAACTAGATTAAATAATTTTCCCATGGTCCTACAGTTGGTAAATGTTAGGAAAAGAACTGAAGCACAAGTGTGTGCTAACTAAGAACTGAAAGAGCAGACAGGACTGCGCCAGTGCTTCCCACAGCATCACTCCCGCTACATGACACCGAAAGTGAGCTCCTGTTTGCCTTTTTCCTGAAAAGGATCTGAGCTGCATCTCAAGCCAGGCATATTTTCCCCTGTTCCTTCTCTGTAATCTAGTTTTCCCATGCTTGATCAACCCATGTGGCTACCCTCTGTGTTAGGCATGCCATTTTCCCTTGTTTCTTGGCTTGTTTCTATTCTAGCTAGCATCTTCCTGAGACTTCTTTACTGGAAGTCTAACTTTTCCCTGATTACTTCAATCCTATTATGTCTAAAACAGTGAAACAGACTATAAAGCTTGAATTATATTCTTCTCCTTTTCCATATATAATGGATTTACTCTATGTCCTTCACTATTAATCGTCTCCCTTTTTCTAACCTAGATTTTTCATTCTGCACTGACAATTTTTTTACTGATTTCAAAACTAATATATGATATTATGGAAAATGAAACAAACATACAAAGAAGAAAATATAAAGTACCTACAGTCCCATTAATGAAATATCAGTAAAAGTAGATTACTGAATTGTTTTTATTGTTTCTTGAATTGACTGCTTAATTAACAACTTAACATTTTTGCTAATAATAAAGGAATTCAAGTCTCAAAATACAACTTTAGCCACATTCCGTAACCTTGGGGAGAGAGAACATGAATTCAGAGAAGCAACATGACAGTTTCTTTTACCTGTGGACCGTTGTGAAAACTTTGGCTTTCATTGGGGTGAAACAGAGAACCACTGGAGAGTTTTAGAGCAGTCAAATACTTAAAGGATCAATTGAATTACAAAGTTCAAATGCCACAGAAGGACAAAGAAGTCTAAGAAAATTGATATGGAATTTAGCCTTCTCTGTTTAGGTTATGAGCCCTGTGATTTAACAGAAACATGTTTTATTCTCTATAATTGCAATAATGGAAGTTGAATAAACAAGTAAATATTTGTTATTACATTTTCATCTGATCCTGGTGTTTTACATTTATAATGTATGGAATACTAATGACTACTTAATAAATATCTATTGGATTAAAAAAAGAAAGGGAGAAAAAAGAGGGAGGGGGGAGGAAAAGTTTGAAGGTGAGGGGGAGAAAAGTGGAAGGAAGTGGACAGGAATATTATTTGGCATAGCAACTTCTATAAATAGGTAAATACTTATACTTAGGCCAAATAATTAGGCTAACACATCTACTAATTAATCTCTTAATATTTAGGGAATACATAATATAACTAGGAGCCCTGTGCATGAAATTTGGATGTGCGTGTGTGGGGTGGTCCCTCAGCCCAGCCTGCACCCTCTCTAATCTGTGACCCCTCAGGGGATGTCCAACTGCCGGTCTAGGCCTGATCCCACAGATATCAGGCCTAAACAGGTAGGCAGACATTCCTCTTGCAATCTGGGACCACTGGCTTATCACTGCTCACCTGCCTGATCACCCCTAACCACCTCTGCCTACCTGCCTGATCACCCCTAATTGCCTCTGCCTGCCAGCCTGATGTCCCTAACTGCTTCCCTGCTGGCCTGATCACCCACTAACTGCTCTCCTACCATCCTGATCTCCTGTAACTGCTCCACTGCCTTCCCGATAGCCCCTAACTGCCTCTGCCTTGGCCTCCGTCACCATGGCTTTGTCTGGAAGGACATCTGGAAGGTCATTTGGCTGTTCATTCTAATTAGCATATTATGCTTTTATTAGTATAGATGAGCGCTCACTATAAAAAGAACTGAAAAATCTTTTATTTGTTAAGATTGCTCTTAAAAATTTAAGTGTCTGCTCTTGTCTATAAAATATTTTCTTGCCATCTTTCTCAGTAATATGAGTTTCTAAAAAATAGCTATTCCTAATCCCCACTCCCTCTCACATATATACAGAGAAAGACTAATTCCTGTAAAAAACTAAGATGGTAAGGGAAGGTGTACCTATAGTTGACTTTCTTCCATTAATCAATGCAGACCAACGGATCAAGTGCTAATTTACACATCTGGGTTTGGTTTTCTTATCAATATTTTAAACAACATTAACTTTACATTGATTATTAAAGTATTTAGTATATATAGTCCCTATTTATGATTTTCTTTTACTTCAAAACTAGAGGACCATGCACAATATTTGTGCATGGATAGAGTCCCTAAGCCTACTTGGCGATCAGGGTAATAGGAGCCTTCCTTTCCTGGGCTGCTGGCCATCAGCTGGGGCCTTCCTTAGTTCCACACCACCCCCTGGTGGTCAGCACACATCATAGCAGGTGGTTAAACTCCCAGTCAGTCAAACTCCCAAGGAGACAATTTGCATATCAGCCTTTTATTATATAGTACTAGAGGCCCGGTGCATGAAATTCATGCACAAAATTCATGCATGGGGAGCTAGGAATGTCCCTCAGCCCAGCCTGCACCCTCTCCAATCTGGGACATCCTTCTCACAATCCAGGACTGCTGGCTCCAAACTGCTCACCTGCCTGCCTCCCTGATTGTCCCTAACCACTTCTGCCTGCCAGCCTGATCACCCCCTAACCACTACCCTGCCAGCCTAATTGATATCTAACTGCTCCCCTGCCAGCCTGTTTGCCCCCAACTTCCCTCCTCTGTTGGCCTGGTCACCCCTAACTGCCCTTCCCTGCAGGCTTGATCACCCACAACTGCCCTCCCTTGCAGGCCTGGTCCCTCCCAACTCCCCTCTCCTGCTGGCTTGATCGCCCACAACTGCCCTCCCTTGTAGGGCCTGGAACCTTCTAACAGCCCTCCCCTCTTGGCCATCTTGTGGTGGCTATCTTGTGTCCACATGGGCGCAAGATCTTTGACCACATGGGGCCAGCCCTCTTGTGTGTTGGAGTGATGGTCAATCTGCAAAATACTCTTTTATTAGAGAGGATAGAGGCCTGGTGCATGGGTAGAGGCCAGCTGGTCTGCCCTGAAGAGTGTCCTGGATCAGGGTGGGGGTTCCCTTGGGGCAAAGGTCGGCCCAGGTGAGGGGCCTGTGGAGATTTGCAGGCCAGCTACACTCCCTGACGACCCAAGCAGAGGCCCTGGTATCTGGGACTAATCTATGTCTACAATTAAAACTTTGTAGCCTGGAGCAGAGCCAAGCCTTCTGCTTGCTCTGGGGTGGTAGCCATTTCTGCTTGAAACTTTGTATCCTAGAGTGGAGGCCTAGGCCAGCAAGGGCAGGCTGAAAGCTTGGCTTCCTCAATTGCCAGGGAAACCCAAGCCTCTGTTCTCTCCAGCTCAGTGGCTGCTGCCATTTCTGTATCTTTTATAATTGAAACTTTGTAACATTGAGTGTAGGACTGGCAGGCAGAAAACTTGGCTTCCTCTGTTGCTGGGGAAACCCAGGCCTTCCTCCTGCTCTCAGTGGTAGCAGTCATCTTGGTTGGGGTTTATTTGCATATTCTGCTCCTGATTGGCTGGTGGGCGTGGCTGGTGGGCGTGGCTTATGGGTGTGATGAAAATACGATCAATTTGCCTATTAATCTTTTATTAGATAGGACTAGAGGTCTGGTGCATGAAATTCATGCACGGGGTGGGGGTGGGGGGTCCCTCAGCTTGTCCTGCACCCTCTCTAATCCAGGTGGGATGGGGCCTAAACCAGCAGTCAGACATCTCTCTCGCAATCTGGCTCTTAATGGCTCACCTGCCTGCCTGCCTGATCTCCCCTAATCCCCTAATTGGTCCCCTGCCAGCCTGGTCACCCCCTCACTGATCCCCTGCCATCCTGGTCACCCCTAACTGCCCCCCTGCTGGCCTGATCACCCCCTTAACTTTTCCCTCCTGGCCTGGTTGCTTCCTAACTGATCCCTTGCCAGCTTGACTAATTGCCCCTAACCACTCTACCTGCCTGCCTGATCACCCCTAACTGCCTCTGCTTGCTGCCTGATCACCCCCTAACTAATCCCTTGGCAGCCTGGTCACCCTCTAACTGCTCACCTGCTGGCCTGGTTGCCCCCTAACTACTCCCCTGCCAGCCTGATCACCCCTAACTGACTCTGCCTTGGCCCCTGCCACTCTAACTTTGTCCAGAAGGAAGTTGGAAATCTGGAAGATGTCCAGTCGATCCAGTCTAATTAGTATATTACCCTTTTAGTAGTATAGATTATGCTAAAGTAATACGTGTTCAGTAGAAACTATACTTCAAATTTTGAATTTTTCTCTTTTCCTGGGCCAGCGATTTGTAGGTATAATGCTCTCTCCATGATGCTGGGCAGCAACAGCCAGCTGCAGACCCCAGTGAGACAAGGACCACAAGGGTAAACAATAAACACTCTACAGTGTACTGTGCTGCCATCATTTTTTGGATACTGTGTTTGTGTTTTCCCATTCCATCATGTCTAAAAATGTCCATCTGTGTCTTTTGCTTCTAGTAAGGGGAAGGCAATTACTCTTGAGATAAAACAAGATAATTACCCAACTATATGCTAATATAAGTATTCTGAGCATGTGTAAGGTAGGCTAGGCTAAGCTATGATGTTTTGGTAGGTTATGTAGTAAATGCATTTTCAACTTAAGATATTTTCACCTTATGATGCACTTATCAGGACCTAACCCCATTATTAGTTGAGAAGATTTTGTTTATTAAAGAGAGCTATTCTATCCACTCACGAAGTGAATTATGATCAGCTTCTCTATCCCCGTATTTAGTAGCTCAAGATATCATCAGGAAATGGAGTACAGTGGTAATTTGCTCTCCTATGTGAAGCAAAACCACTTCTAGCCAAGTGGCTTCTATGTCTTCATGGTCTGAAACTATCAGAAGAAAGAGACACTTGAACTGAGGTTACAGCAGGAAGTATTTTTGTGTGAATCCCCATTTATCCTTTCATAAAAGCTTGCACATCAAATGCATCCCATCTACATGTCAAAGTTTTCATTTTTTACAAATAGCCTCCACAAAAAGCTGTGTTCTCTTAGTCTTTTCTATAAGTGCCAGAGAACAGATCTAGCAGTAACAATTCATCTGACAGTTTCATGGTGAACATGGGAGGCACAAATGGATACAGAGCGCTCTGCCATCACTATCATCCCTGTGATTCTCAACATAAAATCCTCCTTTTTGTGGATTGTATAAGCAATTGTGATTAAATGCCTGGGCCACAGTTTTATTTTTGTGATTTCTTTCTTTCTTTCCATGTGTAAGACTGATTTGATTAGTGAGGCTCAGGCAGGCACCAGATAATTCTCTGTTATCATATAATGCTCATTTACAAGAGGAAAAAAATTACTGAATTTGTTTTAGACTGGAGTGATGTTATCTTTTTCATTTTCTTAAATTCAATTATCTTCAGATAGCCAAATTTGTCCTGATTATACTCTGCTTAAGCCATCTGCCCTTCTAATTGTCCACAGACCTCCCTGAATTTTCACTCTGGCTACCAAAGAAGGATAATGTTTATTTTAGTCTCTGACATGGAATCATTGTAAATTTTTCTTGATACAGATTGAAGAATGAATTTGCCATTTACTTCTCCTTAAGGGTAATTTAAATCATCCTTCTTCATCTTCTTCTTTTTTTTTTTTTTTTGCCTTCCATAATGAGAATTCTCACTGGGAACACCATAGAGGGTTCATTTGTGGAAATTAATTGGCTGCTGTCTTTCTGATGGATGGTTGATACATGTCCTCACAACCAAAAACAACTCGAAAGACCCACATACCTATCATAATTGGCTTTGTCCATGAGAAGAAACTTATAGTAAATGACAAATTGTATCTAATTTTAGAAAAAATATGAAAGATGCTGAGGATAAAAATAACTTGCCAAGTATGGGTTTAGGCATGATGTTACTTGACACTACCAAGGCCCCAGGCTGTGGAGCTAAGGAACTTGGCCTCTGTGACTAAAAGAGACTCTACGCTCTCCCAGGAAATAAGCCATCTGATGCCATTGGAGTAGCTCCCCCAAAAATAAAGGCCCATGAGAAGACCTGGTCTGTCTTGTTCAGTGCCAGATGCATTAGTATGTCCGGCTTTTTAAAACAAAGGCTTCCAAGTATTAAATTATTATTTTGACTACTCTATATAGCTATTTTGTGAATCCCTCAAATGGTCTCCTACCATCCCAGCCCTTTCTTGGTCCTGGATGCTTCTTAGGGGCATCACGTGGCAGAGACATAACAACTGGCAAAGAAGAGCACCTCCAGGACACTGCTCTACCACCACCAGTGTTACTCAAATAATTACTCAAATGACACTGGCTGTTAAGTATTTTAGAAATCGCCCCTGCACCCACTGTTCTGCATACTTCCAGGTCACAGAGTAGTGTCTGCTGCATCGTAGCTGTTCAGTAAAATTTCTGAGTAAATTGATGAATCAATGACCTATTTACTTTCCTTATTTTGTTTTTGCTTATACATTTTCTCAGAAATAGTACCTATTTGCTAATTCAATCCAACAAATACCAAATATCTGCATTGGCATTAGCCACATTTCCCAATGCTGTTCATCAAGACAAATCCTGACTAAATGCCTACCACGTAACCACAATCCTTTAGGCCCTAGAGGGATGCTCTAGGAGCCTGAGTAAGCTGGACATGTGTTTGTACAGACCCATAAATAATTTACAAATAGGAGAGAAAAGGAGATTCCAAAGAGATTAAATTACTCATAAGTGTGCTACTATTCTTTGGGCTCAACTTGACTTCTTTTTGCTTTGATCTAAAAGTTATTTTTATGACTAGCTAAACACAATAAAACAAGCACAACCATCTAACAGACTGCATAAGCCTGAGGAAACCTCCACACATGTAGAATCCAAACCCCAAATAACTTATATTCATTGCCTACCTATTATGTACCAAGCTCTCTGCTGAGCCTGTACACACAGTCCAGGACCATCCTATGAGCAAATGCTAGTCTTTGCCCATCTTACAGATGGCATAGCTAAGTTGTGGGGAGGTAACTAATTTTTCCAAAGGTACACAGCTGATAAGTGATAAGGAGAAAATATAATCTCTGATCTTTCTGCCTCTAGAGTTCAGATGGTAAGCACTGCACCATCTACCTTGTAAAACTTTTTAGCTTCTCTGTGATTACACATTTTAAGCTAGAATATCTAATATATAAACTAGAGTAGTCCTTGTACTTTTTTGGCCACTTGAATTTTTCTTCCCAGTTTATGAATTGGGACAAGTTACTATGGCAACACATCCCAGACTCTTCCTTCTACTCTTTGTTCATCATATTTTTCTCTTTGACTCTCATCCAGTCTAGTGTGATTCCAATAAGTGACTAAACCCACCCTGGCAAGATCTGCTAGTTTCTGGCCACATTTCAAGTAGCCATGAATTTACTTCATCCCCTCAGCACCTTGTTCCTTCCTTGCTTTCCTGATGCCCTTGACTACGAGTCTGTTGCATATCAATTGTGTCCATCATTGGAGCTCAACTCATAATCTAGTCTCTATATATCTGAAAATGATCTATTCCTTAACTTCCCTGAAAGATATAGATTTATTTCTCTTCTTTGCCTCTGAACTTTCATGGACAAACTTCAGAGAGGATCGAGATATTCCCTCCTCCCTGCCTTTCTAATATCCAAAATATGTAAAGACTTTATCACACTCAATTATATGCCAACATGAGACTATATACCACCTATCTTTGTATCCTGCAGAGTACCCAACCCAGTCTATTATACCTAATAATAAGTAGATAAATAAGTCAGTAAATAAATGAATGGATAGTTGGCTGGTGAGTGAATAGACAAGACTTGGTATAGGGCATAAGTGAAGTAGAATCTATTTTAATAGGTGCCACTGTATTTCTTTCCTGCTGTGCAGAGTGTCTGAGAAATATTTGTTCATTGAGATTGCCAGCAGTACTTTGAGTCACTGATTTGGTTTATAATATTGTTAATGTATTAGCATCAATATACAACACTTACTGTATATATAGAAGACACTAACCTAGGTGCTCTTTATAATTTTTAATTAAATAGGCCCCAAATTATGAAAGGTAAGTGTTAGTATACCCTTTTTACAGTTGTGTAAAGGCAGGTTAGACAGGTTCAGAGAGGTTAAATAACAATGCATGATCTTTTAGTTAATAAGGAGAGATGGATTTGATCCAATGTCACTTTTATTTTTTACATTTCTTTATTCATTAAGGTATTACATATGTGTCCTTATAACCCCATTGCCCCCCCCCACTCATGCCCTCACATCTCTCCCCCCACCCCCTGTTGTCTGATTCCATTGGTTAAGCTTATATTCATGCATATAAGTCATTTGGTTGATATCTCCCCTTACCCCCCCTCCCCTAACTTCCCTTTAAGATTTGACGGTCTGATTGATGTTTCTCTATCTCTGGATCTGTTTTTGTTCATCAGTTTATGTTGTTAATTATATTCCATAAATGAGTGAGATCATGTGATATTTATCTTTCTCTAACTGGCTTATTTCACTTAGCATAATGCTCTTCAGTTCCATCAATGCTGTTGCAAATGGTAAGCACTCCTTTTTTTTACTGCAGTGTAGTATTCCATTGTGTAGATGTACCACAGTTTTTTAAGCCATTCATCTGCTGATGGGCACTTAGGCTGTTTCCAAATCTTAGCTATGGTGAATTGTGCTGCTATGAACATAGAGGTGCATATATCCTTTCTGATTGGTGTTTCTAGTTTCTTTGGATATATTCCTAGAAGTGGGATCACTGGGTCAAATGGGAATTCCATTTTTAGTTTTTGGAGGAAACTCCATACTGTTCTCCACAGTGGCTGCACCAGTCTGCATTCCCACCAGCAGTACACGAGGATTCCTTTTTCTCCACATCTCTCAAATGACTAGTGACTTTGAGCATGTTTTCATGTCTCTTGGCCTTCCTTCTGTCTTCTTTTGAAAAGTATCTATTTAGGTCCATTGCCCATTTCTTGATTGGGTTGTTTATCTTCCTTTTGCTAAGTTGTATGAGTTCCCTGTAAATGTTGGAGATTAAACCCTTATTAGTGATAACATTGGCAAATATGTTCTCCCATGCAGTGGGCTTTCTTGTTGTTTTGTTCCTTTTGCTGTGCAAAAGTTTTTTATTTTGATGTAGTCCCATCTGTTTATTTTTTCTTTAATTTCCAATGCCCTAAGAGCAGTATCAGTGAAGAAATTGCTTCAGCATATGTCTGAGTTTTTTTCATCTACATCCATACCACTCAGAACATGCCTCATCTCTTCTGATCCAATGTCACTTTAATTCCAAATCTAGGACTTCACTGTTTATATTACACCATGCTGCCACGTTATAGAGAGTCATTAAAATACTTCTCTTACAGCTGGCAGGAGTTTTCAGGACAAGGAGAACTAGCACACTGCCTTTAATCCATTATTACAGACTAGTTGACAAGATCGTCAAGCTATCCAGCAGAAAGAATGACCTTGTAAAAATAGAACACAGGATAGGTAAATAAAATGCAGAATAGGTAAATGATAAATTTTGATGGGAGAAGAGAAAGTTTAAGAAGATTCAAATAGGCATCTTCCCAGCGTAATGGCGTTGCGGGCAGGGGGTTGGAGGTGACTAAATCTGTAGCTTAGGGCCTTACATGACCAATAGACACTAAAATACCAGAGAGACATCAAACCAGAAGCCAAAAGCAGGAACTACAGGAGAACAGGGTGCAGAAGAAGGGATGGGAACTGAAATAGTCTTCCTTTTTTTTTTTTAAAGCTGAAGTTATTTATTGTTGAATAATAATAAAAAATATTACATAATATTTTTTGTTGGACATTACTATTCAGAAAACTGTATAGTAAATATATTTAAAAGCCATTCAAGACATGATTTGTATCATAGATCATGCTACCTAGTGGGTAATGCTATATATATAAACAAATCAAATCTATGAGTGGATCAGCAATAACTTCCTTAAAAATCAGAAATATAACTTAGAGTAGATGCTCAATTGTTGTTTGTTTGTTTTTTGTTTGCAGATTTTTTTCTATTGTCTAAAGTTTTACATATGTCTCCTTTTTCCACAATTGACCCTTCCCTTCCCAGCCATTCCCACTCCTGGCAAGCCCCTAACACCCCAGTGTCCGTGTCCATTGGTTATGGCTTATGCTAATATGCATGCATACAAGCCCTTTGGTTGCTCTCTAACTCCACTCCCTTTCCCCCACCATTTGTCTCTGGATCTATTCTTGTTCATCAAATTATGCTTATCATTATATCCCACATATGAGCGAGATCATGTGATATTTATTTTTCTCTGACTGGCTTATTTCGCTTAGCATAATGCTCTGTAGTTCCATCCATGCCTCACAAGGGAAAGGGGTAAATTTTCCAGTTCTATATTTTCCCCATTTCTGGCTCTGATGATAGGGATGGTGCTATTACTACAAAAGACTAGCAGGGTAGGAGAAGATAAGATAAGGAGAAGAGATCCCACACTGAAATAAATCATCTTTTAAAGTTACATAATGATAGATGAGGGCATCTTAAATTCAAGTCAGGCCACAGATGTACTTTAAACTAAAGGCATGCCCAGCTTGAATTAGGGAATAAAGGAAATGCAATCATCCTTAGGGTTCAAAAGTAAGATTATTTGTGGTCACTGGTACTTTTAGATTTGAGTCCATTGATAGGAAAAAAAATGAAATGGAAGTGATAGGTAAAAAAGTAGGCACTAGGCTAAGGGGCATATCTCACTTCAGATCCAAGAATGGCCATAAAGAGCCATCTAAACATGATGGCTGGTAAGACGTTAGCTGAAGTACTTACTGCAAAAAGAGGCTCTCAGCCTCTCTCCCTTTGCTTATACAATGCATCTTTAAGATGGAATATTTCCATTGTTGGTGGTTAGAAAGTGTGAAAAGCTTCAATGTGCAGCTTTTTTTGATATGAACTTGGGGATGTGCCCAAAGTCCCTCTCAGAGGGATGCCTTTCCATTTTTATAAAAAACCTTGTTCATCTCTTTTGTTTCTTTTCTTGAACTATGTCAATGCATTAATAAAAGTCCTTTTAATTGTAGGCACAGATAGCCACTCAAGTCGTAGCAGATGCTAGAAATTCAGCCCAATGCCTTCAGATCCCTCTGACCATTTCTAAGTGCCTTTGTGCTGGTGGTGGTGTGCTGTTGCTTTCTGGGGCCTCATTACTGACTTTTCTTCCGAGGACTCCCTCAGGCTACTGGGCTGCACACACAGGAAAATGGGCACGCCAGGGAGTTTGCATCCCCTCCAGGGTGGCACTAAGCTAATGGTACAGGACAATTAAAGTCCAGCTTTTGGGTTTCAGGTCAAGAGAGCTCTGAATCTATAGACTGCCTGAAATCCCACATTACCCTCCTCTCCTATAGAGCTTTCCCTACTTCCTTCCAGCTTTTCCTGGGAGTACTTTCTTAATAAATTACTTGCCCATAAATTCCCATCTCAAAGTCAGCCTCTAAGGAACCTGAACTAAGTCACTAGCCCGAACAAAAAATGGCCAGAGTGATTTGGGTAAGGCTATGAGAGGCAGAGAAACAGCACAGCACTGTCTGGGGACCTGGAGCTCAGGAGCATTTGGGTCTTGGTGCTTCTCTCCTCACTGCACCTCCTGTCGCACATGTCATGGCTTGGTGTCTTGTGTGTGTCTCTCAGCATCTGACCCATTTCCCTCACTGCAGATGACCTTTTCAAACTCCAGGCAGCCACATCCAAGGACGCTTAGGTCAGATATGTGAGGCTGATCTCCTAGGTGTGCCCTTTCATCAGAGGCACACCCACCCGCCCAGCCCCCCACACACATAAAACCTGTTTAAATTGTAAGGTACACATGTGAATGAAGATGAGGGGGATTAGAAAAAAGACAGGATTATGAAATACAGATACACTGGCATATTACTGTAAACCTTTCGTACTGGAAAATACACTAGTGATTATTTAATATGGAAAATTTTCCTAAAACAGAACATTTAGGCATATAAATTAATAAGTTTTACTAGATTTTTACACAGGTGTAGCTACCTTATATTCTTGAATAGGTGATTGAGAAAAAAATATCTCTTGCCTAAAAAAGTAATGTGTGTGGAGGGCGAGTGAGTGAGAGGGTTAATGTGAATTGCAGCCTTTCCTTTCTGCCTAACAAGAGTGTGAGTTTGGGAATTGTCTCATGTTTTGTGCTGCAGGCCACCATTGAGACTATTTAGAATGCTGTCACCCAATATCTCCCTTGACACATGGACCATTACTCATATCTATTCTACGGCCATAGTTTCCAAACATTTTTAGACCATAATAACACCACAACCCAAAATGTGTCCACACATGCACATATGTGCAAAGCACATAAACCCAATCAAAACAAATATTTTGTGAAATAGTACTTGTCTTTTGTAATTGTAGTGGACTCTATTTTCCATTGTTTTCTATTATAATTGAGTCTATTTCATCTTTTTAAGTGCTAGCAGCAACCAACTAAATTGATTTCAGGGCCCATTAATGGGTTATGATCAGTGTCTTGGCACATTAAGGGCTTGCATCTAAATGCTGATGTTACTAGAAGCATTGCCCTTATAAGTCATTATCATCCACTAACACTTTATTGTGCATCAACTCATTATTCATGTAACAAACGGGTTTTGAGCACCTGCTCTATGCAGAGCTTTTATGCTGGGAGCTAGGAAAGATCTAAACATAAAGAAGCACCCATCCTTACCTTTAAAAGCTTACCATCAGGGTCCTTAGTTGCAAGCAACAGGAGCCTGTTCTGGTTCATATGATATAAAGGAGGTATATTATACACAGTATCCTATGTAATAATCCTGTATAATAAAAGGATAATATGCAAATAGACCAAACAGCAGAATAACCAATCAAAGCACAATATGCTAATGATATGCTAAGGCTGCTCAACTGCTCACTATGATATGCACTGACCACCAAGGGGTAAATGCCCCAACCAGTAGGTTAGCTTGCTGCTGGGGTCTGGCTGATCAGGACTGAGTGAGATAGATCAGACATGCCCTGGAGCTTTCCTGTGGTCCCTTCTTGGCCCAATTGTGCACTGGTGGGGTCCCTCAGCCTGGCCTGTGCCCTCTGGCAATCCAGGACCCCTCAAGAATGTTGGATACCCGGTTTCAGTCTGATACCTCAGGTCACTCCCCTTGGGAGGGCACCAGATGCAGGACTCATGGCTGGCAAGCACTGCTGTGGCAGCTTGAGCCTCTCCTGATTGGGACTGAGTGGGCATGAGCCCACAGCAGGCACAGGCAGATGAGCAGGAGTAGTGGATTTCAGCCAGATCCCTGCAGGCCACCCAAAGGGACCCTATCTGTGCATGAATTCATGCACCGGGCCTCTAGTATAATTATAATATAGAGTTTCATAGTTAGATCAATTAGAAAGATAGATAGATAGATAGATAGATAGATGATAGACTGCTAAATGATGAAGAAAGAAAGAAAGAAAGAAAGAAAGAAAGAAAGAAAGAAAGAAAGAAAGAAAGAAAGGATATAGACAGATAGAAATATAGATTCCAGGAGGGAGAGACAACCAAGTAGAGAGTTGTACAACTAGAGCCGCAATGACAGTTACACCCCAGCAGTAGTCTGCAACTGCCCTTGTTGGCACTCCAAACAGTATTGTATATGGCATGAGCCAAGCCTGGACCCCAGACACTATCACTCGCCATCACTGCCATTGTCGCCCTGAGAAAGTCCATGTGGGCCTCCAAGACCTAGATGGAGTCTCCCATCTCAGCTTCTTTGAAGTACCAGCTCTTGAATAAAAATCTGCGTGACTGTATCTGACTATTGGAACATAAATCACGTGCCTTTGCATGGTGACTTACAGCTTAGACTCTGGTGTCAAATTCCTTGGGTTCAAGTCCTGACTCTTCCAATTATTTGTTGGGTGACCACAAGCAAGTTACTTTCTCTTGGTGTGTGTTTCAATTTCCTCAACTGTATCAACTTGATAATAGTATCTACTTTAGAGTTGAGGATTAAATGAGATACTACCAAATGCTTAGAAGTGAAATCTATTCTATATGGAGTTAGTAAATGGAATATCTGGAAGTCTTGAATTTTATCATGAGAAATGGGTTCAGCTTCCAATCAAGACCTAGAATTTCCAAACCATATGATGGGCAGCCAAAAGATAAAGATCAATGTCTATTAAAAAAAAAAAAAACACCTAGGGAAATATTTTTTAAAAAATGAGTTGAGGAGCGGCGCCATCTGCTCGGAGGGTTCGTGACAAACGGCCTCATCCCGGGCCCCTTCGGCCGCCGACCTCCCTCTGCGGTCGAGGAAAGATGGTGGGCCGGAACAGCGCCATCGCCGCCGGCGTGTGCGGGGCCCTCTTCATCGGCTACTGCATTTACTTTGACCGCAAGAGACGGAGTGACCCCAACTTCAAGAACCGGCTGCGAGAACGAAGGAAGAAACAGAAGCTGGCCAAGGAGAGAGCGGGGCTCTCCAAGTTACCTGACCTTAAAGATGCTGAGGCTGTTCAGAAATTCTTCCTTGAAGAAATACAGCTGGGGGAAGAGTTACTAGCTCAAGGCGAGTATGAGAAGGGTGTGGATCACCTGACCAACGCGATCGCCGCCACAGCAGCTCCTGCAGGTGTTACAGCAAACTCTGCCGCCGCCGGTGTTCCAGATGCTTCTGACTAAGCTGCCAACAATTAGCCAGAGAATCCTAAGTGCTCAGAGCTTGGCTGAGGATGATGTGGAATGAGAAACAAATGTCAACATAATCTCAATTAAAAATATTTTTAAAATCTCGACTTGGAGGATGAACAGGTCTGGGGGAATAAGGGCAAATATGCTTGCTATGGACGGCCCCACACTGAAATCTGCCAGAGTGCATTTTTACTTTGTGTAGATCCATCTGTCCTTTATTTATTTTTCCCAGTGAAGAGTGTATTTTGATAGAGAGCTTTTCATTTTATAAATACACTATGAGTTACCGAAATATCATGGACTTTGTTTATTCCTAAAACATGTAATTAAAATGGACATCTAACATCAGATTAATGTATATCCAAAATATATAGCGCTGAGTTTTAAAAGGCAAAAAAAAAAAAAAAAAAAAAAGGAAAGAAATAAAAAAAAATAGGGGAAGGCTGAAGAATGCACGTTTTTTAAGCTAGAACATTTGGCTGGAAATGTGATTGTGTCTATCACAGCTGGGTATTTAAATCTTTGAGATGATTTCTTCGCATTTAATCTCTTAAATGCGCGAGATGTGCTGCGGTGCCGTGTCAGCCCCCATCGTGTGTATCGTATTGAAGTGTGTGGGTTAAGTTGGGGGCTGAGGTCCCTGATGTTTCCTGCTGCTGCTGCAGGGGCACTGGGCACTGGGCCTGTGCGCCCTGAGCCAGCCGCCGGGGCTGACCACGTCAATTCAGAGAAGTGTCTGTCCGCTTCTTGAGTTCATGTCATTGTGGTCAGCATCATGAATTCAGCCTTCTCCCGAGGAGCAGTCAAGCCTTGCACTTTTTTAATTTGACTTCTGCATGCTTGCCTGACTTCGTATTTCTGAAGATTTTTTAAGGTGTAACGTGTTGATTATCACTGAAATCGTGTGCTTTTGTCACTGCTCTTGTAAATTAATCTGAAACTTAACCTTTAAGGTAACTGAGATGATGCCTGTAAAAATGTTTCTTTGCTTTTATCTTAATGTACCTCCTTGATCCTTGAATCTGATTTATTATCTTATGATGATGAGAAGAAGGTGGGGCCTGTGGCTGGAGACTTGCAGAGCCTGGAGAGAGTGGAATCGTGACCTCGTCGGCAGCCACAGCCCCAGGGCGGCCTGAGTGCAGGGTCTGGCGTGTGGAGCTGAGCGGTGTTTCTCACTCTGCGGCTGCCTTCGTTCTGCCTGGACATCTGGGGGGAGATCCCAGACCTTTCCGTGTGCGCTAGGCTCTTTATCTGGTCTGACTTACAAACTTTGGACCTTGAATTTGGGTTTTGTGGTGGTGGAAAGAGTGTGGAATGTGGTTCTAATGTCTGTCTGAAACCGCACGGCCTTGGGCCCGTCACACTGCATCTCTGCACTTCGTCTTCTCGTCTGTGAATTGAGAACGAGGGTGAGTCACCTAGAGTGACTTCCAGGTCTGTGATCCTTTTGTTCTTTTAAATTACACCCAGCATGCTTTTGGGGGAAGGGGTGACCAGTACAAACATGCTGGTTAGTCAGCCTTACTAATAGGACCCACGATCCAAAGCAGGG
Organism: Antrozous pallidus; assembly: GCA_027563665.1. Lineage (NCBI taxonomy): Eukaryota > Metazoa > Chordata > Mammalia > Chiroptera > Vespertilionidae > Antrozous > Antrozous pallidus. Next base: position 69,278,127 of record CM050512.1, read on the forward strand.
AGTGGTGGTTGGTCACTGATTGGAAACAGTCTTCCAGCCTGCACCCCCAGATGAGTGTGCAGAACGGGGGCCGCCTGAGGGAAGAGAGGACTGAGCATCAGGTCAGAGGGAGTCGGTGGGGAAAGAGCAAGAGACTGACCCACGGTAACGGCTGGCTGGAGGGCCGAGGGGTAGCTTAGCCTTGGAAGAGTGTGCGTGTGTACATACACACTAAGAGGCCCAGTGTATGAATTTGTGCACAGGTGGGATTCCTTGGCCTGGCTGGTGACCACGGGAGGTTGGCCCTGGGAGTGCACTGACCACCAGGGGCAGCTCCTGCGTTGAGTGTCCCCTGTGGTCGGTGCACATCATAATGACCGGTCATCAGGGTCACCCAGGCTTTTGTGTACATCGGTGAATACACGTACATATTTCCCTGGACATATTGCCAGTTTCCTGGAACTTGGCAGCCACATTGATGCTGGCCCAATGGTGCTCAGCTCGGGCTTGGAACAGGCATGGCCGTTGTGTGTCCTGTGTGCACGTGTGGGCGCCGGGGGGACCTTTGGCCATGGAGGGGAGTGCCCGGGGCCTGCTACTTGGGGCAGAGATCGGTTGCTTGGACTTGAAGGGAAAGGGCGTCTAACACAGGTCTGGTGGGTGGTGGCAGAGCTGTGCTGGTGACAGACCAGGACTCCGTGTGCACAGCAGGCAGCCCGGTCTGCCTGCCCTGCTGGCCCCGTTGAGGCGGCTGTGGACCAGAGTGTGACTGAGACGTTCCTGCGGAGAGGTTGAGGTCACTGGGGTGCCCTGCAGACACAGGAAATTTTCTGGTGACGTCGTGCAGTGTGGGGATTGCTGTGGCTCGCCTGTGTCAGTGACCGCTAAAGGGTTTGGGGGACACGTTGGCTCGGTGCTTCTTTGCAGAAGTGGGTTCTGAATTTGGTGACAGCCGTGGTGCCCGGTGTTTGGGTTACAGCCTCCGAGGTGTCGACGGCTGGGCAGGCGAGGTTCTTGGTAGCAATGGCTTCCCTTCCTCAGTGTGATCGGACCGCTGCTACTGGTCCCGGCTGTGGAGATGCTGGTGTGCAGCCATGTTACCAATATGACGGGTGCTCCGTGGTGATACGGAACACGTGACAGGTGACTTTTATTAGATCACATACATGTGCTTTAGCTCTGTGACCGTGGGGTTAAATGGGATGAGAAGGTCGGCTAACAGAAGCCACCAGTACTTAGTGAAATCTGAAGCGTAAAGACTTACCCTCAGGCTCCGGGTCCAAGATCGCAGGCCCCCTTAGTGTGCGAGGAGCGAGGTTTCTCCAGAAATGCCGTCCCCGGCCGCTGCCACCTGAGCACAGACGACGCCCTGGAGCATCGCAGCTGTGAGTTCCCGATCCGACCCCACTTGTGTTGGGAGGAGATGCTTCTTCCCCATGTTAGGTACACGGTTTCGAGGTTTCTAGATCACTATAATAGATGCAATATTATTTTCTTCACCTTCTAAAGGCTGCAGTGTGTTGTAGAAACAGCCCAGGAGGCCTGGTGGGGCACTGGGTCCTGTTTCATTTCCGCCGATGCTGAGAAGGTGTCGGGTGTTTCGGCGTGATACTGGAAAAGGAGGGGGGTCGGGGGAAGAGGCTGGAGTGAGCCGTGTCCATGGGACGTGTGGACTGCACGTGCAGGGAGACCGCGACCCCCAGGAGCTGGGCTTGGCTCGGGTTCGGGGGTTCGGGGAGCCCTGCCTTGGCCACAGCCCTGGGCAGACAGAACCTGCCTCGGTTTACTCAGCAGCACAGGCCTTCCCGGAGCAGTGAGCGCGGTCACGTGACCTCGGGAAGGTTCACAGGGCACCTGCAGTCGCTCTCCTCTCCCTGGGAGGAGGGCGGCTCTGGTCCTGGCAGAGGCTGGCTCTCCTGTCACCAACCGTTTCGGGCGCCTTCCCATGGGGCCCCTGGTTCCAGACGCTTCCCTGGCAGCCGTCCTGGAGGCAGGTCCAGCAGCGGGTGCAGAGACGCCTGGGAAGGAGAGGCCGGGGCTGGGCTGACTCCCCTGCAGTTTAAACCTGCCCCGCATTGCATGTCAAATGGAAGGTTCAGGGCTCCCCACAATCCCCAGCTTTATTGAGGTACGATTTACCAATAAAATTTGCATGTGTGTAAGATGTACAATGTGATGTTTTGATGTACATATATGTGATGAAATGACCACCTTCAGTCTAACGAACATGTCACCTCACAGTGACCTTTGTGTTTGTGGGGAGAATAAAGATTTACTGTACAGAAAAAAAAAAGGAAAAAAGAAAAAGAAAATAAATGAGTTGAATGATTTGGTTCCTGCTCTTAGAGGTCAGGGTTCCAAGGGATGAAACTCAGAATGGAGTAGATAGGAGATTCTGAGAAACGGTCTGGGGTCTTCGGGGTTCCTGGACTGGGGGAGCCTGGCTGCCATAAATCTCTTCAAGGAAAACTCCAGGGGAAAGGCAGGATGGAGAAACCAGGAGGGTAGTTTTGTGAGAGACTACGCCTGTTCCTCCCCACCCTGAGATAATGGCATTCTAGGGCGGCAGTCTTCAAATATTTTTGCTCATAGAGCCCCTAAAAGAATTTGCAAACTACCTACATTCCACACATTTTTAACATATAAAATTTTTCTCATAAATTTAAGTAGTTAAAAGAAATTACACCCTTATGATCTGTGAAACCTCAAATTGTCCCTTTTTATGGTTCAGTCCTGAGCAATCCAGGTGAAGTGGAAGGAGAGCAACTATAAAAGGGAGATGGAAAGAGAGAACCCATAGACCAGAGACACATTCTTAATTGGCCAACTTAGGAAAATATATATTTATAAGTTAAAGAATAAAAATTTATTCCTTAAAATGATATCAACTTACTCACTGGAAAAATCTTCCTGTACCTCCTGGATGTGTCTGTGTGTCCCAGTTGAAAAAGAACAACAAACACCTATTCCAGAGCATATCCAAACTTGGCACTCTGCATCATTGTATGCATATTTGCATATTTCCATTTCTCATTAGGATATATATATATATCCTAATGAGAAATGGAAATATGCAAATATATATATATATATATATAGAGAGAGAGAGAGAGAGAGAGAGAGTTTAGCCAATCAAGACCATTATGATACAGTAGGTAACATTCTTCTTCCCACCCCCTCCACAAATGGAAAAGAATTATTTAGCAAGTGGTGCTAATATTTTAGATTATACATTTATTTCTACTGTCTTTATTAGTAGCTTAAATTCTTAGGGAGCCTTACAATGACTTTAGTTCTAAATTAATCTTGGGAAAATATTGCACTTAATTGTGAGATGATATGAATATTTTATGAAGTGCTATGCTAGAGTAAATATATAATTCAAAAAGAGGCAACATTACGATACCAAGGAGTTTTGCCAAAGCATTTCAAACGTGAGCCAATGGTTTGGGAAGTCACTGAGTCAGTCCTTCATCTACCCCACAGTCAGTGTCTGGGCCTCTGAAGCCAACACCTGCAAACTACCTCTGCGGAGGTGTGGCCTTGACTTATCATATGTTCTAAGGAGCTTGTGCTGGCTACAAACATTAAGCTAGATTTCCACATTATTGTCAAAATAATTTTCAAGAGAAGTCTTCCTTTCTTTCTCTTAACATGTGGGCCACTGACACAGCATTCTATAGGAAATGAGCAATCTGCACAATGACCTTTACATAGTTTCAGAGCAAGCAAAATCCTTAAGGACCTAATTCTGTGTACTGGAACGCCTATGTTACTCAATTCCTGTGTGACAATGTTTTCCACTCCCAATCATTCACTTGCTCCCTGAATGGTGGGAAACTAAAGCACTCAGATAGTCTCAAAGCTAAATATGTGAGTGAAATGAATGAATGAATAAATAAATGAAACCTATTAAGTGCTAAGCACCTAACCAAATTCCTTTGGACTGAGCAATGTTAGCTTTCCTCCTAAAAATAAGCAGATAATTTTGCTTTTGCCTCTCCCTTCTATTCCCCTGAATTTGTCTTCAGGCCATTATCCAGCAACTATAAAACTTCCATGAAATGACTAAGACAGTAAAGTTGAGATGTGACACACTGCTGGGGAGATAGACTCGGGGGAGCAATGCTGGAATCACCCTGGCTAGCTCTGCAGGGCCTAGAAGCATAGAGAGGGGAGAGCCCTGAGGCCTCTGGCCCCCAGTCACCTGCCCCAGGCAGGGCTCTGGCGGAGCAAGAGCACTGAGAGGGCAGAGGGTGGGACAAAGAGGGGAAATAAAATCTAAGACAACCAATTTATCACTAAGCCATTTAATATACAGCTCAAGACTTCTTTTTAAATGTGAGGCGCCCATAAGGCTAAATTTCAGTGTACATGTTACAAACACCAAAATAGAAGAAATGTAGTCATTTTACCTTAACCCCAAGCGTTATCATAATTTCCATATAAGTGGTGAATTCAGTTTAATCTCTATCCCCTCTCTCCCATCAGAAGTGAATATTGCTAAAGATTCATTCAGAGATCACATTTTCTGAAATTTTTTACACGTTTTAACTAGAATGAGTTTTATATCAAGAGCTGCTGAGGGACTCCTAGACTTAATCTTCTGATTGAAGTATAAGCTCTTATGTTCTACAAAAGAGGTGATGTTGTCCTAGCTGGTTTGGTTCGGTAGATAGAGCATCAGCCTACAGACCAAAGGTCCTGGGTTCAATTCCAGTCAAGGGCATGCACCTTGGTTACAGGCTCCTCTCTGGCCCAGGTCCTGGCCAAGGCAGATGCAGGAGGCAACCAACTGATGTGTTTCTTTCACATTGAGGTTCCTCTCTGTCTTTCCCTCTCTCTAAAATATCAATGGAAAAAAATCCTTGTGTGAGGATTACTGAAAAAAAAAAAAAAAAAAAAAAGGTGATGTTACCCTGTACACAGGGCATGGTCATTGAAAATCATTATGGAAAAAGAGCAATTAGTCACCTGTTTATTGTCAACTCAGTAGCCATTTCTCTTTCTTTCTGGTAAAGGGAACACTAATTTGTTTGCATGTCCACCTCTGGACAGGTGTCCTGATCCCTAGTTCAGGAATGCATTTAAATCTATGGAAGTCATTCATAGCATTTCCACTCTGCTTGCTTGGGACTGGTTTAGTCTTGAATATGTAACACAATTCTGACAAGGGAGTCAAGATAGGAAGCCACTGATGGTTGCCAGGGAAGGTTTCCTTACTCAAAAATCATGTCAAAGGAAGACACAATCCAAAAGTCTTGCTGGATATTGTTGTAGCTGGACATCATAGCCAGTGTTTGTGCAGTCATTTTGCAGCTATGTTGGGAGCTCACCTGGGCACAAAGCCAAGGTAGCACACATGGTAAAACAGGTAGCAAGCATGGCAGAACAGAAGAGGGAAATAACTTGGATCCTTGATAATGGTAATGAGATGCTGAACTAAATAATCCAGGCACTGCCCTAGCTTGCCCCATCTCCTCATCTCCTTATATTTAAAGCTTCTGATGTGGCTTTAAAATATATCAAGAGTTCTTTTATTCTCTTCCTTAGAAGAGGTGATGACAACTCTCCTCCCTTGAGTGTAAGCTGGACTTAGTGACTCCCTTCTATTAAGTAGAATAAGGCAGAAGTGAGAGTACACAGCTTCATAGACAAGGTGTCCAAGGCACTAAGGCTTCCTCTTCACTCACTCACTCAGATCATTCCTGGTACGTAAAGCCAGCTGTCATGTTGTGAAGCCACCCAAGCAGCCTAAAGAGGCCTAAGTGAGGAACTGGGACCTCTGCCAACAGACAGATAGGTGAGCCACATTGGAAGCAGGACTTCCACCCAAGTCAGACCTTAAGATTACTTCAGCCAATATCCTGAGTGCAACTTCATAAAAGACTCAGCCAGAGCAATCTAGCTAACTCACTCCTGAATTCCTGACTTGTGGAAACTGTGAGGTGATATATATTTGTGGTTTTGACATATTACATGTTGCTGAAATTGTTACTCAATAGTAGATAACAAAGATACTTTCTAAGATTAGGTTCTCTAACCTTTTCAGACAAAGGTAGATTAATTGATGAAATGTTCTAAGCAATTGCATCTTAAAACCAGAAAATTGCAGGGTCCTCCATGAGTCCTCTGCATGGGTTCACTTTCATCCTTCTTTAAAAGAATATATGATGTCATCTGAGACAAATCCATGTCTTTCTCTTGAGACCTTCTGAGAAAGGCGTTCACAGTTGGTCCAGGGCTTTACTTTCACAGCCATCTGGTCTGAGGCTTAAATCCCTCTGTTTATGATTAAATTAAGTTCATCTCATTGTCTCCTTAGAACCAACTAATGTTTTCCAACATTTCTTACAGGAAAGGTTTTCTGAATAATATTAACAAATATTTACTATAAAAGGGTTAAAGTCACAGGAGTTAGTGATTAAAATACAGAGAGGGCATATTAAAGACGTTGGAGAAATCTTTCTGAAAAGATTTTTGTGTAACCCAGAATTTCTCAAATTTAGGGCTGTCCTTTTTATGCTCCTTCCCCCTAACAAAGAATATCAATGAGCATTTCTTGGAACACAGGTAAACATGAGTGTGGATGAGAAAGAGTTCATTACAATACACCGAACAAATGTACTAGCTTGAATGATTAAAATAATCCAACACCATACTGAAAAGAACACAGCCATCCTATGGAGGTACATCACATCCATTAACTGAGTAATCTAAAGTGTCTGAGTTTAGACTTGGACATACCCAATTACCAGCAAAATAGTACCCACACACATTTACTCAAAGAGGTTAGCACTTTTCTCCAAAATCCAAACTTTCAGATTAGTAATTTTTTTCTTTCTCACCAAAAAATAAAATCCACCCCTGTTTTAAATTTAACATTTTAATTTTAATATTTTAGGACAATGTTTGCTCTCAAATATAGGGCACAGGGGGAAAATGTCTTACAGAGATTTCTGAATCCTTGATATCAGGTGTGTAATATCAGCATGCCCATGCCAGCTAAAAGGTCAAATAATTCACCCACTATGCAGCCAATTCTGCCAAGAAAGCCAAGCCCTCTTGACTAGCAGTGCCAGTCCCAGATTCTATCCTTTGGCTGAGTCCCAAAGCCAAGTGTGCTGAGCCCCACACTCCTGAGTGAGTAGGAAGATCCCTCGCAGCAGTAGATGAGAACTTGCCCTAACCAGACAAGGTCCCGTAAGGTAAATGCTTCTGCCCTGAGGCTGGGCCAAATCTGACGTGCCCAGAATACCTCTGACTTCTCCTTAGCATTATAACTCGGAAGAAATTTTTTGTCACTTAAAATCAGCCCAAAAACCCTTTAAGACTTCAGCAGAAATTGGATTGGAAACAAAAATATGAAGTAGGTATATGAGGAACCCCAATTTCCCCCTCAGTCTCCATGCCCTCTATCTGATTCCTATGGCTGTCATTATGCAGGAAGGAAGACAGTTGTTTTTGTGTGTGTTTTTTTAACTCTGGTTCAAGTGAGGACACAAATGTGCTTTCTTAGTTCCCTTAGTACGAATGAGATATGCTGTCACTTAAGAAAGTATTTGGTATCTGAAAAAGGAGTCCCCAAAAGAAAAGAAATGGAGTAATTATGAAGCAATCTTTGAGTGGTCAGGTTTCAAAAGGGCAGGATTTTGCTGCTACAACAAAACACCTTGCCTTAATGGTTGGTAAATCTGTTTGGACTCCTTCCTAGCCTCTTCTACTAGTTAACCCATTAACTGCTTAACCCATTAATCCTTTACTGAAAGAAAATATTGCCACTTGGGCCAAGTTCAGAATGATTACATTCTCTTTTACCAAAACCCATCACTCCCTCTCCCCTAATTGTTCAAGTTTCGTTTTTTTTTTCCTCCAATGTGAGTGATTCTCATCCACAGATTTTCTAACATCTCATATCCAATTGACCAGCAAACCCATGAAGGGTATTGCCCAGTCCCAGAACTTATATGAAAGGAAGGGCACTTGTACCATTCTTTTTGCTTTGTTTGAGGGAAAGACAGATATTACCTGGTAGGCAGCATTCACGAAGCTACTAATCTAGAAGCTAGTGAAGACTTAGATTGTCTCAGAAACTGGAGAGGGTCCATGGAATAGAGCCACACAGGACCTGAAAGGGGGTCTGCCTCAACCTGTTTTCCCTCTGAGCCCAACATGAGCAGCTCAAGACTTCTTGACTCTCAGAAGCCCACATTGTCTACTGCTTTAAGCAATGCATTGTGAGGCACAAGAGGGTGATCCGAGGTGACAAGTTCTGCCAGCACAGGTGGCTGAGCAACCTAGAGACAACAGGACTGACCTGGATAAACAGAGTCTCCTGGGAAAACAAGCACCCCAGATGATGAAGGCTGTAACTTCAGCCAGCCTTACCTGCTCGGCTTTGGAGAGGCTGCAAAATATACCACCCACATGGTCACACTCTGCCTACGGGGGTTACCATCTTGCAGGAACACATTCTGGGCAGAGACCCAAATCTTGGTGAGGTGGGCAGGTAGGATAAACATGAGAGAGAACCTAGAAAAAAAAAGAGTACCTTTGTAGAATTTATTTTGTAGTTTTAGTAATCATTTTTCCAGAAGAGAACCATGGATGTACAGAAACTTTATAAACTAACAGATCATATTCCCCCAATATTTCCCCACTTGCCCCTTCCCTATCTTGCATTCAGTGCAGCCAGGCTATAGCTCATTCCTGAAAGAAACTTATCTAACACACATCTTTCCCCCACAGGCATGTCACAGCCTTCTTGCACATAGAAACATTAGACAGCACTTCAGCACTATACTTGGAAGCCATTTTTAACAGTGAAATCACCAACAGAAGGCACAAAAATGTGGAAAATGTGTACTAAGTAGATCATGAAAAGGTCTTGTTTACAGTATGAGACTGAGACAAGAAGGCAGAACGTTGCCTCACTCGACCTCAGTTGGGAACTTTTCTACACTCTGCACTTGCCCACTAACAACCACAAAAGTGCTATGAGAATTGATTTGGGGCTACAAGTAAAATTTTTAGCAAGTAGGCAAATTCACAAAAACCAAATCCACAAATAATGAGGATCAACTGTATCAGCCAGGGAAAATAGTGATTACTGTAAAATAGCTTCAAAAGGTAATTGATGCTTTGGCTATGATCCTCATGTCTTTGTAAGGAATGAAAGTTCCTTATATTTTTTCCAACTCCATGATTCCAAAGGGCACAGGGCCACAAACTCTGTCCCTTTAACCCAACATTTTGTAGGAGAGCAAAACCAATTTTTACTTTTTTGCTTTTATGATAGGAGTAACTGTCTCAGGGATCAATTCCATAAGGCATTATCTTAGTCTCTTACCAATAATTACATTAACTTAGCTTCAAGAAATACATTTTCTCTATTTTCTTATGGTAATCATCTGAGGAATAGCTATTTTAATAATTTTAATTCTGATCCTGACCAAAAAATATTTAATATCTTATCTAATAAAAGAGTGATATGCAAATTGACCATACCTCCACTACACCCAAAAGCCATGCCCACCAGCCAATCAGGAACCAATAAGCAAATAAACCCAACCAAGAAGGCTGCAGCCATAGAGATCAGGAGGGAGGCTTGGGTTTCCCCGGCGAGGGAGGAAACCAAGCTTTCCACCTGCCCTTGCCACTCAGGCCTCCACACCAGGCTACAAACTTTCAATTATAGAATCTCAACAGAAATGGCGACAGCCACAAAGCTGGAGAGAGGCAAGAGGCTAGGGTTGCCCTGGCGATGGAGGAAGCCAAGCTTCTCAGCCCTGGCCTGCCTTGGCCTCTGTTTAAGACTACAAAGTTTAATTTAAGGCAAGAGGTTTGGTTTCACTCCAGGCTACAAAGTTTCAATTGTAGAACATAAATAAATTCCAGATACCAAGGCCTCCGCTTGGGTCGCTGGAGGGGTAAGGGGTGGCAGGCTTGCAAACCACCACAGACCCATTACCCAGGCAGCCCCAGACCTCAAGGGAACCCCCACCCTGATCTGGGACACACTTCAGGGCAAAACAGCTGGCCCCACCCATGCCTATCTAATAAAAGAGTAATATGCAGATTGACCATCACTCTAACACACAAGATGGCTGCCTCCATGTGGTCAAAGATCCTGCCCCCATGTGGATATAATATGGCCACCACAAGATGGCCAGCAGGGGAGGGCAGTTAGGAGGGACCAGGCCTGCAAGGGAGGGCAGTTGGGGACAATCAAGTCTGCAGGGGAAGGCAGTTAGGGGTGACCAGGCTGGTAGAGGAGGGAAGTTGGGGGCAATAGGGCCTTCAGGGAAGGGCATTTGGGGGGGACCCAGACCTGCAGGGGACAGTAGTTGGGGGGGACCAGGCCTGCAGGGGAGGGCAGTTAAGGGTGACCAGGCCTGCAGGGGAGGGCAGTTAGGGGCAAACAGGCTGGCAGGGAAGCAGTTAGGCATCAGTCAGGCTGGCAGGGGAGTGCTTAGGGGGTGATCAGGCTGGCAAGCAGAAGCAGTTAGGGGAAATCAGCAAGGCAGGCAGGTAAGCAGTTGGGAGCCAGCAGTCCTGGATTGTGAGGGGGATGTCTGACTGCCCGTTTAGGCTCGATCCTGGTAGGACATCCCTCAAGGGGTCCCAGATTAGAGAGGGTACAGGCTGGGTAGAGAGACACCCCCTCCCCTCCATGCATGAATTTCATGCACTGGGCCTCTATTCATTTAATATTTGAGAATGACACCAAATAACAATAGAATAGAAATGATTCATATTCACTTTGACTGTGGGTATTCTAGATTTTCTCACTTAGTAAACTCTCATGAGATGTGCATTCCTATCTAAGGGAGAGTCATGGTCACATGGAATGGAGTCATGCCTGGTATCGGTGAAAAACAGACTATGAAATAGGCTTTGTTATTCTTCCTGGAGTTTCGGTTGCATGTTACTACATCTGCATTTTATTGCATTGCAGGTGTCTTTTATTTATTGTGAAGTAGTTTGTACTATCAAATAACAGCAAGTATGCATTTTCAGCTTTTACACAGCTCTGACAATTGATTCCCTTTTTGTACTCTATCTCCTGTTGAATTAAATACTACATTAATAAAGCTCCTTGCTATTGGTTTCTCTTCAGTAATAATAATAGATAACATTTTTGAGCATATACTATGTGCCAGTTATGCTTTCTTTTGTGAAGTACACTCTACACCCTTAAACATTCTCTTCCCTAATCTCATGGGAACATATTGTCCTGATTTTGCTTGCATCCTCTACCTTCCTTTTAAACACTGGGTTTTCTGGCCATTCTTTCCCAGTCCTTTCTCACTCTTTATACTATGCCTGGGTAGTGAAGATATGCATATCTTCAATCACCACCTATATGTTTATTAATCTCAAGCCCTGTCTCCACCTTGAACTTCTCCCTAGAGCTCGAAAACCTATGTATGTTCACTGATCATCTTGACTTAGATGTCCCATTGTACCACAAAGCAAGAACTCTTCCTTGTCAGTTGGACAACATCCTAATTGCTCTTCAAGTATATATTCTTTTCATTCTTTGTTTATTATGTACTTCTAATTTAATAATCATCCTAATGTACAACGCTTATCATGCTATTCATTTCTAAAATTAAAAATAAAACTTCAGGGTATGAATGATAAGTTTAACACTGTTATCCTAGTTTTCAAGGCCCTTTATGATCTAACTTTATTTGTTACAGTTTCCTTCAAAGGAAAGGGAAAAGGAAAAGGGGGAAAAAAAGGATAAAAATCAAATGAAAGGAAAATGAAAATGAAAGAACTGAAAGAAGAGAAGAAAATGAGCAAAAAAATAATCTCAAAGCAAATTAGCCACACAAAAAATTGTTCACACATATTTAGGTATATAAGAGCTAAATCTGGCTTCAGGATAGTTGTATCTGGGGTCATACATTTTATCATTAGGACACTGTGTATCTCTCTATTTCATAGCCCTACTTTCCTCAGTATCTGCTTTATTCTCATTCAGGTCTCTGTAAAAAGATGGGAAAGATCTAAACCAGTTTAGCAATCCCACTTAGATAGTATCTATGAATTTCTATTATTAACTCTGATTGGCTTACCTTGTTCCTAACTCTAAACCAATAACTGTGATCAAGGGCAGGTGGGACATTCATAAAGCAGATTTAAGATACAACCTCTCCTCCAGAGCTAATAGTGTGAGCCCCACTTGAACCAATAGAAGAGAGAATGAAGGAGAAGAGACTATCCAAAGAGACTCTCATATGACATAACACAAACTTATGCAAGAAGAACTAAATTTGTAAGAGCTTGTGACCAGAATAATCTACCAATCTGGAATTGCTGATTCTGGTAATTATCCATTGGTGAGATCTTGTCAAATTTAATTCACTTTTCTTTATACTTTAGTTTCTTTCAAAGGCAAATGGGCACAGAATTTATGTCGCCAGCTGCTCCACCCCCCCCAAATAAAACAAAAAAACTGATCCTTAAATGAACCTTGACAAAGTACTACCAACATCACAAATGGTAAATGTTTATAGAGTTAACCATGAGTCTCACTGAAGTTCTTCACAACATTAATTTATACATGTTCAGAGCTTTGGATTTTATTTTATTTATTTTTATTTTTAATTTCTTTATTGATTAAGGTATTACATATGTGTCCTCATCACCCATTACCCCTTTTAATTCCCCTTCCCCCCGTCACCACTTATGCCCTCACCCCCCTGGTGTCCGTGTCCATTGATTAGGCTTATATGGGTGCATAAAAGTCCTTTGGTTGATCTCTTCCTCTTACCTCCACCATCCCCTACCATTCCTCTGAGGTTTGACAGTCAATGCTTTTCTGTCTCTGGATCTGTTTTTGTTCATCAGTTTATGTTGTTCATTATGTTCCATAAATGAGGGAGTTCATCTGATACTTATCTTTCTTTGACTGGCTTATTTCACTTAGCATAATGTTCTCCAGTTCCATTCATGCTTTAGTTTGAAGCTGCCACCTTTTTCTCCTTTTTCTTCTTCTTAAAGAATACCTTTCAGCATTTCATATAATACTGGTTTGGTATTGATGAACTCCTTTAGCTTCTTCTTATCTGTGAAGCTCTTTATCTGATCTTCAATTCTGAATGATAGCTTCGCTGGGTAGAGTAATCTTGGTTGTAGGTTCTTGCTATTCATCACTTTGAAAATTTCTTGCCACTCCTGTCTAGCCTGCATAGTTTTTGTTAAGAAGTCAGCTGACAAGCATATGGGTGCTCCCCTGTAGGTAATTAGGTGTTTTTCTCTTGTTGCTTTTAATATTCTCTCTTTGTCCTTTGCTCTTGGCATTTTAATTATGATGTGTCTTGGTGTGGTCTTCTTTGGATTCCTTTTGCTTGGGGTTCTGTGCACTTCCTGGACTTGTAAATCTATTTCTTTCACCAGGTGGAGGAAGTTTTCAGTCATTATTTCTTCAAATATGTTTCAGTATCTTGCTCTCTCTCTTCTCCTGGTCATTATCCATTATCCCCCATAATTCTGATGTTGGTACATTTGAAGTTGTCCCAGAGGCTTCTTACGCTATCCCCAAATTTTTTTTTCTTTTTTCTTTTTTTTTTTCCAGTTGAGTGTTTTTGGCCTCTTGGTTTTTCAAATCTTTGACTTGATTCTTATGTTCCTCTAGTCTGCTGTTGGGTGTCTGTAAAATATTTTTTATTTCAGTCAGTATATGTTTAGTTTCTAGTTGGTCCTTTTTTATATTCACGAGGGTCTCACTCATATCCTTGAGGTTCTCACTAAGCTTATCAACCTTTTCTAGGAGCCTCTTGAAATACCTTATAACTGTGGTTTTGAACTCTATATCCAGTCATTTGTTTTCCTCCATTTCTTTCATTTGCAATCTGTTTCTTTCTCTCCCCATTTTCACTGCTTTCCTGAGTTGGTAGGGTATCTTTGTGTGCTAGGTGTCTCGGCCTCCCCTGTTACTTGAGGTGTACACTCTTGGTGCACCCCTTTGTGGACTGTGTATACAGCCTTGTTGCAGATAAGTCTTGTTTATTGTTGGTATCACTGGGAGGAATTGACCTCCAGGCCAACTGACTGTGAGGATCAGCTGTGTCTACTCTAGGAGACACCCTTATGGGCCAGGACTTGCAAACTTGCCGAAGTCTCTGTGCTTAGCTTGGATGGGGCAGAGTTTCTGGGTGGGGTGGAGTTTCAGGGTGGAGCCAACAGCCTTGGCTTCCAGTCAGACCTGGCCCACGAGGTCGCTGGGTCCTAGCATCTGCAGGCAATTGCCACAGGCATCTCTGTGAGAAAGGTGCCCTCACATTTTGCCTGCCACCAGAACGTCCAGTCCCCAACGGATCCAGAATCTCAGATTTTCGCCTGGCACCTGGGTTCAGTGCGGAACTCCTTTCCCCTTCTGCCAAACGCCAGCCACACAGTCAACAGAATGCCCTCACGGTGAGCACTTGTGTGCGTCCCAGAAGTTCCACCTCTGGCCAGAGATCCTTTCTCCTGCCAGACACCACCAGTGGCCCCATTTATCCTCTCTGCACACACTTGCGTGTGCAGGCCTCCAGAGCTCTGCCTTTTGCTCTTCCCTTGGGATTCTGCCCGCAATCCAGATTCTCCCCATAAGGGCCTAGTTCCCCCAGGTTTTGAGTGCAAACCGAACTGGGTTCAGCGCAGTCTGGAATTTTTGTCTCCTTACCGCTAGAGCACCCCTGCCAGGCATTCAGACACCCCATCCTCTCGCCCACCCGAGTCTCCTACCTTACTTAGGCTTTGCAGAGGCTCTGATTATCCATGTGCACTTCTATGCCCCTCTAGTTTCAGATCTTCCAGTCAGCCAGCCTTCCCATGGTTCTGGACAGTGTCCGTTTTGTCCTTTAGTTGTGTTCTTGAAATTGTTGTGCAGGGCAAAAGCCTAAGTGTTTACCTATGCCGCAATCTTGGTTTCTCCAGAGCTTTGGATTTTAAAGCAAGTTCATGTTGTCTTTTTTGAACTGAATAACAGCATCATGAAACACACAGTTTTCATTTAACATATAAAGCATCCCATAGTGAAAGATAGTCCCTTAAAAAGTTCTCAGTTTTCACAGAGAATTGGTCATTTTCTCCCCTCCTACTCTAATTCTTTCCAGTAAAGTCCCTGTGAAAAAGGCACACTGCCTCTATCGGGGCATTTCTTTAAGAGGATTACATCTGTCCAGAGGACATTGTTTTGCCTCTTTACTCTCCTTCCCAACTAAATAATAAATTCCCATTGACCCCACCTCAACCTCAAGAATAGCCACAACTTCCTCCAAAATTATCTCTGCTTCTCCTTCCAGTGGCACAACTAGACTTTTATGGTCAACCAGTTGGGAAATCAAAGCCAAAACCAACCTAAAATAAAATTTCTTGTAATAAAGAAAAATAAAATGCTAGTTTCCTCACTATTACTTCAATTTTTTTCTGCAGCATAATTTAGCTAATAGACTTTCATTCTTCTGGGGGCAGTGGATATTTGTAAGATTCAGAAGCACAGTTTATAGTTTAAATGTCCTTTATAAAAGTAATTTTGAAATTTTAAAAGACATAAATTTTAAAAAACATAGCTATGGAAGTCTCTTGCTGTATTCCCTCTCCCACAATATTTCATAGTTGTCTGCACACAGTAGCTACCTAAAAATGCTTGCTTAAATTAATTAAAACATTGTTGTTGGAGGTCAAACTAAATGCTAAGTTTGTTAGAGAAAAATTTCTTGAGTACAAATCTCATTAATTCAGATTCTGTGCTCTTTCAATTAAGAATGAACTAAAATTGTCTACCTTAGTAATTGTAATAAAAATGCAATTTAGTAAATCATATAGTATTGAACTACATATAATATAGGAATATTTATCAACTTTGAAAAAGAGTGTTTAGTTTTATTATTTATATATCAATTATAAAGTGTCATTATAGAACTGTATTAAATTCTTTGAACATCAAAGTAACATTTGTTGAAAAAACACATTTGTTAGTCTCAAATTTTAAAAAATGAAGATAAATTTCTTTTGAAAGAGATAGGAGACTATTCTTTCCTATAAATCCAGAAATATTTAATTTCCCACAAAAGCCTCAATCTAATTATTTTATCTTTCCTGTAATGCTATTTCCCTAGTGGGAAGATCAGGTCAATGTGTTCCACATTTGTTGGACCACTTTGTATTTTGGATCAGAAATGTATGACAGTGAACAACTGTGGAGAAAATAGAATGCAATGTGCTGGGTAAATGCTGGCCAATTCACACTGAAATGAATTCTCACCATTTTAGAACAACCAATGCAAACTATATGCTTTTAGTCTTTGTTGTCACTCTGCCCTTATAGTCTACATATGAGAGAGATGCCCTGATGGTATTTGCTTGTATGCCAACTATCAGTCAGCTAGAATCTGTCCTGAATATTTCAGTTCCATCAAGTTCAAAGACCATTTGTCTTACATGCCCAGTAGAGACACAAACAAGAGTCCTTCCCAGACAGCTGTGCCAAAGCACTATGCAAAAATGAGTGGTAGTCCAAGGCATGTCTTCATGGACAAAATTCCTAAACAAACCCAACACCTCTCTCCTGCCCTGTCAGTCTGTCCTCTTTCCAAAGCATGGACAGCTCACTGCAAGTGGACGATATGTTCCCAGCTGCAGCTGACTCATATCATGACTGTGAATCCAA
The DNA here is from genome assembly GCA_027563665.1 of Antrozous pallidus. Classification (NCBI taxonomy): domain Eukaryota; kingdom Metazoa; phylum Chordata; class Mammalia; order Chiroptera; family Vespertilionidae; genus Antrozous; species Antrozous pallidus. The sequence continues at coordinate 69,294,775 of CM050512.1, forward strand.
GTCAGCATCTTTCCAGTGTGAGAAAAATGCGAACTTAATCAATTCCCCATGTGGACGGCATTTCCAATTTCTCCTATCTTCCCTGGAGAACTAGAAAGTCACCTAACTTGGAGACTTGGTGATCTAAACTCATCCAGCTAAAATGTGAAATAAAGGACAAAAATTGTTGCCAAATCTCTTACTAGACTGTACAAAGAGATTAAAATAGAACACAGAACCACTTAGAAACCATGGAATCTGGACAAAAAACTGGAGTAATGGTAAAGTAATAAAGACAAATAAATGACAAAACAAAATCCTGATAACCCTTTCTCCCTTCAACCAGCTATTTTCCATAGCAACCTATCACAAATCAGTGTTGCTGGAAAATCAAGGCCAAATGCAAAGCATTTTCTTTATCCAGCACAAATGTTCTCATGTGAAATGTGCTATCAAACAGGCCCCATTAGGAAGCAGGTGGGCCACATCACTGAATGAGGCAGCAAGACTCACGGTAATTGTGTATCAATAAGAGGTCAAGACCTACAGCCAACACAAAAGGTTTCATAATTAAAAACCTTAGTAATTTTTTAAATTTGAGGCATGCAAAAATGTCTAGGATACAGAATAATGAGCATTCATTTATCCAACATTTGTTCATTCTCCATGAGCTTAAGAAATAAAATATTAAATTGCAATTTAAGTCCCCTATGCACCCCTCTCTGACCACTATCCTTGCACTCTGTCAGGGGTTATTGCCATCCTAAATATAGTGTTTCTTTTTCATAAATGTCTTTATACTTCTACTACATATATGTATATCTCAAAGCAATAGGTATAATTGTTTTGTATATTTTAAAACTTTAAATAAATTGTATTATATTGAATGTATCCTTCTTGATTGAACATTACACTTGTGAGATTTAAGCACAATAAAGAGTATTCTTGTTTATTCATTTATTCTACTATAATATTATATCATACATATATATAACTGCTGGATTTTAGTTTTTTTTCTAACTTTTAATGTCAACAATGCTGTTATGGACATTCTTATATATTTATCTTTGTGTATAAGATTCTTTAGGGCAGGAGTTAGCAAACTGTACCTATTGGCCCAATCTGGCCTGCCATCTGTTCTTGTAAAAAAGTTTTATCAGAACACAGCCATGCTCATTGTCTATGGTTGCTCTCCCACTGCAGTGGTTATGACAGGAAATATATAATATTTAAAGCTGAAAATATTTATTATTTGGCCTTTTACATTTTCTGAAACTTTTTTCAGTTGGCTAAACCCAACTTTGAGGTTTAAATTTAGCAATGACATGTATAGGCCAAATGCTACAAGTGTCCAAATGTTGCCAAAGTAATGTACTAATTTAGATTCCCTTCAATAATGTAAAAATATTCTCATTCTCATTGTTTTTCATCCTCACAGCCCCTGAAATCTCAAAATTTTTCAAATTGTGTCCAACTATTTTGTGGTTCCATTTCATATCTGTATTTGAGTTATACTATGTGTTTCAAGGTAATAATTGAAATGGAGGAGCAATGGTATACCTCTATCCCAAGCTCAGAAGAAGGCAGAAAAGTGCCAAAGGACATCTCCCTATTTGGTTCTATGTAGAGCTCTCCTTCCCACACTGACTTCTCATTCTCTTTCACCATACCTCTACCCCAGTACAATATTATAAGGATATGTTGGTCCAAATCAGATGTACCAAGTTATTCTACAGCTCTTAATTGGCTGCCCGTTGAATACAATTTCTCACTCCTTCCCTTCACAGACAAATTGTGCCACCCAATTATAGTCCCAGACTAGAAGCTTTTGTTGAGTAGAGAGAAGAGAAATCCAGAGAGAAGCCCTTGTTTTCAGTATATATCACCTGGTCTTCATGTTGTATCACCTAAAGGCAGCCCTACCACCTACACAGAAGATCTGCCACCTAAGCAGAAGCAAGGAGATGGTGAGAGAAGGATTCATCTGCGCCTTTGGCTGCTCTGAGGGCAATGCTCCGTGTCTAGCTACATCTGGGATGGTCTGGTTTTGATCATGTTCTTTAATGGAAGGAAATCATCCTTGTTTGTTTGTTTTTTATCTTCTCAGGGCCTGTGATATTATTCTGGAACACAAGTATTGATTCTATTATTTAGTTAGTTAGCTATGGTAAAGGAAATTATCTTCCTTTATAACTTGGGTAAGTAAATGCGGCAAGAAGGTAGCAGAAGATGGTCAAGAAGAATTTCCTATGTGGCAGTTGTTGAAATATACCCAGAATACTGCAATCACTGAATTGCATCCTGATTTTTTAGTAAAAAGTGTTGACCTAAGTGAATTTAAGGAGGGGAGAAAGGGATGGAAAAAAATCATTTGAGGAAAGGAAGAGAGGAAATAATGATGAAAGAATAGAAAGCCAGCATAAGAAGCAATTGAAGAAGAACGCTATTTTTAAAAAGATAAAATAAATAACAATTAGCCTAATCTCAGCCACAGTGAAGTAAGTACACATTAGGCTATCATAAAACAGGTACATTTGCTGATACTTAGAAGACAGAAAGCAAAGATTCCCCACCCTAGGGGTGAATGATTCAGGACAGCAGAGCTCAAAGTCCTGTCAACCACCAACTTTGTTGATGGGCAATGTGCAACCAGGTGCTGGTGTGTGGGAGGCCGCTGTGACGTACACATACATGGCCATTGCCATGATATACTTTGGGATTGATTAAACCAGTTTCCTTTTGAACACTCCGTGCATGGGTCCAGAATGATCTGAGGTCAGTAGTTTTGTTCCCGAAGATTTTCTCCTGTGTTACTGGCAACCTCCTCTGTTATCTTTTTCTCTATTGCGCTAGTTGTCTTGCAACTGTTTCTGTCTTTTAAGCTTTGGCTGAGTGTGCTTTCATTCTCCAAGTGTCATGTGCCCCACAAGTATTTATTAAGGACCAACTCAATTAATGAGCTTAATGTACTGAGAACACAAAAATTTAAAAGCACATGGCCCTTGCCCTTAAAAACCTTACAGACACTTCCATCACATTAGAGTAGAAAGGAGGTGGATGTGAACCAAGTGTCTAGAGTTGGGAGCAGGGAGCAAAGAACTCGTGCTGAGAGAGTCGAGGAATATATTTCATAAGCTTTGAGCTGGGTTTTGGAGAATAAGAGTGAAAAGGGAGGATACTCTAGGTAGAAGGACCAACACATGCAAAGGCACAACAATATGGAAACACATGGCACGATTAAGAGAAACATTTTGAAATAATCACTCCCAGGGGGTGGAAGCTCCAGCCCCTCATTCTTAAAGTACAAGCACCTGTGGAAGTAGCAGCACATTTAGGATGGATCAGGGCCAGAGAGTGAGGTATGCACCAGCTAAGGAATTGTGACATTATTCTCAAGGGCCTCGCACATCTCCCTAACTTGAATTTAACTCAAGTAAATTGACATCTAACTTTCAGTGAGGCACATAATTAAGTCTCTCATGACATTTTTTGGCCAATATGGGAAAATATGGGTTCTATTGTGATTTGTTTTCAGATATTGGAAGAACTGCTAGGTGGAAGGGGGATTTCAATTTCGTAGAGGAAGAGTGAGAATTAATAAATCATTGTTACAGGGATGCAGATTACTGATCTGGGTCAGAAAAAAAGAAATATCTAGGCCATGCCTAATTCATTGTTAAGAATCTTTAATGTGAAATAAGTATGGTGATGGGGAGAGGAACTGTTTTACTGTGCACGTGTTCTTGGTTTGTCAGAAGCTGTCAATGTTTTCATGGCTTTAGTGGTGATATGTTTGGGTTCAAATTTTTTTTCTGACTGCCGCAAACTGTCAAGAGAAGCTTTTTCTTTAAAAAAAAAAAACACACAAATAGATGCGTTTCAATATCATTTAAATGACATGCTCTAACAACAACTTCTCTATATGTCTAAGCATCCGTTGCTAGATTGGAGAATAACATTTTCTCCTTAGCTCACAAATATAAATATTTGGGTGGTGAAAGGGAGAGAAATAATAGAAGGTTAAGGAAGGTAGAGAGCAGGAATGCAAAGCAAGAAATAAATTGTGTAGAAATGAAAAGTGATAGGATTCCTTCATATTACAGGGAGGCTATAAGCAGTTAAATGCTTCCAGGGTTTGCATAGATCTGGAAGCTGGACCCCAGATGGTCTGGGGCCATAACCTCAGACCATGCTATACCCACTTCCTGCCTAGAGCAGAAAAAGGGCAAGAATATAATGTAAAATATCTTTTTGAAAAATACATTTTGATGAATATTGGTAATCATACAAAAGCTTAACTAAGTACAAAATGCTGTAGGTGATATAAGGACTAATTTAGGATCATAGGCAGATTAGAGTTATTTTAAGAAGAAAAGGAAAGAGTATGTGTACTCGTCTCCTCAGCCTGTCATAACAAAATACCACAGACTGAATGACTTCAACAATAGAAACTTGGCTTCTCACAATCTTGGAGGCTGGAAGTCCAAGATCAAACTATCAACACATTTGGTTTCTTGCCTTTCTCTTCAATTCGCAGATGTCTGTGTCTTCACATGGCCTTTTTCCTGCTTGTGCTCACATCACTGTATCTCTTCCCCATAAAGACACCAGTCCTACTGGCTTAGGGTCTCACTCAGTTAGTCTAAATTTTCTCCATAAAGGTCCATCTCCCAATATAGTCACATCATGGGTCAAGGCTTCAGTGTAAGAATTTTATGGGAACACAATTCCATTCATAACAGCATGTAAAACTGAGAGAGGCAGGCCCAGATGAAAGACAGTCGTGCCTGCATTAATATTCCAAAGATTCACTTCAGCTTTGACCTTGAATGCCCTGTGGCATTGACACCTTACTTTTGCCTTATAAAACTTGTTGAAATAACGGTATTTCTCTTTTACCACTCAGGTGTTGACCCCTGACACCTTACTTTTGCCTTATAAAACTTGTTGAAATAACGGTATTTCTCTTTTACCACTCAGCTTTTCAACTCGTACTTTTAGAACTCTGAACTCTATTCAAGGACCTGACGCCAACCAATTCCTAACACAAAGACTTCATTCCCTTGCACTCTGTCTTGGTCTTGACCCAATTCGATGCTTTCCTGTACAGTGAGTTGAATATGATTGCCTTCCTCCTTCAGCCTCATCCATCTGTGCCCACGCTCAGGCTTCTGAGCAGGCTATATCTGCCAACCCAAATTCTGTCAGCTAACCTGGAAGATCCTTGAGACAAGGACTGTGTCTTGTTCATATTTGTGTAATTCAAGGTCTACAAGAGTGTTAAAGTACATAATAATTTTCTAAAAATTGTTTTTTGAATGAATGACAAAAAACAAATCAATTTTACAATGAATATACATGACAAAGAAGGCTCAGTGAATTTGACGGTGAGCCTGGATTTTTTTGTTTGCTCTGGAAATGAGAATGCATCTCCACATGCACTGATATTCTCCTCTGCAATCAGACTCATATTCTGCCTTCCTGACACACAAAAGGAAAGGGAAGAATAAGTAAAGGATTATACTGAATGACATGCTCTCAATGCTTCATTCCTTCACTCAACCAGCATTTACTGAGTACCTGTTAATCCAGGAACTATCCAGTCTGTATTTATTCGAAAAGGAATACAGTTCTGGCAGTTCTTCAGGTCATAATCTATTATGATTAACAGATGTAAATTAGCAGGATGATAATACTAAAGTACTTTATTGATATGCCATCTATTCTACAAAAAAATTGAGAAAATTTACAAAAATACATACAATGCAGAGGTGTAAAATTAATAGTTGGGAGAGTCAGAAAAATAAAAATCTCACACAAATATATGAGATAATGTGTCTGTTGATGCTAGAAGTGAGCCACAAATTTGTCTATAAATTACCTAGCAGCTAATAGATTGAAGACATATTCAATTACAAGATTTGTGGTAAGAAATACAACTTGTGCTTGCTTCAGCAACACATGTATGAAAATTGGAACAACACAAAGAATATTAACATGGCCCCTGCACAAAGATGATATGCAAATTCATGACATTCCATGTTATTAAAAAAAAAGAAATGCAAGTTTTTCTTATGTTGAGACCAATAAGTAATTTCTTTCTGTGTCTACATATGGGGGAACACTGTGGATATTTGCATGATACATGAAAATACTTCCATTCAAGTAATTTGAAATACTAAATAGACTATATTAAACTACTTTTATTTTATGGGCATAGCCTGCATGAAAAGAACAATCACAAATATTCAAGTGCCAGAAACAAAGTAATTTTTGAGCTGAAGTTTGGCAACATACAGTATAAAAGGCAAGTATAGGAGTAAACAGAGTCATAGGGTCTGGATTTTAATGCCAACATGAGGATGAGGATGTGAGCTGGAGATACCCCTATGGCAAAACAAAACAAAACAAAACAAAAATACAAGTCTGGACTTCTTCTGAGAGAACAGGGCTTGAGAAGCAAACCACTCACTCAAGCTGTGGTTGGAAATAGTTTCCCATGTGATTCTAGCATCTTGGGTCTGTGTCTCATGATTGTGGAGGCCTCATTATACTATCTCAGTCCAAAAAATCCAGAGCCAAATACAAGCATATCCCCAGCAACAGTGAGATCCCCAAACTCTGCCAGGACAACCTCCCTGCACAGGGAAACCTCCACAAACCAGGGTACATGAAGCAGCTCAGAGAGAAGATAATGCCAGGAAAAATGATTCTATAGACAAGAACGACAAAATGTCTGAGAATGTCTATATCAAAAAAAAAAAATAACAGACAAAACTCACATCAAAAAAATAAGAAGAAAATGAAAAGGAGATTTTAAAATAAGTACATTTAAAGTCTTCAAAGACAAATTCCTTTTGTGAAATAAAAACAGAAAGTTATGAAATAGTACATTGATATTTAAAATCTCAATAGAAGAATTTAATATTAGATTAAGACAATAGAAAAGAGAATTTGAATATAAATCTATGAAGATTTTTTACAATGAAGGAGAAAAGTAAACTGAGCTGAAAAAAATTTTTAATTAAAAGACTTTAAAGAGCATATTAGAAGAACCAAAATGCATCTGAAGAGCACCGAGGAAAAGTGAAATTAGGAAGAGGTATTACTCAAAAAATAATAGTTGAGAATTTTCCAAAGTGAAAAAAGACAGGCCTTTATTTTATAAAAGCCAATTAAGTACACTGACATAAAGTGTAGTGATACTGCAGAACATCAAAGTTAATGAGAAATATTCATTCTTCCAGAGAGGAAAAAAAAAGATTGCTTCCAATAAATAGCAATAAAAAGAAAAAGCATACAAATTAAATATATCAGGAACGAAAAGGGGTAACATCACATATAATTGTTATTTGACAAATAATATAAGTGCCTTCAGCAATTTAAAGCCAACAAATTTTAAAAGGTGATAAAAATGGGAATTTTTCTAGGAACTGTTGTTGAATTACCAGTAACAACCCCACAAGGATTTTTAAAAATCTCAATGGCTCACTATACATGAAAGGAACTGAGCGAGTAATATACACCTTTTTACAAAGCTGAAATCATGTAGCTTTATCAAACTTAAATCATAGAGAATCCCTATCCTATCTAATAAAAGAGTAATATGCAAATTGATCATACCTCTGATCAAGCCATGCCCACAAGCCATGCCCACAAGCCAATCAGGAGCAAATAAACCCCAACCAAGATGGCTGCGGCCACTGAGAGCAGGAGGGAGGCTTCGGTTTCCCTAGCAATGGAAGAAGTCAAGCTTTCCACCTGCCCTTGCTGGCATAGGCCTCCACTCAATGCTACAAAGTTTCAATTATAGAAGATATATAAATCTAACAGAAATGGTGGCAGCAACAGAGCTGGAGAGAACAAAGGCTAGGGCTGTTCCTGACGATGGAGGAAGCCAAGCTTCTGCAGCCCTAGTGCCTAGGCTTCCACTCTTAGCTACAAAGTTTCAATTACAGAATTTAAATAAACCCAAACAGAAATGGCTGTCTCCATGGAGCTAGCAGAAGGCTTGGCTCTACTCCAGGTTACAAAGTTTCAATTGTAGAACATAAATTAATTCCAGATTCCAGGGCCTCTGCTTGGGTCGCTGGGGGGCATGGCCGGCATGCAAACCACCATAGGTCCCTTGCCCAGGTTGCCCCATGCCCCAAGAGAACCCCCACCCTGATCCAGGACACACTTCAGGGAAAACCAGCTGGCCACCACCCATGCACCAGGCCTCTATCCTATCTAATAAAAGAGTAATACGCAGATTGACCATCACTCTAACACACAAGAGGGCTGCCCCCATGTGGTCAAAGATCCTGCCCCATGTGGACACAAGATGGCCACCACAAGATGGCCAGCAAGGGAGGGCTGTTGGGAGGTTCCAGGCCTGCAATGGAGGGCAGTTGTGGGCATCAGGCCAGCAGGGGAAGGTAGTTGGGAGGGACTAGGCCTGCAAGGGAGGGCAGTTGGGAACGATCAAGCCTGCAGGGGAGGGCAGTTAGGGGTGACCACGCTGGCAGAGGAGGAAAGTTAGGGCCAAACAGGCTGGCCGGGGAGCAGTTAGACATCAATTAGGCTAGCAGGGTAGTGGTTAGAGGGTGATCAGGCTGGCAGGCAGAAGTGGTTAGGGGCAATCAGGGAGGCAGGCAGGTGAGCAGTTTGGAGCCAGCAGTCCTGAATTGTGAGAAGGATGTCCGACTGCCCATTTAGGCCTGATCTGGGCAGTCGGACATTCCTCGAGGGTTCCCAGATTGGAGAGGTTTCAGGCTGGGCTGAAGAAGGGTTCCCATTGGAAAGTGTGCAGGCTGGGCTGAGGGACACCCCCGCCTCCCGTGCAGGAATTTTGTGCACCAGGCCTCCCAGGTAATAGAAAAAAATGCCATCTAACTTGTCTTATGACATTAGTATAATATTTATGCTCAACCAAGACAATAAATAAATAAAATTATAAGCAAATCTCACTTATACAAAAATTTAAAAGAATATATTAGTTATTCAAGGCTAATTTCATATATGGCCATCTTGCACAAAATACAACATGACCAAGTATGGTTGGAAGTATAGTTTATCGTTAGAAAACTTATCAAGGTAAATACATTAAGAAAAATAGAGATTTAAAAAGTCACAAGAAAAGTATAAAGGACAAGACATATACATTTGATACCATCAAAATGTAAGGTGATTATCTCAATAGATTTTAAAAATAATAGATAAAAATAAAAAATATTTATTCATGATTCAAAAAAGAAATAAAGCCCACCAAAGTAATGATGGAAGAGAATTTCCCTAAGTGGAGCTTCCAAAAACTAACAGCAAACGTCTTATGTCATGACAAACTTTAGAAGCATTCTCATGAAAGCAAAAATTAGAAAAACATATAAGGACACAGTAAAATTTACTGAATTTAGAAAACATTTTTACTCAAATAAGAGTCAGTGTGATATACTATTATGTTTTATATATAAATGCTTCTATAAATTTTTCACAATCAAAAAGCTTGACAAATTCTATAAGACTTCTAATTCACATGAAACTATCTTTCTTTATCCATAAAACTTAGGATATCTATCTTATACAATACAATAAGAAAATAAGTGAGACATAAAGATGAAAAAATAAGAAATAAAACTGATTATTTATAGATGATAAAATTTACTTCCCATAGAAAATCCAAGAAAAACAAAATGTAATGTCTTAAAACTAAGATACTTCATAAAGTATCTGGGTTCAAATTTTTTATTCTAACACTGATATTTATTTTTATACTTAATAACTAATTAGACGTAATGGTAAAATAATCTCATTCAAAATATCAAACCTCAAAAACATAGAATTAAGCCTAATATAAAATACATAAGAGATTTTTAGGCTTGCTAAAATATGCAATTATTATAATGAAGTGCAAAAGAGAATTATTATTAGAAAAACAAACTATGTTCATGGATAAAATTCAACGTTTTAAAAATGTTATTTGTCTAAATGATTTATAAATTTAATACACTTCTAACTAAAAATATCCTTATAAAAATTCACAAAGTACAGGACAAACTAATTATAAAATTCTCTTTTGAAAGCTGTATGAATATTAAGAAGTTTTTCAAGGTTAATGCTAGGTGAGAAGTTTATGCTACACATATCAACATTTTAAAAATAGTTAAACAATGTTGTTTTCACAGGAATATACAAACAAAATAATGGAACTGAACAGATAGTCACACAGCATGCCACAATCACTAGGAAAAGACACTGTTCAATGCAGTTTTGTTATATTTTGCTTTATAGAAAGAAAAATAATCTATTTCACACATGGAAAAAAATCAGATGAGTTAGGGAACTAAATGTGGACATTAAAACTGCAAATATATTGAGAAATAATATGAGTTTCAGATGGGAAAAGTTTTCTTAAGCAAGTTATTAAAAACAAAGCCTAAGGGAAGAAACAAATTTGACCAAATAAAACAGGTAAAGGTTGAACATTAAAATATACTCTATAAGTTCCTTTATGTAAAGATAGAATCAGGCAAAACTAGTGTATGGTGTTTGAATTCAGAATAGAGGTTATCTTTGAGGAAAGGGTGAGTGGTAGTAATTGGAGAGGTGTAGGAGGTCTGTGAATGCTGGGGAAGTTCTTTTTTCTGATTTGGGTGATGATTACACTTTTGGAAAACCATCAGGCTGTACATATAGATGTGCACTTTTCCACATGTACATTAAATTAAACTAAATGTAATCTATGCATAATTAAAATGTAAATAGCATTGGAGGTATAAGGAAAACAGCATCTAAAATATATATTTTTGCAAGACTTCACAAAATCAAATATACCATTTTTTACCTATGGTACTGACAAATATCCTCAAGATCTCAAAGAAGTAGGGAAAATTGTATCCTCATATGAAACCAGTGAAAAAAATAAACTACATTGAACACTTCAAAGTGATTTAGTATCATTTCTATCAAACTGAAAGTCCATATACCTCACAATTCAGCAATTGCACTTCAGCACATATACCACAAAGCAATGTTTTGCAAACTGATACTGTGATTCATAAGGGGCTCTCAAGTCAAGTTCATGTATTATAACCCTTTTTTTATGAAACAAAAATAATAAAATGTTTAGAATATAAAACTACAGGACAAAAGATGCTCTCCTCTGGACAAGAACCAAAAGAGTCAAGTTTTTAAAAAACAGTTTATTTAATATTTTAAATTCTCAGATTGTTCTTATACCCTTTTTAGTGCAAATAAAGCTCATCATCCTATCTAATAGAAGAATAATATGCAAATTTGACCATACCTTCACCACACCCACAAGCCATGCCCACAGCCACGCCCACCAATCAATCAGGAGCAAATTATGCACATAAACCCCAACCAAGATGGCTGCCGCCATTGAGAGCAGGAGGAAGGCTTGGGTTTCCCCAGCAACTGAGGAAGCCAAGCTTTCTGCCTGCCTAGGCCTCCATTCAATATTACAAAGTTTCAATTATAAAAGATACAGAAATGGCGGCAGCCACTGAGCTGGAGAGAACAGAGGGTTGGGTTTCCGTGGCAACAGAGGAAGCCAAACTTTCCACCCGCCGTTGCCAGCCTAAGCCTCCACTCTAGGCTACAAAGTTTCAAACAGAAATGGCTGCTGCCCTGGGGAGAGTGGAAGGCTTGGCTCCGCTCCAGGCTACAAAATTTCAATTATAGACATAGATTAATCCCAGATACCAGGGATTTCCGCTTGGGGCGCTGGGGGGAGTGGCTGGCCTGCAAACCCCCACAGGACCTTCGCCCAGGCTGCCCCTCACCCCAAGGGAACCCCCACCCTGATCTGGGACACTCTTCAGGGCAAACCAGCTGGCCCCCACCCATGAATCAGGCCTCTATCCTATCTAATAAAAGAGTAATTTGCAGATTGACCATCACTCTAACACACAAGAGGGCAGCCTCCATGTAGTCAAAGATCCTGCCCCCATGTGGATACAAGATGGTCATCACAAGATGGCCAGCAGGGGAGGGCCGTTGGAGGTTCCAGGCCCTGCAAGGGAGGTCAGTTGTGGGCAATCAGGCCAGCAGGGGAGGGCAGTTGGGGGCAATCAAGCCTGCAGGGGAGGGCAGTCACAGGTGACTAGGCCGGCAGAGGAGGGAAGTTGGGGTTAGCTGGTCATCAGGCTGGCAGGCAGAAGCAGTTAGGGGCAATCAGGAAGCAGGCAGGTGAGCAGTTTGGAGCCAGCAGTCCTGCATTGTGAGAAGGAGGTCCAATTGCCCATTTAGGCCCAGTCCTACTAGGATTGGGCCTAGATGGGCAGTCCAGACATCCCTTGAGGGGTCCCAGATTGGAGAGGGTACAGGCTAGGCTGAGGGACATCCCCTGATCCCTGTGCATGAATTTTGTGCACCGGGCCTCTAGTATCTAATAAAAGAGTAATATGAAAATTGACTGTACCTTTGCTACACCCCATAAGCCATGCCCATGAGCCACACCCACCAGCAAATCAGGGGCAATATGCAAATTAACACCCAAACAAGATGCCTGCTGCTCATGGCAGAGCAATCACTGGGTGCCCAAGGCCGGGAAAATGCCTCACCAAGAGGCTTTTTCCGGGCCTTGGGCAGGCCGAGGCTGGGCCAAGGCTGCGGTTTGTGCAAGCCAGCGATTAACCCCATGGCAGGGCGATCGCTGGCTGGCACAGGCCAAGGCTGGGGCACAGCCAGTGATCGGCCTTATGACAGGGCGATGGCTGGCTGGGGCAAGACTGGGGCTGGGGCAGAGCCAGCAATTGGCCCCATGGCAGAGTGATTGCTGGCTGGCACAAGGCTGGGGCTGGGGCTGGGGCAAGGCTGGGGCTGGAGCGGAGCCAGCAATTGACCCAATGGCAGGCTGATCACTGACTGGGGCAAGACCGGGGCTGGGCTGTAGCCAGCGATTGGCCCCATCACAGGGTGATGGCTGGGTGCCCAAGGTCCAAACCCTCGGCCAGAGACTTTTGCCCTTGGACAAGCTGGGGGTGAGTGGTCATTAGGACATCCCCTGAGGGCTCCCAGTATGTGTGAGGGGCAGGTTGGGCTGAGGAATCACCCACTGCCAGTTCACGAATTTCCTGCACCAGGCCCCTAGTATTATCTAATAAAAGAGTAATATGCAAATTGACCATACCTCCAATCAAACCACACCCACAGCCTCACCTAACAGCCAGTCACAAGCAAATTATGCAAATAAACCCAACCAAGATGGATGCCACCACTGAGAGCAAAAGGGAAGCTTGGGTTTCCCCGGCAACGGAGGAAGCCAAGCTTTCCACCTGCCATTGCCAGCCTAGGCCTCCACTCAATGCTACAAAGTTTCAATTATAGAAGATACATAATCCCAACAGAAATGGCGGCAGGCACGGAGCTGGAGAGAGAAGAGACTAGGGTTTCCCCAGTGGTGGAGGAAGGAAAACTTCCACAGCCCTCGCCTAGGCCTTCAGTCTAGGCTACAAAGTTTCAAATAGAAATGGCTGTCACCATGCAGCAAGCAGAAGGCTTGGCTCCACTCCAGGCTACAAAGTTTCAATTATAGAACATAAATTAATCACAGATCCCAGGGCCTCCACTTGGGTCACTGGGGAGCATGGCCTCCACTTGGGTCACTGGGGAGCACTGTGGGCTGCAAACCACCATAGGTCCCTCTCCCAGGCCACCCCTTACCCCAAGGGAACCCCCACCCTGATCCAGGACACTCTTCAGGGCAAACCAGCTGGCCCCAACCCATGCACCAGGCCTCTATCCTATCTAATAAAAGAGTAATTTGCAGATTGACCATCACTCCAACACACAAGAGGGCTGTCCGCATGTGGTCAAAGATCCTTTCCCCATGTGGACATAAGATGGCCACCACAAGATGGCCAGCAGGGGAGAAAAGTTGGGAGAGACCAGGCCTGAAAGGGAGGGCAGTTGGGGCCGATCAAGCCTGCAGCGGAGGGCAGTTAGGGGTGACCAGGCCAGCAGAGGAGGGAAGTTGGGGGCAAACAGGCTGGCAAGGGAGCAGGTAGACATCAATTAGGCTGGCAGGGGAGTGATTAGGGGGTGATCAGGCTGGCAGGCAGGTGAGCAGTTTGGAGCTAGCAGTCCTGGATTGTGAGTAGGATGTCCAACTGCCCAGTTAGGCCTGATCTTATCGGGATTGGGCCTAAGTGGACAGTCAGACATCCCTTGAGGGGTCCCAGATTGGAGAGGGTGCAGGCTAGGCTGAGGGACACTCCCCGACCCAGTGCACAAATTTCATGCACTGGATCTTTAGTGTTATATAATAAAAGACTAATATGCAAATAGATTGAATAGTGGAACAATCAATACAACCAAAACAACCGAACAACCAGTTGCTATGACGTGCGCTGACCACCAGGGGCGTACACATAACATGGCAGGCGTTGGCCACAGCAGGATTATGGAGCAGGTGAGGGAGGGGGTGCCAGACCAAGGCAGGGCATGGGTCGCTATCATTGGGGCAAGCTTTTGGTGGTTACTGAAAATTCTTTGCACCCATGCCCAGTGGTTACGCCCAGCATTCACACCTGCTGCGGGTATCCGGCACCAGTCCCAATCACTCAGTGCCAACAGCAGGTGAGAGCAGTGGCTGTGGGCCCTGATCACCCCTAAGGGCTTCTCCACCTTCCCCTGCTCCTGAGGAGCCATCAGGGCAGCAGCGGCCAACTCGCAACCGCTGTTGGCGCTGGCCCCAAACACTGTGCAGTCAGTGGGTGCCAATGGGGCCAGTGCCATCAGCACATGGGAGGAGTGGCGGTGGTAACAGGGCCACTCCAGCAGACAGGGGACTGTGGGCTGTGGCAGTAGGGACCAGGTGGGAGCGCAGGGGATGGGCCAAGACCCGCTCTATGCCTACTGCAGCCTTGCAGCCTACAATTTTTTTTCAAGGTGCATAAATTTGGCCCCTAGTTTCATTATAAATTTTGGTGACTCTTAAAGTTAATGGTGGCTGTGGGCTTTTTAAATATTTGCACCTAACCAAAATCAAAGGTTGATCAAATAACCTGTGTGTATCCCCCACCACTGCTTTTTTCCCCTGAAATTTCACTGATCTCTGATATCCCAAAGTCTGAAAATCACAATTCTGCTTCATACCTGAGAAGTTTCAAGCAGATCAAAGTCACAGACTGAAGCTTTCATACTGTAACTATTAAACTAATCACTCACTCTTTTTTTAATACACTCCATGGATGAATGTTGAGGGGAATGAGGCATATAAATCAGTTAGCTTGATTTAATTCCACAGTAAGGCCTTTTAAAAATGTGTGCCACTGTTCACAAGGTCATGGCACTATAAGAAGATGGATTATTGCCGAACCGGTTTGGCTCAGTGGATAGAGTGCTGGCCTGCAGACTGAAAGGTCTCAGGTTCGATTCCGGTCAAGGGCATGTACCTTGGCTGCCGGCACATCCCCAGTTGGAGGTGTGCAAGAGGCAGCTGATCGATGTTTCTCTCCCATAGATGTTTCTGACTTTCTGTCCCTCTCCCTTCCTCTCTGTGAAAAATCAATAAAATATATTTTTTTTTAAAAAAGAAGATGGATTATTGCAAATCCATCATCACTGTGAAAATTAATCCAGGGGATGGGTCAAAACCTTGTCTCTACTTAAATATGATAGCATCTGAGTTCAGGACTAACTGACCTGAATAGATAAGCATGTAGAGAATCAAAGGAGAGTAAGGTATAGACCTACTGGACTTCAGTTCAAAAAGGAAAACAATGTCCATAAACAGCAACTTAATGTTGATTTTTTTTTTCCCTAAGACAGCAATAGTGCTATTGATCTGTAGTCCAGTTAGAAGAGTTTTCTTAATCTGGCAGTAGAGAAATAACATTTGATGGGAGACAATTCTTCCTGAGGTTTGTTTTAAATAGTAAAAACATGCTCAAATATTCTAATTTTACCTATAACGGTTTTTGCTCATTTAACTTAACTTTATATGGCATTTCAGGATTATGAGTTTGATCATATTTCTACAGCAAAAAATTGCTTGCTTTTACTTACTATATATCAATGATTTCTCATGTTACCTTATTATTTTCCTTCATATAATTTCTTCTGGTTTCAAATCCTGTAAGTCAGGAATCATTGAATACTAATTCTCTAATCTCTCATATCTCCTGATTCTATAATTAGAGGTTGCAAATTTGAATGTTCCAGGGACTGAGCAATAATATAAACATGTGAAGTGACAACTGGGGTTGTTGAGGCCTTGGTGAACAGGAGAGCCCATGTCTTTATTTATTTATTTATTTATTTTTTTTGTGGATTTTGAACACATGTAGAATTCTAACAGGACAGTTAAGAGTACAGTGAGCAATTGGCTTGAGTTCTAAAAAGGAAGGGAAGAGAACCTGAGATGGCCTTCTAGAAATGAAGGTCTGCTTTAACTTACGGCTCCAGTCAAGTGCAACATCAAGTCCCTGAGTGGGTGGCATGATTCACTCAACAGCAGCCTCCATGAGAACAAAGCTCACTTCCCTTGAGAGTTCAAACTCCTTTCATTCCAACACCATGACTCTTTTTTCCTGGCTTCACCAGTGGTGACCAAACTGTTTTTCACCACCTCCAGTTCTTTTCTTAACTCTATTTTGCCTGCAAATACCTTATCTTAAACTTATATCTTTAGAAAAAGAAATCACTGAGAAAAGTTAATAAGTCTCTCTCTCTCTCTCTCTCTCTCTCTCTCTCTCTCTCTCTCTCTCTCTCTCTCTCTCTCATTTATTCATTCATGCACAGGAGGCAGGGGATGTCCCTAAGCCCAGCCTGCACCCTCTCCAATCTGGGACCCCTCAAGGGATGTCTGACTGCCTGTTTAGGCCCGATCCCGGAAGATCGGGCCTAAACAGACAGTTGGACGTTCTTCTCACAATCCAGGACTGCTGGCTCCAAACTGCTCACCTGCCTGCCTCCCTGATTGCCTCTAACCGCTTCTGCCTCCCAGCCTGATCACCCCCTAACCACTCCCCTGCCAGCCTAATTGATATCTAACTTCTCCCCTGCAAGCCTGTTTGCCCCCAACTTCCCTCCTCTGCTGGCCTGGTCACCCCTAACTGCCCTCCCCTGTAGGTTTGATTGCCCAAAACTGCCCTTCTTTGCAGGCCTGGAACCTCCCAGTGGCCCTTCCCTGCTGGCCATCTTGTGGTGGCCATCTTGTGTCCACATGGGGAAAGGATCTTTGACCACATGCGGACAGCCCTCTTGTGTGTTGGAGTGATGGTCAATCTGCAAATTACTCTTTTATTAGATAGGATAGAGGCCTGGTGCATGGGTAGGGGCCAGCTGGTTTGCCCTAAAGAGTGTCCCGGATCAGGGTGGGGGTTCCCTTGGGGTGTAGGGCAGCCTGGGAGAGGGGCCTCTGGTGGTTTGCAGGCCGGCCATGCTCCCCAGCGACCCAAGTGGAGGCCCTGGGATCTGGGATTAATTTATGTTCTATAATTGAAACTTTGTAGCCTGGAGTGGAGCCAAGCCTTCTGCTTGCTCTGTGGAGACAGCCATTTCTGTTTGGGTTTATTTAAATTCTATAATTGAAACTTTGTAGCCTAGAGTGGAGGCCTAGGCACTAGGGCTGCAGAAGCTTGGCTTCCTCCATCGCCTGGGCAATCCTAGCCTCTGCTCTCTCTAGCTAGTGGCTGCCGCCATTTCTGCTGGGATGTATATTTGTAGCATTGAGTGGAGGCCTAGGCCAGCAACAGCAGGCAGAAAGCTTGGCTTCCTCCATGGCCAGGGAAACCCAAGCTTCCCTTTTGCTCTCAGTGGTCGCAGCCATCTTGGTTGGGGTTTATTTGCTCCTGATTGGCTGTGGATTTGGCTTATAGGCGTAGCTTGATTGGAAGTATGGTCAATTTGCATATTACTCTTTTATTAGATAGGATATATATAAATATATATCAGTAATATATATATATGTATATATAATCAGTAATAAAACTGATATGCTCAGAACATTCCTCACCTTCTCCAATTCTAAACTCTATTTATCCACAGTAAGACCTTCAAGGATATATGCCATTGCAAGAGAAGAAAAGTTGGTATCACAGAAGACATTGTCATGTACTTTCTTTTTTTTCCCTTGAATAGACATTTCCCTAAATATTCAATGAATCTTTCAGAGAGCGACAGTGCCTCAGAGAATGACAGTGTCTCGGAGATACTCTGAAGCATAAGCTATAAGCCTTATATGAAAATGTTATTCCAAGAAAGCACAGAACAAGAGTTTTTTAAATGGACCATCAAAACCTAGTTTAGAACGAAAAGAGACACAGAGAGCAATCCGAGAACTAAGATTAGTCAATGAAGAGACCAAGCCTTTCCGGAGGCCCTGTTCAGAGATGCATTTCAGGGCCTTCTATCTCCCTGCTGTTTGCACAGTTGTGTTTACTACAGAAGTTTTTATGGCTCTCTGCTCAATTTCAAAATTTTCACATAGTTTGTATTCAAGGCCAATAGCTAGTAAGCTTGGGGGGGAAAAGAAAAGGCAGAATGAAGCGATATCTGGTGGGGAAAAAAATAGAAAATTACAATAAGAAGTGACTCCATTGGTTCAACTCTCCCATTTTACAGAAACGAGTAACTGATCTCTTATAGTGACAAACTCAAAGTGAGAATAATGTGAGGAGCAATCTTGGTTTTAATTATTTTTACTTCATATTTAGTTCTCTCTCTCTCTTTTTTTTTTTTTTTTTACTACATAACACTGCCTGCATTGATAAAAACTTTAAAAAAAACCTATTGAAGTATTATAGATACAGATAGAAGAACAAATTAAATAAATGTATATTTTTTAGAAACAGTAAAGCAAGCACTTATAAAACTGCCACGCAGAGATCTAGAACACTACAGTCCTTCAGGAACCGTCACACGCACCTCTGCATTGCCTTCTCCTCCTGCATCCCTCCTGCCCCCAAAGGAAACCTCTCCCACTTAGGCGATGATTGTTCACCTACTTTACTTCACAGTTTCACTACTTAGACATGTAACCCCAAACAAGGCATTTTTTAGTTTTTTTTATTCAATGGAATCACATCGTTATATGTAAACATTTATATCTGACATTTTTCACTCAATATATATTTGTGAGATTCCACTAGATGGATGTGTAGAGCTATAGATTGCTCATTTTATTGCCATATAACTGTCCAGTGTGTGGATATATCATATTTCATTAATCTGTTTGTTGATAGACAACTGGATGTGTCCAGGTTGGTGCTATTATCAAATGTACAAACATTCCTGAACATGTCTTCTGGCTTATAGGCCTAACAGTTTCTCCAGGATATGCTCCTGGACAGAGTGTAACTTCTGTGCTGTAGAGTATAAACATAGTCTACTTAAAGGCTCTTAGCAGGAAAAACAGGCTGTGGTGGTCTTCCTAGAAGACCCCTGATGATGGTCTTGGCTGCACCTGGAAATGCTGTAGCAGGGCAGTTGGGTTACAGTCTAGCAGACCTTTGTCCCTCAATGGGCAAGAATAGTAAGGATTCAGATCTCTTAACAAAAGCATACCACCTCAGAGAGGAGGACCATTAAAAACTGGGTAGGGAAGACCGGAGAGCTAATGCTAATTCCACTACAGAGGAATTAGCCATTCCAAAAGCTTAATAAAAATGGCGAAAGACCAGAAAATTAATAGTTTCCCTGGTGAATGATACCTATTGGTGAAAATAAAATTTAAAAGTACAAAAAATAATAATTTCAATTTACCATTTCTTTGTGATCAATTTTGCTTTTAATGTGCACTTAGTTTTTTTTAAAACGAGGCTATAAATACTTGAAATGATTGGCATTAAATTTGAAATTGTGATTTTTTTTAAATGTGGAGCTAAGATAAATTGCTAACAGAAGTGATGTAGTGCTAATAAGATATTTTACTGTTGTTTATTAATACCTCTCCTGTTTCTAAAAATGATTTGCAGTAACAAAATAAAATATGTAGATTTGATAAGACTGGGAAAACATCAAAGCAGATTAAAAAGGCAAAAATCCAGGAAGTGAGAGGAGGAAAGAAAGAGCATAATTAAGCAGAAAACATGAGCTAAAGGAAGTTGCTAATCAAACAGAAAATGAGGGCAAGAAAATCCTTATAACTGCAATAAAGTAAATCATATTTTAGTTTACAGAACACATATACTATATTTTTTAAATAAATAAAACTTTTTAAAGTTTATGTCCTCTTTCTCTGTTTTTCAACCTATTTCATTCCTAATAGTCACAGGTCAAAGGTAATAGTCAATGAGCAGAAAAAAATGTTAACTATCCATCAGCACAGCTTCTCTAGGGACAGGGCAGGGGGTTGTGCCAAGAGAAGGATCTAGGACAATGGTTCGCAAGGAGGGCAATTTTGCCCTGGGGGACAGTGGCAATGTCTGGATGCATTTTTGTCACAATTATGGGAAGAGTACTATTGTATTCTAGAGGGCAGAAGCCAAGGTACTGCTAAATATCTTACAATGCCCAGGACAGCCCCTCCAGTCCCCACTCCCCACTCCCCATAAAGAATTATCCAGCCCAAAATGTCAATGGGGCCAGGTTGAGAATCCTGGATCTAGTAAGTAAAGATGTATAACTACTCGAGGACCAGCCCATCATGCACCACTAACACACATAGAATGACTTCTTCCTCCTTTGCCCAGCAAATTCTTTCTCTACAGTTTTCTTTCTTTCTCATTACCATCATGAAAATCAAAATGCATGCTTTATTTAACATCTCACTTCTAGTTTACTTCACACTCCCAGCTAATCTCCTGGCTCACTTTAGTTCATGAGCACACATTTTTTTTTTCTTTCTGCTAACATTGTATTCACTCCAGGTCACCTAAACAATTGCAGGATTTCTATTTTGCCTACAATGTCAAAACTAAAGTCCTCACCCTAACTCCAGGCTCATCATTCATGAAAGGCTTAAATCTTTGTTTAAATCATACCTTAAATTTCCATAGCTCCTTTGCTCCAGCCAAGACATTAGAGATCTTTTGCCCTCTCATCTCATCCACCTGGTTCACCCTGCCTCCTGGTTGTCTCCTGCTCCTTTCTTGAAGAATAATTCGTGAAAAAAAAACAAATTACTTTTTAAATGCTTTCATCTTTGATAAGTGGCACAATAGCAGAATTTACTACAAAATTCATTAACTGAAAAGAATTTAACTATTTTCCTTTTAATATACAATGTCAGAAAACTGTTTTCAACATTATAGGCTAAAGCAAAAAAAAAAAAATGTTTTCAAGCAAAGGATTTCAACTAATTATAATTTTCCCCTTTTCCAAAGGTCTAATTAATGGAGATCATTTTTCATAAAAATCTTGGCTTAGCATCAAGAAAAATTAGGATAATTATCATTCACATCTTTTAAAAAATCTGGGCTTATTTTAATCTTTAAAAATATACTTTTGTGGGGAGGGGGGCAGGGGGCTTCATATTAAACCCTACTGGCACACACACAAAAGATTAAAATAAAATATTAAATTTATATTTTTCCAGTAAAGTCCATTACATAAGAGAGTTACTCTCTTATTTCACATAATGCCAGGTGATTAGCATTCCTAGTACAGATACTGGAAATGTTTGGCCTGAATAAAAGAAATATAGGCTCTATCTATAATAACAATAATAAAAGCATAATATGCTAATTAGACCAGACTGCTGAACAGTGGAATGACCATCCGGATGACCTTCTGGATGAAGCCGGGGCTGCGAGGGCCGAGGTAGCCAGCACGGCTTCAAGGGCCGAGCCCCTTGTATGGATTCCGTACATCGGGCCTCTACTTTTAGAACACTTAATACACAGACAGAAGAATAAATAAACTTGCAAAGTTGATCACAAGGAGAAAAGCAGGACAAGAAGAAAGCAATTGCAAGGAGTGAGGTTTGGCTTACTATAAGAAGGAAGTCCTACAGCCACTCTAATTTTGAAGGAGGTTTAGGAATGTCTCAAGACCATCACTTACATTAGGAAAATGTTCCCTAACCAAACACTACAGGCCTTGGCTTCAGAATTCCCTCCTCGATGAATTATGCACACTGCACACACCAGCCCCCTGGCTTCATGTTTTCCGTTTCTCAGAGCCTCTGGATCACGGCTTCTCCCAGCATCTGGGCAGCCACCGGCCCTACACATCACACTTAGATGCATGCAGTAATGGTGGATTGCAGGAGTCCTCCACTGTCTGTTCACTACCAACCCCCTGCCCCACCTCAGCTGGATAAGTAAAGATTTAATGTAAAATAGGTCAAATTTCTTAAACTTATTGGAGTTTTTTTGTATATTGTTAAAGGACTGACTTAGGGAAATGTTATAGATACAATGCAGCCAAATGGTATAAAGGAATTAGACAAAGTCTCCCATAAGATCTTTGCAGTCAAATTAGAGAAATGGGAATCATTTAGGAGGGCTTTGTAACTAGAAAAGAGACCATCAAGTGCTGATTAATGGGGAAGTGCTGGCCTAAAGAGAAATATCCAACAGTGGAGCACAGAACGTTGCCTGTCCAACCTCCTGGTTAAAAATGTGGAGTCCATGTTCATCACATTTGGAGAGCATGACCCTGAGAAGAAAAGCAAATAAAAAGCGAATGGCAAAAAGAAGACAACAAGGCAGGAGGCCAGATGGAGCAAAAGAAGTTGAAATTTAATCAATTCTAAAACCAAACTACAAAAATACAAGACAGGGAGACAGTGATATCGCAGAATCATTTATGGAAAAGACATAAATATTTTACCCAATTGCAAGCTTAATATAAGTCAACATGTGACTCTCCAAAAAAGAAAAAGAAATTAATATGACCTTGGGTTGTATTAATAGATCTACAATAGCCATAATGAAGGAGATAAATGTTCCCCTGTCCTCTACAACCTGAATGGCAAGGAACAGAGAATAGTTAGCCTGAAGAAAGAAGGTGATTGATTGTTCTCTTTAAATATTTAAAGACATGTCAAGTAGAAGCAGCCCTTAGAAGTTCAGCACTCAATGGGTAAAATATATGAACAGATAAATTTGGATTTTCTTCCTAACAGTGAAAATTGTCATGGAAGAGAATAAAGTCTCCATTACTAAACTGAACCAGTTTTGTATATGCTGTAGGTTGGATTCAAGTCCTAGACAGGTTATCAAAATGAATGGACTATCAGGTGTTTTGAACCCTGAGATTCTAGGACTTGGAATAACCCCGAAAGTTTGAGTCATTGGGTAAAGTTGTGATAGTGGATTGCAGAAAAGTGGGGATTAGTGAAGAAAAGTTGCTCTATCCTCAAGAATTGTGAAGCAGCCCGGCCAATTGTGAAGCAACCACTGTGGCTTAGTGGTTGGGCATCAATCTATGAACCAGGAGGTTATGGTTCCATTCCCAGTCAGGGCACATGGCTGGGTTATGAGCTCGATCGGCAATAGGGGATGTGCAGGAAGCAGCTGATCAATGATTCTCTCTTATCATTGATATTTCTCTCTCTCCCTCTCCCTTCCTCTCTGAAATCAATAAAAATATTTTTTAAAGAATTATGAAGCAAAACTTTGCTATCTCTGAACAAAGTTTTACAGAGATGTATTGCACTTCCACATTCATTTGGTATAAAACCTAATAATAGAATTATGGGGGAAATTCTCTTTCCATTTCATGCTTCATAAAAGCTTTAAAATGCTTCCTCTTCCTAAACCTGCTCTGCAATATCTCTTCTCTAAGTTGTGTAAAATATATATTTGGATAGGTATCTTCCAGGAGTAATTTTTCATCTGCAATAAGCAAAAGCCTAACCATAAATTGTAAAATAAAAATTTTTTTGGTCCTTAGAACTAAAATTTATGTTCTAAATTTACTTTTTATTGAAATCTATTTTGTATTCCCCAGACATCAAGTAGAATAAACCTATCTGCCCGGACACGTGGGTCTCCTCTTCATGCACCAATGTCAAAATGAGGGTTGCAGTCTGCTTTAACTTTCAATATCAGTGACAATATAATATTGGCCCCAGCCCCCTTCAGAGGTCCCACAGCTTCCTGGACCACTCCAGGCATGTGTGTGCCTGCAGGGTGATGGCCACAATGCCCACTGCCCATGATGTCTGAGGGCCTAAGCCACCAGGGTGTGCCCCTTGAACAGGTCCTCTGCCCATGCACATGCTTCTTGTCACAGTGGACTCCACTCACAAAACACAAGTTCAAAGATAAAGCTATAATTGTAAAGTTTTAATCTGAGAAGTAAGATTGAATCTGACCGAAGCCAACAATTGACCAAGACAAGCAGGATATAAGCGAAAGTTTGCGTTTGTTAAATGCTCTCGGGTGAGGTCCCACAGTCCGAAAACACAGGGCAGGGGTGTCACACAGGTCTATGCCTGGCAGGGTTTCTTTTATGCTGCTGTTGGCACTTTCCGAGGTAGTTTGTGGCAGGTGATTTATGAGTGGGAAATTCATACAATTCCAACCTGGCCACCCTGCATAAGTCAGGATGGTCATTTATTGTCGAGCAGGATGCCAGCACAGCTCTGGTATGTCCCAGGGAGCCGCTATTGCTCAATTCAGCAGATGGGATAGGGGATGTCCCTATCTTCCTGCCCCAAACCTTACAATAATAACATTATAACAGCAACAGTAGAGCGTTAAACCAAGCATGAAGCCCCTTTTGGGAGCTGGGCCCTGTGTGACTGCACAAGGTGCACACCCATGAGTCTTGCCCTCCTTGGGAGAGAAGCCTTGCAGTGGCTATAAATTAAATGGGATGTGACAATGGTATGCTGTCATTTCAAGATCATGCTAGCAAAAGTTACTTCTTTCCTCTGTGTTTTACTGTACTTGTTTCTCAAAAATACAGCTCTCAGCATTTCTTCTGATCTTGCACTGCCAGAAGCTGGAATCTTAAGTTATAATTTTCCCTGCATGGCAAATGTGCCACTTCATTTTATAAATTAGTGGTTGAAACTTCTTTTCTTATTAAGATGAAATCCAATGGGCATGTGATGGCCTGCTAGCTTTTATCCACATGTAATATTTGTAGGCATTATCTAAAGGGAAAAATAGTTCTTTTCCATTTCTGAGTTAATCAAAGCTATCTATATATATAAAAGCCTAAGCAACTATACAAGCAGTCAACCATTATGAGAGGTCAACCGAACAACCAGTCAACCAGTCACAATAATGCGCATTGACCACCAGGGGTCAGATGCTCAACACAGGAGCTTCCCCTGGTGATCAGTGTACTCCCACAGACAACCTCCCATGACCAGACAAACTCCCACAGTCTCTCCCCCTGGCTGGCCGACCCCTATTGGCCCTGACCAAGACTGGGCTAGATGGCTCCGATCAGCACCAATTGCAGGCCAGGCCCAGGGACCCCCCTGTGCATGAATTTGTGCTCTGTGCCTCTAGTTTTTAGATAATAAAAATGGCCAGAGTTATTTGACCAGGATGGAAGCTTGTCAAGGTTTTTATGGGAGCACATGCTATCTGTCCTTCAAGTCTGGCATGCTGGGATAGCAATTCTAATAAACCCTAGGTCCCAAACCTATCTGACATTTACATTTTCACCTGCCTGCCAGTGCTAGGGTCCAAACCTATGTGACATTTATATTTTCCCTGAGTTGCTCATCCAGAGGCCACTCTCCACCTTAGTGTCTTCATTAACAGAAATAACGGTCACCCCAATCCATCCTATAACCACTGTGGCATTGTGACATGGTCTCCTTTTTTATGACCTTTCCTGATCTCTCTCCTTTTGTTTCTTAAGCCATGAGTTTTGAATCCATCACTTGTGTTTGGCAAAAAAAAAAAAAAAAGGCATATTCATAAATTATTGAATACATATTTACATTTAATTTCTCCTTTTCCTATCCAGTTACCAGGATTAGTGCTGCTTACCCAATTTGTTATAAAGTGATTTCTTTCTGCAATATTTTCCCAAATCACATAAACATATGTCAACATATGTATACCTCCCATTTCCGTTCTCTATTATTGAACATTTTCCCCATACCCTGTACTTCCGACACTTATAGGCACCCAGCCAACAAGAATTGAGAGACATTGCAAAAACCCTCCCCCCGAGTGTGCTGCCTTGTGCTTTCCCACAGTCAGCATGCTCTTTGTGTGCCCTCCTCCCCTTCAGCCTTTATTTCTGCCAATTATTTTGGGTCTGCTCAAGAGCTTTTACTCTTATAGATAACAAAAATGTTTGGAAGTAAGAGAGTTGGACTTGCCTCAAAGAAAGCAAGGAAAATATCATGCTATATTTACACAAGTTGTAAGGCAGCTGACATTGCCCTCAAAGAAACAGATGTGGAAACATAGGGTGAGGCTCAGCAGACAATTCAGGCACTGGTGGAAAAACAGTGACATTAGAGTGGAATCATAAACTTCTCTGTAGCCTGGGATAACTGATCTGCTATTGTTTGAAAAACACCTAGAACAACATGGCGCCAGAAGCATGTCATGGCTGACTCCTACTCCTTTGAAGAGAATAGCAGTGGTATTATCAATGTGACATTCCAGGAATGCATGGCCTTGACAGCTCTGCTCTATCAACCTTGTGTGACACTGTTAGCACTCCTGATTCCCCAAACACACCCTCTTTGCCAAACATGGAGGGCATATACCATCTATTAGCATCTCTATATAAAACTCACCAGTATAAGGGCTATTGCTATTTAATTTAACCTAATCCTAAAGTAATTACTCAGCTAATATGAGTTCATTATATTTAAATTCCTTTTTCATTTAAATTGTATTTTCAAGATTATCACCATAAGATGGGATTACATCAAAATAAAAAGTTTCTGCACAGCAAAAGAAACCATCAACAAAATGAAAAGGGACCCCACTGTCTGTGATAATATATTTGGCAATGATACATCTGATGAAAGATTAATTTCCAAATTATATAAAGAACTCATACAATTTAATAAAAGGGAGATAAACAATCCAATTAAAAAATGGGCAAAGGACCTAAATAGACATTTCTCTAAAAAGGACATACAGAAGGCCAAGAAACACATGAAAAAATGCTCAGTCACTAATATTCAGAGAGGTGTAAATTAAAATGACAATGAAATATCACCTCACAACTGTCAGAATGGCTACCATCAACAAATCAACAAACGAGAAGTGCTGGCAAAAATACAGAGAAAAGGAAACCCTAGTGCACTGCTGGTGGGAATGCAGACTGGTGCAGCCACTGTGGAAAAAAATGTATGAAGTTTTCTCAAAAACTTAAAAATGGAACTGCCATCTGACCCAGTGATCCCACTTCTAGGAATATATCCTAAGAAGCCTGAAACATCAAACAGAAAGAATGTATACACCCCTAGGTTCGTAGCAGTGCTATTCACAATAGCCAGAAATAGCCTAAGTGCCTATCAGTATATGAGTGGATAAAAAAGCCAAGGTACATTTACACCATGGAATACTATCCCATATAATAAAAGCGTAGTATGCAAATTGACCAAATGGTGGAATGACCAGTCGGCAGGGGGTGGGGCCAGTGAGCAGGTGGTGCCAGACCAGCCAAGGTGCATGCCAGCAGGCAGAGAGAGGGGATGGTGATGGGAGGAGCGGCATCAGTGACCAGCAGTGGCAGATGGGTGAAGGGGGTGGTGTCTTCCCCTGATCGCCAGCCTGGTTGTCTCCCACAGAGGGAGTACAGATTGTGGCTAAGCCATCAGCAGGACACCCTCTGAGGGCTCCTGGACTGAGAGAGGCACGGGCAGCTTGAGGGATTCCTCATCCCTACCCGCTGCACTGGGCCTCTAATGCAGCCATAAAAAAGAAGGATCTCTTAACTTTTGTGACAGTATGGAGGAGCCTGGAAAGTATTATGCTAAGTGAAATAAGCCAGTCAGAGAAAATCAAAATATCACATGATCTCACTCATATATGGAATCTAATGAAAAAAATTAACAAACAAAATAGATCCAGAGACATAATAGCATGAAATACATTGACAAATCTAGAGGGAAGGGGGAAGAAAGGGGCAGGAAGAGATTAACCAAAGAACTTATATGTATATATACATAACCCATGGTCACAGATAATAGTCTGGTAAAAGCCTAGTGATGGCTGGATGGGGTTAGTGGGGGGTGGGGGTAGAAGAGGGACATCTGTAATACTTTTAGCAATAAAGATAATTTATATATATATATAATAGTTGGCAACATCAACTTTATCAAAACCCAGCACCTACAATGTTTAAGGCACTGGAGAGACACAAAGGTAGGATATATTTCCTCAGCTCTCAAGGAGTTCATAGTTTAGTTTAGGGAAAAGGAAAGTGCCGGTGAGTGTGTATGGAGAACAGAGGTTACGGGAGCTCTGAGCATAGAGAGAATGCCCAGGTTGTCAGGGAAAGATGTGCAAGGCACGTGGGACTTGGCTGGATGCCAGTAAGGATTAAACTTCCACAAGAGAGATATGGTGAAGGTCCCAGTGCAATTGTTTCAAGAAAAGAACACAAACAAGCTTTAGGAATGAGACTGAATAGACTGAATTAAATGAAGGGCTCATTAGGAATTGCTGGATTGCATGTTATAGAAACCCAATTTGAACTACTTTAATCAAAAGGGGAAATCAGGAGAACAGTGTCCTGTGCAATTCAAGAACAGAAATCCAGCACTGAACCTGGGAACAAGTACTCTTGTCTGTCTGTCTGCTCTTCTGGGCTCATGTTTCATCTTCCCAGGTGAGAAACATGGATAATAATGTTCCCCCACCCCTCAACCCCATCTTACAAACTCAGAACAAGATGGGAGCAATGGGATTTGTCCCCATATCTAAATCCCTGAGAGAGACACCGACTGCCTAGGGCATAGGATCAGTTGATTTCCATAGAGACTTCTATGGATTAATGAGAGGGATATAGGGCAGTTTAGGAAGAATGTGGTTCTAAGAAAAGCATTTAGAAGGAAAATGGTTATACTGAAAATAAACACATCACATATAGAAACAGTATCCATAAACAGAAATTCATGCTAAAAACTAAAATGGCACATTTTGTGCTTATTAGAATTACAAATACTTAAAACCTCACATCAAAATGCTAACCTGAAACAGAATTGATTTATTGCTGTTATTCTTTCCCCAAAATAGCTAGGTTCACCTGCAACTATTAGAATGAAATGCACTTATCTTATGGACTCACTGCTGTCTTGTATTCTATGCCAGCATTTACCATATTCATATTTCTTCCCCCTGCTTTTCTGTCTTTGTTCAACTAAGGTAGTATCATATAGAACTTTTATAAATTTAGCTGCTCTTACTTCTAGTTGGAGTAAATCTTTTTATAATAACTGAGGAGAACTAAGCTAACTCTCAATGTATAGATTAACTACATTATATTAGGATTTTATGGTGTATATTATGTCTTGAGGCCTAAGATTTTACTGATTTGATATTATAAGGAATCGCTACTGCTTTCATTCAGAATTGTATAACAGCTCCTGACTTAAATAGGACCTCTGACTATTTCAATACTTCAGTAAAAATAGATAAAAATCATGACTGCAGAAGAAATATACAACTTTAAATAGACAATGAAGACATTGAAATTGTTAAAGATTTTGTTTATCTTGGTTTAGTCATCACTTTAAATGGAGACTGCAGCCAAGATAGCAAAAGGCGGCTGACACTGAGAAGGGCAGCAATGGAAGAATTAGGAAAGGTCACCAAGAGCATGTATCATTAGAGGCAAAGGCTAAGATCATCCATAACCTCGCATTATATGGATGGATGTGAAAGTTGGACAGTGAAGAATGCTCATAGAAATATACATATATCTGACTTATTTTAAATATGGTGTTGGAGGAGAATCTAGAGATACCAGGCTGCCAGAGAGATGAACAAATGGATCCTAGTTCAAATTAAGTCTGAATCATCTCTGGAGGCAAAAATGACAGAACTGAAACTTGTCCTACTTCTGGTACATCATGAAAGACATGGTTCTTTAAAATATATATATATATTGGTTTCAGAAATAAAGGAGAGGGATGGAAAGGGAAAGAAATATCAATGAGAGAGAATCATTGATCAGCTGCCTCCTGCATACCCCCTACTGGGGATCGAGTCCACAACCAGGGCATGTACCCTGACTGGGAATCGAACCGTGGCCTCCTGGTTTACAGGTTGATGTTCAACCACTGAGCCAAGCCAGCTGAATAAAGGTGGGTTTCTTTGGAAAAGACAATAATGCTGGGCATAGAAGGCAGCAAGAAAACAGACAGACCAAATATGAGATGGATTGACTGCATAAAAGAAGCTATCAGTATTGACATAGGGTCTGAACAGGCTGTTGAGGACAGGACATTGTGGCCATCACTCATTCATAGAGTCACCAAGAGTCAAAGTCTACTCAACGGCATATCACACTCACACAGTGGAAAAGGTATAGTTAGAAGAATGATAGAAAATTGGTACTTGTTCCTAGCTGGTTTGGCTCAGTAGATAGACTGCCAACCAATGAACTGAAGGGTCCCAGGTTCGATTCCAGTCAAGGGCACATTGATGTTTCTGTCTCTCTCTTTCCCTTTCCTTTCCTCTCTGAAATCAATAAAAATATATTTTTTAAAAATTGTTTTATGGATCCTTAACACTTTAAGAAATATAGGTTGCACATATATTGTGCAACCTATATTGTCCCTTTGGAACAATTTTGCTATTTGTTTCCTGGGACATTCCTCTTTGGCTCAGCCAAGTGCCTTCTGTCCTACCATGTACCTACCCCAAGGCCAGGGCTCAACTTCAACGAGAGCAGGGACCTCACTGTATCCCACCTAAAATGGTGCTAAGATCCCGAGATCATAGTAGATATTCAGTAAACATTGAATACATGAATTACATAAAGTGTCTGTATTCCTAAATACAGAATTAAAAACATCCCCCGAGTAAAAAGAGCAAGGTTAAAATGAAGAGGTGAGTGAAAAGGGAACTAAACATCCTATAAGTGCTTCATTCCTTTAAAAAAAATGTCCCTTCTTATGCATAAAGAGTAAGTTCTTCTTCACACACAAAGCTAAATACTTCCAAACCTTTCATTCCAATTATGTTAGTGCCTGGGGATAAAGTTCAACTTCTAAAAGATAGAGTTTCTTGCTGAGCCTCAGCTAGATGCTCAGGACACGGCTCTGGAGTCAATGCTGATTGTCCAGTGCTTCCTTTGATAAACAGCATGACTGCACTGCCTGGAAAAGTAATTCTTCCTATCAGAAGATTCTGCCAACAGAGTCATTCTGGACCATAAAAATTGTAAAAGGAGATGATAAGAGTGTCAGCAAATTCAATCAGTAGGATGAGATCAAATTTATTGAGTTCCTTGGAAAACCAGACAGCCCATAGCATACTCTGTGAATTTAATCTCTCCATGACCCAACATCCAATTTTACACAGAACACCACATGTCTTTTTGCTACACCCAAGACTTTTTCCTAATTAGCATACATGAAGAGTATATGGTGGGAGGGAGAAAGAGAACAAAGAAAAAGAGTCTGAGGTACCTATTGGCAATCCAGGAGAAGGTCTGGCGTAGCAGGCTTAACAATCAGTAATAGCATAGATCATAGGTAATGTGTATTAAACCTTTGGTAAACCCTATTCTAAGAACTTCACCTATGTGACCTTACTTAAGCCTTGCAACAATCCTGAGTATGCTCCCTTTTAATCCTTATTTTACAGATAAGAAAATAGAGGTTTAGAGAGAATAAAGAACTTGTTCACAACTAACAAATGGTAGACTTGGGATCTGCCCCAATATCTTTCTGAATCCAGATTTTACACCCTTAATCCCTACATATACTGCCTTATAGAGGAGAGTTAGGCTTAATCTCCTCTTTCTCAGACTCCCTTCAAAGCCAAGTCATTGTCTCTGTCCTTCACAGTCAGTCTAATTGGACCTCAGTAGTAACAGCGCTTCCTAGCCCCGTCACGCCACTGGACATGCTCTTACTGAGTGTACCAATTAGGATGTCTTGAGACGCAGAATAACCAACAGAAAGTAGACTAAGTAAAGGGATTTTGTTGTTTGGTTTTGTTTCTCACACAGGAAGGTGGGCAGACCTAGTATTTGTTCAGTGGCTCAGTAACATTATTAGAAATGCAGCCTCTTTCCATTTTTCTGTCCCACCTTTTTCAGCATGTTGGCTTTTACCCTCCAGTCTGTTGCCCCATTATTGGGCAGTACTCCCTCACGCAACTGCACACAAAGTGAGGAAGGAGAGTACAGGAACACTGTTTGTTCATTTTTCTCTATAGATGAAGCAAGAAATCAGCCTCAATGCCCCTGTGCCTCATTGGAAGTGAGTTTTGGGGGTCATCCCTAGCTGCAAGGAATGCTAAGGAAGTAAGTATCTGATATCTTTATAGTCTCAGTTGTGGACGTTAAGTTCTCGGATCAACCAACATAACATGAAAGAAGGGAAGGGTCATTGATACAGCAGATACAAGGCTCTGCCACCTACCTATTGGTCTTTTCTTGTACATGACACTCCTGCCCGATTTCCTGCTTACTTAAACTCTTTTTCCAAGCCCCAGCATCTTGCTTGTCTTGTCTCTAACCTCCTTAGTCACTCCTCGGTTTTCCCCCCAATAGCTCTTCATCACTGGTGAAATAGAAATATTAGACTTGTTCCAAATCACACAAGTACCTCTGGAAACTAGGCCAAAACAAAATATGTGGAGGAGGCCATTAGTGATGGGAGCACAAGGGACTGGGGTAAACTGGAGAATGCATGTCTGTTAAACACACACACACACACACACACACCTCAAACTCACATTTTAAAGCACTAGGCTAAGAAAAACGCCTCTGTAGGCCAAATGTATCCTGTGGACCTTCACTTTCCAACACCTGGATGATTGCCAATGCTTCTGTTCTAACATTTCTGCATGAATTTCTCAAAGTAAGTTACATACTCATGGGAGCTCATTAACACTGGGGTCACAGGTGATATGTGCCTGTATTAGTCTGCGTGGGCTGACACAATAAAGTACCATAAGCTGGGAGTGGAAACATTTGAAATTTATTTTCTCCCAGTTCTGGAGTTTAGAAGTCCGAGATCAAGGTTGGTCTCTGGTTAACCCTATCCTCTTAGCTTATGCATAGCCACCTTCTCTGTCTTCGTGTGGCCTTTTTCTGTGCATGCATGGAAGGAGAGAGCTCTGGTGTGTCTCTCTCTTGCTATAAGGGCACCAGCCCTATAAGGTAAGGCTGCATCTGTGAACTCACTTAACTTTTATTACTTCTTCATAGGTCCTGCCTCCTAATACAGTCACATTGGGGGTTAGGGCTTTGACATATGAATTTTAGGGAGACATATTTTACTTCATACCAGTGCCAGTCACTGCTCACAGAGCTGAAACTTGCCAAGTAATATTGGTAGGGACATTGGACAAAGGTGAGTAGTGAGGATATTCTGAATTATATTAGAGCCATAACTACATAGTCAGTCAAGTCATCAGGAGATGGTAATACAGGCAAGCACTCTATATAGCTCGTTAATGCTTACAAAAAAAAGTTTCTTCAACCAACACAGCTTTATATGCAGGTAAAAATGAATTCTACCCACAAGATGTGACTAGAAGGTCATAGGATAATGTTTATAAGGGAAAAAGACACACACACACACACACACACGCACATCCTTACCAACTCTATCTGAAATAGTTAGAAATTTGCTTCTTTAGATTGTTTTGATTTTGTGTTTTCAGGAGTCTTTTGTTATAATGCAAATACCTATGAGCAGACTCTTACATTTGTATTAGTACCGGCCTAATGCCTTAAAAGAATCAAGGGCAATAAATTAAAAAAAAGAAGCAATAGAAACAATGTAAAAAACCTGCAGTGCAGTTGGTTCTAAATACACACACACACACACACACACACACACACGCACACACACACACACATTTTTGATATGCCACCTCCCTAGAGAATCACTTCATAAATTGCAGGAAACCAAAATGGGCAATTCATATTTGTAAATGAGGCTATCTATTGAAAATGGGATGCTTCATATACAATCCAGACTCTCATCTTCATTTGAAAAGAAACAGATAATATGGAAACACTGCCTACATTTTCTCATGGTAATAATTAGTCAGTGCCAAGTAATGGCTATTCCTGTTAGATGGGGCATGCAGTCTTCTATTTGCCACAGTCTTTATCCCTACCTATTGTTCTTATCACTGAGAAATGTCAGTTACTATTTACCATTGTATTTTTACTGGAGCTTTTCTATAGTCAAGAAATATCTTATAATTATATCTGCATCTAAAAGTGGAGGAGAAAATACTGACTAGGTAGGGCACTTCCAAAATATAGGAAAAGTACATGGTAGAGTCGTCTGGTATTTACCAACATCAGTGTTTTCCTGCTTTTCCTGGGCCCTACATTTTCCAGTCCTTTAGGATCTTAACCAATAGAATACGAGCAAGTGACATAATCATATAGGTTAAAAGGATTAAAAATGGATGTACTTTCTTCATACCTTTTCCTCTAGCCAAATGCAAAAGATTCACTGGAGGACTAGGGAATGGTGGAGCCAGAGTTGCAGTGGACTGGATCCCTGAATGATAGCATGGAGCACAGCTTTCTATTGTGCTCTGGAACATGTGAGAAGCATAGTATGTTAAGCCACTGAGATTTGTTTGTTACAGTACTTAGCTGTCTTGACTGCCTGAACTAAAACAGAATAGACATTTTCATGAAAGTGAAAAATAACTTACAAGTTTAATAAGCAACCAAGTTTGTCTTCCACTGCTTCATTAATTCACATTATCTTTCAGGTCTTAATAGGCATCAAATCCCAGAATAAGAAGCTACAGATCTGTCAAATTTGTTTATATTTTTAAAGAACCAACTCTTAGTTTTATTTTTTTATATTGCTTTCTTGTTCTCTGTTTCATTTATTTCTGCTCTAATCATTAGTTTCTTCTGTTTGCTAACTTTAGGCTTAGTTTGTCATCTTTTTCTAGTTCCTTGAGAACTAGAAAGTTAGATTCTAGTTAAGTTGTTAACTTGAGATCTTTCCATTTTCTTGATGTATGAAGATAAGGTGTGGATGAAGAAAGATGGGTTATAACGTTGGCAGCTCAAACAAGATTGGCTAGGGAAGCCAAGACTTGTAGAAATGGGACACAAGGTGTGTCCCTGGAAAGGGTAAAGAGAGGTATAAACAGAGAAAGTCTAAGTCACAACTTTTCTCAGAGCTAGCCCTGGCTGATTGCTTGCATTCTCCTCCTCCATTCAATGACCTCTCCCTCCCACATATATATTCTTTCTCTTTTACATTCAATCTATGCATGTCATTCGTGCTTTTTACTTATTGATCTTGAAATATACTTTGAATAGTGGAGTTGTTTTATATATTCTCTGTCAAAATGAAACGATGAATTTAAGATTCATGGCATAGCCATTAAGTATGATAATGCTATCCTAGCTTCCTGGCTAAAGAGATTCTCTATTTGGGAAAAAAAATGATGGAACTCTACAGCAGGAATTTCAATTTGCTTGAATTAGCTTTTTGAAAACAAACACAGACTCACTCAGACTGAGTCAACAAAAGTGGGTTAATTATAAAAAGAAACAAAAACAGAGATCTCATGGGAATTCAAGAGCAGAAACAAGCAAATCCCACAGATAGGAGTTGATTTGGGGAAAATTCTAGGAACTTATGCAGCAAAATCCAAACACAGGAGATTTATTTACTCTCTATAACATAGTTTAAGTATATAGTGTGCTAATTTGATAAACTTACATATTGCAAAATGATTAGCTGACTCCTCCATCACATCACATAATTACCGTTCATTTGTTAATATGGATATTTAATTCTCCATTACTAATTGGTTTCCTCAATATCTACTCAATAACATCTACTTACTAATCCTTTCTTCTATTAACTTCTATTTGCTCGTAACTCTATTTCATGACATTTATCTATGTGAATTTTAGCTTCCGCTCAGTAGTACCTTGGGTTTCTTTGCTTGCCTGTGTCAAGCCCAGTCACAATGGGTGGGAAGAGAGAAGGAAGTGTGATACTGATAACTACCTGAGCAGAAGGGCTGTGGTCCAAGCAAGCACTGGAACTGGCATTACCAAGCTTCACAGAGCTGTGTATGTAGTTTTAACAGTGTTTATGTTGAAGCTTACATTATTAGGCAAGTCAGGATGTATGCATTTTTCTGCAACTAATCATAAACACTGGCCACAGCTAATTAATAACTACTTGTCCCCAGCAGCGCTCAGTATCTAAAATGAATATCTACCTCTTTGTACCTTCATCTACCAAACCTACCTGCCATGTACATGTCCAGTAGTTTTTAAAATATAGGTAACTTAATATTTTTTTATAAAGAATATATGCAAATCAGAATTTTTAAATACTATGCAAGGATACCTAATAAAACATTGTCTCCCAGACTATCTACCCCAGCCTCCCATTCCCTTTCCATAACCATTGTGCTTCCATAATCTATATATATAAAAGCCTAAGTGACCATTCTACTGTTTGACTGGTAGCTATGATGCTTACTGACCACCAGGGGGCACACACTTAACACACAGGCATGGAAACATGGAACAGACTGATGAAACTAAGAGGGAAGGGGGGTAAGATTAACCAAAGATATGCATACTAGAGGCCCGGAGCATGAATTCATGCATGGGTGGGGTCCCTCAGCCTGACTGGTGATCAGGGCTGATCGGGCCATCTTCCCCAGTCCCAATCAGGGATGACTGGGACCAGCTGGCCAGGAGGAGGGACCACAGGAGGTTGGCTATGCGATCGCACTGACCACCAGGGGTCAGCTCCTAAATTGAGCATCTGCTCCCTGATGGTCAGTGTGTGCCATAGCGACAAGTCATAATGGTCACTTAGGCATATATATATATATATATATATATATATATATATATAGAGAGAGAGAGAGAGAGAGAGAGAGAGAGAGAGGAGGGCCAGTGCATGGATCCGTGCACTGATGGGGTCCCTAGACCTGGCCTACAAGAATATGGCCTACTGGCTTTCCAACATCCCCCAAGGGGTCCCGGATTGTGAGAGGGCACAGACCAGGCCAAAGGACCCCACTGGTGAATGAATCTGTGCACTAGGCCTCTAGTTTCTATATAAATGTATTCAAATGTAAATGAGTAATGGTAGCCTTAAAAGAAAAATAGGGGGGAAAGCAATACTATCAAATTTGTTAAGATAATTGTCAGGGTTTATAGACCTGAAGAGTAGGCTTCTTTTGTTTCCCATGGACCCTATGAATCTCACTGTTGAGCTAAAAACCTCAGAAAGGAAATTCCACAGCCCAGGCCTGAGTACCTCCACCATATCCCAGCAACTGATCTTTGCTCGAGTCAGGTAGCACCTACTAGTCTCCCCCCAATATATGTGTCAATTGGTTAATTAAAGCCAACTGGTGCCTCTTCCAAAGAAAGAGCAGATCTTATGCAAAAACTGTCCCATTATATGAACCTGCTGCCAGAAGGAAAATCTATCCACTCAGAGGAGACCCACAGTAGCCCAGCCTGATAAATCAGAATCCCATCTACACCATTTGTCCTCCCAACATCATTTATATACCCCAGCACATGGTTCTCTCTCCAAATAACAAATGCTAAAGTTCTAAGTCAAAAGAGATTGTAATGCTTTGGGAAATCCCATAAACCTTTTGTTGATGGAAGTAATATCACCTCTCTACTCCCATGACACAAAAATCTCTGGAATTATTAATGACCAACTAAAACCACTATGTGAATTCTTAGATTCATGCCTCCACATGTACTCTCTCTTTCCTTTTGAATCCAGGTAATATTCTTCTGTTTTCCTCTCCTGTACTCAATTCCCAATTCTTCAGCTATTTACTATACTGCCCAACAAAAGGAAGCTAATCATATTGTACCCTAAAATAGCAAAGATATCGTTAGCCCTCTAGAAACTAATACCCTGATACTTCTTAATGACAATCTGGTTATCTGCTTACCTGTGTACATGACACTTTATTGGAACATAGCCACACTCATTTGTTTACATATTATCTGTGATTACTTTGTGCTTCAAAAGCAGCAACAGACACTATATGGCCCATAAAGATTAAAATATTTACCATCGTGCCCTTTATAGAAAAGGTTTTTTGAGCCATAGTCCACAAAATTTGATGGAATATTCCATTATAAGTGTGCTTTCAGCAATGCACGTAAGACATGACAGAGAGTGGTATTAAAATATTTATTGCTGGTGTTGGGAAAATTGGACAGGCAAATGCCAAAAAATGAAACTAGAGCATCAACTTACAGTGTACA
Organism: Antrozous pallidus; assembly: GCA_027563665.1. Taxonomy (NCBI): domain Eukaryota; kingdom Metazoa; phylum Chordata; class Mammalia; order Chiroptera; family Vespertilionidae; genus Antrozous; species Antrozous pallidus. The sequence continues at coordinate 69,333,031 of CM050512.1, forward strand.
CAAGAATAAACTAAAAAATGGATGAAAGCCTTTTGGTCAAGACTGACATCTTCCAGTAATTGGCCAAAATGCCTAACACAAAGGGAAAGAGGACAGGCACCCGCTATATGTTCTCTAGGCTTTTTAGAAAACATGGAGTTGTTCTTTTGACCACATACATGCGAGTCTACATGAAAGGTGATATTGTGGACATCAAGGGAATGGGCACGGTTCAAAATGAAATGTCCCACAAATGTTACCATGGCAAAACTTGAAGAGTCTACAGTGTCACCCAGCATGCAGCGGGCATTAATGTGAACAAGCAAGTTAAGGGAAAGATCCTTGCCAAGAGAATTAATGTATGTACTGAGCATATTAAGCACTCTAAGAGTTGAGATAGCTTCCTGAAACGTGTGAAATAAAATTATCAGAAAAAGAAGGAAGCCAAAGAGAAGCACACTATGTGGGAACCAACAGAAAAGAGCCTGAGCTGCTAGAAGCCATTCCCTATGAATTCATGGCATGATAATTGGGAAAAAATAAAAAAGACTTCTGTGCTGATAAAAATGTTTCCCTTAGTTGAGTGAAAGTGTGGTGGCCCTTCCCCCAAAGAATAATTAAAGAAAACTTTGTGTCACCCTAACTGGTTTGGCTCAGTGGATAGACTGTCGGCCTGTGAATCTAAGGGTCTCAGGTTTGATTCCAGTCAAGAGCATATGTCCAGGTTGTGGGCTCGATCCCCAGTAGGGGGTGTGCAGTAGGCAGCCAATAAAAAAAATGGATGAAAAACTTATATATAACTCATAAAATCATAAAAATCCTAGAAGAAAACAGTAAAATTTCAGACATCTCTTGTACCAACATTTTTGCCATTATAACTCCTTGGGCAAGCAAAACAAAGGAAAAAAAATAAACAAATGGCACTACATCAAAGCAAAAAGCTTCTGCACAGCAAAGGAAACCATCAACAAAATGAAAAGGAAATTCACTGTATGGGAGAATATATTTGCTAATGATACATCTAATAAGGGATTGATTTCCCACCATCATTTGGTGAAGGTCAGAGGAGAGGGAGGACAGGGGCTGGGTAGAGGTGGGCAAAGGAGGCGAAATGGGGACATCTGTAATAGTGTCAACAATAAAAATAAAGTTAAAAATATATAAATATATATTTATTGCTTTTCTAACTTACAGCCCAGAGTTAGCCAGGTTCCAGGTAGTTCACAGATTCAACAGAAACATCAGAAATCCAGGATCTTTACCATCTTCCATTTTCAGAAGGATGGCTTACCACTTCAGATGGTAACTTGCTTTCCAGATGCCCATAACAGCTACAATCACCCTCATGGGACAGCAACCAAAAAGGATGAAAAGTAAAGGGCAAAGAGTCTTTCTTATGAAGTTCTTTTTATTTATGAAAGCTAAGCTTTCTTTAAAAAAAAAACGTTAGAAATTGGTTTGTGTGCATAGCTTTGAACCTATCACAAAAGGTACTGAGATGAGATTGCCATGATGAGTTTGAAGCCATGGATGTCATGCCTAGTTGCATATTAAAATTATCTGCAGAGTAACCAACAAGTTAGGAAACACCTCCATCTGTGCCTTACCTAAGATCAAATATATTAGAATCTCTGAGGTGGTTCCTAGCAGGGGCATTTTTCTTTAATGCTCAAGGAGATTCAAATAGGTTACCAGGAACGAGTACCACTAATGAAACTAATCATGATTTATATCCTAGAGTTGAGCATGTTTCTACATGAACACTAGCAGAGTTCATTTGTCTGGAAACAAGGCCGATGGTTGATGGCTTTGGGGTAGAGGACCAATGGTGTTTGCCACATTTGTGTACATGAGCACTGAAGTAATTCAGATAGATTGTGGGACTAAACAGGAAGAGACTCTGCACAAGAAGCCACCCAGAATCCTCAATAAATGAGGAAGGACACCAGAAAGCTTATCAGGAACAACTCCAAGAGCAGTAGAGGGTCATGGTCTTCAATGTGGGAACATGCACATGAAGATCATGAGACATGAGACATGTCAAGGGAGCAAGGAATGTAGGATAGAAAGGAGTGCTGTTTATTGGGCATAAGGAGGGTAAAAGTGTTTGTGTTATTTCAAGGTCTAGGTATCTAAAATGATCTATCAGTCTATACTTCAAAAAGAGTTATCTATAGAACATATCGGAGAATGATAGAGGTCTACCAATAATTTCTCCAGGAAACAGGCATAAATTGAGTATGTCCCAACGAAACCTTGTCCACAGGGCTGGTGAAAATCATGAGACTGGCTGAGGCTGTTCTGTGAAATGTATGAAATACAAAGAAAGGTAAAGGTCTGGACCCTGGGACACAGCAAACATACATCAGTCTGCTGCCAATTGTTAACAGACTGCAGCTGCATAAAATTACCCTAAACTTCTGCTAAGGATAATGGAAGTTTGAATGTTTCATTTCACATATTTTAAGCTTTGAAGTCAAAAATGGAATCATACGGCTTTCAACTGAAAAGAAAAATACAATCGCCAGGACAAATCCCAGTCTTCTCATTTCAGAACCCTTGGATTGAGACCTCGCAATCCAAAGACTGAGTTGCACATGACTGGTAACCACAGAATCTGAGTGACCTTTTGGTCTCCAATGAAACACCCTGGGAAAATTGTTTTCCCTGTACTCATTTAAAAACAGTAACTGCTCCACATCATTTAAGATCCTTTGTCAAGGGAATTCAATTAACATCAGCCTGAGGTCACCTCAGGACTTCTTACATTTTTTCATCCTGTGAACTCCCCTGGGTTTTCTATGACTCATAACAACTGTCCATAGAAAAATAAGTACACTTTTCATCTTACTGATTCTGTAGTAGCTCTGCACTCCCTATCAGGGTAGCATCAAACCTGAAAGGAGGAAGTGCCCAGGGGAGGCAGTAGGTGGAAAATGCTGGGTCACCCACAGTTCACTGCCTCTTCCCCAAGCAGCTATTCAGAGGGCAGGGGCTGCAAGTCTCTGTAACTTCCTGAGCACAACTCCGATGGGTCAACTCCCAGTTTAGAAAACACTGGGAAAATATTGTCTATTTGGTATAATAATTTGGTAAATTCGACAGAATCCAGGAATGCTAAAGTAACATTTGCCAAATTTGCTATACGAATGGCATAAAAACACCAGCTTAAATCAATGGACAAAATTTGTTTGCTATTATTACTAAAATTAAATACAATATCTTCTCCAAACTATCATAAGCAGGATATGTCATTCATTCAGCCTTGAGTTCAACAAATACTTGAGTGCCTACTATGTGCAAGTCATTGTGTAAGACCCAAGGTGAATGAAACACAATTCCAGCTTTCCAGTAAATTCAAAATCTAAAAATCTAATACTTTGTTTAAAAAAAGAAAAAAAGAAAAAAAATGTGACATTATATTACAATATTCAGATGTGCCTACCAGGAACCTAAACTTATGAGGTTCTTCCTAAGAAGGTATCGCAAAGACAGGATGATGTAAGACCAGCCTGGTAGAAATGCATTCATTGTCATAAACATGTCATTCTGGCATCCTGTGACTGTCAATGAAATGTTCCCTTTGCCCTTGCAGTAAAAGCAGAAAGCTGTTTGCACAAAGATCTGTAGGATATTGGGTCAGACAGGAACACAGCATGGTACCTTTTTTCTCAGAGAGAAAGATCTATTAACATAACCAAATCATGAACAAATTCAGTCATTCAACAAATATTTATCAAAAGCTTACAATGTGGCAGAAATAATCACAGGGTAGTGTGGCCTAAGAAACTTGGGTAACAAATGAATGATGTACATAAGCCACCAGGGAATTGAGCTGATGTACTTTAAATTAATGAGGTCCTTATTGAAATGGAGTGTCTAATAGGTGACAAATTTTTAAAGGGTGCCACTCAAAGGAGAATGGTGAGGATGATCAATTAGGAAAGGAAATTAAGTTATATGAGAAAAGGTTAAATTAATTCCAGTTACTTAACTTGAAGAGGAGAAGGGCTGATCTGATTATTATCTTCATGTTCAGAAGGGGTTTTATGCTTTTCTTTTCCTTAAAGGCTTAGACATGAGAAAATGGGATACAATTGTATCATTTATTTAGCTATTGACACATAATATGAGCATCTGCCTTGTGGCCTAACACAATAGGAGATTGCAGAAGCATGAAGATAAATGCAACATAATCTCTGCCAATAGAAGTTAGTGTATTTGCACATAGGAAAAACTCCTTTGAACAACCAAGTGATGAGACTCAAAAACTGGCTGAAGAAGTACCCTATAAAATAAAAGTCAAATATGCTAAGTATCCGTTCAACTAATCAAAGTGTAATATGCTAATGATATGCTAAGGATGCTCAACTGCTTGCTATGATATGCAATGACCATCAGGGGACAGATTCTCCAACCTGTAGGTTAGTTTGCTGCTGGGGTCCGGCCTATTGGGACTGAGCGAGGCAGGCCGGACATACCTTGGAGCCCTCCATCAGTCCCTCCCCAGCTGTCCAACCTCCTGTGCCCCTCCCTGGCCCCTATTGTGCACTAATGGGGTCCCTCAGCCTAGACTGTAACCTCTTGCAATCCAGGACCCCTCGTGGGATGTCAGAGAGCCAGTTTCACCCCACTCCCACAAGCCAGACTAAGGGACCTCACTGGTGCACAAATTCATGCACCAGGCCTCTAGTGTCCTATATAATGAAGAGGTAATATGAAAATTAACCCTCACACCCTCACAAAATGGCTGCCTACAATTAGGCCAGCAGGAGGGTTAGTGAGGGATGACCAAATTACTGAACAGCAGGCTTGTTGGGTGACCAGGCTGGTAAGGGGTGGAGGGGGGTACATGAGGGGCAACTAGGCCGGCAGAGGGAGCAGCTGGGGGTGACCAGGCTGGCAGAGGGGGCAATAAAAGGCAACCAGGACAGCAGGTGGGGCATTTAGAGGCGACCAAGCTGGCAGGGAGGGGGCAATTGGGGGAGACCTGGCCAGCAGTGGAGAACAGTTAGGGGCAACCAGGCCAGCAGGGAGGGCAGTGAGGGGTGATCAGGCCAGTGAGGGTAGGGGAGGGAGTGGGGGAAGTTAGGGGCAACCAGGCAGGCAGTCAGGTGAGCAGTTAGGATCCAGTGGTCCAGGATTGTGGGAGGGATGTCCAATCCACAATCGTACAGTCAGACATCCCCCGAGGGGTCCCGGATTAGAGAGGGTGCAGGCTGGGCTGAGTAGACTTCCCTACCCCATGCGTGAATTTCATGCACTGGGCTTCTAGTGTAATATAAATGCCTAGAGATTGTCAAGACAATTACTGACCACTATTCAAGATTGTTATGATCACAGAAGTAGATGACTATTGAAATCCCTTTCTAGATCTGTAATACCAAAACCTGTACCTTAGTTTTACAGTTAACAGTTTTCTACAAAGGGATATTAAAAGTGATATATAACTATAGTATATGTAGCTGGATTTATATGTACCCACTGACTAATATTATATTTTCATGTAAAATATTCTTATATATTTTTATAATTGATCTTTAATTAAAAGCAATCCCTAACTCTTTAGGTTTAAGGGAAAACATCTGATAATCTCTCTGACAAAGAGTTAAGAATTCAAACTCTGGATCAATATTATTGCCAGCAAACAGATTACAGCTATAAAATGAGAAGACTATTGGACCTTGATAATCAACTCTATTTTCATTGGGAGCTGTCAGGTTGAATATCTAGTATTACAGACTAGAAAATGGATTGTGAAAGCTCAATCAAGTCCTTTTCATGAAATGTACTTAGGTACATATAACCTTAAACATAGATTCAAACCTAGAACATTTGTTGTTTAAACATAACACTAGATACTATAAAAACATTTGAAGCTGCCTGGTAGATATTTCTATTTGTATATCCTACTGAAATTCCAAATTCAATACATCATTAAGGAGAGTGAGAGAGCAAACAAGATCTTACCTATCTCAACTCCTATCTATATCTTGCATTCAAGTCTCTTATTTTAATTACTAGAGACCCAATGCATGTAGATTCATGCAAGAATGGGCCTTCCTTCCCCTGGCTGCCAGCACCGCCTTCGCTTGGCCAGAGCCATCATTTCACTCCAGCCCAGAGCCGCCTTTCTGCCTTCCCACCCTGCCCAGAGGCCCGGAGCGGCTGAGGTGGTGGGGAATGCCTGCATCATTGCCATGATGATGACGCAAGTGTCCCACTCTGCCCCAGGCCACTCGAAGCCTGTGTATGCAAATTAACCCACCATATTTGTTGGGTTAATTTGCATACTCACCCCTGATTAGCTGGTGGGCATCTCAAAGGTACAGTCAATTAGCATGTTACTTCTTTATTAGGTAGATAAGTCACTATCTTTCTGTACTTCATAATAGAAATTTCAGCATCTTTGAATCCACACTCTCCTTTGCCCCCCAAAATTAATTCTTTAGCAATAATTTATTAGGTATCTATCATATGTCTGTCTCCATATGAGGGGTTAGGAGTACAAAGAAATATGTTACTGTATTTTCTCTCAAGTATATGGCCATTTAATCCAATTTTCATTCCTATGTCATTAGATTGTTTGTTTGTAATGTAATTCAGATCATTGTAGATTCACATACAGCTTAAAACATAATACAGAGAGGTTTCTTGCACAGTTTGTCCCATTTCCTCCAGTGTTAGCACTTTGCAAAACTAGCAAAACTATAGTATGTCAAACCAGATATTTACATTGAAACAATACTCCCATTTACTCAAATTTTACTTAGATTTGTGTGTGTGTGTGTGTGTGTGTGTGTGTGTGTATGTGTGTGTGTGTGTATGTGTGTGTTCAGTTTTGTAGAATGTATTGCTTAATAGAAGCCTGGTGCATGAAAATTCATGCACTGGAGGGGGGGATTTCCTCAGCTCGGCCTGCCCCCTCTCACAGTTTAGGAGCCCTCAGGGACAGGAGGTGACCTGGTGATCAGGAGAAGGTGACACCCCATCACACCTTTGCTGCTGCCACTGCCAACAGTTCAAGCCTCAGCTGGCCCTGGTTACCTGAGCCTTGAGTGGCCCTGAGCATCTAGGAGGCTGAGCAGATGAGGGGACTCCAGAGGCAGGCATGCACCTGCCGCCCCAGTGAGGCTGAGGGGACTGGGTGTCACCATCTTGTGGCTGTGGGCACTGCCATCTTTGAAGATGTGGCAGTCAATTAGCATATTCCCTCCTTATTGGCTGTGAGCGTCACCATCTTTGTGATGGTGTGAGGGTCAATTAGCATATCCCCTCTTTATTAGATAGTATGTAGGTTTCTTTATCCACCACCACAATGAAGATACTAAACAGTTTCATCACTACAAGGGTTATGTTGTTCTTTTATAACCATACCCACCTCCCCTCAACCCTTTCCCTGTTCTTGACCTCTGGCAGTCACCATTTCTAAAATGTTGTCATTTCAAAAATGTTACACAAGTGGAATCATACAGTATGTAACCTCTATAGGCTGACTTTTTTTTTCCTTATCAGAATATCTTAGAGATTCAACTAAGTTATTGCATATATCAATAGTTTGCTCCTTTCTATTCCTGCATAGTATTTCATGATATGTAGTTATGCCAATTAATTTTACCATTCATCTGGGCTGATTCCAGCTTCTGGCTATTCCAAATAAAGTTGTAATGAACATTCAAGTATAGGTTTTTGTGTGAGCATACATTTATTTTCCCCTCTGGGATAAATGCTCAGGAGAACAATTGCTGGATCATCTGATAGTTTAATGTTTAGATGTTTTTGAGAGACTGCCAAAATTTTTTCCATACCATTTTACATCCCCACCAGCAGTAAATGAGTGATCAAGTTTCTCAGCATTTTTGCCAGCACTTAGTATTGTCATTTTTTATTTTAGCCATCCCAACAGGTGTGTAGTGTCATGTGATTAGTTTTATAAAAGAGGGATAAACATATTGTGCTTGGTGTCAGGGTGGGGAGAGAGCAATAAAGTCCAGCAAGCAATTGGGAGGTGGGGGGTACAGGAGAGGTGCAAGGAGGAAAACATCCATAAAGGAGATAACATCTAAGTCGGGTTTGTAAAAACTGAGTAGATCTTCAGAAACTAGAGAGAAGGGAAAGATACATGAACCACAGTGGATAAAATATTCAAAATCCGAGAGCAGTGAGAGCATGAAGAAGGGAGAGAAGATCTACATAGGTGCCATGATGCGAGAAAAGGAATCCTTTGCAGCTGGAAGGAGACTTTTGTGCACATGCCGGTGTTTTAACTCTGTGCTGCAGGTAAGAGGAAGGCCTCAGCAATGACAGGATCATTTCCGGCCTCCATGTGCTTCCACATCAGCTCCCACATCTGTCCACTCCTTTCCTTCTTCAGCGCCACTCAGGCTCACCATGGTATGTACCCGGAGAACCCTGCCTCAACCCATCCTATTTGCTGACACCAGGGCAATCTTCCTAAATCCTGCAGTTCACGATGTGTCATTTTTCTCAGAAATCTTCACTGGCCCTCCTACATGCAGAACTAAGTCTGAACGCCTCAGAGCCATCCTAGAATGGGGTGATATGACCCCCCGGCTCCCCCCAAGAAGATAAACTCCCAGGTCATGGGGCTGATTTCCAGTCCCATGTGAACAGTGGTTTTTCCTTCGGAGCCTGCAGACACGTTCCTGATCCTTACAGAATCTGGCTCAGCGTGGCTTCCTTTGGTGAAGGTCTCCTAATTTCCTTCCTCCAGCCCCAAATGTATTCTATTACTCTCAGTTTAGGTTTCACCATAATTTTTCTAATATCGTCACCACAGTATTTTTTTTTTTGCCCTGGCTTGCATTAGAGTTTACAAGTTTTTCTCCTCCAATAACCTGGGGATTATGATATAGATGGAAAGTACAAACTTTAGTTGTCCTACCTGTATCTAATATCAACACACCTACAAGCCAAGGATTTGGCTGCACCTGGGAAAGGTATTAAACTGTCAAAGAGTGTGGAATCTAAGAAAGAGATATTTTATGTTAAAAATATTAATATACAAGAAAGAATATGCTTGGTTTCTTATAAGTACAGATAAAGAGCTTTATTTACTCCATATACAGCTAAAATGTGATTCTATGTCTAACTTTGTTTCATTTGAGGTTCCCTAGCAACATTTTTCTACAATAAAAAATAGAAACAAAGAACAAAAGTGCCAGGCTTGTCAAAAATGTGGCAAAGTCTATTTTAAATTTTAGTCTTTGCTTCTTTTTATTTAACTATAGTGTAAACTGGCTATTTTCTCAAAAATAATTAAATGTGGTATTGTATTTATAACTATTTCTACACAATAAAGACTCTTACAATAACAAGAACAAAAAAGAACATGGTACTATTGTTAAAAACTCCTAACAGACTTCTGTGGACATCAAATCCACTTCTGAAAATGCAACAGTGAGGCGCACAGTAACTGTGTTTCCAGTTCCAGACAATTTCAAATGCGAGCTCTCAAGATGCTGGAGAGGGAGGTCAAAGTGACCACTCATTACCTGTAAGATGTGACCAGACAATTTCTAATAGTTTCGGCCCTTAATAATAATAAAAATATAATCATAAATCTCAGAACAAATACATACTAGTACAGGATGAATACAAAATTTAGCCCGTGGCAAAGGGTCAATAAATATGCTAATCTAATTTGAAATTTATCAGGAAATTATCAGGGTCACAGCTCCTGTCCCTTTTTCTTTGGATAATTTACATACATATTCTCTAAATCAGGACAAAATAAATGTAACCTTTTTTCCAAATGGAATCAATAGCCTACTCCTATCTTGTATTGAAAGCACTCAATGCGTCTTCAACTTAAAGAGGAGGAAAATATATATGTCATACTGACATCTTAACATATATAAACAAGATCATAAATAGGTAAAAAATGGAGTAGGATTGCTAGGTCTCCTCTCCCTCCCCCAGACACACAGTCATTAGGAGCAGGTACTAGGATTGTGTTTAGGGTTCTCATATAAACCAAGATTTGGGTCAAGTAACTACTCTTTAGTTTCAAAAGAAATTCAGAAACATTGAGGTCATGATTTTTATTAACTTCTAAAATTAGAGCCAGTATCTTCACCACATCTTCCATAGGCCTTTAATCAGTTTGTAATCACATTCACCCCATGTTCCAGGCACTGCAATCAAAATTTCCCTCTAACTTATTGGACCGGAGAGGGGTATAATCTTTTGGAAATTCCAACACCTACTTCGCCGAACAAAGAGATTTCCTTGGAGCCAACATTTATTTTAGCCTTCTATTCTGATTAGAAAATGAAAATGAAAAATATTTAACCACAGTCTGAACCTCGCAGGGGAAGTGCAGTCAGCTGGGCAGGACCCACAGAAACTAGTGACAGGGAGGCTCAGTGTAGCCACATGGATAAGAGTTTCTAATAACACTGAGTTGTACACATGTTTCAACTGTTGTACCTTTTTTCTTCCCAGTTAATGTTGAGAAAAGTCAGGGGTGTTTAAAGGAGGCTACAGGAAGGTAACAAAAGCACACCAGAGGAAGTCAGAGGGTGGAAATTATCTGTGGCAGAGCAAGGCAGTCACAGTTTTGATGGGTCTACATCATCGTATTAGAGCATAATGAGAAATAAATTCAAACAGGAAAGAAAGGAGAGAGCCTTCACATATCTGTCAGTGCTTCAATGATAATAAAAATAATGCGAACACAAATGCTTCCCATTTGATTAGTTTGCGGAGTATGCAGTGTCCTTTCGCCCACACATTTTCTTTCCTAATTCTCACAGTAACGCTATGAGGTAAGAACATTTACTTAGTTTCACACCTAATACATTCGACTACAGGAATGGCATACCCTCTCTCCTGGTGGTTCTCTGCACAGAATCTGTATTCTCTATCTTTATACTTTTTGTTGTCCCCACCCCCCACTTTGGTTTGTTTGTTTTGTATTCTCTACCTTTAAATATGCAAGCAAAGCAATGGATTCAAACATCCACAGCATGAATAAGGTCTGCTACAATTTTATTGATCTGACAAAATTATGGATTGTTGATTTCCTGTGGGATTCTGACCCTATTGCTCAGTGCTTGTGTCACGTACCTTATTGCAAAAACTGCTTCTTTACTTAATGTGACTTGTGATGATGTGATCAGCATAAGACACTCTCTCTTAATAAATTTAATAGAACCTAAAGGCAACTCTGGGTGTTTCTCTCCTAATACAGCTATTCTATAGTGTTAGGTGATGAACCTTTAATTTTAATTAATTTAATCCACATAAATTAGCTGCAATTTGACTGCAAAATTCTTGCCAAGTTCTTCATCCTATCTGTGAAATGTAAGCCTTCAAATATCAATTAGTGGTTCAGAAATGCATGATAACAGTTTCTAAGAGAGTTAGATATAAAAAATATTGTATATCTTTTGTTAGTTTATCATCTAGCACATGTTTAGTCTCAAGTAAAGCAGAAACCACGAATATTATTGTTGTGGCCTGGGTCTGGCCACATGTGACACATCTGACCTAAGAAAGAGCACACTGAGTCAGCACTGTGGTTTAGAACATGGAGTAATGAGTCCATTTGGAGTGCATGTCCATGGAGCGGAGCCCCCCGCGGACCAAGCAGCTAATGGAGTTGAGTCATCAGTGTCTATGGAGCTAAGCCATTTCCCAATAAGGAGCTTTTAAGAATACACATTCCCACACCACACCCTGGACCTAATAAAGCCACCTCTGGAATGGGGTCTATGGATCTGCACTTTCCAAAAGCTTCCTAGGTGATTGGATAGTCTGTGATTTTTCTCAATTGGGAGACCAGAAATTCCATTAGGATACAGCCATATAAAGGCACTCTAATGACCTGAAGATTCAAAAACTTCAAGTGAAGGGAAATTCCTCTCTTTTTCAAATCTTTCATTTTCTATGCTCTCTTTTTCTGACATTCCTATTAACTGTGTGTTTAATATCATGGATTAAAATTCTTATGTTTATTTTCCCATTACTTTATCTTTTTTTCTCCAGATCTTAGAATATTTTATTGCCCAGAATACTAATTGAGCTATCAATGTCCCTTCTGTTTTTCATTTCTTGCATTCGATTTTTTGTTACTTTGCCAATAAGACTTTTAATTTCTAGAGTCAATTTGTATTCTTGAATTACTCATCTTCATGGGAGTCTCTCCCTCCTCTTTATCCCCTCCACTGTCTTTGTTTTTCTCTTAATGAATAATAGCTTGGCTCTCTCTAAAGATATTTTAAGTGTTTTTTATTAAGCTTTCATCTATCTCTTGAATTATTTTCTTTATAACCTTGTATCAGTGATTCCATTAGTTCATCTGGTTCCTTCTGTTGGTTTTCATCAACTGTCTGGTGACATGTGATGGTCCTTTCATAGCTGGCCTGGACAACTTGTCCTGATGTCCCACCAGGCCTCAGCTTTCTTCAAAAAGGCTACTTTTAGTTTTAACATAAATGGTACAGGTGAATCAGCAGGACAACACCCCTATGGCTCCCTGGGAATAGGCTGGCAGACAGGTTAGGTACTCCTCGCCTCTACCCCTTGCCAACTTGAGAAAATGAGTACTTGACAGAGGATCACTTTAGAGCTTGCACTCCTTGGCAGAGCAGACTGTCCCCTCATGCCTGTATGGGTCTCACTCAAGTCCCCACATGATCTCCTCTTCTTCTCAATCAGACCTCTTCTTCTCAAGGACTAATTCTGACAATACTTGTCAGGCTGATCCTGACACTGAATCCCACTTGTGCCTGTCATTCCATACAGTGGGGAAGAGAAAGGACTGAACCAGTCTTTTGCTCAGATATCAGCTCCTGTTGAGTTATTCTGACGGCTATTTCTCCAACTCCCTCTCCTCTAGTGTAGGTCATGCTCAGCTGGGAGGTTTCACAGATTACATTCTTTCTAATTTGCAAAAAATTCTCATAATGTTCTGCCTGCTGATGACATTCTTTCTCCTTTTTCAAAATTGCTTTGAATTATATATATACTAGAGGCCAGGGACATGAGATTCATGCAGTGTGTGTGTGTGTGTGTGTGTGTGTGTGTGTGTGTGTGCGCGCACGCGCATGGTGGGGAGGGGAGAGAGTCCCTCAGCCCAGCCTATGACCTCTTGCAGTCCCACAGTCTGGAATACCTCTCGCAGTCCAGGGCTCTCAGAGTCTGGGACCCCTCGCTCCTTACCACCCAGCTGCAGGGGAGGTGGGAGAAGCTCCCACCACCGCCGCTGCATTCGCCAGCCATGAACCTGGCTTCTGGCTGAGCGACACTCCCACATAGGAGCACACTGACCACCAGGGGACAGCTCCTGCATTGAGCATCTGCTCCCTGGTAGTCAGTGTATGTCATAGCGACTGGTTGTTCTGCCATTCGGTCAATTTGCATATTAGGGTTTTATTATATAGGATACAGGATAGGGCAAAGTAGATTTATAGTTGTGAATATACAATTTATTCTTATATTATTTATTAATTACTAAAAGCCCGATGCATGAAGATTCATGCAAGAATGAGCCTTCCCTTCCCCTGCTCCTGGCACTGCCTTTCTGCTACAGTCCCAGAGCCGCCTTCCTGCCTTCCCCGTTTCCCAGAGGCCCTGAGCAGCTGGGGCAGTGCAAAATGCCTGCGTCATCAAAAGGTCCTGCCCCACCCCGAACGCTCAGCACCTGCATATGCAAATTATACCATCATCTTTGTTGGGTTAATTTGCATACACACTCCTGATTGGCTGGTGGATGGCATGAAGGTACAGTCAATTATCATGTTACTCTCTTATTAGGTAGATTGTATTATTTTCCATATGAACATATAGATAAAATAAAAGTGTAATACACTAAATTACCTTATCAGGAATGAAGATAGTGGCATAGGTAAACACCTATCTTGCTGCCCCACATAGCAATTTCAAAACTACAACTTAACGACAGAACAAACATCATCCAGAATCACCGGAAAGCTGGCTGAGTGAAAATTCCACAAATAAAAGTAAAGATAGGACACTGTGACTCAGAGGAGCAGCAGAGGGCAGTGTTCAAGATACGTGCGCGGAGTCAGAGGTTTGGAGCCCTATGTGCATGCAAGTGGAAAGGGCGGGCGGCTGCAAACCCAGCTGACTTTCTCAAATGGGGAGGGAGGCAAAGGTGTCCCACTGCACTCATTCTCCAGTTCGGGCAAAGTCCAGGGAACCCACACTCATATGGGGTGAAACTGGACAGTAGGGAAGCACGCTGAAACTCGGGTGCTGCAAAGGTCTGCGAGCTTGTGGAGAGGGCACGTAAACTTGGGAACAGAAGTGCGCAAGCACACAGAGAGTACTCATTACTTGCTCTCTCATTTGGGAAACTACTGGACTGCATTGTTTTACAACCCTGAGTGAGACTTTGGATGTGCAGACTCATTTGGGGAGAGGCTGAATTGTCTGGCAGCGGGTAGAGCTCAGCGGCAACTTTCTCTCAGAGGTGCTTTCAGCCATTACCACCAGGCACAGAGACCCAGGTGCCGCATAGGGTGGAGCTGACGCTGCCTACTCAGCCTGGAGACTCTGCCCAACTAACCTGAGCACAGCTGATCCTCACAGCCAATTGGCCTGGAGGTCAAACCCTCCTAGTGCGAACAACGATAATCTAGGCTTAACTTCAACAAGCCTGTGCAACCCATAAAGGGCTGCAGCAAGAGTATCCACCTCAGCTAACTGGGGAGGCTGAGCCACTGTCCTCTAAAAAACACCTACCACACAAAGTTAATTGACCAACTTACAGAAGAAGCCACCATGCAGAGACATGGAAAGAAATCAGATGTGAAAGAAATGGAGAAAAAAAAAATGACTGGATATAGAGTTCAAAACCACGGTTATAAGGTTTTTCAAGAGACTCCTAGAAAAGGCCGATGAACTTAATGAGACCTACAAGGAAATGAACAAGACCTACGAGGAAATGAATGAGACCTACGAGGAAATGAACGAGACCTATGAGGAAATGAAAAAGGACCAACTAGAAATTAAGCATACACTGACTGAAATAAAAAATATTATACAAAGACCTAAAAGCAGTCTAGAGGATGGCAAGAACCAAGTCAAAGATTTGAAATACAAACAGCCAAAATCCACTCAGCTGGAAAAGCAAGAAGCCAAAAGAATCCAAAAAATTGAAGATAGTGTAAGGGGCCTCTGCGACAACCTCAAGCATACTAACATCCAAATTATAGGGGTGCCAGAAAAAGAGAGAGACCTATTTGAAGAAATAGTGACTGAAACCTTCCCACACCTGGTGAAAGAAATTGACTTAGGAGTCCAAGAAGCACACAGAACCCCAAGCTATAGGAATCCAAAGAGGACCACACCAAGACACATCATAATTAAAATGCCAAGAGCAAAAGACAAAGAGAGAATATTAAAAGCAGCAAGAGAAAAACAGTTAGTTACCTATAAGGGAGCACCCATACGATTGTCAGTGGATTTCCCAACAGAAACAATGCAGGCCAGACGGGAGTGGCAAGAAATATTCAAAGTGAATGAATAGCAAGAATCTACAACCAAGATTATTCTGCCCAGCAAAGCTATCATTCAGAATTGAAGGTCAGATAAAGTGCTTTGCAGATAAGAAAAAGCTAAAGGAGTTCATCACCACCAAACCAATATTATATGAAATGCTGAAAGATATTCTTTAAGAAGAGGAAGAAGAAAAAGGTAAAAATAAAAATTATGAACAACAAATACACATCTATCAACAAATGAACATAAAAATCAAGTGAACTGATAGGCTGATGAACAAGATAAACTGGTGACTATAACAGAAACATGGACATAGAGAGGGAATGGACTGACAATTGTTGGGAAGAAAAGGGGTATGGGAGGTGTAGCAAGAGACTGGACAAAAACCATTTACCTATGGGAGAGGACAGTGGGGGGGGATGTGAGGGCGGAGGGTGGGATGGGTACCGGGTGGAGGGAAGCTATAGGGGGAAAAAAGAGGGAATGTAATTAATAAACTGAACAATAAAGATTAAAATATTTTTAAAAGAAAAAAAAGTATAATACACTAATTAGACTGGATGTCCTTCTGACTAAGCTGGGGCTGCAGCCAGAGGATCAAGGCAGCTGCTGTGGTTGTGAGGGAGGGATCAAGGCCATTGTCATGGCTGCCAATACCTACTCTTGCACAAATTTCATGCACTGGATGGGGGGGGGGGGTCCCTCAGCCCAGCCTTCCCCCACTCACAGTCCAGAAGCCCTCAGGGGCTGGAGGCAACCTCGTGATCAGGGGAAGGCGACACCCCCATCATACCTCTGCTGCTGCCACTGCAGGCAGCGCAAGCGTCAGCTGGCCCTGGTTACCAGAGCCTTAGGAGGCCCTGGGCAGCTGGGCAGCTGCCATCCGAGGCTCTCCTGCACCTCAGGCCCACCCAGGGTAGCTGGGCAGCCAACATCCGAGACTTGCCTGCACCCTGGACTGGCCCTGGGCAGCTGAGAGGATGAGGGGACTGGGGGACTCCAGAGGTAGGCACGTGGCAAGGCTGTATGCCTGCCACCCCAGCAGGGCTGAAGGGACTGGGTGCCACCATCCAGTGTGAGGGTCGATTAGCATATTCCCTCTTTATTAAATAGGATATATATATATATATATATATATATATATATATATATATATTCACATAAGGGATTCAGGAGAAGGGGAAATTTAGATGTATGTTCAGTCCAATCTCCACCTACAATAACTTCTCATAGATTCCTGCCATATTAAACCACTGACACTTCAACCACAAGAAAGTACAAACACAAATATTAAACCACATCCCTGCTAAAATACATAAAAGGCCATTAACAAACCACAAAATTCAAAGGCTAATGATATCTGTTTCTTAATGAAAGCATAAATAGATGACTTGTATTTACAGCCATTCTATTTTTTCTTTTTTTTTAAAGCAGTTCTGTCTGGCAAGGTATTTTCTTTGGTGAAGAGGAAGATTGATTGCTAGGGTTGATAAAACATACCATTCGACTACATAAAACAGTTTCTAACATTTTCAAAAATGTTAGTCTGAGAGAAACCTAAAGTGCATCCATCATCATGGCCTATTGTGTCATACATGTTTATAACAGGAATGATGCCTCAAAGGTATTGTGAAATCTACGTTAACCCTTAGTTTCTTGTATGGATATAGATATAACATCTGCAGTTATCAGTTATACAAGGAAACTGTTTCTTACCAAAAAGCAAAGAGCCACTGGCAGAGGATCATTAACCTCCTATTAACTCACATACCTGCTTTTCCCTTGGAGACTGCATTCTGGAATCACATGATTTGCTTTATGTAAATGTCACTCAGGCAGTTACTATTTGTCATCAGCCCAAAAGGAGGAATCAGGCATCATTCATGAGTTACACCAAATTCTATGTATTCACTGCAATATTACTCATAAATGTACATATCATCTAGTTGTGATACAGACTCAAAGCTAGAGCCTTAGAATCTCTTTATCCTATCTCAAATTCACATTTGGAGGGTAAATAGGACACAAACATGACCTATGACAAGAACTTGTCTGCCATGCACTCATGCATTCAAATCGGTCTTAAGGTGAAAAGAGAAAAGCAAAGAGTATCTATAGTAAGTGATAAGTTGTCCAAATTGCCCAGAGTAACAAACAATAAAATAAACCAGTGGTCCGAAAGACTATGAAGTAAGTTAAAGGCATTTCTAAACACCAGGAAATGGACAAAGAGCTATATTGGTAGTGCCAAAAAAATGTGATTCTTTTCCCTGTGAATTTATAGACTATCTTAAATCACCCAGGTCATAAGTTTCCACCCCAAATTATGGATTAATAGCAAGCCACCCACTAAAGTAGAAAATAAAGAATCTGAAGAAAGCCAATGCTCATGCTAGTGGCAGTTCCTATAGTATGCATGCAATGCAGGTAAAACCTGCCTTGGGCTCCAGAGAGCCAGGGACCTAGTAGTGTGAAAACGATACATACACCACATGTAAAGACAATTGACTTCATTTTGATGGCCTAAATTTAAAGTACTTTTCTAGGATTGTGTGTGTCATGCCATGTTGAGTTTGGAAAGAGAAACAATTCTGTTATGACCTCTTATTTGTGAAATATATTGGACAAATAAATCTAGAAATGTGTGAAGGGTTTCAGGCAGGAAAGTCTGAGGAATAAAGGATCTGTGCTATATTAGTTTGCCATGCTGCCTTCCTTCTGCATCTGTCTGTGTCCAAATTTCCTCTTATAAGGACACCAGGCATCAGATTAGGGCCCACCCTAATGGGCTTAACTTAATAGCCTCCATGAAGATGCTATCTCCAAATATGGTCACATTCTGAGGGACTGGCAGTTAGGACTTCAAAATATGAATTTTTGAAGGGACACAATTTATCACATAGCACATCTATATACATTTTTTAAAGAACCACAGTGAATAGAGAGGAAAGTCATATCACTTAATTCCAAATATATAAGTTCACCAGAGACCCTACAATTGAATTAAATCCCAAGCTCAAGCAAGAGCCCACAGTAGATGAAGGAAGGAATTCAAGATATTCTTGACTAGAAAAGAAGCAATTGTAACTGAAAGAGACACATTGGTCCTCATATTTGGTCCTTACTAATTCAAACAGTAATAATATCCAAAGGCATAGGTCCATCAACAAATTAGAAAAACATTTTAATTGCAAGCGCACAGATAAACTAGGATTACTTAAGATGAGGTCAAAGTTAATTACGTATGAAGTTCTTTTACTGGAAAACATGATCAAGTGTTTGTGGTGTTATTATGTGATATCAATAATATTGGCTGTCCTATCCTTTTTTTTTCACTTTTGATTATTAAGATAATATTGTTGATTAAGTGTTTGTTTAGGTGTTTGTTTTCAGGTGTTTTTTAAAGAATGTCATTAATAGGATCTAAGCAGGAATATGAGTAACATGAAATTTCCAGGCTTTTTTACCTTTATTGAAAAGTCAGACAGACTTGCCTAGATATGAGTGAGAGCTGGCCTATCATTTCATGCTAACATCTTTCATTTCTAATCTTTCACTCATTCATCCTAACTAATAAAAGAGTAATATGCAAATTGACCATCACTCTAAGACACAAGATGGCTGCCCTCATCTGGTCAAAGACGGCTGCCCCATGTGGACACAAGATGGCTGCCACAAGATGGCCTGCAGGGGAGGGTGATGTGGGCAGTTAGGGGTGACCAGGCCAGCAGAGGAGGGTAGTTGGGGCAGACAAGGCCAGCAAGGGAGGGCAGTTGGGGGGGACCCAGGCCTGCAGGGGAGGGCAGTTGAGGAAGACCAGGGGATGGAAGTTAGGGGTGACCAGGCCAGCAAAGGAGGGCAGTTGGGGGGACCAAGCCTACAAGGGAGGACAGTTGGGGGGCAGGCTTGCAGGGGAGGTTAGTTAGGGGTGACAAGGCCAGCAGAGGAGGGCAGCTGGGGGCAACCAGGCCTGCAGGAGAGGATAGTTAGGGGTGACCTGACTGGCAGGGGAGGGCAGTTAGGGGTGACCAGGCCAGGAGGGGAGAGCAGTTAGGAGCAATTGGGCTGGCCATGGAGCAGTGAGGCGTTGATCAGGCTGGCAGGCAGAAGCGGTTAGGGGCAATCAGGCAGAGGCAGGTGCGCAGTTTGGAACCAGCAGTCCTGGATTGTGAGAAGGATGTCCTCCTGCCAGTTTAGGCCTGATCCCAGTGGTTAGACATCCCTCAAGAGGTCCCAGATTGGAGAGGGAGCAGGCTGGGCTGAGGGACAAACACCCCCATGCACAAATTTCATTCACCAGGCCTCTAGTTTAAAATAAAAATTTTAAGCAAATTCACTTCAATAGGGGTTTTTACTTTAACTTTATAGCTTCCCCTCTGGAACTCATCAGGTGTTTGAAAGTGCCACTAAATAGTCTAGGTTGAAAGAAGTCAAAATCATTTATGTTTCTTGGCAAATACGTATCTCTCCCTTCTGACTTTTAATCACAGGTTCAAAACCCTATGTGGTGATGCTAGAATGAGAATGATTTATCTTGGGATGTGACCTGTTTTAGCTCTTATGCCGATGACTCACTGAACACATCTCTTTTATTAATCCTTGTATCTATTGCTATCAATCAACACTGGGGCTAAAACAGCTTTCCCAACTGTCAGAAATAAACATAGTGGTTTCCTGTAAGTTCAGAGGATAAAAGAGACGAGGGCATTGGATATTGGGCTTAGAAAACTAAATATTTTTTAAATTTGTCTTTTAAAAGTTGGAGCCCATTTTAGCTTTAATTGTCCCTATTTAGATTCTAGGGAACATAAATTGTCTATCCAAGTTTTTTTCCTTTTTCTGGAATCCATATAAAGGTTGATTTTCATTATTAGGACAAGATTGTTGGTGGAAGTGTTTGTTTTTTGTTGTTTCTTATGTGTTTGCTTGTTTGTTTGAAGGAATTTCATTGTGGATTTTTTCTTCTGAGTAGCCCTCTGCCTCTGCTTATTATAGTTCATAACTAGAATTACTTTGAATCTTCTATTTACCTGGAAAGATATTGGACTTGGCCCCTTCAAGATAGAGGCAAAACACAAACTTTTGGTACATATCCAAAAAAATCTTCACCCATATACTCAGAGAGATAAAAATACTTATGAAATATTGTTTGAAGTAACAATACTAGCAAATAGGGAAGCTATGTCTGTTGATGAAGGAGCAGTGAATAAACACTGCTATAGTAGCCTATTGATCTGGAAGCCAGATCAATAGCTACTATACAGCAGTAACAAACTGTTAAAAGGATGAGGTAGACCTGCATTTACCAGGTCTCTGTGTTGATTTTGCTTTGCTTTTGGTTATCCAGCCTGAAGAATCACTTCTTTTATTTGAAGGGAATTCTCCTTTCATGAAATAGGAATACTTGCCCATCCCCTTATGTGCTCCCTGGCTGGGCCCAGAAAAATATTCTTTATGCTAAAGCCTTTGGGTAGTTAGTGAAAGAGATACCAGAATTTAGAACATTTAAAAGCAAGTATTAGAATAGTGCCTAATGCATAATAACTGCTCAATAAATGTTAGCTATTCTTATTATCCATCTAAATAGAAAGCTACAACATTAACTGGGATAACTTTCCACTAGGGAAGGTGACACTCAAACTTTTTTTACTACTGCACTCTGGCTGTGAGCTAACACTAATTTCTAGGCACCCAAAATATCACTCTAGTCCACTGGTCAGAATGGGAGTACAGGGGATTCAGGTTAAAAGTGGAATGTTGGCAGCCTCATAAATGGGTCTTACAGTAGTCTGGATCAATTATATGGTTATTTGTCATTACAAATTCAAGAGCTGAGGAACTGATATCCTTAATCAATCATAGAGTCCATCATAGTAACTTCCTGATTCACAGAGCAAAAAATATAGGAGTAAGGAACAAATGAACTATTTGATAACACTTCTCCCTATCACAATGTTCAACCAAAATCCATATTGCAATTCTGAGGACTGGCCAACAAAGTAACATTAGTGAAATTTTGTAATATATGACGGGTGACTTCTATTGTAATTGTCATTTATATGCCCAGCTTGGTTGGTCAAAGGAAAGAGACAGATGGCTGCAGGAGAGTTGCAGAGGATGAACATAATCTGTGAAGTAAAGCTGTTCTCAAAAGCAGTCAATTATCAAGTAGAAGTAGATTTAAGTATAGAGTTTGAGCAGTTCTGAAAATTCAAGTAAATTGAAAAGGAGATTGCTCTATTTATTGCAGTCCAATTGCAAAGCTGCTCTATGGCTGAGCTGGGTCTTGGAAGCCATTGCCATCAGACTGTGACTACCCTGGTCCATCTGTCAAATCCATCCCTCTCAAGAGATGGAGGCATCGCATATCCCTGGACTAGTGCCACTGCACACTGAGTTTATTTAAAGCTCCATTGTTCTAAGTCCATGATCACAAAAAAAACCTCTAATTCCCAAGTTGTTTAACTTTGTGGGGGGAAACAGACTGATGACACAAATTTTTTTTTCCTGAAGTCATTGTTTTTTCCACAGTTTCTAACCGTGATGAAGCTTCTCAGAGATCTGTGTCTACAAAAAACTGTGTTGACCATTCTCTCACATGTACTCCCAGGCCACAAAGTAGTTATATTTTCCTTTGTGAATAAGTGCATTATCATTCTTATGTCTACCTCAGTCATGCAAGTATTTTGGTAGGCATGAGTCAGATTCTCAGGGCCTAGTCACTCCTGGGAAATACAAGCCATTTGAACTTAAAAAGATGACCAAATTTAGCTGGTCTCTTTTCTAGATGACACTGCATGCAAGAGGACATGTCTACTTAGAACGTTCTTTAATTTGTTTCATTTCCTTTCTCTCTCTCTAGCTTCTGGTAACATTCATTCATTACCTGAATTTCCATCTTTATTCCTTCACCCCTACTGCATGGTAATTCACTTCCCAGCTACCCTTCCATTTCAAGGTTCCCTTCCTCCTCTCCAGAGTTTTCACTAAAGGTTCCAGAAAGTTTTTCTGGGACCCACGGTTTCCAGAGATAAGGACCTATGGTGAACCTAAGTCATGGCCCAATTTTCCTTTCTCTATCCAACTTGTCTATGAACAATTGATCCTTGATGTCCACATAACTAGAAAACTGGCTTCTCTTATGAATTCATGGGATTATTTTTCCCCAGAGATACATATATTTATTGGTGGCTTACCCAAGAACTCCCTGTATTTGTTGTTGCCCAAACCTGCTGCCAAAGCCAATACTCTTTATTTCCTAAGTCTTACTTAAATATATGAATATGGATTAAATAAAGCAGTGTTTTCTGCTGACCTGTCAAAAAGTCAATCCCACAAAACGATTAAAGTCCCCTTCCAAACAAATACTGGGCTGCCCAGAGATTTATCTTGGCAAAACTTGTACACAGAAAACCTAAGGCATGCTGGGTAAAAACCCCATCATTAATCCTCCAAGATGTGACTGAGTTTACTTGGCATTCACCTTTGGTCTTTGGCCAGACATGTAGAAACTTTTTCTTGGTGACAAATTAGAACTAAGAGGAGTTAGATATTTAGGAGAGAAAGAGAAAAATAGATGGTGGGAAAGAGGAGGAAAGTGAAATAGAAACACATAAATAAGAAATATGTGCCTTTGGTCTTATGCATAAGTGTTGTGTTATACTTAAATCTCAAATATGGGTTAAAATTTGTTTTCAATTGTGTTATTTTATAATTGTTTTGATCAGAGTGAATTCCCAAAGTGGTCTTGTTATGCCCCAAGATTTAACAATGGAAAAGCATAGAACTTCTAAAAATTGTTTTAAAAATCATTAATTCTCCATTTCATATTAGCTGAATCCTAATTGAGTAAATGTCTCAACTAAAATATAAAGACTGTTGGAGAACTAAGATGGCGGCAAAGGTGAAACACCTATCTTGCCGTCATAATCAGCAATTTTAACACTACAACTTAACGAAAGAACAAACACCTTCCAGAATCACCAGAAAGCTCGCCGAGTGAAAATTCCACAAATAAAAGTGAAAATAAGACACTGTGACTCGGAGGAGCGGCGGCAGACAGCGTTGAAAGATTCGCGCGGAGAGAGGTTTGGAGTGCGTGCCGCGGAGAGCACAGGCAGCTGAAAACCGGCCAGTTTTCTCGAACGGGGAGACAAAGGCGTCCCACTGGACTGAATCTCCAGCTCTGGGCGAAGTCCAGAGAACCCACTATCACACGGGGTGAAAACTGGACAGTGGGAGGGCACGCCGAAGCTCGGGTACTGCCGGGTCTCCCGGCTTGTGGAGAAGGCAGCTTGCGCGTGAACAGTTCGGCGGCGTGATGGCACAGAGAGCGCACCGCGACTTGCCTCTCATTCGGAAAACCGTCAGACTGCTTTGTTTTACGACCCTGAGTGAGACATTGTGCATGCAGACTCATTTTGGGAAAGTCTGAATTGCCCGGCAACCGGCAGCTGGTGGAGCTCCGCAGCGGCTCTCTCTCAGAGGTGCTGGCGGCCATTGCCCCCAGCACAGAGTCCCCAGGGCCGCATAGGGCGGAGCTAACGCTGTCTGCTTGGCCCAGAGACTCCGCCCACCCAACCTGAGCACAGCTGAGCTTCACAGACAATTGGCCTGGAGGTCAACCCTCCAAGTGCTAACAACGATTAACTGAGCTTAACTTCAGCAAGACTGTGCAGCCCATATCCACCTCAGGTAACCAGGGAGGCTGAGCCACTATCCCTAGTAGGAAGTCTACCACACAAAGCTAATTGACCAACTCAGGGAAGCAGCCACCATGCAGCAACATGGAAAGAAATCAGATGTGAAAGAAATGGAGGAAAAAAAACGACTGGACATGGAATTCAGAACCACGGTTATAGGGTTTTTTAAGAGGCTCCAACAAAAGATCGAGGCCTATAAGAAATAAGCAAGACCACAAAGGAAATGAATGAGTCCTAGAAGAAAATGAACAACACCCTCAAGAATATAAAAGAGACCTGCAAGGAAATTAGCAAGACCAACGTGGAAATTATCAAGACCAATGTGGAAATGAATGAGTCCTACAAGGAAATGAAAGAAACCCTCAAGGATATAAAGCAGACTCTCAAGGATATGAAAAAGGACCAACCAGAAATTAAGCATACACTGACTGAAACAAAAAATATTAAACAAAGACCTAAAAGTGCCCTGGAGCACCCCAAGAACCAAGTTAAAGATTTGAAATACAAAGAGGTAAAATCCACTCAGCTGAAAAAGCAAGAAACCAAAAGAATCCAAAAAATTGAAGATAGTGTAAGGGGCCTCTGGAACAACCTCAAGCATACCAACATCCGAATTATAGGGGTGCCAGAAAAAGCGAGAGGCCAAGACAATGAAAACCTATTTGAAGAAATAGTGACTGAAAACTTCCCACACCTGGTGAAAGAAATTGACTTAGGAGTTCAAGAAGTGCACCGAACCCGAATATATAGGAACCCTAAGAGGACCACACCGAGGCACATCATAATTAAAATGCCAAGAGCAAAAGACAAAGAGAGAATATTAAAAGCAGCAAGTGAGAAACAGTTGGTTACCTATAAGGGAGCACCCATACGACTGTCAGCGGATTTCTCAACAGAAACGATGCAGGCCAGACAGGAGTGGCAAGAAATATTCAAAGTGATGAACACCAAGAATCTACAACCAAGATTACTCTATCCAGCAAAGATATCATTCAGAATTGAAGTTCAGATGAAGTGCTTCGCAGATAAGAAAAAGCTAAAGGAGTTCATCACCACCAAACCAACATTATATGAAATGCTGAAAGATATTCTTTAAGAAGAGGAAGAAGAAAAAGGTAAAGATGAAAATTATGAACAACAAATACACATCTATCAACAAATGAACATAAAAATCAAGTGAATTGATAGGCTGTTGAACAGGATAGACTGGTGAATATAACAGAGACATGGACATAGAGAGGGAATGGACTGACAATTCTTGGGGAGAAAAGGGTTGTGGGAAGTGCAGCAAGAGACTGGACAAAAATCTTGCAACAATGGGAGAGGACAGTGGGGAGGGGGAGGTGAGGGTGGAGGGTGGGATAGGTACAGGGTGGAGGGGAGATATAGGGGGATAAAAAAGCGAAACAATGTAATTAATAAACTGAACAATAAAGATAAAAAATAAAATAAAATAAAATAAAATATAAAGACTGTTAGAATTCCCTATAAGGTTCATATTTTTAATCTTTTTAAAAACCAAGAAATTGTATTATTTAAGACTACGTTTAGATTTATTGCATTTTGGAAAGTCACTTTTCTCAAAGCTACATGGACCTTATGCTACAGCGGTTAGTAGACAATGACACTTATTTTTATATGGCTTGGTCTGCTTGGGAGATGTTCCATTATAAAAATAGGCTTCCACTAAATAATCAGTTTTGTAGGGGATACCTTATAACATAATAGTGGATACATATGAACTTGTCTCTATACACCTGAAATAAAATTAATAAGCATATAGGAAGTTTCACTTTTCAGGCCTCCTTAACAGGAAAATATTGTCCTAGAAAAATAAACTAGAAATTTAAAAGATACATACAACACACACACACACACAAACACACACACACACACACACAAATAATAATGATGATGTAATGTTCACCTTTAGAAGCCATTTAGCTCATTTTACAAATGAGCAAAGTGAGGTCAAAAGAGGTATAAATTATATTTACACACTAATATGAACTATCAGAGTGGGAAACTAAGAATATCCCATTTACAACTGTATAAAAATAATCAGCCATGAAAAAGAATGAAATATTAATATTTGTTACATTATGGATGGACCTACAGGTTATTATGCTGAATGAAATAAGTCAGTCAGAGAAAGACAAATACCATTTGATTTCACTTATATGTGGACTCTAAAGAAGAATATAAATAAACAAGAAAAACAGAAACCAACTCATAGATACAGAGAACGGACTGATGGTTGCCAGAGGGGAAGGGAGTTGGGGGACTGGGTGAAAAAGGTGAAGGGATTGAGAAGTACAGATTGGTAGTTACAAAATAGACAGGGACATAAAGTACAGCACAGGAAAGATAGCCAATAATCTATACTAGTAAAGAGCAATGTGCTAATTAGACCAGGTCAACTGGACATCTTCGGGACGTCTGACTTTCTTCCAGACAAAGCTACAGTGGTGATCAGGCTAGCAAAAGAGGACAGTTAAGGGGAAGCCAGGCTGGCAGGGGGGAGCAATTAGGGGGCAGCTAGGCTGGCAGGGAAGCAATTAGGGGGCGGTCAGGCTGGCAGGAGGGCAGTTATGGGTGGCCAAGCCAACAGGGGGGCAATTAGTGGGTGACCAAGCCGGCAGGGGGGCAGTTAGGGGACAATCAGGCCGGCAACCAAAGGCAGTTAGTGGCAATCAGGCAGGTATGCAGAGTGGTTAGGGGTGATCAGGCAGGCCAGCAGGGGAGCAGTTAGGGGACAACCAGGCTGGCAGGGGGCAGTTAGGGTGTGGCCAGGCTGGCAGGGGGACAATTAATGGGCAATCAGGCTGGCAAGCAGAGGCAGTTAGGGACAATCAGGCAGGCAGGTAGAGTGGTTAGGGGTGATCAGGCAGGCAGGCAGGCAAGAGGTTAGGAGCCAGTGGTCTCAGATTACAAGAGGGATGTCTGACTGCCGGTTTAGGCCCAATACCTGCAGGATTGGGCCTAAACCGGCAGTCAGACATCCCCCAAGGAGTCCCGAATTGAAGAAGGTACAGGCGGGGCTGAGGAACCCCCCCCCCCCATGCACAAATTTTATGCACCAGGCTTCTAGTATTGTAATAACTATGTATGGTACCAGGTAGGTCCTAATTGCCCAAAGAGAAAGCCTACCTGAGAAGCAAGAAAATTCTAGAGGGATGCAACACCAAGATTAAAAAGGTGATTTAGTTCTGACTATATCAATAAATTGGATCTAGCAATGCTCAAATAAGAAATACCCTGGGTTTTTCATGAGGTAATGAGTTTCCCTTTCTTGCTTAAGCTAGTTTGGATTGGGTTTTCTATCATTTGGACTAAAAAACCTTGACTAATACAATGATGCATTTGTATGTAAGCATATTCAAGATTAAACTTTATGATATAATATAGTGTCTTTTCTTAGATCAAGTAGGCTAACCTCCCCCTCCCAGCTCACACATCAAACTAGTATTCCAGCACAAATATATATCACTTTAATAATACAGCCTAAAAGTTCTTTTGAATCTAATTCCCCAACATCAAGCATACTTAATAAAGATTGTAAATGTTCAATAAATGTTTACTGAATGATTTGAAAATGACAGGCTGGATAAATGAATGAATAATGTGGATCCTTGACCTTGTCTAACATCAATCCATGCAACAGAGATTCTCTGTATAAGGTAATCATTAATCCTAATTTAATGATTTCCAGGAATCTTGGAAACTCCCAATGTCCTTCAGGGTAAAGAAAAATATTCAATTAGCTTTATCTAACACGAATAGAATGTACATACAATATTCATATTGCTTGGTTAGACATTGGAATAAAAGTGAGTTAAATTGGTGTGGTTCTCTGTCACCTAGGAACTCATCAGCTAATATGGACAATGTACAGGGAGAACTCCAAAAGATATGAACATATAACGATATGTACATAGTTAGGCATAATTGCTTTTTCAAAAATTCCTCACAACACTGAATCCCTTCACAATCTTTAGAATTCTCCCCTAAATATACACCATTTTCTGTTAATAATTGATGCCACTTATTAAGCGATTAGCCTGTGCCATGAATTGTGTGCTAACTTCTTTATACATCCTATCTAATAAAAGAGTAATATGCAAATTGACCATACCTCCAATCAAGCCATGCCCATAGCCATGCCCACTAGCCAATCAGGAGCAAATTATGCAAATAAACCCCAACCAAGAAGGCTGCCGCCACTGAGAGCAGGAGAGAGGCTTGTGTTTCCCCGGCAATGGAGGAAGCCAAGCTTTCTGCCTGCCATTGAATGCTACAAAGTTTCAATTATAGAAGATACATAATCCCAACAGAAATGGCAGCAGCCATGAAGCTGGAGAGAGAAGAGGCTAGGGTTGCCCCTGGAGATGGAGGACGCCAAACTTCTGCAGCCTTGGCCAGCCTAGGTCTCCACTCTAGGCTACAAATTTTCAAACAGAAATGGCTGTCACCACGGAGCAAGCAGAAGGCTTGGCTCTGCTCCAAGCTACAAAGTTTCAATTGTAGAACATAAATTAATCCTAGATCCCAGGGCCTCTGCTTGGATAGCTGGGGGGCGTGGCCAGCCTGCAAACCACCATAGGCCCCTTGCCCAGACCACCTCACACCCCAAGGGAACTCCCACCCTGATCCAGGACACCTTCAGGGCAAACAAGCTGCTCCCCACCCATGCACCAGGCCTTTATCTATCTAATAAAAGAGTAATACACAGCTTGACCATCACTCCAACACACAAGAGGGCTGCCCCCAAGTGGTCAAAGATCCTGCCCCCATGTGGACACAGATGGCCAGGAGGGGAGGGCAGTGGGAGGTTCCAGGCCTGCAAGGGAGGGCAGTTGTGGGCAATCAGGCCAGCAGGGGAGGGCAGTGGGAGGGACCAAGCCTGCAAGGGAGGGCAGTTGGGGACGATCAAGCCTGCAGGGGAGGGCAGTCAGGGGTCACCAGGCTGGCAGAGGAGGGAAGTTGGGGACAAACAGGCTGGCAGGGGAGTAGTTAGACATTAATTAGGCTGGCAGGGCAATGGGTTAGGGGTGATCAGGCTGGCAGGCAGAAGCGGTTAGGGGCAATCAGGGAGGCAGTCAGGTGAGCAGTTTGGAGCTAGCAGTCCTGGATTGTTAGAAAGATGTCCGACTGCCCTCAAGGGGTCCCAGACTGGAGAGGGTGCAGGCTGGGCTGAGGGACACCCCCACCCCACCCCACGCCCATGCACAAATTTCGTGCACTGGGCCTGTAGTATTACTATAATTTGAACTCCTGTATCTCCTATTAGTTACAATATAAGATAATTTATATGAGAGTTTAAATACTGTAAGCATTTAAATAAGTAACTCATTCTTTAAAAAGAGATTTTCATGATCACTCAGTATTAGTAACACTTTTGTAATAACAAAAGATCACTTTGCCACAATATGCTGTGCTAAGAGAGGGTGTAATCTCTGAGGTCGCCAGCGACAGGCAGGTTTCGACAGATGGACAAAGTGGTGCAGAGTACAAAGGATGATTGGAAAATGATCCTGACGAGACTCTTTGATGCTATAAAAATTTCATAAATCTCACAAAACAAAATTTATTCACTGGTGAGCAGAAATTATTTCAGATGTATAGGTTGGGAGAAGCCTTGAAAATGAAAGATGGCATAAGCAAGCAGAGTCCTCCCTGCCAACCCTCCTCCCTGAATTCTTCCAAAGACCTATTGTGTCTTCCTCTCCTGTGGCTGCAATAGGAGCAGCAAATCCTAATGATTAGAGAGCTTCCCAAAACTCTTCCTGCAAGTGAGAAGCAAAGTTCATGTTTTTAAAATAAATTTTGTGCTTCAACAACTACTACATGCTTTTATTTGTACCATTTTCTAGGAAATTAGTATAGTTTATAAATTCTGATTTTGCAGTAAAAATTTGGTAGGAAAAATATATATGTTTACATCATTAAATATTTAGATGTTATGTGCTATATGTTTTCTTTTAGGTAATCAAATATTTTCATTCAATGCAAAACATTTACAGATATGCAACAAATGCTTTACATGACATTTAAGTTAAAAAATATTTTATAAGACATTTATGCACTTTAAATTTACTTGTTTTCTTACTATATTTGACATCTCAGAGTATACAGCAAAGGGTGTAAAGGAGGTAGCTGATTGATGTTTCTTTCTCATCAATGTTTCTGACTCTATCCCTCTCCCTTCCTCTCTGTAAAAAACAAAACAATAAAATATATTTTTTTAAAAATAAAATCTTTGTCTCTCTGATTTCAAAGAGCAATGTGATATATTATTCAAAGAGTAACAACCAAAGGAAATGCAATATAATTGGTCTGGCATGGCCCATACAGATACAATGTACAGCAGGTCCTTGGGTTACATCGGAGAACCCACCTACACAGGCACCTCACGTCACTCACATGGAGCACATACACAGCAGTAATGAAGTGAAACAGTGGAAAAAATTAAAAGAATGATAACAATTCCTGACCTTTACTTGTGGTAAATAATAAAAAACTTAAAGCACATATGTACATAGATCAAAATGATGGAACTTTTTTTATATATAAATAAACTAGAGACCCATTGCAGGAAAATTCCTGCAAGAATAGAGCTTCCTGTGGCCTGAGAAAAGGCCTCCCTTCTCTGTTGCCTTGTACCCTTCTCCATTACCTTGCTCGCTCCTGTCTCCTCTGCTTCGGTCCCTCCCTTTGTCCCTGCCCTGCTTAATTACTTCTCCATAGCTTTACTTCCTTTTGCAATGCTTGGCCTCCTTCTACACTGTCTTCTGTGGACGAATATGTAAATTAGCTGATATCTTGGTTGGGTTAATTTGCATACTCACTCTGATTGGCTTGTGGGTGTGGCTTGATCAGAGGTACGGTCCATTTGCATATTACTCTTTATTAGATAGGATGGGAGATGGCGATGTAACCACAAAATGATGTACATTGAGTCTGACATAACCCAGGGACTGTCTGTATTACACTAGACTAAGGGCCCAATGCACAAATTTGTGCACCTTAAAAGGAACTATGGGCCACGAGGTTGTGGTAGACACAGGGGTAGAGCTAGGCCCATCCTCCATGCCCCCACTTGGCCCCTCCTGCAATGCTCCCCCATCCTCTCTCTGCCCACAGCCCCACTCCTGCCACCACTGCTCCCACGCTGATGGCACCAGCCCTGCTCACACCCACTGATGGTGTGAAGCGATTGGGGTACAGTGCTAGCAGTGGGTGCGAGCAGAGCCAGCACCTTCAGTGAGTATGAGCAGGGGGTGCTGCCCTGATTGCCCCTCAGGAGCGGGGGGGAGGAGGTGGAGACGTCCTCAGGGGCAATCAGGACCAGCAGCCACCATTCACACCCTTTGACAGTGCTGGGTGACCATTGGCAGCAGCTGCGAGTGGGGCCAGCGCTGGCAGTGGGTGTGAGCAGTGGCGCTGGCACCAGCAGCAGGTGTAAGCAGGGCTGTCACCAGCAGTGGGGGCAAGAGGCAGTTGCCAGCCCCAATCATCCCTTAGGAACAGGGGGAGGTGGAGAAGCCCTTAGCTATAAAGCACAAGGCCCAACATGGGCAAGGGAATGCTTATAATTACCAACCATAAAATTAGGCTTGGTGATGAGGCAATAGAGCATATCAAGGTGTAAGAAACAACAAATGTTGGATGGTAGGATCAAGGGAGAGGAGATATTAAACTTCATCATTTTAGTCAGAGCTACTTTTTCAACATCTCTTTCTAAATTTTAATTCTGTTATTAATTATATTACTCCTCTCTGTGTCAAATGAAAATAATGATAAATATGGCATTACGTCACTCATTTTTTCACCTATACAAAAAAATTTTACCGATGGATACTAAAGATGCCGTGGGATAAAAAAGCAAATAAGATTGGTCTCTGACCTCAAGAATTTCACAGCCTTACAAACGAAACAGACAGGTCAATAAGGAGTCATAGAGCAAGGTGTAGGGACCATGAGAAACTACCCCAGCAGTACAGAAGAGACTTCTGAGATAACTGGAGGTGACATTAGGACGGGCTTTTGAGTAGGATTTTGAAAACCAAATAGGAAATAGAAAAGAGCCTTCCATGACTTGTCCAAATTATAAATCTAGAGGTTGGCAGCATACCCCTAACGATCACCTGCTAAACTGTATCATTTCATTAAGTGTTCTGCTGAACCGGACATCCCCATTTCACCCAGTTCTGTTTTCTCCATCTTGTTCATGTGTCATCTTGAGCAGTTACTTCAAATGCCCAGAATCAAAATGCTCCATTAGGATCCTCTGATCTCCTCATGCAGGGTAACTATCTAAGGGAGAGGTTAGTTTGCATTTGTTCTTAGAAAATTCAAGCAGATGCAATGAACCTAAAGCAGTCATATTTTTGTGCAAAAATTAAAATTTAATGTTACCAAGACTGCAATATAAAATTTCCAAAAGCGTCCATTAATCAAAAAGGGGGGATAGTAAGGTAATATCATGTAAGAAAAAATATCCTGTAAGTAAATTACATCAAGAAAATTTTTACTTCAGAAAATTAATTTCCATTTGTAATGCTAACTGCAAGACACCCATGAAAAACAGTCATGATGTCAAAATAAGCCTAAGGAAAATCATTTGGGCAAAAATAAAAAGGATACCAAGTCAAATTTATAGAAAATATTCCTTTATTAACTTTTGGTCAAGAAAATGTTTGGTTATTTTCAGAAAACAACTCCAAGACCATATGGATTCCTGCAACAGAGAGGAATTGACAGGTCTACTCCAACCACAAAGACAAGAGGAGAAACAGTCCAGAGATAGAAGACACTGATGACGCCTTGCCATGCTAGCAGTCAGCAGCTGTACGTCACTACAGGTTGCCCAGGACCAAACCAGAGAGGGTGGGACCTGCATTGCCACCATTTGTCCACCATCCAGATATCATTGCTGACATGTTCACATAAGGAACTATTTGACATTGAAACTGGGACTCAGAACTGTTGGGACATTGAAATTGAGATGCAAACATTTTTTGTTCTTATATGTTTATTTCCAATATGCTGATGCAAGATTTTTTAAAGAAAAGAAAGGGGGATAAGAGATACAGATGCAAAGAAGCATTGAACAGACTGTCAAACTACGGCGGGAAGGCAGGGGAGGTTGGGGGAGGCCTTGTATGCATGCATATAAGCATAACCAATGGATACAAGACACTGGGGGGAGCAGATAAGGGCATGTGCTGGGGGGTAGGGGAGGCCTGGGGAGGTCAATGGGGGGAAAAAAGGAGACATATGTACTACTATTTGTAATACTTTAAATAACAGGAAGGAAGGAAGGAAGGAAGGAAGGAAGGAAGGAAGGAAGGAAGGAAGGAAGGAAGGAAGGGAGGGAGGGAGGGAGGGAGGGAGGGAGGGAGGGAGGGAGGGAGGGAGGGAGGGAGGGAGGGAGGGAGGGAGGGAGGACAAACATTCAAGCAGACCCTCATAATCTATCACTGACTTTTTTCCTAAATGCTAACAATCCACTTGTTAAATAGTCTGTTTAAGGTTTTACCATTAATTTACATCATACTCATCCATCAGTTACTTGTCTGTTTATAGAGGATGAAATCAGGTTGGGAATCAATACCTCCTTTGGAAAATGTTTTAAGGAGATGATAGTGTTTGAGAATCACTTTCATCTGAGGAGAGAAAGGACTGCCTACAACAAAGGTTGAAGACAGATAGGACAAGATAAATGGAAGAAAAAGACAGAACATTGGCCTGGAGAAATGGACTGTTATTTAAGAAGTTTGCATTCAATTCATGAAGGGGAGGAATCCAGGTCAGTCTGGGTAAAGTCCTTAGAAGTCAAAGATTATGTCTTGGTTCCAACATCTGGTGAAGGGCTCTTTTAGAGTTTGAGATAAAAGGCAGAGTTAACTGGAGAAAAACTTGGAAACCACTGTTAAATGAAACAAAGGAAATTATTTTCTATGACATCAGATGGACTCTGCCAAATCCCAATTTGCCAATGTTTACAATTAAGAACTTGAATACACAAAAGTCTTTGATTCCACTGCACTTCAGTAAGGCTGCCAAGAATCTGGAATAACTCCTTCAAGGAAAAGGGGAAAAAATCAAATGGATGACAGATAAAGAATCACAGCTCAACCCACATAACAGACTCTAGAGGGTTAAAGAAATTGTATCAAGTGGGTCAGCGTGGGCCTATCTGATAATCAGGCCATGAATTGCTTTTTCTTTCCTTAATTGTAAATGTTTAATCCCATGTTTTGTTTTATTTGATTGCCTTAGTGCCTACATTACTTTTTCAATCTTAAAATCAAAATACAACTTAATACTACTTTACCAAAGTTAAAAATTCTGCATGACCAAGGATGAGGGATGGCCAAGAAAGAGACTTCCTTTGATTGTTTTTGGGTTAAATATCAGTTTTGAAAAGAAGTTATATTTAAACAGAGTATCTGATTAGCAGAAAATCCAATATTTTTTGTTCACTTTTGGGGGGGGGGGGAAATAGGAAATAAAACCTAGAAATCCTGAAATTGCCCAAATTAAAACAATCTAATTAAATTTCTTCTCAACTTAACATTAGGAACAATCTATTGTTATTCCAAGACTAGCCAGCCCTGAAAAACAAATGTGTTTTCTTTAGAAAAGTCAGCTAAGGCAAGTATCACAATATGCCAATTGTTCTAGTTTAGAAATATCATTAAAATATTCTTTCCAAGAGGAGAGATCAACGAAAGGACTTGTATGCATGAATATAAGCCTAACCAATGGACATGAACACCAGGGGGGTGAGGGCATGAGTCGGGGGAGGGTTGGGGGGGCGGTTAATAGAGGGATAAGGACACATATATAATACCTTAATCAATAAAGAAATTTGGGGGGGGACTCTTTTTCAATAAAAAAAAATTTTTAACTAGTATTATTAATTTCAAAACAGCAACCAAACGATACAATTATATAGTGGATACTTCATGATGGGTATTGTCCTCTCTGTTGTTATACAGGCTCTCAACAGTCAACCATGTTACAAAAGCAAGGGATTTTGAAAACTAAGCTACATGAATAGTTTAGATTGAAATTAAATATATACAATGTTAATCTGACATATTTAATAGTGAATAATTATTATTATGCTACACGGTGATTACGTATAATTGACAATTTATCTATTTATCGAAACTAGTATTTTTAACACTTTTTTCTCTTAATTTCTCAGTGCCTGCTGTCACTGTTTCTTGCTGGTGTTCATCATTTCATGGTAGAATTTCATTCTTATCATTGTACACACACAAGTTAAAACAAAATTTTAGACTTGTCACTTCAAATTTAGGCTCAACGCCCTAAATCTGAGAAACTCTGGGCTCCCCAGTGCCTGGCCCATCCTTTGTTACCACAGGCTTTCAAATATCGGCCTACTCTTAACTCAGGACCCTAGACGTCTGACATCTGAAGAACCAAAGGAAAAAAAAATGTAGGTTACAAGTCTGTGCAATGGCAAGTGCATGCTGGGAGCAGTGCACAGTGACAGGTGGGAAAGTAGGTCAGTCCACCCCACTACATAAAAAGGGGAGAGCAAGGCTCCAGAGAGGGAGCAGATGTGGGTGTAAAGGCTGCACCCCGATACCTTCAGAGGAAACAGTGACCTGCTCCTGTTGTCATTTTGTTCTACTTTCTTCCTGACATTCAGCCTGAATATCACCAGGTGCCTTCAAAAGAAAGGATGGTTTATCTCTACATTATTTCACATTTTTTTATTATCTTGGGCACTCCTTAGCCCTGGGACTTAGCATAATATCCCATATGCTATAGGAACTCAATGAATAGTTACTGAATACAATACTTATACTCACTTGGAAAGAAACTGCTCAGCATTAGGTGTACATTGCTCACTAGAACCAGGCCACTGACTGGTTAACCAATTAGCCATAGAGAACTAAATTGTTGTTCCAGAAGCAGTTCAGACATCAAGGGCATAGCAGGAAGAACATGTGCCCAAGCCCAGTCCTGGATTGTTCATCCAGTGTTCTAGGTACAAAACAGGTAGAAATCAATTTACTGTCTAAAATCTACATTTTGTCTTAAATAATTGTGAATTTGAACCTAAGAGCAAGTGCCTGCTAGACATTAAGGCAGACAGTTACTATACTACCTTGGTTTTCTCATATTTAAGAAGAAGAGATCAACCAACGTTCTTGTATACATGCATATGGGCATAACCAATAGACACTGACAGGGGTGGGTTGGGGAGGAGGGAGGTGAGAGCATGTGCTGAGGGGGTTGGAGTGGCTGGGGAGTGGTCAATGAGGGGAAAAGGAGACTTTAAACAATAAAGAATTTAAATTAAAAAAGAAGAAGGGCCTTATTCATTTCACTAAAATTTTTAAGTTGCTCTGCCCTACAAAGAATCATGCTAGTCACGTGAATGGAGAAGAAAGATGACAGTGTTGCACCCCCTATTTGCTTCAGGAGCTGAGACAATCCTAAACAGGTAGGTGTCTTTTCTCCTCTAAACGGGCATAAGGAAGGGTATTTAGGTACATCTCTTAATAAACAATGTTAACAGCATAATTCTTCACTTCCACTCTCTTTTCTTTAAATCTCTTTTGGGTTTAGCAAGGACACCAATGAAATGCCTTACATTCCCTAGAGTTAGAAAGCCTTTTATTTCTAATCTAAATCCTGCCTGCTATAGCTTTAATCTCTTTCTTCTTATTCTATTTTTAAGGAAGACAGAGAAAAACCATTCATCTTTCTCTATATAACAGTCCTTCATGTATTAAAGATTTCAGTCTTTATTTCTCCAGGTTACATTATGCCAATTCCTTTCATTTCACTCATATATCTTATTTTCCCAAGCTTTTAAGTTAATTCCATTTTACTCCTCTTGGACTCTATGGGTAATGAAATAGTCAAGCAGCCCCTTTCAGATTCTAAGTGGGTAATAAACCTTCAGGGAGGGAAGTATTTTTAAATCTTAAATCAGAATTTCACATGATCTAGGATATAAATATGTTTGGAGAGCAGGAGGAAGTTGGAAAGCACATGTAACATTGGCACGGAAAGCATGGGAAGTAGTGGGAAAGTACCATTTGGGTGCTATTATTTTATAAAAGAAAACCAAGTCATGTGTCACAGCAAATAGGGGAAAGAAGCAAGATTAAAGTCACAATTAAAACAACCAGCTGCTGATTCCTGGTTTCCTACCAAATTGCTGTCAAGTGACAAAGATCTCTGATCATATTAATCTAGACTGAACTTTTAAAAAATCACATTATCACAGCTTAATTGAGCAGTGGGAATTCACAATATACTGTTTTCATATTAGTTTTTCTGGAAAGTCTTCTATTTTTCTCCTCTTTCCTTTCCAATTAAGTTCTGCAAAAAGAACTCCTCTTCACTGATATATTCTAGAGGAAAATATCTGAACTCATTAATTTACTAGAGCTCTTATGATATCTAAAATCAAGTAGCATGTGTATGAAATATTAATTGCCTAAATTCCGTATCTGATGAATACATAAATGAAGTGTGGTATAATCATCCAATGGAATATTATTCAGCTACATAAAGGAGTGAAATACTGATACATCCTACATACCACAGATGAACTTTGAAAACATTAACTGAAAGAAGATAGACACCGAAATCCATATATTATATTATTTCATTTATATGAAATGTCCATAGGCATTTCCATAGAGAGAGAAGACAGACTGGTGGTTGCCAGGGGCTTTGGTGAACAGGGGTAAGGAGTAACTGCTTGTTGGGGACAGCATCTCATTTGAATGACAAAACAGTATTGGAACTAGAGATCAGTGATAGCTGCAAAATACTATGAATGTACTTAATGCCACCAAATTATGTACTTCAAAATGGTTAATAAGGTAAATTTTATGTTATGTGTATTTTACTACAATAAAGAAAATATTATTGTATTCTCGGGGACTGTACGTATTAACACAAAACAAGGCAGAGATAGAGGTAGGATACAAGAGGCCACTCCAGCAAGCTGGTAACCAGCCACTAGAATATTTATTGAGAGCCTGGTGAGAGCAGAATACGGGGCTGGGTGCTGAGACACAGCAGCTCAGAGAGGCAGATGTGGCCTCTGCCCTGGTACAGCAATTGCATGCAGCATCCATTCTTCCATTTCTTCTCTTCTACCAGAGATACACTTATTTTTAGAGGTAAAATATGAGAAAAAAAATAATGATTGGACTTTATTGATCCACCAAATATACATATATATTTTAAAATAAACAACTAAAAATGAAGCAAACAGCTGCTTAAACACATTAAAGTTCATCTTAGGTCATAAATAAAGTTCACCTCAGGTTCTAAATAATAACCTTATAGGATGCCATGAAAACAAGAAGGAATATTTCATAATATATCTGTTTATAATATCACAGATAGGGATCCTCTCAATCTTATATACCATTTATCATAAAGACTAAAACACACAAGATAGTTTGGATTACTGTTCAATAATCACTCTCTCTTACCCTTCCTCACCCCTTCCTGAGTAAGGTGTATTCCTCTGCCATATGGATTTAGGGCTTGGCCACTGGAACCTTGGAGGATGATAGAGATGGAGGTCTTAAATGAGTTTGCCCAGCACATGTGTTTCTGCTCTCTGCCATAAGAATGTGCTCTAAGCAGCACTGGTCTGAGAACAGTGAAAAGTACATAAAGCAGTTATAACCTCAACCAGCAACCTGAAGAAGAGATTCCCAAATGTTCTAGACTGGATGCAACTGTCAAATATAGAACATGGGGCATAAGAAAAATTTCATGCTGTAATTCAGTAAGTTTTTTAGAGTATTTTAGTATAACAGTATTATGGTAATGCTGATTAATACAACACATATATTGAAATAAACTCACTCAGAATTGTCCCACAATGTGACAACACTTAAACAGCTAATCTATCGATAATAAAT
Organism: Antrozous pallidus; assembly: GCA_027563665.1. Taxonomy (NCBI): domain Eukaryota; kingdom Metazoa; phylum Chordata; class Mammalia; order Chiroptera; family Vespertilionidae; genus Antrozous; species Antrozous pallidus. The sequence goes on from CM050512.1 coordinate 69,372,149, forward strand.
TAGCTTTTTCTCTCCATATTTCCTTATTCAATTACACATTTAGTATTAAAAATTGTCAACTGTGTAAAGTGAAAATTTAAAGTTTGTAATCTAACTTTTATCTATTAGTATAACTGATAACATTTGCAAGGATGTTAAGATTTCTTAACGGGGATATTTTTTAGGAATATAGAAACTATAATATTTGCTGCATATATGCTGATATAATGGGTTCCAATAAACATCTTGTTGAAAGCAAATTAATCACTAATTTACACTTTCTTTTTGCAAATTAACAAGATTGGGTTTAAATGAAATGAAAAATGTACTTAAGTATGCCATCAAAGCAGGATCTCTGGTGGCATGGTTTCAGACATTTCTTTTTCTAATTTCCATGTGCTCAGGCCCAGGAAGGGCTCATAGAACAATGTCACCTTTTTCATTGTTGTTGTTGTTACTCCTCATCTGAGGATATTTTTTCCATTTATTTTTAGAGAGAGTGGAAGGAACGGGGAGAGACAAAGAGAAATATCAATGTGAGATGCATCAATTGGTTGCCTCCTGCATGTGCCCCAACTGGGGCAGGGGATTGAGCCTGCAACTAGGGTACAAGCCCTTGACTAGAATTGAATCCTGGACCGTTCAGTCCATGGGCCGATGCGCTAACCGGTGAACCAATCTAGTTAGGGCCAATGTCACCTTTTTTTGTGAAATTTTCCTATGAAATATTCAAGTTTATAGGCATTTGGCACATTTGGAAAACATTATGTTATTCTAGAAGTAAAAATGAAAATTGGTCTAGAAGGAAAAATGAAAAAATTGAAAACAATGCATACATACAGTAACTATTAAGATGTTTATGAAAACATTGAGTTTCTTAAAGAAATGTCATTCAGTTTTAAGTTTACATAGGGCACAAGGTTTCTTTTTCTTAATAAAATGCTAGCTTATCAGGTAAACATTACTTATAAACTATGATTAAACACCTAATAAAGTTGATTTTCCTTTCATTGGACACTTTCTGCCAGTCACAAAAGTTCATTTGAATAGAAAACAAAACAAAATAACACACATTCATAAAGAAACACAAACATAAAAGGAATTTAATATTTATGATAATTAGAAAAATATCTGAGGTTAGATAAATAATAGAGATAGGCAAAGAGAAATAGTATTCTACTTGCTTGAGAGAGCTAAGAGTTAAAAATGACCATGAATAAATAGACCAAAACACACCCACCACTCAATAGCCACAGAAGAAATAGCCAGAAACTATTTATTCATTCAATAAACATCAACTATACAATATGTACTTGACTAGAAAGTTAACAAAACAAGGAAGTGGAGATTACAGGTTGTAGAAACTCTGAGAACCTTGTGTACTAACTAAAGTAGAAAAACATTAAGGAATTACAATTTCTGCCCTGGGCCAAAGTATGCTCAGGAAAACTCCAGGGGCAGGTCTCCAAAGTATATTCATTGTGTGTGTCCTTAGGCTAAATTAAAGGGGAGCCATGGAAACCTTTCTTTGTATACGCATGTGGCATTGTGGGCATTGTGACCAAGTAGAAAACTTCAAGAAAGCAAGAAAATAAAGTATGGGGCAAGGGGGGCAATATTATGAATTTTACTGCTATATAAATTGATAAAATATTTTGCTATGTAAATTCAGAAATCCAGTGAACTCCTAAGTACATCCAAAAAACCAAAATATAGATTTTTTAATATCTGTAAGACTAAGTAAATTTCAAGTCTGAATTAGTTTAAATGTTTAAATGACTTCCAAAACATTTTTAATAAATCTTTATTGTACAAATTATAGTTGTTCCTCTTTTTTCCCCCATAGCTCCCCTCCACCTGATTCCCACCCCACCCCATGCCCTTACCACCCCCTCACTGTCCTCATCCATAGGTTTACGATTCTTGTCCAGTCTCTTCCCGCACCCCTGACACCCCCTTCTCCCTGAGAATTGTCAGTCCACTCTCTTTCTATGCCCCTGATTCTATTATATTCACTAGTTTATTCTGTTCATCAGATTTTTTATTAACTTGATTTTTAGATTCACTTGTTGATAGATATGTATTTGTTGTCACTTTGTTGATCATAATTTTTATCTTTACCTTTTTCTTCTTCTTCCTCTTCTTAAAGAATACCCTTCAGCATTTCATATAATACTGGTTTGGTGGTGATGACATCTATGGGGGTGTGCAGGGGAAAGCATTATTCAACCTACCACTGGCTTTGAAGACGAAAGGATTTACACGGTAAGGAATGTGGGTAGTCTGTAGTGGCTAAGAGCAGTCCCCAGCTGACAGTCGGTAAGGCAATGGTGACCTCAGTCCTACAACTGCAAGGATCTGAATTTTTCTAACAAGAGTGAGGTTAGAAACAGCTTTTTCCAGAGTCTCCAGTTAACAAAGAACTCATTTAAACCAAAACTTTGACTTCAGCCTTTTAAGCAGAGAACCCAGTCATGCCATGCCAATTTTCTAACCTGCAGAAAGGCAAAGCCATTGTTAATGGTAGGGTGTCCTCTGCATCCCCATTTGTTACTGGTGGAATCCTTGGGATGATACAGGGAAAAGAACTTCCTAAGGCCCCCATGAAAGGATAAGGTATCGTGGAAAGCTTAATTGATTATGTAAAATTAAGATAATTCCCTTCCAAGGTCCCATCTCCCTCTTCCTGCCATGGAAAAAGTCTAATCTTGTCTTCAGCAGGCCTAAGATGAAGGCCATTGCCCAGTCTCCACTCAATTTTAAAGCACAGTCAGTCCATCAATCTGGCTAGTTTACCTTGTGTTCCCAGTTGCAGTCCATTGAGTGTGTGTCCATGATTTGCTAACTTTATAAATAATCAAAGAAGCATTTCTCTTTCTTATCATGTGTTCCAGAATAGTTGCAATAACATGGGAACTTTATTCCTTGGAGATTTGAAAAAATTTAATGAAATGCATGCAGTAATATAGTTGACAGTATTTAAAAAAGGAATAGAAATATACCCAATAAATGACAAAATAAAATAAATAAGATTCACTCTAGGAAGTAGAAGAAAATTTTAGATAAAATATCTTAAATAGAGAATTAGATGTAAGAGAATAAATTCAAGAAAACAAAGCTGAGGTGTTATTTCAATTGAGAAAGATTTAAGGAAGTGAGCAAAGTTAAGGGGAAAACACTATTATAGAAATAAAAACCAAATTGGAAGCAGTAATATAATGAGCCAACACTGGTGAAAACATAGTTGTAAAATGCAGGGAAAACTCAAGAAAATAACAAAGAAGTGAAGGTAATATACTTAAGAGGCAGTCAAAACATAAAAAAGAGAACAGAATGTAAAAATTATTCATCAACAAAAATATTCCATTTTTAAAAGAACAGCCATATGCTCACGTGAAAAGGGCTCAGTGTGCTTCATGAGAAAACAATTAAAAAAGAATATTTCCTAATTACATTATCAACTTTCAAAAACTAAGAGACTCTTTTGAGTATTTTAGGAGATAAATCAGACCTCTTAAAAGTATTTTTTAAGGACAGTTGTATGGGTGCTCCCTTGTAGATAACCAACTGTTTTTCTCTTGCTGCTTTCAAGATACTCTGTCATTTGCCCTTGGCATTTTAATTATGATGTGTGTTGGGGTGGTCCTCTTTGGATTCCTTTTGGTTCTCTGCATTTCCTGGACTTGTAAGTCCATTTCTTTTACCAGGTAGGGAAAATTTTCTGTCATTATTTCTTCTAATAGGTTTTCAATATTTTGCTTTCTCTCTTCTTCTGACACCCCAATAATTCAGATGTTGGTATGCTTAAAGTTGTCCCAGAGGCTCCTTACACTATCTTCATATTTTTGGAGTCTTTTTTCTTTTTGTTTTTCTGGTTGGGTGTTGATGTTTTTTTTTCCTCTTATTTCAGATCTTTGGAATCCTTTTCACGTCCTGCGTGTTCAGGGTTCCAGTTCAGGGTTCGGGTTCTGGAGAAGGCCGCACGCAAAAAATAAAGAGACTCAGAAAAATATGGGGAAAAAAAAGTATTTTTTAAAAATGATCAAGGGAGAGGAACCAAGATGGCGGCATAGGTAAACACCTATCTTGCTGCCCCACACAACAATTTCAAAACTCCAACTTAACGACAGAACAAACACCATCCAGAATCACTGGAAAGCTGGCTGAGTGAAAATTCCACAAATAAAAGTAAATATAGGATACTGTGACTCTGAGGAGTGGTGGAGGGTAGCATTGAAGATGCGCAGAGTCAGAGGTTTGGAGCTGTGCATGCAAGTGGAAAAGGCTGGCAGCTGCAAACCCGGCTGGCTTTCTCGAACAGGGAGGGAGGCAAAGGCGTCCCACTGCACTGATTCCCCAGTTCCGGGCAAAGTCAGGGGAACCCACACTCATACGGGGTGAAACTGGACAGTAGGGAAGCACGCTGAAACTCAGGCGCTGCAGAGGTCTGCAAGCTTGGGGAGAGGGCCCTAAACGGGAACAGCAGAAGCACGTGATTGTGCAGACAGAATTCGTGACTTGCTCGCTCGTTTGGGAAACCACCGGACTGCATTGTTTTACAACCCTGGGTGAGACTTTGGGTGTGCAGACTCATTTGGGGAGAGGCTGAATTGTCCGGCAGCGGATAGAGCTCGGTGGCAGCTTTCTTGCAGAGGTGCATGCAGCCATTACCACCAGGCACAAAGACCCAGATGCCGCATAGGGCGGAGCTGATGGAAATAAAGGCTGCCTGCTCAGCCCAGAGACCCCGCCCATCCAACCTGAGCACAGCTGTCCCACACAGCCAATTGGCCTGGAGGTCAAACCCTCCTAGTGCTAACAACAATAATCTAGGCTTAACTTCAACAAGACTGTGCAACCCATAAAGGGCTGCAGCAAGAGTATCCACTTCAGGTAACTGGGGAGGCTAAGCCACTGTCCCTTAGAGGACATCTACCACACAAAGCTAATCGACCAACTCAGGAAAGCAGCCACCATGCAGAGACATGGAAAGAAATCAGATGTGAAAGAAATGGAGGGAAAAAAACGACTGGACATAGAGATCAAAACCATGGTTATAAGGTTTTTCAAGAGGCTCCTAGAAAAGGCTGATGAACTTAATGAGACCTTCAAGGAAATGAACAAGACCTACAAGGATATGAAAAAGGACCAACTAGAAATTAAGCATACACTGACTGAAATAGAAAATATTATACAAAGACCTAAAAGCAGTCTAGAGGACCGCAAGAACCAAGCCAAAGATTTGAAATACAAAGAGCCAAAATTCACTTAGCCAGAAAAGCAAGAAGCCAAAAGAATCCAAAAAATTGAAGATAGTGTAAGGGGCCTCTGGGACAACCTCAAGCATACCAACATCCGAATTACAGGGGTGCCAGAAAAAGAGAGAGAGCAAGATAATGAAAATCTATTTGAAGAAATAGTGACCGAAATCTTCCCCCACCTGGTGAAAGAAATTGACTTAAAAGTCCAAGAAGCGCACCAAACCCCAAACTATAGGAATCCAAAGAGGACCACACCAAGACACATCATAATTAAAATGCCAAGAGCAAAAGACAAAGAGAGAATATTAAAAGCAGCAAGAGAAAAACAGTTAGTTACCTATAAGGGAGCACCCATACGATTGTCAGCGGATTTCCCAACAGAAACAACGCAGGCCAGATGGGAGTGGCAAGAAATATTCAAAGTGAATGAATAGCAAGAATCTACAACCAAGATTACTCTGCCCAGCAAAGCTATCATTCAGAATTGAAGGTCAGATAAAGTGCTTTGCAGATAAGAAAAAGCTAAAGGAGTTCATCACCACCAAACCAATATTATATGAAATGCTGAAATATATTAAGAAGAGGAAGAAGAAAAAGGTAAAAATAAAAATTATGAACAACAAATACACATCTATCAACAAATGAATATAAAAATCATGTGAATTAAAAATCTGATGAACAAAATAAACTGGTGAATATATCAGAATCATGGGCATAGAGAGGGAATGAACTGACAATTCTTGGGGAGAAAAGGGGTGTGGGAGGTGCAGCAAGAGACTGGACAAAAATCATACACCTATGGGAGAGGACAGTGGGGAGGAAGTAAGAGTAGAGAGTGGGATGGGTACCAGGTGGAGGGAAGTTAGAGAGAGGAAAAAGGGGAGCAATGTAATTAATAAACTAAACAATAAATATTAAAATTTTTTTAAATGATCAAAATAATCTCAGACTTCATCTCAGCAATGCTGAAACCCAAAAAAGACAAAGGAACTCCATCTTCAGAGCTGAGGGGAAAGAGATGAGATCCAGCCAGGCTGCCCTTCATAGAGCAGGAGGAAATGTCTGATTTTGCAATACTTCAGGGATAAATATACTAAAAGCTCTTCTTAAAAAATAAATATAAATGAATTTTAATAGACTCAATTGAAAGATGAATCAAAACAAAGAACTCACCAGAGAAAAAGATCCACTATGAAAGAATTGGTGGTACATACTGATCCGAAATAATATAATACAAGAGTTATGATAGTATAATTCCTGAAAGAAAAGCTATACAGGTATCTATATATATAAAAGGCTAACATGCAAAGTTCAGCTGGGAGACTGGGAGTTTGATTGCTCACTATGATGTGTGCTGACCACCACGGGGTGGTGCAGAACATGGCAGGTGACCAGCGGTGGCAGTGGGGTACTGAGGGAGTGAAAGGAGGAGGAGGCGGGGAGCCTGATCAGTCCTGATTTCAGGCCAGGCCTAGGGTCCCCCTACCTGTGCACGAATTTCATGCACCAAGCCTCTAGTTAATTACAATACAATAAGTGATTAATGTAAAAATTCCAAAATGTCCCAACAAAAACAGAAAAAGAAATTGAGGAATATTTACAATCTAAAACCTCAATGTTATTAAATATGAAATATTAAAAAAACTAATTAGCCAAATGAAATTAAACTAAAAATAAATCTAAAGAAGGTACAATCCTATCTAATAAAAGAGTAATATGTTAAGTTGACCGTACTTTTGCTACGTTACCAGCCATCAGAAGCTAGGGGCAGGGCTGAGGCTACACAGGGCCTGCAGAGGAATGGGGATGCAAGGGGCATGAGGGGCATGCCCGTTCCACTGCTCTGCGGAGCCCGCGGAGGGACCGGGATGTATCCCAGACAGCCCTGCCCCTCTCGCCCATTCCGCTGCTCTGTGGGGCCCGTGGAGAAACTGGATGCAAGTGGCATGCCCGTTCCACCACTCTGCGGGGCCCAAGAAGCTGAGGAGAAGGTGAAAGAGAAGCTTCCCCAGAAGCTGCCCAAAGAGATGAAGGTGCTGGGTTGGAGCAAGCAACCAAAAAGAAAGGTTGAGCCCCCCTTTCCTTAATTATTTCAGGAATAATCCTCCCAATAATCAACCCTATCACCAACCAAGCAGTTGAGTCCCCAATATTATATGAATTAAAGTCGGACATTAAATGTTATGCTATGGCTTTTCTCCTCATACAGTATCAGTTTGCTTGCAGAGTGGCTTCCTGGCTTGCTGCCAGCCTGTGCATGGTTCACGCTTATGATTTCAGGATCTATGACAATGTGAATAATTCAGATGTTTACAATAAAAACACATGAATACACGAATTCACTAATATTAATGTTAAAATTCATGAAAAAATAGTCCTTTGAATCTTTGGTGGTTAGAAATTAAAGACCTCAAATTATGTGTAATAAACAGTAAATAAAGTTATACTGAATGGCAAAAAAAAAAAAATACATTAGAGGCCAGGAAATGTTCAAAGACCTGGGAACCCTTCCCAGATCAGAAAGGGAAGTCACAGCATGTATATACAAATACCGTATTTCCTACTACTTACAACATATACAATATAATGTATTAGATGCCTTCCTATCTCATGAAGTACGTATTCTCATAGGTAATATTGGTAGATATGTTATAGTTATGGCAGTATGTCATATCCTATCTATATTAATAAAAGGGTAATATGCTAATTAGACCATGAGACATTCCAGATGTCCTTCTGGACAAAGCCATGGTGGTGGGACTGAGGCAGAGGTGGTTATGGGTGATCAGGCCAGGAGGGGAAGGCAGTTGGGGGTGATCAGGTTGGCAGGGGGGTGCAGTTGGGGGCAAGCAGGCCAGCAGGCAGAGTGGTTAGAGGAGATCAAGCAAGCAGGCAGGTGAGCAGTTAGGAGCCAGTAGTCCTGGATTGTGAGGGGGTTTTCCGACTGCCAGTTTAGACCCGATCCCACAGGGGTCCCAGATTATAGAAGATGCAGGCCAGGCTAAGGGACACACACCCCTCCGCCCCCTCCCCAGTGCACGAATTTTGTGCACCGGGCCACTAGTGAAATAATAATAATAATAATAATAATAATAATAATAGTCAGAATTAATGAATAAGAAAACAAAATGTAATAGAATCAATAATCCCACACATAATTTCTAAATAATAAAATATGTAATTTCATACTTAGGTATTTTAAAATAAAATAATTCAATATACATCAAATTAAGAATGAAAATGAGTCCTAACCAGTTTGGCTCAGTAGATAGAGCATTGGCCTTGAACTGAAAGGTCCCAGGTTTGATTCTGATCAAGGGCATGTACCTTGGTTATGGGTTCGATCCCCAGTAGGGGGCGTGCAGGAGGCAGCTGATAGATATTTCTCTATGATCATTGTTTCTAACTCTCTATCCCTCTCCCTTTCTCTCTGTAAAAATCAATAAAATATATTTTTAAAAACAGTGAGAATGAGGGAAAATACAAATATGGCATAAATTAAGGAAATTATAAGGAAAGATTTGTACAATGTTAGCTAATAAATCTTTAAACCAGAATAAAAAAAGAATTCTATTAATAACATTCACCATATAGTCCTCTAAATAGATAGCAAAAATGCATTTGCTAAAATTTAATTTTTTATGAATTCTGGTTTTAAAATATTTGATTCTTAATTTTTTTAAAGTTCAATAAAGTAAAATTTATAGTTATTTCATTAACACAATAGCACACATAATGGCTAGCAAATGTTGAAACACTGGAAGCATAAGTATCAAAGTAAGAAGCAGTATGAGAAGATGCCTAGTAGTACCAGTGTAGCTTACTTTGCTCTGGAAGGATAAAAACAGAGCATCTCATAATTTTAGAAGTATCAAAAAAAAAAAAGGCAATGTTATTCCTGTTTATAGACATACAACTATCTCTATTGAAAACCAAAGGTAAACAAGTGAAAAAGTACTAGAAGAAAAAGTGTTCAGCTGGATGCAAAATTAATATACAAAAATCAATATCTTTCTATGTTATTATAAAAGTAGAAAAATATATCGATAATTGGAACAAAAAGTTCAAAACACTCTGGGGAAACCTTAACCAGAAGTATGTAGTTGCTGTAAGAAAGAATATAAAACTTTACTGAAGGACATAAAAGAAGACTTGAAAAACTAGTTTCATTTCATTTTTGGATGGAAGACTTGATAGCATAAAAGTATGTTTTCATTAAATTAATCTATAAATTCAATGTCATAAAAATCAATATCCCTACTGTACTTTGAAAGTTGGGTCCTTAATTAGAGCAAGGGAAAGTGAAAGGCCTCTTAAATATTCAAATATATTAAGGCTACAATAATGAAATATCTCAGGATCAGCACAGAAATAGACAGTCAGAATTAATGCAACAAAATTGGCCCAATGTATACAAATGTGCCATTTGATAGATGGTATTCCAAACCAGTGGAGGGAAAAGTGAACTATTAAAAGAAGTAGGTTGTAAAATGAACCAGCCTTTTTGGAAAAAGAGAGATATTTGGAAAAATAATTAAACTAAATCCATGCTTTATATCTTATCACAAAATAAATTCCATTAAGAATTAAAAAGTCATATACAAAGGCAAAAAATAAGTTTATAAAGAAATTAAAGAAACAATGGTAAATATTGTTATAAACTTAAAATGCAGGAGACATTTCTAACTAAGCATGATATGAAACCTAGAAGCAATAAAATAAATTATGGATAGATAAGTTCCCATAAAAATTTGAAAGTTCTGCAAGGCAAAAGATAGCATAAAGAAAACTAGAAAACAAAATCAATCAGGGACAAGTATAGACAATACACAGAAAAGACAAAACTCTAATATGTCTAATGCATATTAACATATATATTAAAATCAGTATTTTAAAAATCAAATAACCCAATGGGGGGGGGGGCAGGGAATATGCATATACAGGCAACCCACAGAAGAAATACTATGGGGCAATAAATTTATGAAAAGAAGCTAAGCCGAACAACTATAAATTTAAATTAAAACAAGATTACTAAAGATTAATGATGGATGCTAGCCTCTGGAGAGGTATAGCTTAATAAAAACTTTATTTGGCAAAGCAACAAATAACATATTGATTGACAAAATATTTACTGGAAATCCACTAAAAATTTAAAAGGTCGGAACCTTTGACCCAGCAATATCACATGTACTAATTTAGAGAACAGAATCAGAAGAGGTGTAGGGGGATGAGAATGAGGGAGACAGGGAAGAGGAATAAGAAGAGGAGAAGGAAGGGGAGGAAAAAGATAAAGAGGGGGAGGAGGAAGAAGGGAAGGAAAATAAATTTGAAAAACACACACAAACTGTTAGTTATTTCTGGAGGGTGGTGAGATAATAGGGGAGTGTCGCCTTAGTGTAAATATTTGTGCAGCATTTAATTCTTAATAACAAGAATATGTTACTTTTGACATAATCAAATATTTCAAAGTAAAATGAAAATGCAAGCAAGCTTAGAAAGAGAGCATTTCTTCTTAGTTGATTTCTTTGCCACCTTTTCTCTGCTGAGTGACTATCTAGAGGCCTCACAGGTAAAATTTTTCTTTTTTTAATTTTATTTTATTGTTTAAAGTATTACATATAGTAGTACATATATCTCCTTTTTTTCTCCATTCTACTTGTGACCATTTCACCCCTCTGTTTCTGCACAGAGGAGTACAAAATGGTCTCCACCAAAGCTTCACCCCTTAACACCTAACACTGACACTATCTCCCCAAAGGGCTCTGACAGTGGATTTTAAGAGCCATTAGGCAAGAAATGTTGGAAAGCTAGCACTGAGTTATATAAATAATGATCAGAAAGGAATGCAAATGACTGTGTTTTGCCAAGTCAGCAATCTAAGAATCCTGTTGGGGAAGGAACAGAAAGTTGTTTGTATCAAGATTGTTTGTGATGTTTCCAATAAATCTGAAAATCAAAGAACTTACTTGGACAGGCCTGCTCCTTATTAATACTTTGGAAACATCTTATCAGCAAAAGGCCTCCTAGGGATTGTTATCCTTGCTCTGCAGAGTGAAGAGGAGGGTTTTCACTTTTGAATTAAAATTTTTGACTCTTTCCTAGCATTGGTTCAGTAGCATAAAACTTCAGTTTAGTGTTGACTTCTATATAATAAAGAATGTATACCTGTTCATTGTATGCCTCTACATATTTATATATTCACAGATAACAATGGTGAAAGGAACTTGGAAAATATATGTTAGTAATTCTCCCAATCAATATATAAATTATTGAAAGACAATTATCTCAAAGATCCCTGCAGAATTATTTTCTTCCCACTGATAAGCATAGAAACGACTCACAGAAACTGAAATCCACACCAAACTAGCTTCAGTAACTTGGAAGTAGTTTAGGAATGTGTGTGTGGGATGGACATGTGCATACCTTGGGTGTCCTGAGTGTCCGCCAAGAAGAAAGGCAACAGTTTGCTTCTTGACTCCCTTTTCATCTTCTGGATGACATCTCTCAGAGTTGCTAGACAACTGTAATTCACAGTCACTTCCAAGTCAAACCTCATTCATGCATTTAGAAGAAAGCAGACTTTGTCTTTTGTAGTCTGCTTCATTGTGAAGTATGGGATCATCTTAGACATGTCCAAAATGCAAAATGAGGGGTCGTCTATGAGTAAAACTCTACCACAGCTGATCTGGGAAAGAAAGAAATACTGGTACCAGGTGTTCAAGGGTTAACATTAGAGGCAGATCATGGCTAAGTTTCATCAGAGAATGTACAAATGAGAGAGGATGTTAATTCAAAAGATGTCTTGAATTCATTCAATTTAGGACAAAAACATACCGTGGTGAACATGAGTAGTGCTTATTCAGGTCTCCCTCGTGCACACAGAAGACTGTGCCTCCAGGCACACTGTGATTGGGCAGGGCCTAATGCTAATTCCAGTCATTTTTATGAGTGGAAGTGCTGGATGCCTGTTCCTGGCAAAAATATTTAATTGCTGGCATGAGACCCTACAGAACTCTCCACTTGCTGTTTTTATCATAAAACACATTATAAAATGGCAGTGTCATGAGATGGTGGTGTTGTTTTTTATTTGTTTTGATTAAACCTCACCCAAGGATATATTTTTCCATTATTTTTTTTAGAGAGTGAAAGTAAAGGAGAGAGAGGAATGGGGAGGGAGGGAAAGAGAGAGAAAGAGAAATAACGGTATGAGAGAGACACATTGATTGGTTACCTCCTACATGTTCCCCGACTGGGACGGGGAACTTGCAACCCAAGTACATGCCCTTGACTAGGAAAGGAACAGTCAATCCTTCCGTGCATGGCCCAACACTCTAACCACTGAACATACCAGCCAGAGCTGGTGGTTCATCATTCACCCTAGGTCTCTGAATGACTGTGAAGGACAGAGATCTGCTACTGGACCTCATTGGTGTAGTCTTGTTTTAAGCCACTGAGATTTGAGTGATCTGTTACAACTAGATAACCCAACCTGTTCCTCACTAACACATATGCTTGATCATGGTATAGATGAAAAATGTTTTTGGTGCCACCATTATAGACAGCAAAGATGAGTTGGGGCTTAGTATTATAATTTCAAATATAGAATAAAGTTTATGACATAGTTAGCTACGAACATAAATAAGCATAGAAATAAATAGGTGGATGAAAACAACTTTGTAGGTAATTTACACAAACTAATAACTAGGGTTTTTCAATTTGCCTTTCATTTTCAAATACCTGTAACTTTATTTATTTCTCTAGCCTTGTGATCAAATAATTAGCTATATTTAAATGAACTCTGATTAAAAATTAGAATGTATAGTTTTAAAAGATTTATGATACATATGTATACTATTGTGACTGAATAATCACCTTTTTACTTATATGACTTAGAAATTTGGAGTTAATGTGTAGGTGGAACTTTTAACCCCCTCTGATAAAAATAGAATAAAACTGAGTTTGTTCTATATTAAGCATGTCAAACCCAAAGGCTAGCACAGGCCAGACAAACAAGGTTTAAGTTTATGTGGGCCACAAAAAAACAAAAGCTTCAATTTTCATAGAAACGTAGGTTTATTTCAGTGGAGACATGCTGAATACAGAGGGCTGAAATAAATGTGTAATCGTTAACATAAAATATTAAAACATTTTAATAAAAATTAATATTTTTCCTGAACATTAACTTACCAGACACTGAATAACTGCACAAATTAATACGCATAATGCAAATAAACCTATTTTTCTTGTTCTCTAAAAGCAAAATATTTCCTGTTGTGCACACCAAACAAGTCAGTCCAAAACTAATGACATGGCAATTGACTGCTAAAATATTTGCTGCTAGCATTAGTGGAGAAAAATGGTGCGCCTGTGCATAAGGCGCATAAGGGAAATGAAGGCAAACATGATTATAGTAACCAGTCATTAACGAACATTATAGCTCATTATTAATAATTATGTATATCAGGATATTGTAAAATTTAAGTTACAAAATTTTTGTTAAAACGTTTCTTACATACCATTATATTGGCTGGGTCACAAAAATATTTGTTGTGGGCCACGAGTTTGACATGCTTGTTCTAAATGAAACAAGATTTTAAGTGCATCTTTCCTGTTGCCCAGAAGTCTCAGCTTAGATCTCAAAGCTAAAGACACTGGGTGCTAAGACAACAACTATCTAGCCCAGCCATTGTGGCTCAGTGGTTGAGTGTCAACCCAATAACCAGGAGGTCACTGTTTGATTCCGGTCAGGGCACATGTCTGGATTATGGGCTCGATCCCCAGTGTGGGGCATGAAGAAGGCAGCTAATCAATGATTCTCTCATCACTGAGTTTCTATCTCTCTCCCCCTTCCTTCCTTAAATTAATTTTTAAAAAGAGAGCAAGAACTATCTAAACTGACACACCACTTACACTGAACTCACCATCACACTGGCTCTATCTCCACCTATTGCCCACTGATGTATCACCTTCCTTCCACTGACAATGAAAGAGGGTGAGAACAATGGGAGAGGGCATTAGCCAGATCAAGAGGCTCCAATGGCTCCACACAGGCCTGCAGCAGATAATGGGGGAAAGAAATCTTAGGAAAACCTGATTATTTTCCCTGGAACTAGGGCTCCCAGAGCTTGGTTTACAACTCTCTCCTGTTATCAGTTGGCCCTGACTAAGGGTGAGAGAGCCCCTTGTGAGAGCTGGCTCATATCAACCAATGGCAGGCAAAGAGCCCTGCCTGCAGGGAGCCAGCTCCAACAGGGCCTGGACCTGAGGGGAAGTCTGAAAGCATCAGCAGGGAAAACTACCTGCATCAAAGAGCTGCAGGTGGAAAGTTCCCTTCGGTGAAGCTTCCTCTCACCAGAGTGGCCTGTGAGAGGAAGAACATTTGGGTAGCTGCCATGTAGGAACAGCAACACCGACTTGGTCGGATTGGACTCGCATGTCCCATTTCTTCTCCGCCCTCCTCGCCATGCTCTCCAGGGAAGAATCAGAAACAGCCTGAGGATAGGGGTGAAAAGATAGGAACCCAGTAGGTATAATCAATGGGCAAATTGTACTCCTTTGACCTACTTTTTGTTTCCAAGCCTCAGTGGGGAGCAAGCTGTAAAGGAGGAAAGTTTTTGACTGGGTAAGAAATAAACAATTAGATTTAGATGAGATTGAACTTTGTAATGTCTGAAAATGAGACTCTCTAATTCCTGAATGTGACTAGAAAACTGAGATCTTCCCAAGGTAGTTTCCTGGGGTGGATAAGGAAGATCCAACAGAAAGGGCTCAAGGACAATGTGAAAATAAGTAATGCAATAAAGTTGCTTCCTGCTGGATCCTACCAATGAATTGAATACCTGGTAACATTTTTGGATCCAGCATAGAAGAGCTACAGTCTTTGGAACTCTTGGGGAGAGAAAATGGACCGATAGTGAGGGCTGGCTCTGTACCACACTCAGTGTATGCACTTTGTACTTACCACCTAATGATGATAAAATAAGAATTCATATGCTCTAAATCTTACAGGTGAAGACACTGAGACTCAGTCAATTGCCCAAGGACACAGATGATGACGACAATGGCTATAAATAACATGTATTGAGTGGTCTCCATCAGCTCTGTACTGAGAATTCATAGGCATTTCTCACTCAGTCCCAACAATACCCTATGAGATAGGTTCTATTATTATGCCCTAGAGAAGAAGTCAAACTCAGGTCTTTTTTTTTTTTTTTTTTTTTTTTTTTTTTTTTTTTTTGCCTCCTCCTGCTTTGCCATCCTGGGCTACCTGGCACTTTAGGAAGACAAAGAGAAGCTTAGTGCAAGAACTTCCCCCTGCTTCAGTGTATCCTCTAGTGAGGAATAGTTTGCATAGGCAGCCTCGGAGCTAAAGAAAATGTGGTCTTGATTTAATATCCACTCTTCTTTCCATGGCAGGAGCAGATAGTTGCAACAGAATTACAGAACAGAGTAGATTTTACTCACTATCTACTGGCAGTCCCCAATTATGTGATTCATAGCAATAGTTGCCGGGCTGTTTCAAAAATACTCATTTTCTCTGTTTAAAGCTGTCAGATACAAACTGTTGGGTTGCAGCCTGATATAAAATTAACTACCAAGCCTACCTCTACTGCCAAGAGTAAAAACTCAGAGCCATAAAATTGGATGGTTTACTATGCTGTAGTTAATTTTACAGTTAGCATTATTAGTTTTCTTCTAAGGAAGAGTACAATATTAGATGTGGGACATATTTCTCAGTGCCATGCAGTCACAGAGAAACCTATTTGCAGACGTTACTGAAATTGTACCAGCTGCAGGGGCAGATAACTATATACACAGGTACACAGATTACACAAGTCAAAAAAATGGAGCAGACAGAACGATGTCCATCTGGGTTTTCTTAGGCAACACAGAAAGTGGTACTTGTACATCTTAGTTATGAGATATTGAAATCTACAAAGACATCCTCAGGAATCACCTTGGCCCTTTATTTTAACTACAAGGGAAAGTTATGTTCTACGCTGTGTTGGTAAGAAATAGATTTTGTTTTCTATTTCCAGGGTTCTGTTTTAATTAAGAAATCCTATTCCATGGAAACTTAATTTTTAGAAATCAATTTTATAACCAAATCTGTGTTCCTTCTACTCTTTGGCTGAACTTTTTAGAAAAATGTACTCTGTAGCCAGCCTCTTTTATTCCTTTGCTATCTTAAGATATATAGGGGTTGGCAAAAATAGGTTTACAGCTGTCCATATGGAAAATACTACAATAATTAATAAATAATAGCACAAGAATAAACTCTGTGTTTTGCATACTCACAACTATAAACCTACTTTTGTCCACCCTATAGATACATACATACTTCTGCCATTATGAAATTGGTTTTCAAGGTAGGCAATGGGGGAAGTGAAGTATTATGAAAGGACCTGGAAGGAAGCAAGAAACTTATTTATTCAACATTCTTCATTTCCACAAGTTTGCTCATATATTATCCATTTCTTCCCTCCTCATGATGATTAATTGTTAAACCACTAAAATAAAGTAAAAAATTCTGTGTTCTGTCTTTGGGTACAGAAAGCAAAGGAATATTAGAATAATTGCATCGGAATTCTCAGCCAGAATCATACCATGGAAAGAGAAAACACACACACACACGAAACATGTCACAGCACCACTGAACAAGGAAGAATTCCAGGGTTGGTTAAAAAAGGAGACCTGCAAGAGAGAATTCAGAGCCCTAGGACCCCACATGGGCCAGGTTGGAATGAATGGGGAGATTATACATACACAATCTAAAAGTCCCTTGTGCCGACTCCCCTTTTGGAGATAGTGCGGATGGATTTGCATTTAGGTAAAGCATCACGCCACGGTAAGCATACCCGACCCAGCAAGGTCATGTTACAGTACACAGTATGTTTCTAATTAATTTTCCCTTGAAGGATATATGGCCAGACTAATTCTCCTTCCCAGAGTTCAGCAGAGAATGCCCCAGCATTTATTCTTCTCTGGTACTATGGGCTTATGAAGCCATATAAAAAAGCTCCTTTAAACTAAAGGACTAAAGTGATTCTACATGACTTGGTGTTTCAAACGGTCTCAAATCAAAGGACAATGAATACCAGAATTAGAAAGTGGATAGGATAAATGACAGCTGCCTGAGTCGTCACATAGAGAAGTTCCCTCTAAAGGAAGTCTTTTTTAAGAAGGAAATCTTACCATTTGGACATCATGGATAGACCTAGAGAATATGATGAAATAAGTCAGACAAAGAAAGACAAATACCACATGATTTTCACATATTTGTGGAATCTAAAGAACAAAATAAATGAACAAACAAAACAGAGACTCATGAATACAGAGAACAAACTCATGATTGCCAGAGGGGAGGGGACGGGGGGTGGGGGAGGTTAGGTGATAAAGCTGAAGGGATTAAGAAGTACAGCTAGGTAGTTACAAAATATTCATAGAGATGGAAAGTACAGCATAGGGAAAATAGTCAATAATGTTGTAATAACTATGTATGGTGCCAAGTGGATACTGGAAATATCAAGGGGAACACTTTGTAAGTATATGATTGCCTAACCACTATCTGAAACTAATACAGAATAATATTGAATATAAACTATAATTGACAAATAAAAATTTTTAAAAATTAAAATAAAATAAAGGAAGCTTTGAAAATGTTTAATAACTCTCCCTAAAGCAAGCCGTCAATGGGGAAAGGGGAAAAAAGATTTGTGTACTTTACCTATATGGAAAAATCTTCTAAAGCTTCAACAAAATGGCCATGGAATCCTGGGTAAACACTGGCAATTTTTAAAGTAATGACTGCTCCTTCCAACCCAATCTCAGAAGTAACAAAGGGTATAGTACTGCAAGGAATAATTCAGCAGTCCATAAAAACAATTCTGCTTTATGAAAGTAGGTGATACTCATGTACCACAAGAAATAAGGAAACAGTCTCTATTTCTGAAGCATTTATGGTTCATGTGTTAGTAGTTATACTAACCGGGATTATTCCCCTGTTTAATTTTAAGTGACAGTGTTACCTAAATTTGGGCCTCTTTTATTCTTGTTGTTCTTTTCTTATGCACGTTCGCTCTTGGGGCAACATTAACACTGCAGCTCAGAAACACACATGCTGGTGATTATATCTTCCTTCCTATGTGTTTCTTCTATTTTGTGCTTCTTCTTTGTTGTGGATTAATGCTTATGATCTTTGTCATGAAAGACAAGTAAATCAGATTTGTGTTCATGGAAACATAACAAGAATTTTGGAAATGTTATCATCAATCCCACATGTTCTGTTTACTTAGATTCATAAAGCTGGAAGGAAATCTCACTAAGTGATTTTAGAAATGGAATTTTATATGGTCTAATATCATTTAATAATTTTCCAGAAGGGCAGCTTGCTTGAGCAAATGAGTAGTTTCTCTTAGGCCCCTAGAGTCCTAAGTGATATGATTAAACCCATTTTGTGTACGAGAATGCACTGTTTTCAGATAAAGGGAATTCTGATGTCACCTTCGTGAAGATACAAGGCAGACACCACAGAACACCTTAAACAATTCTGGTATCAATACAGATAGATGACACGAGAATTCCTAAAAGCACAAAAACATCTACAAAGCATATAAAAGTAGAATTTCATTTTTCCTAAGGGTACTAGTGATACAACATGCAACATAAAATATAAAATACTAGAGTCCTGGTGCATGAAATTCATGCACGGGGGGGAGAGGGGGTGTTCCTCCCTCTCCAATCTGGAACCCCTCAAGGATGTCCTGGTAGGATAGAGCTTTAACGGGCAGTCGGACATCTCTCTCACAATCCAGGACTGCTGGCTCCCAACTGCTCACCTGCCTGCCTTCCTGATCACCCCACTAACCACTCCCCTGCCACCTTCCTAACTGCTTCTGCCTGCCAGCCTGATCACCCCTAACCACTCCCCTGCCAGCCTGATTGATGCCTAACTTCTCCCCTGCCAGCCTGTTTTCCCCTAACTGCTCTCCCCTGCAGGCCTGGTCATCCCAACTGCCCTTCCCTGCAGGCCTGGGTCCCCCCCAACTGCCCTTCCCTACAGGCATGGTCACCCTCAACTTCCTTCCTCTGTTGGACTGGTCACCCCTAACTGCCCTCCCCTGCAGGCTTGATCACCCCCAACTGTCGTCCCCTGCTGGCCTATTGCCCACAACTGCCCTCCCTTGCAGACCTGGTCTCTCCCAACTGCCCTCCCCTGCTGGCCATCTTATGATGGCCTTCCTGTGTCCACATGGGGGCAATCACCTTTGACCATGTTGGGGCAGCCATCTTGTGTTTTGGAGTGATGGTCAATTTGTATATTATTCTTCTACTAGGGGCCTGGTGCATGAAATTTGTGCACTGGGGGTGGGAGGTCCCTCAGCCCAACCTGACCTCTCTCACATACTGGGAGCCCTCAGGGGATGTCCTAATGATAGCTCAGCCCTGGCCCTCCCAAGGCACTTCGGCCAGGGGACCCCAGCTATCTGTCACCCTGAGATACAGCTGATCGCTGGTTGTCCTTGACCCCACCCCAGCCCTGGCCCAAGCCCGCCCCAAGGCCAGAAGCGGGAAAGCTCATTCCCTCCCTCCATACGGCCCCAGCCAGGGACTCGGATGCAGTGCTCGTGGCCCCAGCTGGCCAGTGCCACCCATTCCCATCCTCAGCTAAGCCAGCCCACGCCACCATTCCCCCCTCTGCCAAACCAGCCCAAGCTGCCTGTTCCCTGCCTCCGCCAAACCAACCGCAACATCGTTCCCTCCTTCTGCCAAGCCAGCCTGCGCTGCCTGTTCTCTCCCTATGCGTGGCCCCAGCTGGGGGCACCAACGCTACGCTTGCAGCCCTGGCCAGGCCTATTCTCTCAGTAACCACAGCCATCTTGGTTGTGGTTTATTTGCTCCTGCTTGGCTTGTGGGCGTGGCTTGTGGATGTAGTGAAGATATGATCAATTTGTATTTTACTCCTTGATTAGATAGAATTAGATAGGATTAGATAGGATACAGGCCTGGTGCATGGCTGGGAGCTGGCTGGTTTGCCCTGAAGGGTGTCCCCAAATCAGGGTAGGGGGTTCCCTTGGGGCTTGGGGTGGCCTGAGTAAGGGGCTTGTGACGGTTTGCAGACTGGCCACGCCCCCCCCAGGACCCAAGAAGAGACCCTGGTATTTAGGATGTATTTATCTTCTTTTTTTTTAAATATATTTTATTGATTTTTTTACAGAGCAGAAGGGAGAGGGATAGAAAGTCAGAAACATCGATGAGAGAGAGACATCGATCAGCTGCCTCTTGCACGCCCCCTACTGGGGATGTGCCCGCAGCCAAGGTACATGCCCTTGCCGGAATCGAACCCGGGACCCTTCAGTCCGCAGGCCGACGCTCTATCCACTGAGCCAAACCGGTCTCGGCGGGGATGTATTTATCTTCTATAATTGAAACTTTGTAGCCTTAAGCAGAGGCCAAGGCAGACCAGGGGAGATGGAAACTTTGGCTTTCTCCATTGCAGGGAAATCCAAGCCTCCTGCTCTCTCCATGGCCCCAGCAATCTTGGTTGGATTAATTTGCATACTCACTCCTGATTGGCTGGTGGACATGGCTGTGGGTGTGGTGGAGGTATGGTCAATTTGCATATTACTCTTTTATTAGATAGGAGGATTCTGACTGTCTGTTTTTTGCATGGTAGATCTACATGAGATGAACCTGCTAGGAAGTTACACATCCAGCAGGAAATTCATTTATTTGGTCTCCTCAATATTGTTTGCTTTAGGAAACTGAAAAAGCTCAGTCATTTGGGCCACCTGCTGCTGCTCAAGTGTCCATATTAAAACATCCCAAATAGGTGGTGGCTCTGATTGTTAAAACCTCTTCAGAAACTGGACTCTCATAACCTTCTCATTATACTAAAATGCTTCCCACATACAAATTTGCTCTTTGGATTACTACCAAACTTACTATAGCCAGAGTGGACTTCATCATGGTGGCAGAGAGACTTGGTTAATAATAATTAATTAACAATGCATGGCAGGAAGCAGAAGATAACTGTAGAAATAGAGAGAAATACTGGGACTAGGTCATTAGGCATGATACACAGCAGTGGCTCTCAGATGGTAGCGTGCACCAGAATCACCTAGAGAGCTCCTTAAACAGATTGCTGGACCCACCTCTGGAGTTTCTAATTCAGTAAGTCTGTTGTAATTCAATGCCTAAAAGTCTGCACTTCTGAAAATTTCCCAATGAGGCTGACCATATTTTACGAACGGTCAGCCATTGTATTTGCTCCTGCAGAGCCCTAGGTACCCAAGACACAGGGATATCCTACACAATGAGTGGCCATATTTTTATGCTCTCTGAATGCATAATGATCTGGCCATTCAATGTATGTGTGTGTGCATGTGTGTGTGTGTGTATTCATGCATCAGTTCAAGCATACACACACACACACACACACACATACACACACACACACACACACACACACACACACACACACACACATTAGAGGCCAGTGCATGAATTCGTGCATGGTTGGGGTCTGGCCAGCCTGGCCAGGGGGAGGGGACATGGGAGGTTGGCCGGCCTGCCTGCTGGTTGAACTCCTGGTTGAGGATACATTTGCATATTAGCCCTTTATTATATAAGACAGTGATGGGCAACCTTTTGAGCTTGGTGTCTCAAAATTTGCCAAAAAAAACAAACATAACTCGGGTGGTGGGTCACTTCAAGAAAAAAACCATAATTTCATGATTTATAGTTTAAATAACAAATAAGTATAATTGTAATATATTACTGTATTTAATAAACCAAAAATTAATTATTTAACTTACCTGCTTAATGACTTCTTTGTTCATCTGTCAGTCAGTTTCTTTTGTTGGTCTTGATATTATTTAACTGTGTGGGGTGCTGTGAACTAAGATAAGTGAGGGGGGGATTCTTTAACTAACCTGCCTGTTAGTGACTGTTTTGTTGCTGAATTTCATTTGTGGCTAAACCTTCAACTGAAGGTTGGTATTTTGTACACTTCAAGCCCAAGCAAGCACTTCTAACTTCATCTGTCAATCTGTTTCTTTTGTTGGTTTTGATCCTATTTAATGCTGAGACTAAGGTCTCACAAAAGTATGTAGAGAAAAATTGTGAGTAAAGCCATTGCTATATTTTTCAAGGTGCTAAAAGTGTCTGGTAATCGGTTCCAGGCACTCTAAATTTCCTTTTCATAGTGGCACTCCTTTTGATTCTCCAAGCAGCACCTTTCCAGATTCTCAAGCTGTGACCTCAAGTCAACAAACATCTGAGCCCAGATGCTGTCTTGAAATTCTGCCAGTTGCATCTCCAAATCATCAATTTGCATCCATTGGAAATCATTTAATTCCAAACTACTATAGACTACTACATCAGGATACTTAATTATTTTTATGGTCTGTTCTAGGCTTCTAAATTGCTTAAATCTATCACTGAACTGGTCAAGTAATGAGTCTAAAACACACTGGTACTTTATATGCAAGGGTTCCTTCCATTCATTTTGTAGAGCTGCACTGGCCTTCTCAAAATATTTGTTACTCGAGGAAAATACTTATAAGTGTTAGTTTCTGCATCTCGCTTGAAAATTTTAAGTTTACTTTCAAAAGCTTTTATGTATCCAAACATAACGCCAATACTTTTGCCAAAACCTTGTAACTTTAAATTCAGTTCATTAATATGAACAGAGAGATGTGTAAAAAATATCAGGTTGTTGACCCACTTATCATCATTAAGCTGAGAAAAATTTCCCAGATCCTTATCCTCAAGAAATACCTTAATTTCTTCAAAGCACTCCACAAAGCTCACAAGAACTTTGCCTGGGCTCAGCTATCTTACATTATTGTACATCAGCAGTTCACTGTAGGTGGATTTAACCTTCAGTAAATGTGCAGAAAATTCTTGCTTGTGAAAGGGGCGAGCAGCTATTAAATTAACTATTTTTGTAACAACTGACATTAGGTCATTTAAGTCAGTGAATACTGCCTTGGCACATAAAACCTCCTGATGGATAATAAAATGAAAAGGCACAATTGGATGTCCAATAGCTTCCGGAAACAATTTGACAAATCCAATTTTTTCCCCACCATGTTTGGTGCCCCATCTGTCATCACTGACACAACTTTAGAGATATCAATGCTTAGGACATGGAATGTTTGTATAACAACCTTATATCTTTCATTTCCTGATGTACTTGTTAGCACTGATACTAACTTTACCAACTCTTCTCTCATTGTGAGACCATCAGAATATCGACCAATAATAGCCAACTGAGCATGTGATGTGACATCAGTAGTTTCATCAAGAGAGATCAAAAAATATTTACAATTACTTATGTCTCTCTTTAATTGATGTTGTATATCTGTGTTCAGTCTCATTCTTTGGTCTTTTATGATATTTCTACTCAGTGGTAACTCAGATATTCTCTTAATAATTGCATCTTTATTCTACATATGGTGAATAGAACTGGTGCACATCTTAGGAGAGTTTCTCTACCAAATTCTCCCTCACTGAGTGCTTTTCCATGCTGAGCTATGGAGTGAGCAATGCTCAAACTTGCTGATGTTAAATTTGTAGAGCCTTTTATAAATTTAAGGATGGAATTACATTGGATCTTATAAAGGTGTAGCTGCCTGGAAATGTATTCCTTCCTTTCATCCTCACTTTTTTTTTTAAGAGCTGGGAATGATTAGTTTTAAAATGTCTATTTATATTCCACATTCTGCTTACTACCGTTTCAGTACATAGAACGCAAAATGATCTGCCATTTTTTCTATAATGCCATACATCTCGGTCCATGTCTCTTGAAAGGGTCGGCCACTGCTACTACCACTTCCTTTATTCAACCTTGGTTTTTTATTTTTTGGGTTCTCCATCAGGGGGGCAGTGACAGAAGATAGAATTATAGATAGCTTGTTAGCCCTGCAGGCAATTAGGGGTTAACTAGTCTAACTGACCACAAATGGCACATGTAACTGTCTTTTAGGAAAGAGCAGGGTTAATAAGCAGAAATAGGGGCTAATAAGGATGCACAACAGTAACAGTGCTAAAATGAATTCTGCACTATGCTGCAAAATGATGTTCCTTATATAAATTAAGATGGTTGCCGCTATTTCTAATGGCAGGAAACAGCATCCATAGCACAGGCCCTCACCTCTTCCAGCCTCCCCCTCACTTATCTCAGTAATGATGGTCAATTAGAAATCCACGACACCCCAGAACAGCAGATTGGATGATGGTTGCTGTGGTTATGTGGTTGCTGGGAATGGCAATCACAGGGCCCCCAGAGATGCGTCCCCCACGGCATTCTGCTGCTCCCTGCTCTGCTGGCCAGAAGTGAGATCAAAGACCACCTAACGGCCTAACCGGAAGTCCCAGGACTAGATGCTCTGTGCCGGAGTTCTGTTGTTTTGGCCTACAGACCTCAGGCACAGTGTCTACACTATATTAGAACAAATTTTTCATCCTCAGCTACTGCACCTGGTCGTGCAGTAGCCGAGAATGAAACATCCTTCTCGGTATGAGGCCCCATACTTCTCTGTATGCGACTGCATGTGGCCACGTGTCATTGAAAATGGCTACACGTGTCAGTGCTGACACACATGTCATAGGTTCACCATCATGGATATAGGATATACACTGAGTGGCCAAATCTTTATGCATTCAGAGATCATAATAATCTGGCCACTCGGTGTATACTAAAAGCCTAATATACAAATTGACCAAAGGGTGGAACGACCAGTCACTATGACACACACTGACCACCAGGGGGCAGAAGCTCAATGCAGGAGCTGCTCCCAGTCCCCAGGCCAGCCAAAGCAGGTGCCATCGAGGGCCCCCAACCACCCCATCAGTTACCCCGCAGATAGGCCCTGATCACTGGCCAGGCCTAGGGACCCTACCTGTGCACAAATATTGTGTACCTGGCCTCTAGTTTAAAATAGAAAAATAGAAAAATCTTAGAAAAAAAAGTTTGTTTTCAGGTCTCTGAGAAACATTTTTTCACATACCATAGGATTACCTGCAACCATTCATTTCCCTAATGATGGAGCTAATTGCTCTGATCCAAAAAGACCCCAAAAGGTTACAGACTAGACTGGAGGGCTATTTCCCTAGATATTTACATTTCAAAGAAGGAATAGGCCCAGAACTTGGAGACATCTCTTGGTAGTACAAGCCAAGACACACATGCATTCTGGCTTCTGGATAGGTTATATTTATAAACTGAAGGGTTGGAGTAAGGATTCATGCCCATTATGTTTCCAAGGAGACCTTTACTGGAGGGGAGGACAGCTGCCTCCTTCCCCATTACAAGCAGAGAAAAGTCATTGTCCTCCCTCTCACCTATAGAGTGTCCAGCCACTCAAGTAGGACATCTGGCCTGACTGTCATTACATCGTCCGAGAGGTGAATTCTGGAGCAATGAGGGGCTATGTGCTTAAGAAATCCGTCTCTTGCCGAGACCGGTTTGGCTCAGTGGATAGAGCATCGGACTGCGGACTGAAGGGTCCCGGGTTCGATTCCGGCAAGGGTGTGTACCTTGGCTGCGGGCACATTCCCAATACGGGGCGTGCAAGAGGCAGCTGATCGATGTCTCTCTCTCATTGATGTTTCTGACTTTCTATCCCTCTCCCTTCTGCTCTGTAAAAAAAAAAAAATCAATAAAAATATATTTTTTAAAAATTAAAAAAAAGAAAAAAATCCGTCTCTTATCCAGAATACTTTGGGTATGCTTTTGAGATAAAATTTTTAAAAACTGATATTAAAAACCCAACAGCCTCCAACCTTAAATCAGCTCTATGTGTTTAAGATGTTTAACATCTCCTGAAAAGAGTCAGAACTACACTCAATTCATTCTGTAAAAGGAATACAAAACTTTATCCAAATGATTTCTACCTGGTGGCAAAAAAAAAAAAAAAAGTATCCTCCCATGTTGAAGTTTATTGCTTTTTGAGCCATTAACTAGTTTCCAATCTAACTTAACAATCTCATTCTAACACCCTCTTATTAAATTTCCTATAAATGCCCAAGTTTCTCAAAATGCTCTTGGAATCAGTCTGCCATCCTATCCTGCTGGTTCTTTCATTATTTAATGAGTTGAGTGTAAGTGTTGATTGGGATTTATATTTGTGCAAGTTCCACTTTTTTTAAATTGTATTTACAGAAGGGTTCAACAGCCATCACTCCAACAGAGCCCATAGCAACTGGGTTAGCCCCGTTGAATCTCTACTACCTACACATAGAAGCTCAATGTCTTCTCTTGACAAAAAAAGCACTCAGCCTGCTAAGCAAGCAGCAGCATCTGTCAATGTGCACTTCACCCTGCTCAGTGTGGGGGGAAGCTTTAACCCTTATATCTGCTCTTTGGCAAAAAAGACCTCCTAGAACTTCTGGGTACAACCCCACGTGCCAATGGACAGTCACACAAAATTCCATCCAAATGTCACCTCTGGAGTTGTGCTATGTGGATGGCTCTGGGTGGACCCCACTAGGTCTTATCCAGGGAAAACATAAAGGACCATTAAAACGTCTTTGTATTTTGTCCATACTCTACAAGCTTGTGGTTGTAGAACTACACACTCATCTAGATGAAAAAGAACCTACTCTATCTAGGACCACATCTGGAATTATATGACTAATGAAGAAAGAATTAATGGTAGGCTGCTTAAATGTGTATAATTAGCCCCAGTCTTTTCTATTTGTCTAACTTTTATGCAGAAAGTCCTTCTCTTCTCCATTAATGTATTTCTTCACTTCTTGACTCTCAAGCACAGAAGCCCACAAAGACAGGGCAGGCTCAGCTTTCTACTTGTTCTTTGTCCAAGCACTTAAGCGTCAGAAGCAAATTCTGCTTCTTCCATCCAGCTGTATAAGTGGTTTGTAGTTTAACATTACCTGGTAGGAATGATTTGCTGAATTATTGTTGAGTGTGAAGCCACTGAGATCTAGTTAATCAACTATCGTCACAAATATATCATTGCAACCACGGCGGACGCTATTACGTCACACCATGCCAGCTCCATTAAGACCTCAGGAAGTACTTGCCTGTCCCCAGCCTCGGGGATACTTCTGTCCCTCCAGAACTACAAACTAGGTTTGTATCCCATATACCTCTTTCTGAATAGCTTGTAGAATATCAGATACAAATTTGATGTCCCTTCTGGATGTTTGTGGTTGGCATTTTAAAAAAACTAATGTCATTTCTTGCTCTATTTTAATATCCATGCCTTTCTGTTGCTTTCTTCTTTTTGCCTTTTAAATTATATATTATTTTGCTTTCTCTTGTTCTCCTTCTCTCTCTACTCCTCTCTCTCCCTCCCTTCCTCTCTCTCTCTCTCTCCTCTCTCTCTCTCTCTGTCTCTGTCACACACACACACACACACACACACACACACACACCCACACACACAAATATCTGTAAACTTAAGATCTTTCTGGAACAAAGCAGGCAGTAGAAGAGGAACTGAATTCCTTAAGTCCAGTATTTCCTACTCTAGTCACCTGTTAACTTATGCCCTCATGACTCCACATATTATTCATCTGTGATCTCCTCCACCCTGTATTTTCCAGTCTTTCTTCCCTACTTTTTATCCTGAGCACTTAATCAGCATATCTAATATTCAAGAAATGCCATTAAGCCATGCTTGATATTAGGTCAACCTTTCAATATTGTCAAGCAACTGAGACATATTGGTTAATGGGAGCTATTTGTTTGTGGGAAATGGTTTTTGAATTAGCAGCAAGTAATTTGTATATCCCTGTCTCTGTGTAGCAAAAGTAAAATTTATTACTGCAGAATATGTTTCTGATTGTGTTTTAAACTTTCACTGACCACCAGCATCATATGAAGTACCAGAAGCAACAGCATTAGACCTCATTACCGCCCAAAGGGCATGCTGCCAAGAATGGCCATTTTCTTGCTTCTATCTAACATAATTCTATTTATTCGGCTTACCCTGTCAATATAGGCTTTATTTGTCATCTCTTATTAACCATTAGTTTTAAAAACCTACATCTAGCACCTAAAATTCCCAAGCAAGTCTAGTCAGATGAAGAAAAGAAAAATCTAATTTGTAGAAAATGAGTCCTGATTTTGTTATAAATTCTGAGATTGATTTCTATAATAATGAATCAGAAAAAATTGAATAATAGTCTTTTTATAGGTTTTAATGTAAATTCTAGCTGTTAAACTTTTAGCTTTAATTCTTGTTACATCCGAGAATTCAAGGAGTTTGGAAATTATTCCTTAACCCAAATTCCTTAGTAATGCATTATAATCTCTTGTGTATTGTGATTACTTGGATAAGGGCAAGAACAGGGCGAAGGTTACTCTTTCCACTGAAAAAGAGGACCAGGGTGGAACCGTGTTTTACATTTCATGAGTGCTACCTATATAGTGACTGACTGTGAAAGGAAGACATCCCTTCTAGACGGGCCTCCAGCACCCAGCCTCAGAATGCCTCCCCTGTGCTGATCCAGATCTCACTTTCCCTGACCCCTGCTCCTGTCAGCTTCCTATCATCTTTGACTCAATGCAGACACCATACATGGAAAGCATCACTGCCAAAGACGGTTTGGCTCAGTGGATAGAGTGTCAGCCTGCAGACTGAAGGGTCCTGGTTCGATTCTGGTCAAGGGCATGTACCGTGGCTGCGGGTACATCCCCAGCAGGGGGTGTGCAGGAGGCAGCTGATTGATGTTTCTCTCTCATCAATGTTTCTGACTTTCTATCCCTCTCCCTTCCCCTCCGTGAAAAATCAATAAAATATATGAAAAAAAAAGGAAAGCATCACTAGCATCAAACATGGGGAGAGATAGAGAAGCAGCAATCCCTCCTTTTTTTTTTTAACTGCATGAAAGCTCATAGGACAATCATATAGGAAGAAACCCTACAGCTCAAATGGATAGCTGTAGAAGTCCCTACACCAGGGCAATGGTGAAAATTGTGAACTATAACCCATTCCTCCACACCCACTCCCAACCTGCTGAGAGTCAAAACTCCCAAGTTTGAGGCTGGATCAAAATTTCATGCTTGTCATTAGCTATTTCTAAATACCGCCAGAGAAGTTACAGCCATTTGGATGATGCTTCCTTAAGTGACTGAAATCTAGAAACAACTCCCCCCACCCTGGGGGAGTCACACGAAAGCATCAGAAAAATGCATATTCTGGCAGAATTTCCATTCTCCACGCCTTGCCTCATCTTTATGGCAGTTTCACTGAAAAGCTTCTAGTGATGCCTGGCATACAAACCACATGCATTTACCCCATGAAACCCCACTAAAGTGACAAGGAAAGATTTTTTTTAAATGCCTGTATTAGTTTCCTGAAGCTGTTATTTATGGTTATAAATTACCATAAACTTGGTGACTTAAAAAACATTAATTCTCTCAAAATTATAGAAGCTAGAAATTTGAAATCACTACTACTGGACAGAAATCAAGATGTCAGCAGGGCCTCTGGAGACGCTAGAAAAGGCTGCTCCTTGCCTTGTCCAGTGTCTGATGATCGCCAGCATTCCTTGAGGGAAAAGGTTCATATTTGCTTCTCCTCTCCCATCTGTGAGGAATCTCTCTGCCTCCCTCTTGGGATTGCAAAGAGCACACCTGGATATCCAGGCAACTCTTCTGTCTGGAGATCATTAACCTAGTCACACCTGCGCAGTCTTAAGGGAAGTCACACCCACTTAAGGGAACACTCGATTAGAGCATGGATATCTGGGGGTGGGGCATTATTCGGTCTACCACATGCCTATGAAGATATGAGGAGAAGAATCAAGAGCATCTAAGAAAGCATAACTTTTTAGAAGATTAAAGTAGATAGAGCAGTGAGGACAGACCAGAAAAAGAGAACACCAACAAAAAGTGAATAGCGCATCTACCTAGCTTCCCTCTCCCAACCGACAGGCAAGCAGAGATGATTCTCAGGAGAAACAAAATCAGAAAAGCCTCACAGTCATGGGCTTAAGTGAAATGGAGGAGAGGACGGTGACCAGGGATACAAATTAGGAGATGATCTCAAAGGGACTTGCAAGCCCCTTCATCTGACCCAATCCCAAAATGCCATCACACACCCCAAAAGCAGGGATTGAGGGATTCCTCTTTGCAAGAAAATGAACAATTTCAGAAAAGTGCACCTACAAATAGTAAGATTTGAGGGCATCCTAGTGAAAAGAACTGCTCCTCCCCTTAGCCCTAAAGTAACAGTTCTCAAAGGTTTTGGTCTTAACACTTTCTTAAATTCATAAAAATTAGTGGAGACTCCAAAGAGCTCTTGTTCATGCAAGCTGTAGTTATCAAATGTTACCATTTTAGAAATTTTTTAAATGATATTAATTTGTTTCAAAATAACAAGCCCATTTCATAACATAAATAACATATTTTTATGGAAAATATATTATCCAAAACAAAAAAGTTTTAGTGGAAGGGTGGTATATTTGGCAACCTCTTTAATGTCTGTCAAAATAAAATATATTTGGGTTCTCATATTTGCTTCTGCATTTCACCAGTTGCAACACGTTGCTTTGGCTGAAGTATATGAAGAAAATGCAGCCTCACCTTATATATAATTGCAAAAAGAAAGAGTATTTTAATAGCCCTTTCAGATAAGAGGGGTTGAAACTATACCACTGAAAGGGGAGGTTAGGAAGATAAAAAATGGTACAGGGGTTCACATATATGGTGATAAAAGGAGACTTGACTTTGGGTGGTGAACAAACAATGTAATATACAGATGATATACTATAGAATTGTGCACTTGAAACCAGTTAACTTTTGGAACTCTATCTTACAATTTTATTGTATCTTTCACCCATGTATGATTTTGTAGCATCGTGCAATTTATCATTTGGAAAATCTTTGCTTACTGGTTTATACATATCATTCAATTATGGAGGTTTCATTATGTAATATCAAAAAATTACATTTGTTAACATTACCATTAACCTCATCAGAATACCCTATCCTATCTAATAAAAGAGCAATATGCAAATTTTACCATGCCTTCGCTATACCCACAAGCCACGCCCACAGCGACATTCACCAGCCAATCAGGAGCAGATTATGCAAATAAACCCCAACCAAGATGATTGCCACCACTGAGAGCAGGAGGAAGGCTTGGGTTTCCCTGGCAACAGAGGAAGCCAAGCTTTCTGCCTGCCAATGGCAGACTAGCCTCCACTCAATGCTACAAAGTTTCAATTATAAAAGATACAGAAATGGCAGCAGCTAGGGAGAACAGAGGCTTGGGTTTTACTGGCAACAGAGGAAGCCAAGGTTTCCACCTGCCTTTGCCGGAGTAGGCCTCCACTCTAGGCTACAAAGTTTCAAATAGAAATGGCTGCCACCACAGAGCGAGCAGAAGGCTTGGCTCCACTCCAGGCTACAAAGTTTCAATTGTAGACATAAATTAATCCCTAGATCCCAGGGCCTCCACTTGGGTCGCTGAGGGGTGTGGCTGGCCTGCAAACCTCCACAGGCCCCTTGCCCCAAGGGAACCTCCACCCTGATCTGGGACACTCTTCAGGGCAAACCAGCTGGCCCCCACCCATGCACAGGCCTCTATTCTATCTAATAAAAGAGTAATTTGCAGATTGACCATCATTCCAACACACAAGAGGGCTGCCCCCATGTGGTGAAAGATCCTGCCCCCATGTGGACACAAGATGGCCACAAGATAGCCAGCAGGGAAGGGCCATTGGGAGGTTCCAGGCCCTGCAAGGGAGGGCAGTTGGGGGCGATCAAGCTTGCAGGGGAGGGCAGTTAGGGGTGACCAGGCCAGCAGAGGAGGGAAGTTGGGGGCAAATAGGCTGGCAGGGGAGCAGTTAGACATCAATTAGGCTGGCAGGGTAGTGGTTAGCGGGTGATCAGTCTGGCAGACAGAAGCAGTTAGAGGCAATCAGGGAGGCAGGCAGGTGAGTAGTTTGGAGCTAGCAGTCCTGAATTGTGAGAAGGATGTCTGACTGCCCGTTTAGGCCTGATCCCTACCTAAACAGGCAGTTGGACATCCCTCGAGGGGTCCCAGATTGGAGAGGGTGTAAGCTGGGCTAAGGGACATCCCCCACCTCCCGTGCATGAATTTCATGCACCAGGCCTCTAGTCTATAATAATGAAGCATAATATGCTAATTAGACCGGATGTCTGCCACAGCAGCGGGAGCTGAAGCAGAGGTGACCATGGCATGTGGGGACCAAGCCCCTTGCACAAATTTTGTGCATCAGGCCTCTAGTTAAGTATATTCTGGGAAGCTGTCAAGTTCCCAATGGCCAAAACAAGGTTTCCAAAGTTCTGATTTGTCTTGAAAGCTTGAATTTTATCATTGGCACTAAATATTGACAGTTGTTTTTCTTAAAGTGACAGGCTCACTTTATTCATTTTTAAGATAATGTCTCTCAAATACCCAAGTCCGAATAACATAGTTTGTAATTCTTTCAAGTAAAAATGGTTTCTGTGGGGAAAAAAAAATATTGTCACTGTAACTCTCAATTCAAACTAGTGTTTTCCTTAAGACAGTCATTGTGAGACCATGTGATATTTATTTTTCTCTGCCTGGCTTATTTCACTTAGCATAAATATCACATGGTCTCACTCATTTGTGGAATATAATGAATGGCGTAGACTGATGAACAAGAACAGATCCAGAGACTGAGAAACGTCAATCAGAATGTCAAACCTCAGGGAAGGTGGGGGTTGGTGGGAGTAAGGGGGAGAGATCAACCAAGGGACTTGTGTGCATACATATGATCCTAATCAATGGACACAGACAACAAGGGGATGGGCATAATTGGGGGAGTGGGGGGTAATGGGGGAATAAGGACACATATGTAAAATAAATAAATAAATACCAAAAAAACTGATTCAGTTGAAGGAACAAAAAAACAAAACAATTTTCACAACTTTCTGGATTTCAAAATTTTGGACATGAGACTGTGAACCTAGATTTATTGAGCAATAGGCATTACACATGCATTAAAAATTAATATTTACAGCAAACCTCTGAGGAGCACTTTATTATTTCCAGTTTATAGATGAGAAAATATAAGTTCAAAAAAATTAAATAACAAAAAAAGATAGTCATTGTATTATAGTATGCAGCAAAACTGCTATAGGCAGTTTTCTCATCAAAATATTAAAAGATGTGTACTCAGTTTCTAAGTTTTACTGCTTAACCAAAGTCAACCTTCAGTGAAACTAACATATTTTTTTTGAAATACGTTTTTATTGGTTTCAGAGAGGAAGGGAGAGGGAGGGAGAGATAGCAACATCCATGATGAGAGAGAATCACTGATTGGCTGTCTCCTGCACATCCCCTACTGAGGATCGAGTGTACAACTCAGGCATGTGCCCTTCACTGGAACTGAACCCGGGACCTTCAGTCCACAGGCCGATGCTCCAGCCACTGAGCTAAACCAGGTAGGGCCCAACATATTTTTTATAACAGAGTGTGGTGCCCCTTTCTTAGTTCATAGCAAAGTCTTCAGCAGTTTTATCCATCAGTGTTTTATGCCATCAGTCTAAATGTTAACAGTGAAAAGGCAAATAATATCTGGTATTAATACAAAAATAATTCTAAGCTTGTGAAACCCTGCAAGATTCCCTGAGATCTCAAGTGTCCTTCAATAACACTTTGAGAAGCATTGCCCTATAATAAAGTAAACAACCCTAACTTCATGGTCTGAAAATCCATTGTGCATTTAGTCCCTTAAAAATGTGAAGTTAATTAAAAATTACCTTTGTGTTGGGGGTTTCCAACATCACCTTCAAGTTTAATGATTCATTAGGACTCACAAGACTAGAAAAGCTGATGTTATACTTTACTACAATAAAAGACACAGATTAGAGTCAGCAAAGGGAAAAGGTACATGGAACAAAGTCCAAGAAAAAACAAATATATGTCCCCTTCTATGTGTCGCCTTTCAGTACAGTCACAGAGAGATGCATTTTATTCTGCCGGCAATAACATATGACACAAACAAACTATTGCGAACCCGGGAAGCTCACCTGAGCCTTGGTGTCCAGGGTTTTTATTGGGGCTCAGTCCTGGAGACAAGCAATGAACTTTATGACTAACTGTGGCTACTCAATTTTCAGTGTCTCTCTCCAGAGCAAAACCAGGCTTTCATCATAAATCACATTGTTAGCATAAGCTATGAGATCACACTGGCATAGTGCAGCCCAAAGCCACAGGCATACAAAATCAACCTTATCAGGCAGAATATTCCAAGGGCTCAGAATTTATCTTCCAGGATCAGCCAAGGGCCAGTCCTGAAGAAAGGCCTTTCTATAAAATGTGCAGGGTTTAGGCAACCCAGGCCTGCCAACTTAACTCTTTCATGCTAAACCTGCCTCCAACCTAAAATAAAAAGATAAAGAAAAACAGCTGTTCAAAACTATAGAAACAGAAACAAAGCAAAAGCAGAGAAAACTTCAAATAAATGATAAACAATATCCTCAGTGAGATAAGAAGAGATACTGCATTCATAAAATACGAGGAAACCGTACAATGATCAGAGGAAAAGAAACCATCATAAATCATCCAAAATAAAAAAAATCAATCAAACGGTTGAAAGTTAAAACAGAAAACATCACCAAGAAAGTAAAACAAAAAAAACTACAGAATCAGAAATATGGTAAAGAGAGTTTTAAAAAATCCCTCTAGATTTGATCTGGGATAACCAATGAATAACAGCAGTACTTAAAATGAGAGAACAGGGAGGCTGGTGGGGAGAAATAGTTAAGAAAACTAATGCAAAACATTTTCCCCAAACTGAAAGGAAAGGGTCTATATTTGAGAGTCAACAAAGTGACCAGAGCAATAAAAAAATATGCATCATTACAAAATTTCCAAATGCCAGGGATAATGAGAAGATCCTAAAAGCTTCCAGAGAAAGTCTGCCAATACAAAAGAATGAAAGTGTGAGTGGCATCAGATTGCATAACAGCAACACTGAAAGCGAAAAGACGGTGGAGTAATGCTTCAAAACCTAAGGAAAAATATTTTTTCTACTTAAAATTCTGTTCCAAGCCAAAATACCCATCAAGTGCGAAGATAAAACTGAGACAGTGTAGACACAGAAGGTTTTTTTAAAACGAGTGTCCCCATGCACCCTTTTACAGGATATGTTTCAGCAAAAAAGTCCATCAAGAAAAAGAAATTCATGCATTCCAGGCTCCAACAAAGTGGTTCCAACAAAGGAGGGTAAGAGTGTCAAAGAAAAGTCCAGAATGACCCCACATAACACTGTTTCCATTACAACTAGATGACCATACAACCACTGTTTGCTGCTGGGAAAGAACCAGTTTACACAAATTGGTCACAAAACCTCCTTTAACTCTCAGTAGTGTCCAGATTTGACAATAAATTAATGGCCACTTAACTATAAGGCATTGTATCAGACAGCTTAGCTAAATTATGCTACAGCAACAAGTGACCCTAACATCTGAGTGGCTGACAACATGAATGAATTCTCACTCACATTCACCATGAATGTCTCTTCTCTGCAGCTTCATGATAGGATCAAGGCTGAGGGAGTAGCCTCCCCGCCTTGCTGGAAAATGCCAATTTTGTAGCAGAAGAAAAGGAATACTGGAAGAACCACACTCTGACTCCTAACGTTAGAGGTGGCACACATCACTGCCATTCATATGGCCAAATCTGACACCACTGAGGTTAGAATTAAAAATCTTCTGTAGTGTGAGACCAGTAAGAAGAGAATCATTTGGCGTTGGTGGAAATAAATTATTTTTATTAGTAATTTATTTTACCACAGGTATTTACAATTATTTGGTTTAAAAACTCCACATGTTTCACTTTAATAAAAATAAAAATGACTTTAAACAAGCAATTCATGAAAAGCCCTGATGCTTGTCTAGAGAGCGGTTGCTTAGCTAGATGAACACTAAATCATGGCATTATCCCTCAATGTAGAGAGAATGTTGTTCCAGGGGAGTTAGAAGTAGCCCCAGTGCTCTCAGAGAAAACAGTTCAGACCACTGGGAAAGACTCTACTCGCTCGTTACTTTCCACCTCATAGGCATAAACTTCCATCACAGCCATGTGGTGATAAATTGTCCTCTAAATCAGCTTATTTGTTTGCTCCTTCACTTAGCACAGATGAACATTGAAAACACAAACTGCCTACAAGGAGCTCTAAATCTTGTTCAGGACACAGATCTGGAAATACTGGTAATACAATGAGATGTCTACTATCATGTTTTTAACCAAATACTTTGTGAGCACTTTGGATTGACCTTGTTCACTCATCTGTATCTCACTATGCCCTTCCCTGCTATGGCCTAGTTGAAGTATTTAGAAATATTTGTTGATTTTTAAATTATATGGCATTTTTATAAAGTAGTTAAATGTCCAAATATTCTATAATGACACTTTTATTTAAGCTCCATGCTAAATAATCATCTCATTCTATCTGTCCAGAGCATCTTTCTCTAGATTGACAGCTATTTTCTGTCGCAAAAAGGAGAAGACAAATAACACAGACACAGTATTGTAGAAGATGTCATTTCCCAAAGAAAATCCAATTCCAATTAGTCCCATTTACACAAGAATTCTGATTAAGGGAACCTAAAATTTCATAATTGCAAAAACCCCCATTACCAGCTAATATGTACACATTTAGTGGTACGAAAATACAACAGCAACATGGAATGAAAGTATAGAGCATCTTAAATCAAGGCAAAAGGTGAACCAGAAGTACCAGAGTAGAAGAAATCAGACTTACAGTGATGACATCTCCCTAAAGACCCTCCTTATTAGTCTGTGCACTAAGTCACTGAGTGATAATTGGGTTCTTCCTTGAGGTTAAATGTTCCTATCTCTGCAATACAGCTCTTCTATTCTTCTCTTAACCTCTATTCAATTCTTGTGATTGACCAAGGCTAGTAATCCTAGGAGTCAAGATAGATCTCAAGCACCATCTCCATAATCTGAGAAAGAAACTACTTCCTTTCTTTTTCCCAAAGCTAACAGCTTCTCAGAGTAGGGAAAGGGAAATAAATGTATGCAAAAACCTCCTGCAAGCTGTTCCTATTACCCACTGGGAAGAGCTCTAAATCCTTTTTATGCAGCATCTCGTCTTCTCAAGCCACCCATGGGAAATTTTTCCATCTACATTTAGCAATGAAAAAATTGTGTCCCAGGTAAATTAACATTTTGCCCAAGGTCACATTACTAATAACTGGTGGAGCTAGGATTTGCACCTATGTAGACCTTAGAGGCCATACCCTTCATCATGTACCATACTGCCTTAATGGCAGCAAATATGGAAGAGAATGTAGTGAGGGAAATTGCAGCATAGCATATATCATGAATATGCGCCAATGCAACATTCAATCTGCAGATAGATACCAAGGAACTAGTTAGAAACTCCTGTACTATTATGTGGAATATCCAACTTTCCTCTCAAACAATGCCAGCTAGAACA
The DNA here is from genome assembly GCA_027563665.1 of Antrozous pallidus. Taxonomy (NCBI): domain Eukaryota; kingdom Metazoa; phylum Chordata; class Mammalia; order Chiroptera; family Vespertilionidae; genus Antrozous; species Antrozous pallidus. The sequence continues at coordinate 69,409,831 of CM050512.1, forward strand.
ACTGATCAAATGGGTTGAACAGAGGAAGAAATTAATAAATTTTACTTGGGTGAATTAACTCAACAGTCTCAACAAGAACCAATCTAAAATATCCTAAAAGCTAAAATGTTTTCATAACTAGTTCATAGAGCTAGTATAACAGCTTGATTTATGGTTAACAATTTGTAACATGTCGCAGAGGGGGATTGTATCATATTTAGTCACTATAACTCATGCATAGTCACTACGAGTTCATAATAGTATGAATTTTAGGCAAAAGCATTGTGGGAGATAACAGTGTTACCTCTTAACTATAAGTAAAGTGTTTAGTTTTAAAATAAACCATTTCTGGAGCAACCAAGATGGTGTCATAGGTAAACACCTATTGTTCTGCCCCGCACAACAATTCAAAAACTACAACAAAACAACAAAACAAACATCGCCCAGAATCACCGGACAGCTCGCTGAGTGAAAACAACACAAATAAAAGTAAAGGTGGGACACTGAGACTCAGAAGAGCGCCAGAGCGCAGCCTTGAAGATACGCGTGGAAACAGAGGTTAGGAGCCGGGGACACGCGTGGGCTGTAGGGTAGGCAGCACAACCCCGGCTGGATTTCTCCAACGGGGAGGGCGGAGACGTCCCACTGCACAGATTCCCCAGTGCCAGGCGAGGTCCGAGGTCCGGGGTAGGCACCCTGGAAGCCGGGCGCGGCAAAGGTCTCCTAGTCTGAGGAGAAACCAGGGAGCTGGGAAAAGAAGTTTGCACGCAAAAAGTGTGCGACAGCACAGATGCGCGACTTGCTCCCTGGCGACTTGCCCCCTGGTCCCGGAGACCACCGGACTGCTTTGTTTTATAATCCTGGTTGAGACTTTGGGTGTGCAGACTCATTTGGGGAGAGGCAGAGTTGTCTGGCAAGGGGTAGAGACTAGCGGCTTTCTCTTGGAGGTGCCTGCAACAATTACCACCCAACGGAGACCCGCGCACGAGCGGCGCATAGGACGTAGCTGACGCTGAGGCTGCCTGCTCAGCTCAGAGACTCTGCCCATCCAACCTGAACACAATCTCCCTTCACAGCCAATTGGCCTGGAGGTCAAACCCTCCTAGGGCTAACAACAACAAGCTGGGCTTCAATTCAAAAATACTGTACAACCCATAAAGGATTGCAGTAAGAGTACCCACCTCAGGTAACTGGGGAGGCTGAGCCACTGTCCCTTAGAGGACATCTACCACATAAAGCAGCCACCATGCAGAGACATGGAAAGAAATCAGGTGTGAAAGAAATGGAGGAAAAAAGACGACTAGACATAGAGTTCAAAACCACGGTTATAAGGCTTTTCAAGAGGCTTCTAGAAAAGGTCGAGACCTATAAGGAAATAAGCAAGACCTACAAGGATATGAACAAGACCCTCGAGGATATGAACGAGACCTGCAAGGAAATGATCAAGACCAAAGTGGAAATGAATGAGTCCTACAAGGAAATGAACAAGACCTACAAGGATATGAACGAGACTCTCAAGGATATGAAAAAGGACCAACAGGAAATTAAGCATACACTGACTGAAATAAAAAATATTATACAAAGACCTAAAAGTACTCTAGAGCACCCCAAGAACCAAGTTAAAGATTTGAAATACAAAGAGGTAAAATCCACTCAGCTGAAAAAGCAAGACACCAAAAGAATCCAAAAAATTGAAGATAGTGTAAGGGGCCTCTGGGACAACCTCAAGCATACCAACATCCAAATTATAGGGGTGCCAGAAAAAGAGAGAGACCAAGACAATGAAAACCTATTTGAAGAAATAGTGACTGAAAACTTCCCACACCTGGTGAAAGAAATTGACTTAGGAGTCCAAGAAGCGAACCCCAAAATATAGGAACCCTAAGAGGATCACACCAAGGCACATCATAATTAAAATGCCCAGAGCAAAAGACAAAGAGAGAATATTAAAAGCAGCAAGAGAAAAACAGTTAGTTACCTACAAGGAAGCACCCATACGATTGTCAGTGGATTTCTCAACAGAAATGATGCAGGCCAGACGGGAGTGGCAACAAATATTCAAAGTGATGAATAACAAGAATCTACAACCAAGATTACTCTATCCAGTAAAGCTATCACTCAGAGTTGAAAATCAGATAAAGTGCTTCGCAGATAATAAAAAGCTAAAGGAGTTCATCACCACCAAACCAATATTATATGAAATGCTGAAAGATATTCTTTAAGAAGAGGAAGAAGAAAAAGGTAAAAATATAAATTATGAACAACAAATACACATCTATCAACAAATGAATACAAAAATCAAGTGAATTAATGATCTGATGAACGGGATAAACTGGTAAATATAACAGAATCATGGACATGGTGAGGGAATGGACTGACAATTCTTGGGGAGAAAAGGGGTGTGGGAAGTACAGCAAGAGACTGGACAAAAATCTTGCAACAATGGGAGAGGACAGTGGGGAGGGGGAGGTGAGGATGGAGGGTGGGATGGGTACAGGGTGGAGGGGAGCTATAGGGGGATAAAAAAGGGGGAACAATGTAATTAATAAACTGAACAATAAAGATTTAAAAAAAGAACAAATAAATAAATAAATAAATAAATAAAATATACCATTTCTGTTCAGGTTGTAATTTGAGCAACACATGCTAGCAAATGTTAAAACAATAATTGTCTAATCTGGTTAGTAATAATATTTTGAAGAATCAAGTTTTTATTTTATTTTTAATATATTATCATTAAGGAAGAAGACATAACAACACAATTATTTAAAATTCATTTTCAGCAAGTATAATCACAAGATTTGTATTTCAAATATTATATATAATCCAAATATCTAAACCCATTTGTATTTATTCTTAAAAGAAAAAAAGAAAGGAAAAGAGGTCAATTTCTAATTTCACAGAACATTGTGTGTGCTTTGAAAGTATTGATTTTGCCTCTGACAGAGTTATTTCATTCCATTAGAAAATTATGGCTTAGAGGTTATTAAAAACATAGAATATTACATGTGCATGATTGAATTTATTACTGAGCTTTCTCAATTGCATTCCCTCTAGATTTCTACTTTCCTTTATGTGGACTTCCAGACATGCCATTTTACAAAGTACAAATTTTGATAAGAAATGTCAAGAAGAATTTTCAGAATCATTATTCAGTCCATTGGTATATTTCAAATTATATTATTTGCATATTCTAGAAATTAAAATAAATACAACTGAGAATTTTTACCTATGTTCATGAATGTAGTCATGGAAGTATTCTAACTAGATAGATTGGCAAAATTCTTCAATGTTTATCTTGATTAGCAAGTATAAATACCTCTAAGTTATTTTTATTTTCCAAATTAAATTAAAAATGGAAACTTTTCTTTTTAGAGATTGTATTACCCTATCCCAAACATATTACATGGCATTCTTTAGAACAGGCAAAGTGGAATAATGAAAGGAAGTCTTGGGAAACTCAATTATTCTTGGTCTGCTTAAATCTGGAAAAAGAAAAAGCAGAGAGAACTTAAAAACATCATATAGGATAATTTATGTATACTTTTTAAGCTATAGAGCACTATGCAAACTTAAAATATTTTTTAGTCTGAAATGTTGACATATTTTTCCTTTTTCAGCATCAAAAAAAGACAAAGCATAACTCCTTAGAATTTTAGATATGAACAGAATCTAAATGTTTTAGTCCTTCAAAAAAAGTGAAGTGTGTCGTATATAGTATTGATGCCAGAAACGAAGTTTCTATTATTTTACTCACTTTTTACTTCATTTACTCATTTTTATAATATTTCCATATTATATTTCTATATTGTTTCTATATTGGCTCTTTCTTAATACATATATTTCTTTTTTTCTCTTTTTTTAAAAGATTCTTGTATGTGCCTTGACATTGGTGTATTAGGACAATGCTCTAACCAACTGAGCTACCCAGTCATGGCCAATACACACATTTCTTTACTGAATATGTCAGCCACTTCCTTGCTGATTTGAACATTTTTATAGAACTGTAACAAGAAAACATTTAAGGGTTTTTAATGAGGGAATGACATGTCCAGTTTATGTTTTTAAAAGGACCATCCAGCTTAAACAGATGGAGGGAACCAAGATGACAGCATAGGTAAACACCCATACTGCTGCCTCGTACAACAATTTCAAAACTACAACTGAAAAACAAAATGGACATCATTCAGAACCACCAGAGGGCTGGCTGAGTGGACATTCCACAAATAGAAGGAAAGATAAAAGGACCCTGAGATTCGGGAGAGCTACAGAGGGCAGAGTTGTGGATATGCACGGAATCAGAGGTGAGGAGTCGGGTGAGAGTGGAAAGAGCAGGTGGCTGCAAACCCTGTTGATTTTCTCGAACTGGGAGGGAGACAAAGGTGTCCCATTGCACTGAGCCCCAGTTCCGGGTGAGTCTCAAGGAACCCAGACTAATACGGGTGAAACTGGACAGTGAGGAGGAAGCACACTGAAACTTGGGCACTGCAGAGGCGCGCAAGCTATTGGAGAGGGTGCGTGGCTGACTCTATCGTTCGGGAGAAAAAAACAACAACGCTGGACTGCTTTGTTTTCCCATTCGGGGTGAGTCTTTGGGTGTCCAGACTCATTTGGGGGAAAAACTAGACAGTCTGGCAGCAGGCAGAGCTCCGGGAAGCTTTTTCTCAGAGGTGTGTGCAGCCGTTGCCACAGGGCATGGAGACCTGGGAGCCGTTTAGGGTGGGGCTGATGGGAAACCAAGGCTGCCTGCTCAGCCCGGAGACTCTGCCCCATCCAAGCTGAGCACAGAGGCACTCACAGTGTAAACACAGCTGATCCTCACAGCCAATTGGCCTGGAGGTCAACCCCTCCCAGTGATACCAACAACAATCGAGGCTTAACTACAAGACACTGCTGCCCATAAAAGGATGAGTTACCAAGAGTATCCACCTCAGGTAACTGGGGAGGCTGAGCCACTGTCCCCTAAAGGACACCTACCACACAACCCTACTCAACCAACTCAGGAAAGCAGCCAAATGCGAAGACAAGGTAACAAATCACATGTTAAAGAAATGGAGGGGAAAAAATGACTGGACATAGAGTTCAAAACCACGGTTATAAGGTTTTTCAAGAGGCTCCTAGAAAAGGCTGATAAATTTAACGAGACCCTCAAGGATATGAGCGAGACTCTGGAAGATATGAAAAAGGACCAACTAGAAATTAAGCATACACTGACTGAAATAAAAAATATTATACAGAGAACTAAAAGCAGTCAAGAGGACCACAAGAATCAAGTCAAAGATTTGAAATACAAAGAAGCAAAAATCACTCAGCCAAAAAAGCAAGACACAAAAAGAATCCAAAAAAAAATTTGAAGATAGTGTAAGAAGCCTCTGGGATAACCTTAAGCATACCAACATCTGAATTATGGGGGTGCCAGAAAAAGAGAGAGAGCAAGATATTGAAAACCTATTTGAAGAAATAGTAACTGAAAACTTCCCCTACCTGGTGAAAGAAATTGACTTAAAAGTCCAAGAAGCACACAGAACCCCAAACAAAAGGAATCCAAAGAGGACCACACCAAGACACATCATAATTAAAATGCCAAGATCAAAAGACAAAGAGAGAATATTAAAAGTAGCAAGAGAAAAACAGTAAGTTACCTACAAGGGAGCACCCATATGATTGTCAGTGGATTTCTGAACAGAAGCTATGCAGGCCAGATGGGAATGGCAAGAAATATTCAAAGTGATGAATGACAGGAACCTACAACCAAGATTACTCTACCCAGCAAAGCTATCATTCAGACTTTAAGGTCAGATAAAGTGCTTCACAGATAAGAAAAAGCTAAAGGAGTTCATCACTGCCAAACCAGTATTATATGAAATGCTGAAAGGTATTTTGTAAGAAGGGGAGGAAGAAGAAAAAGGTAAAGATAAAAATGTTGAACAACAAATACACACCTATCAACAGATGAATCTAAAAATCAAGTGAATTAAAAATCTGATGAACAGAATAAACTGGTGAATATAATAGAATAGGGGGCATAGAAGGAGAGTGGTCTGACAATTCTTGGGGGGAAAGGGTTGTGGGGGGTGCAGGAAGAGACTGGACAAAAAGTGTACACCTATGGATGGATGAGAACAGTGCAGGGGAGGTAAGGGCAGAGGATGGGATGGGTACGGGGAGGGGAGCTCTGGATGGGGGTGGTAGAGAGCAACATTGTAATAATCGGAACAATAAAGATCTATTTAAAAAATAAAAGGACCATCCACTGTATGAAGAATGGATTAGAAGTATGCAAGAGCAGATGCCTGGAAATACGTAATGACCCAGCTAAGATTAGCATGACAGAGCTGCTTCTGCCTGGCCCTGCTTTTGCAAGGCTGCACATCACAAAGAGGTTTCCTCTCCTCCATTTATTTCCACCTCAGGTTCAATTATTGGCTCAAATTCTCTAATTTTTTACAGAGAGGAAGTGAGAGGGAGGGAAAAACAGAAACATTAATGATGAAAGAGAATCATTGATCACCTGCCTCCTGTAATCCCTCCCCCACAAGTGGGCATCGAGCCTGCAACCCTGGCAGTTACCCTGACTGGGAATTGAACTCTGACCTCCTACTCATAAGTTGATGCTCAATCACTGAGCAACACCAGCTAGGCTCAACTTCTCTAACTTTCTTTGGGAAAGAAGTTGCGCTATTAGGAACTGTCCTCTGTTTAGAACATGTTGACTAGAACAAAGTCATCTTTGATTGCTAATATATTTTGAGAAGAACCATACTAACAAACACTAAACATTAATATGTCTTTTGTTTTTATTTTTTTAAGAGGAACAAAAAATAATGTGAATGTAAGAAAATAAACAACTTGATTTAAAAATGGTCCAAAAATCTTAACACTTTATACCAAAGAAGATATACATAAAAAAAGATGCCCCATATTACAAGTCAGCAGGGAAATGCAAATTAAAATAAGGAGACACCACTACACATCTAATAGAATGGCCAAAATCCAGAACATCGATAACATCAAATGCTGGTGAGGATGTGGTGCAACAGGAATGCTCATATGTTTCTAGTGAGAATGTACAATGCCACTTTGGAAGACAGCCTGGCTCTTTCTTATAAAACTAAACATACTTTTACCATGTGATCCAGCAACCATACTCCTCAGTGTTTACCCAAAGGAGCTGAAAACTATGTCCACACAAAGGACTGTGTGCAGATGTTTGTAGGAGCTTTATTCAGAATTGCCAAAACTTGGCAGGAATCAAGATGTCCTTGTGGTATGTTTAGACAATGGAATATTACTTAGTGCTGAGAGAGAAAGAGATACAGAGAGAAAGCAAAGAGAGCAAAAGCTACTGAGCCATAAAAAAAAAAAGACATGGAGAAAACTTAAATGTATGTTATTAAGTGAAAGAAAACAATCTAAGAAGACTACATACTGTATGATATACACTACATGACATTCTGGAAAAGGCAAAACTATGGAGACAATAAAAATATTAGTGATTACAAAGGAAGGGTGATGTAGAGAATAGGCAGAAAACAGGACTTTTAGGGCAGTTAATATACCCTGTATGGTATTATAACAATGGATATATGCCATTATATATTTGTCCAAACCCATGCAAAGTACTACACCAACAACAAACCATAAGGTAAACTATGAATTTGGGTGATTATGATGTGTCAATGCAGGTTCATCTTTAGTAAAAATATACCACTCTGGTGAGTGGTATTGCTAATGAGGAAGCTATGCATGTGTGGGCAGGGGGTACATGGGAAATCTCTGCACGTTTCTCTTAATTTTGTTGTAAACCTAAAACTGCTCTTAAAAATAAAGTTTTTAATAAAAAGTAGTAATAATAAAAGGCTGTAATAATTACTACTTTTAATAAAAACTAGTAATAATAAAAGACTGTAAAAACTAGTAATAATAAAAGGCTTAGAAACCTCTAAGCTTATGTTTTCCCCTGTGTTGCCTCAAGTGTTTTTGTACCTAAATATAAAGCAAACTATTGGGAACCCAGAAGATAATAACCCCTCCTAACTTTTATCTTCAAACACTTAAACTCATGAAAGGGATTTCTGTGTCATTTCAGAAAAAGAGACCAGACAGGTAGGGGCTATGAGATTGGAGAGGAAGAAGTAGGAGTGCTTCTCTTGAAAAGTTGAGGATCCATAGCTAATGTCCACACAAATGTACCCACACACTCTCTCCCCGAAAGAGGACAAGCCCTCTGATGTGTCTTCAAGGTGACCTGTAGAAGAGTGATGGGCATAGAACATTAAGAATCAGCTCGGGGCGCGTATTGGCCCCGTGGACTGCGGACCGGCTGGGCTGCGCGCTCTCCTGGAGCGATTCACTGCATGGTAGCGTGGTGCCCCCCGCCTTCTGCACTGCCACCGCTGCCCCGCCCCGACCACTGCCTGCCCCTGCCCTGTAGCCATCTCCACCGCCTCGGGACCGGCTGTATTATTAGGCCACAGTCTTCAATGAGTAAACATATTCCTCAATTCTGTGGTGTTCTTGGTCACACATTTATGGAGTTTCTGAAGGCAGTGGAGATTATTGCCAGGCACAGCACGACCTTTATGCAGACAAGTGAACTGTAGAAATTCATTACTACTCCACCAAGAATCATATCGAAGGACACCTTGGGAAAAGATCCTGTGTGCAGTCTTGGAACATAAGTGACAATGCTGCTATGTGGCTTAGGAAATAAGCAGTCAAAACTAAAGACAGATGAACGTAATGTTCCAACTGTGCAGGACTCTTAAAACCTTTGGGTGATCAGGGTGTTGGGGAAAGAGCCTTAGTAATAATGAATGGATTGAATTTCTTGGCAGTCTACCAGGATAAGAGCTTATAGAATAAATACTAAATTTTTACAGTAACAATAATCGGTAGCAAAATTTCTTATATTTATGCATTACTTTTTCAGCCCAATTTAGATGACCAGACAGAACTCTTCCAGAAAACCACTAATCAATGTTATTAATTTTAAAAAGGTCTTCCATAAAACCATCAAGACATTTGATGTAGTGGTCACAGTAGAAATATGCCTTGTGTATACAATGAAGAGAATAAAGTATAATAATTTGCTCTCAGTTACACATAAAATCCAATCACTTTTTCTCACTCATCATGGAACAAAATGAAAAAGGAATAAACTATAACAATCTCAGGCTTTAGCTGGTTTGGCTCAGTGGATAGAGCACTGGCCTGCGATCTGAAAGATCCCAGATTTGATTCCGTCAAGGACACATGCCCAGGTTGTGGGTTCTATCCCCAATGGGGGACTTGCAGGAGGCAGCCGATCCTTGATTCTTTCTCATCATGGATGTTTCTATTTCTATCTCCCTCTCCCTTCTTCTCTAAAATCAATAAATATATATATATTTTTTTAAATGTCAGACAAAATAAAAAATAAATAAATAAATAAATAAATAAATAAGTCAGGCCTCCACTTCTAAAAGCATCTTGCAAATAGTACCTGGTAAAGATCTAATGTACACTTAACTGAACAAAGTGTCACCCTAAATGAATGCAGTTAACCCACAATGCAACTATGATTCAAGTATGTTTTCCTCCTTCTTTTGAGTACAGAACTTAAGAAGTCTCTTAGGTCAATCTCATTGAAATATAATGTTAGGCGCAAAGTAGTTTAAAGTGTTTTAAGAGCGTTCAAGTGTTTTATAGATTCACTTTTATTTTGAAAAAAACTATAAATATTCACTCTCACTTATACTTCCTGGATCTCTGTTCCATTTTCTCAAATCCATTACTTCCTGTTTTTACTTAAAATTTTTTCACTTGAGTATAAACTTTAAGATGTAAACACAAAGCTTTGAAAAAATATTTTTCTTTTTATACAATAAGGCAACTTCACTGCAGGTGGGTTGCTCAAACCCACCTCCTCCACCCCCAACCCCACCACCACAGTGAAGAAATTCTCCCCCAACTTTACCTTTTATTGCTTTTTCATTGAAAGAAGAGTACATGTGGATTTAACATATTTTAAGTTCCATCCAAAAGGAAACCTATGTATCTGTGATGAATTAATACATATAAAGTATATGCCATCTCTGGCTTCCACAGAATCACTAGCCCAGTCACACAAATTCTAATGTCACAGAGCATTTCTCTTGACTTGATACCAACCACTTCTTAGAGGGGAAAACTGCAACACACAGTTTTAAGTTAGACTGATGGATAACCATAGACTGTCCCTGGAAAGAAAATAAAGAACATTCCTAACTCCGTGCTGATGACCCTAAGCTTAATGAGAACTATATTAGGTACATATGAGGAGGACACAAATCCCCTAAGTTTTAGAATTGGATATTGTTTTTACAACTTTGAATACTAATTAGCCTCTGAAAGCCTATTAAGGTAGAATCCTTGGCAGGGTAATCACAGTCACCAAAAGAAAGAGTGTAAAAAGTATTCATTGCTTAAAATGGTGTAGTTGTCCTCAGAAACTGATTGATCACAAAGCAGTAGAGAATGTAGAATGCAAATTAAACTAGTAACCAAAAGACGTGTCCCAGTAAGATTGTAGCTAAGATCCTAAGGGTCTCCTCTGTTTCCAATCTGTAGAATGGGCATAATACCTCCAAATCTTTCTATCTCACAGGCACATGACAAAATAGAAATGCAGATATATGCAAGGCTTTGTTCTTATTCACATTGAAGGCTCAAGTCCACTCTTTAGTTCATTAGTGATTGGTTTAGGTCACAAACAGCTTATTCTTTTTTTTCTTTTTAATCCTTTCCTGAGGATATTTTTTCTATTGATTTTTAGAGAGACAGAGGGAAGAAGGGAGAGAAATAGCAATGTGAGAAACGCATGATTGGCTGCCTTCTGCAAACATCCTGACCTGGGCCAGGATGGGGCCTGCAACCCAAGTGCATGCCCTTGACCAGCAATTGAACTCAGACCCTTTGGTCCATGGGCCAATGCTCCAGTCACCAAGCCAAACCAGCCAGGGCACAAACAGGTTACTTTTTGAGTTATTAAAAAAATCATACAAGGCATTCAAACCTTATCCTTGATTAAAGGACATGTTTTTATTAACTTCAGAGAGGAAGAGAGAGGGAGAGAGAGATAGAAACATCAATGATGAGAGAGAATCATTGATTGCTGCCTCCTGCATGCCCCACATTTGGGAATCAAGCCCACAACTTGGACATGTGCCCTGACTGGGAATCGAACCATGACCTCCTGGTTCATAGGTAAATGCTCAACCACTGAACCATACTGGTTGGGCTTCAATGACTCTTTACACACATTTTACTAACTGGAATCATAAAATCACAAATTGTCTTTCATTTTCAACTGTAATTATATAGAAATCTACCCTGAAACTTTTCATTAGGATGTAACCATATTTCAAGAAGTATATATGTATAAGTATTTCCTAGCTCAATCTCTAAGAGGGCCTAGAGTCAATGATACATCAGTAGCAACGAGCATATCTGGCATCTGTATCTTGATTTGTAAATACTATTCTTCACTCAAAGGAATGGAGCTCTTGGAAGAATGGTTGATTCAGAGACTAGAGTAGAAAAAATACAAGATAAACTTAGAATATCTTGTTATTTCAGAAAGTAAGTAAGAAGTGCTCAAAAATAAAGTTAAAAATTAGAACAGTTTGAGCATTTAAATAAGTAATATAATCACTAGATTATAAGCCATTGAAAAAAATAAGAATAGGATTTCATATTGAAATAAAAGAAGAAAGGGAGGGAGAGAAGGGAAGGAAAAAAACTTTTGACAATAGAATCCCAACTATTAACAGAGAAAAATGGTGTTAGAAAAATCCTAAATCTTTTAAACATAGTAATAATAATAATAATAGCAATAATTGATGGGTGCATTTCTGAGAAAGCTAGGAAAAGTCCGTTCTCTTTCTTTCTCCCTGGAGTTAGAAGAGGAAGCATGCAATCCTGGGAGTAGTTGGAAGTCATAACAGCAGTGTCTCAAAAGCCCTTTCAGCTCTCAATCTTGAGATAAAGATGAAAACAAAAAGATAGAATAGGATAATGGACACTTGATGCCTTTTTTGAGTTGGTGAAACAAACCAACCTTAAATCAGCCCTAACTTAGGACTTCCACTCACATCTGAATTGGCTATATTTCTTACTTCACTCCTTTAACTTCAAGCAAAGCACACTTACTGATACAGGCTTGTGATCTCAAAGTTTAAGTATGTCTTTTTACAAATTTCATTTCTAAGGCATAATTCAATGGACTTTCTCTAAGATCTAGTCAACATAACTATGTAGACATTAGATTTTTCAAGCCTCAGTCTCATTATTTGTTAGATTGTTTTGAATATGACAAACAACCACAAGTCCACGGAAATACAAAATGCAAATACTAAAATCGCCATAAGTCTCTGAGTTGAGATGACCTAGTTAATGACAGCAAAAGTGACTGTGTCAAAATATGATTTTAAGTAGTGTCCCTAAATCCCAGTAACATAGACAAAGATTTCTTTCCCTTCCTTTTTCCCCACTAAAGATTCTCCTACAGAAATACATGCCAAAACTATACCTAAATGTGGATTTGGAGTTGAAAGGAGATCATTCCAAAGTGGTGTGTGTGTGTGTGTGTGTGTGTGTGTGTGTGTGTGTGTGCTGCTTTAGTGTGGAAGAGAATAGGAAGTACATCAGTGGCATTCAGATATTGTCCAACAGTTAGAATCTGCTCTGAAATGACCTCACAATTTTACCTTCCATATTTTTCCTTCTTTTTATCTCTCATCTCTTAGTCTTCTGTACTGTATATTCTTTTTTTTCCTTAATCTATGATGCTATTTGAATTATTTCACAGTTTTCATAATTTTCCTTGAAGATTTTGGTTCTTGGAGCACATGGATTCTTTCAGTGCCAATTAATAAATATGTCATCAGCACAAATTATCCTTCTTGGCTTAATAAAAAGACAAGTAATAGAATATGAGAATGATCTAACTGGGAATTAAGAATCATTGAAGAATGGAGGAACAAATAAATCATGAAAATTATTTATATATCCAGCCTAAAATCCTGACTCAGATAATCTGTTGCTAATAAGGATAAATTAATTTATTACATAAATTTAACCAGCAAGAGACATATCTCAAAAAAGGAAGGAAGGAAAGAAGGAAGATGGATAGATGGCAGGTTAGCCTTTACATTTTAAAAACACATTTTTCTTTCAATACCAACAAAGAGGAACTTTAAGTGAAAAGCTTCTCTAGATAAAGAAATTAACTCCCAAAATAAGAATTTGCTAGCTTTTATATTTACTTTTGTCTTGTTTTTGTCTTTCTCAGTCTTTCTTTTTTTTACAATTACATTAGATTTTATTACTTTCTTAGCACAACAGGATAGTTTCAATATTTTTTTACCACAGATTTTTTTCATTTTATTTTTGAATTAAATTTATTGAGGTAACATGAGTTAATAAGTTATATGAGTTTCAAGCATACAGTTCTATATTGCATTGTGTGCCCCTCTTTGTCTTTAAAAAGCTCTTGTTTCCAAACTCAGCTCAAAAGAAACTAAAGAACAATAAAAACTATCTCATTGTATGTTTAGTAAAATATGTTGAATTATGGTCAAGCAAAACACAACTTCACATTTTTAATACAAATTTCATGATTTCAAGGAGCATGGAAAATGTCCATTTGATTTCATTAAACTCAATAAAAAATATATGGAGATCCCAAAATACTTCAAGTACTCTGCTACATTGAATGCCTAGTATATTTACCTTTATTATCAAATCTCTAAAATAAAAGAGTTGACGATTAAACTAATCAACATAGCCTTTGGTTTTCTCATCTATAAAACAAGGTAGCTAGGTTAAGGTTGTTAAACAAAACAAAACAAAAAAAACCACTTGACTAACATTAATGTATTCTCATTTTCAGGTAAGCAATGATACTGCTACAGCCTGCAATGTGGATAGTAAAATCACACATATTTTATGAATTCTGAAAAATAAGAGTGTCAGCAGTGGCATAGTTTTGAATCTTCCAAACACCCTAAAAAAAAAATGAAAGGGGGGGGGAGGGGAAAAGGGAGAGAGAAAGGAAGGGTGAGAGGGCAGCTAAATAGCAAAACCCAAACGACTGACAATACTTACAGTAAAAGCAGATGACAAGATGTTCCCAAAAGGAAACCATGTGAGGACGAGTCACCAACATTCACAAGAGACATGCATGTTACCAGCATCTGGGTGGGGAGGAGTAGGAGGTAATAACGGAGTAGATGGGAAAGTCTTCCAAAAAGCCAATAACCATTCATTGGAAAGCACTGCAGCCCAAACTAAGAATGGAGGCTGAAACTGGCAAAGTTTTAAAATCCAAAACAAGTGGAGAGAAAGAAGTATCTGGTAAACTTTGAAGAGAGATCTTTTGAACTTTCAGAAGTGATCACCTGGAGCTGTCTTCCAAGGAAGAGCCCCCCGGTAAGAAACTGCTGTGAGGAGACCAATTTGGGCAGGAGAGTGACAATATAGTATCATATTAATTTTTAAATATAGGAATAACAAACCCTGATGATCTAGAATGCAACATGGAATTTCCTTTTCCCTTGCTCCTTAGGCCCAGCTTCTGTAAATTGGTGGGAATAAAATTTCACCTGCTTTATAAGTAGCACTTTTTGAGATAGATAAAATGTTATCTCTAACAGTGGTGTGCCACAGAAATAGAAAACAAATTAAATTTTTAAAAAACTCTAATTTTTTCATTGTTGGGTGAAATGTGGTAGGTTTTTTCTGCCAAATATCAACCTACAAAAACAACAGGACTGAGTCTGAAGTTCTTAAAGCAACAATTTTGATGAAACTGAATTACTATGGGTATTTTAGATATCTTCAGTGAACTTTCCTGCCAACTCTAAGGAATACCCAATGCTGTCGATGACTAATAAATTCTAGCTTGATTTTTCCCCCATAAGTAATACCTCAGGAAATACAGTTCAAATGCTAGCAAAAAAACTAAATTATACGTGTTTCTAAATTATATAAATCTCTGACCTTGTTCATATCCCCTTTATAAATTAATCAAATATTGAGGTAAATGCCTACCTAATCTAGTCTAAATAGAATGCCACACCTTTCTCATTACCCTCACTAATTTCCTTTACTTACCTTTAGGAATACAAAACAAATAAGCAAAAATAACCCAGAAAATAATTTCCAGTAATTTTGTTTTCCTGAATAGAAAAGAAGTGGGATGGCATTAAATGTAACAAGACAAAAAGTAAAAACCTGTTAAGGATTTGGTGTATTGTGCCTGATTTGGGCTACAGAGTACTATTTTGGCTTAATTTGCTCATCCTGGCTTTCAACACTGAGGAAAGTAAGCAGAAGAAAGATCAGATTCTTTAATTCTCTTTGGACCAGCTTTAGGCAAGCAATTTTAATATAGCTGCAGTGGCAGAATAGAAATTATTTTTCTGTGTCTGTAATTATGCAATCAAGTTTGGAATAAATGCAAACTAACCATATTAAAAAGGTATAGCTTCTATGAAATTAAAGTGTGCTTATTTTTTAAGCACTGTTTGCAACCTAATGGAATTTACAGGAGCAAATTTTGAGCAGTAAGTTTGAAATAGCAGTTTATTTCAGAAATGCATTTTATACAAATTTTCAAAACTACATTTAAAGTAAAGCACATCAGACTTATTAAATTATCTGCATGATAGCTAGATCAAGGAAACCCTGGAAGTGAGTTTCATTTCCTTCTACTTCTCTCCATCTCATATCCTTTCCTTTCACTCTTATTGACAAGCTCTCAAAAACCCACTATTCCTTCTCTGTAGGGTGGTAATTGCCATATGAAGCAGGATTTCTGATTTAAATAGAAGAGGCATTACAAATGTCTGGGCCAAGCGTATAGTGTGGCAGTGGCCAGCATCTGCGCTTTTTTTTTAACTAGAGGCCCAGTGCATAAAATTCATGCATGGGGGGCAGTACCCTCAGCCCAGCTGCACCCTCTCCAATCTGGAGCTCTAGGGAGATGTCTGATCCCAGGGATCAGGCCTAAACTAGCAGTCGGACATCCCTCTCACAATCCTGGACCACTGGCTCCTAATTGCTCACCTGTCTACCTAGTCACCCCTAACTGCCTCCGCTGCTGACCTGATCTCCCCTTACTCCCTCTGTGTGTTGGCCTGATCGCTCCTAACTGCTCCCAGCTGCTGGCCAGGTCACCCCCAACTGCCCCCTCCCTGCCAGCCTGGTTGCCCCCCCCCACTGGTCTGGTCACCCCTGACTGCCCCACTCCTGCCAGCCTGGTTGCCCCAACTGCCCCCCTCCTGGCCTGGTCACCTCTAACTGCCCCCCTGCCAACCTGGTTGACCTCTATGGCCCCCCCAGCCAGCCTAGTTGTCCCTCACTGGCCCCCCTACTAGGCAAATCACCCCCAACAGTCCCCCCTGCTGGCGTGGTTGCTCCCAACTACACCACTCCTGCTAACCTGGTCTCCCATAACTGCACCACCAGCCTGGTCAGCTCTTACTTCCCCCCCCCCCCCCGGCCAGCCTGGTTGCCCCCAACTGCCCCACCCCTGCTGGCCTAGTTGCCCCTCACTGCTGGCCGGGTTGCCCCAAGTGCACCCCCCTGCTGACCTGGTCGCCCCTCCCAGCTCACCTCCCAGTCGCCTCACACAGCCTGCTGTTCAGTTGTTTGGTCGTCCCTCACTAACCCCACTGCTGGCCTATTGTAGGCAACCACCTTGAGAGGGGGTTAGGTTAAGTTTGTATATTACTTCTTTATTATATAGTAC
Organism: Antrozous pallidus; assembly: GCA_027563665.1. Taxonomy (NCBI): domain Eukaryota; kingdom Metazoa; phylum Chordata; class Mammalia; order Chiroptera; family Vespertilionidae; genus Antrozous; species Antrozous pallidus. Next base: position 69,426,584 of record CM050512.1, read on the forward strand.
TAGAGGTCCAGTGCATGAAATTCATGCATGGGAGGCAGGAGGTATCCTTCAGCACAGCCGGCACCCTCTCAAATCTGGGACCCCTCAAGGGATGTACAACTGCCATGGTGGGACCGGGCCTAAACAGGCAGTTGGACATTCCTTTCACAATCCAGGACTGCTGGCTCCCAACTGCTCACCTGCCTTCCTTCCTGATTACCCTTATCTGCTTCTGCCTGCCAGCCTGATCACCCCCTAACTACTCCCCTTCCAACCTGGCTGATGCCTAATTGCCCCCCTGCCAGCCTGTTTGCCCCTATCTACCCTCCCCTGCAGGCCTGGTCATCCCTAACTGCCCTCCCCTGCAGGCTTGGTCCTCCCCAACTGCTCTCCCCTGAAGGCCTGGGACCCCCCAACTACCCTTCCCTGCAAGCCCGGTCACCCCCAAACTTCCCTCCTCTGCCAGCCTGGTCACCCCTAACTGCCCTCCCCTGCAGGCTTGATTGCCCCCAACTGCTCTCCCTTGCAGGCCTGGTCCCTCCCAAACTGCCCTCCCTTACTGGCCATCTTGTAGTGGCCATCTTGTGTCCACATGGGGGCAGCTGTCTTGTATATAGGAGTGATGGTCAATCTGCATATTACTCCTTTATTAGATAGGATAGAGGCCTGGTGCACAGGTTGGGGCCAGCTGGTTTGCCCTAAAGGGTGTCCCAGATCAGGATGGGGGTTCCCTTGGGGAATGGGGCAGTCTAGGCGAGGGGCCTGTGGTGGTATGCAGTTCGGCCATGCCCCCCAGCGACCCAAGTGGAGGCCCTAGTATCTGGGATTTATTTATCTTCTACAATTGAAACTTTGTAGCCTAGAGCGAAGCCAAGCCTCCTATTCATTTTGTGCCCACAGCCATTTCTGTTGGGATTTATTTATCTTCTATAATTGAAACTTTGCAGCCTTAAGCGGAGGCCAAGGCAGGCCAGGGCAGGTGGAAAGCTTGGCTTCCACCATTGGCATGAGCAACTCAAGCCTCCTGCTCTCTCCTGCTCCATGGCTGCTGCCATTTTTGTTGGAATTTATTTATCCTCTATAATTGAAACTTCGTAGCATTGAGTGGAGGCCTGGGTATGCGGAAAGCTTGGCTTCCTCCATTGCCAGGGAAACACAAGCCTCCCTCCTGCTCTCTTTGTGACAGCAGCCATCTTGGTTGGGGTTAATTTGCATATTTGCTCTTGATTGGCTGGTGGGTGTGGCTGGTGGGTGTAGCAGAGGTATGATCTATTTACATATTACTCTTTTATTGATAGGACTAGAGGCCTGATGCATGAAGATTCATGCAAGAGTGAGCCTTCTTTCCCTTGGCTGCTAGCACCACCTTCACTCTGGCTGGAGCCGCCTTCCCACTCCAGCCTGGAGCCGCCTTCCCACCTTCCCATGCTGCCCAGAGCCCTCAAGCAGCTAGAGTGGTACAGACCACCTACATTATCACCATGACAATGATGCAATTTTCCCACCCCACCCCCAGCCACCAGGTGCCCACATATGCAAATTAACCTGCCATCTTTGTTGGGTTAATCTGCATACTTACTCCTGATTGGCTGGTGGGCATTGCAGAGTTATGGTCAATTAGCATGTTACTCTTTTATTAGATAGATAATTTTTTTAAATGTATTTTTATTGTTGGGAATATTACAGATGTCCCCCATTTTTCCCCATTGCTCCCTCCACCCTGTTCCCACCCCACCCATTTTTCCCCAGTGGCTTTTCTCTACTTCAGAGCCAGAAATTATCATAGTTTCCACTCTTTGATCAAGGAAATAGTGACTCTTGCCTAATTATCAATATTATGTAAGAGAAATTGAATAGTAAGATTTAAGTGGAAGGGAAAAGAATAAATATTCATGGAAGACTGGGAAACGTAAGCTAACTAAAGTGAAAATTCATCTCCATTATACTTGTATGGGTGGAAATAAAAAGATATAGGGTAAACTGGAAGCTTGGTGAATAAATAACATGGTGAGTAATGGTTGCTCACTTACTGGGAAAAATAAATCTTCCTACTGGAGGAGAAATCCAAACTCTTGAGGCAAAGTGGATTCAGAATATACATGAGAGCTAGAAACCAATCAGGGATAGGGCAGAGAAGTTTTGCCCTGGGCATCTTAAAGGCATCATGCAACCTCTTGATTGAAGAAATCTTCCTCATAAAAGAGTAATATGCAAATTGACTATACCTCATATCAAACCATGCCCAGAGCCATGCCCACCAGCCAATCAGGAGCAAATTATACAAATAAACTCCAACCAAGATGGCTGCCACCACTGAGAGCAGGAGTGAGGCTTGGGTTCCCCTGGCAACAGAGGAAGCCAAGCTTTACGCCTGCTGTTGCTGGTCTAAGCCTCCACTCAATGCTACAAAGTTTCAATTATAGAAGACACATAATCTCAACAAAAATGGCAGCAGCCACAGAGCTAGAGAGAGAAGAGACTAGGGTTGCTGGGGCGATGGAGGAAGCCAAACTTCTGCAACCCTAGTCTAGGCCTCTACTCTAGGCTACAAAGTTTCAAACAGAAATGGCTGTCACCACAGAGCAAGCAGAAGCTTGGCTCTGCTCCAGGCTACAAAGTTTCAATTGTAGAACATAAATTAATCCCAGATCCCAGGGCCTCCACTTGGGTCACTGGGGAGCGTGGCCAGCCTGCAAACCACCATAGGTCTCCCACCCAGGCCACCCTATACCCCAAGGGAACCCCCACCCTGATCCAGGACACGCTGCAGGGCAAACCAGCTGGCCCCTTCCCATGTACAGGCCTCTATCCTATTTAATAAAAGAGTAATAAGCAGATTGACCATCACTCCAATACACAAGAGTGCTGCCCTCATGTGGTCAAAGATCCTGCCCCCATGTGGACACAAGATGACCACCACAAGATGGCCAGCAGAGGAGGGCCATCGGGAGGTTCCAGGCCCTGCAAGGGAGGGCAGTTGTGGCGACCAGGCCAGCAGGGGAGGGCATTGGGAGGGAGCAGGCCTGCAAGGGAGGGCAGTTGGAGGTGATCAAGCCTGCAGGGGAGGGCAGTTAGGAGTGACCAGGTCAGCAGAGGAGGGAAGTTGGGAGCAAACAGGCTGGCAGGGGAACAGTTAGACATCAATTAGGCTGGCAGGGTAGTGGTTAGGGGGTGATCAGGCTGGCAGGCAGAAGTGGTTAGGGGCAATCAGAGAGGCAGGCAGATGAGCAGTTTGGAGCTAGCAGTCCTGGATTGTGAGAAGGATGTCCCAGATTGGAGAGGGTGCAGGCTGGACTGAGGGACACCCCCTCGACCCCCATGCATGAATTTCATGCATCGGGCCTCTAGTGAATATATAATCAGCTTTGTACTCTAAAATTTGGAGATCAAGGCATGGAAGTGAAGTGGAATTGTATAGTCGGCTGGCACCAATAGTCTGTAGCTTAAGAGAGATAATAGGACTGGTGGTTTAAGATTAAAGAATTATCCATAGTGAGTTGATAGTGGAATGTGAAGAGGTGATATCATCAGCATTATATGTTAAAGAAAGAAGGCCATAGGACATTGCTATGAAGATCAGGAGTAAGCAATGAGCTAGGAAAGGAGCAAGAGAAGGATTTGGTGATGAAAAAGAGAAGCCAGAACAGTGTATATAATTAAAGGAAAGAAAGAATTTCAAGGAAAAAGAAAATGTGTAGGCAACAGTGTCAACAGCCAGAGAGAAACGAGTAGAATAAGGACTATTAAATGATGCTAGATAGAGCAACGTGGAAGCATTGATGAACATTCACTGTGTAGGCTCAGTCGACTAGTAGGAGGGATAGACTGTGTGTGAGAAGATTAAGCATGAAACATAAGTCACTCAGTGGCCATTAGAGGAAGTAGAGAAGCAAATGATAGTTCAAGGAAGGAGCAATGTCAAGTGAAGATTTTTCTTAAGGAGGAGAAGATTCAAAAGAGAAAACAGATCTATCTCCTCCTCTGGCTCTGAAGATGGTGAAAATGAGCATATGTGGGCAAGAAGTGTTTTGACCAAAGATCCCTCCAGAAAAAGAACAGAGAGAAAATTAACTCCACCTCTAAAGTAACAGATGTTGGCTCCTCTTCTAGACACATTTGTTCAGGAATGAAGGATGGTTCTCCAAATACTCCCCACTCCATTCCACCCCACCCCACTCCCACCCTGGAGACACTGTTTGTTTCTAGCAGTTTCACACCCACAGGGTTTCACCCTTTCCTGCACAAAGCCTGGTGGTAAGACCTGTTTTCAGCTGAACCATCTATTTGCCTATAAATCAGGGATTCTTAGTTTCTGCACTATCGTCACAAGGAACCCAGTAATTTTTGGTGGGGTGGAGGTGGGGTGAGGATAGGGGTTCCCCTGCATTATGAAATGATTGGTGGCATCCCTGGCCTCTCCCCACCAGATATCAGTATCAAGCTCTCCTACAGTCCTAACAAGAACAAATAACTTCAGATATTGCCAAATGTTCTTCTAAGGCAAATACCTTACCCCCACATCGAGCATCACTGCTGTACACCCTTCTGTCCCGAGTCTCCCTAAAGGCCAATATAGACACCCTCTCCCCCTGTTTCTCTCACACTGCCTGTTTTCGAAACAAATGAATGGCACTTTTCCCTTTTCAATAATATATCACTACAGGTAAAAACTGGAAAAAAAAAAAACTTAACAAATATAATCCTGACAACATTTCAGTTTCAAGAATGCTAACAACGTGGCCATGCCCCCAGATTCCAGAGAAGCATGAAGGTAATGAGAACTGAAATTCCCATGTTCCCTTTCTGGGCTTTTTTCTTAGTTAAACGTGGGATATGGCTGCATCCAGTTATGGGAGACTGGATTCCAGACCCATCGCTTGATTCATAGTCCTGCTGAATAAAGACATAGATTGCACAGTCATTGAACCTGGTAGGTTGCCTTCTTTATTTCATTGTCAGGTTTTGGCTGTATGGTCATGCCTTTTTGCCTAAAATCAATGAAGTTTATGTGCAGTTTGTTTTTATTCTGCAGGGCCCCGCACACCTATCCTTGAAATAGACAGATTTGCCCAGATTTCATTTACTGACCTTGCACCATAGAGATTTATGGTTCCCAGCCTGAGACCTTAACCTTATCCCGGCCCCTCCGGTGAGGAATAGCATCTTCCATTCCAGCCTAAGGCTTCCTCCTTGTCTGCCAGGCTGCCTCATAGGAACCTTCACTCACTCCTTTAGTCCCTAAGGTACACATCCCTTTTCCCAGTCCCATTCTTCCCTGCCCTTTTTATTTGCCTAAAACATCTTTTTATTGGATTATTAGAGGCCCGGTGCATGAAATTCACACATGGGGAGGAGGGGCTCCCTAAGCCAAGCCTGTACCCTCTCCAATTCGGGGGCTTGTGGTATGTCTGAATGCCGGTTTAGGATCGGGACTAAACTGGCAGTTGGACATCCCTCTCACAATTTCGGACTGCTGGCTCCTAATCGCTCACCTGCCTGCATGCCTGGTCACCCCTAACTGCCCCCACATCCCTGCTGGCCTGATCGCCCCTCACTGCCTCTGCGTGCCTGCCTGATCACCCCTAACTACTCCCCTCTGCCAGCCAGGTTGCCCCCAACTGTCCCCTCCCTGCCAGCCTGGTCTCTCCTAACTGACCCCTCCCCACCAGCTTGGTCATCCCTTACTCCCCCCGCTGCTGGCCTGGTCACCTCCAATTGCCCCCCTCTGCCAGCCTGGTTGCCCCTAACTCCTCCCTGTGCTGGGCTGGTTGCCCCTAACTTCCCCCTCTGCTGGCCTGATCACCCCCAACGGCCCAAGCATCCTGCTTGTTCAGTCATTTTGTCATCCCTCACTATGCCCCCTGGTAGTAGGTACCCATCTTATGAGGGCATGAGGGTAAATTTGCATATTACCTCTTTATTATATAGGATTAAGATTAGTTTGAGATGTTAGACTTCAGAAAAATTCTTCTCACAGTCCAAGCAGCACTGTGGGGCTTTAACTTATTTTAAGGCAAGAGATGACAAATAAACCTTGAGTCTAATAAATTAGTAATAAACTAGACGCCCAATGCACAAAATTCATGCAAGTAGCTTGACCCTCAAAGCTGTGGCAGCTTGCCTCAGCCCTCGTGCAGAAGGTCTTCTGGTCTAATTAGCATATTACATTTTTATTATTATAGACTAGAGGCCTGTTGCATGAAGATCTGTCCAATAGACCTTCCTTCCCCTGGCTGCCAGCACCGATTTTTCTTCTGGCACCCAGCACCCAGGCCTTCGCTCTGGCCGCTGCCTTCCATCTTTGCTCTTGCCGGAGCCTTCAGTGTTCACTCTGGCTGGAGCCTTCAGTCTTCTTCGCTCAGGCCAGAGTGCCGCTCCTATAGCTCCCTCCACCCCCCCGCCCTCCTCATCATAGCAGGTGTCCCACCCTGCCAGCGACTCCATGCCTGTGTATACAAAGTAACATGCCATCTTTGTTGGGTTAATTTGCATACTAACTCCTGATTGGCTAGTGGGTATTGTGGCTGTACAGCAAATTTGCATATTTCTCTTTTATTAGTGTACATTCTGATAAATTACACTAATTTTGTCTTCTTTTCAAAAACCTCTCTGAGTCATTCTTTATGTCCTTTAACTCATCCCTCTGTAAAAGTGGTTCTTTATCAGGCTAAGCCATTTACACAGCTAGCAAAACTAACTAGCAATTTGCTTGATTTAGGCGTACATTCCTGACCTTCTGACCAGTGATGGCATTAAAAGCACTTGCTTCTAAACTGACTTTTTCTTTTTGAAAATGTAAATGTGTATCTCTTTGGAATCCTCTCTTTGAGTGGCTTAATTGATTGAAATATAAAGTTGAATCGATTGGCCCTACCAAAAGGAAATAAGTATGATCTCAGTCTCTTCCTCATGTTCCTATCATCTTGAGAATGGTTACTATTTACCAAAACCAGTCTCTCCTTAGCAACACTCTCTAATTACCTCTCACCCAGTTCAATCAACATGCATGTAAATATTTTGTTTTCAGCCCTCTACCCTCACATAGGTAGCCAGAAGGATAAATGCCTATTTTCCAACCACTCTCTGGCTAATTCATTTAGTATCTGCTCCAAAACATAACGGACACTTTCCCAAAGGCTTTCATTTAAAATTCTTTCCAAGTCCTACCATTTCTCCTCTCAAAGTATATAGCCTAATATAGCCACTGTCCTAGCATTGTGCCTAATTTGATTTTTAAAAAAAAGAAAGAAAAAAAGAAAAGAAGAAAAGGCCCAAAAACGTCAATACAAGAGTCTAGGAAATCCATCATTTTACCAGTGACTGAGAATGCACACATACAATGAACCTAGCCCCTTCTTTGAGTGAAGACTCTGAGGATTTTGAAGAATGTACACACCAAACTGATGGACTCATGCCATGAATAAAACTGACAGGAGAGAGGCTTTAGATTATTTTATTCCCTAACCTACAAAATAAATTATCATTTCCAACCATTATATTCGTTCCATTATTGAAAATTCAATAAATAACAGTATCTATATTCTTTTTTTAATCTTTATTGTTCAGTTTATTAATTACATTGTTTCCCCTTTTTTATCCCCCTATATCTCCCCTCCACCTTGTATCTATGCCACCCTCCACCCTCGCCTCCACTCCCCACTGTCTTCTCCCATTGTTGCAAGATTTTTGTCCAGTCTCTTGCTGTACTTCCCACAACCCTTTTTTCCCCAAGAACTGTCAGTCCATTCCCTCTTTATGTCCATGTTTCTGTTATATTCACCAGTTCATCAGCCTAAAAATTCACTTGATTTTTATGCTCATTTGTTGATAGATGTGTATTTGTTGTTCATAATTTATATTTTTACCTTTTTCTTCTTCCTCTTCTTAAAGAATATCTTTCAGCATTTCATATATAGTATTGGTTTGGTGGTGATGAACTCCTTTAGCTTTTTCTTATCTGCGAAGCACTTTATCTGATCTTCAGTTCTGAATGATAGCTTTGCTGGGCAGAGTAATCTTGGTTGTAGATTCTTGCTCTTCATTATTTTGAATATTTCTTGCCACTCGCGTCTGGCCTGCATCGTTTCTGTTGAGAAATCCGCTGACAATAGTATGGGTGCTCCCCTGTAGGTAACCAACTGTTTTTCTCTTGCTGCTTTTAATATTCTCTCTTTATCTTTTGCTCTTGGCATTTTAATTATTATGTGTCTTGGTGTGGTCCTCTTTAGATTCCTATATTTTGGGGTTCTGTATACTTCTTGGGCTTTTAAGTCAGTTTCTTTCACTAGGTGGGGGAAGTTTTCAGTCACTATTTCTTCAAGTAGGTTTTCATTAACTTGCTCTCTCTCTTTTTCTGGCACCACAATAATTCAGATGTTGGCATGCTTGAGGTTGGCCCAGAGGCCCCTTACACTATCTTCAATTATCTGAATTCTTTTTGTTTCTTGCTTTTCCAGCTGAGTGGATTTTGCTCCTTTGTATTTCAAATCTTTGACTTGGTTCTTGTGGCCCTCTGGAGTGCTTTTAGGACTTTGTGTAATATTTTTTATTTCAGTCTGTGTATGCTTGATTTCTAGTTGGTCCTTTTTCATATCCATGAGGGTCTCGTTCATATCCTCAGAGGTCTTGTTCATTTCCTTGAGGGTCTCATTCATTTCCTTGTAAGTCTCATTCATTTCCTGGTTGGTCTTGTTTATTTCCTCGTAATTCTCATTAAGTTCATCGGCCTTTTCTAGGAGCCTCTTGAAAAGCCTTATAACCGTGGTTTTGAACTCTATGTCTTGTCATCTTTTTTCCTCCATTTCTTTCACACCTGATTTCTTTCCATAGCTCTGCATGGTGGCTGCTTTATGTGGTAGATGTCCTCTAAGGGTCAGTGGCACAGCCTCCCCATTTATTTGAGATGGGTACTCTTACTGCAATCCTTTATGGGTTGTACAGTATTTTTGAATTTAAACCCAGCTTGTTGTTGTTAGCCCTAGGAGGGTTTGACCTCCAGGCCAATTGGCTGTGAAGGGAGACTATGTTCAGGTTGGATGGGCGGAGTCTCTGAGCTGCACAGGCAGCCTCAGTGTCAGCTATGTCCTATGCGGCGCTCGCGCGGGCGCGGGTCTCTGTTGGATGGGGATGGCTGCAGGCACCTCCAAGAGAAAGCCGCCAGTCTCTTCCCCTTGCCAGACAACTCTGCCTCTCCCCAAATGAGTCTGCACACCCAAAGTCTAGCCCAGGGTTGTAAAATAGGTGGTTTCTGGGACCAGGAGACAAGTTTCCAGGGAGCCAGTCGCACATTTGTGTGACACTTGCGCGCAAACTTCTTTTCCCAGCTGCCCTGTTTTTCCGCAGACTAGGAGACCTCTGCCACGCCCCGCTTCTAGGGTGCGTCCCCCAGATCTCAGACCTCGCCTGCCGCTGGGGAATCCGTGCAGTGGGACGTCTCTGCCCTCCCCGTTGGCGAAACCCAGCCGGGGTTGCTGCTCCAGCCCTACAGCCCGCGCGCGTGACCAAGACAGCTCCTAACCTCTGTTTCCGCGCAATCTTCAAGGCTGCGCTCCCGCCACTCTTCTGAGTCTCAGTGTCCCACCTTTGCTTTTATTTGTGGAGTTTTCACTCAGCCAGCTTTCTGGTGATTCTGGGTGATGTTTGTTTCGTTGTTATGTTGTAGTTTCTGAATCGTTGCGCAGGGCAGAACAATAGGTGTTTACCTATGCCACCATCTTGGTTCCTCTCAACAGTATCTATATTCTTGGTTTGTACCCAAACTTTTTATTTAACTGACCTAGGAAGGTTAATTAAAATTCGGTTTGGTGTTATAATTTAGAAACAAGTGAGATTACACCCCTAAGAATACATATACATCCACTTTTTTGAGTCATTTGAAAGAATTATAGAAATAAATGAAATTCATAATAAAAACAGTTCAAGTGAGAATTGAACTGTGGGTGTGTGGGGAGTGACTAGAAGTGAGCAAGTGATAAATTGGGAAAGAAAAAGGACATCTCTTTTTAAGCTCAGAAAATAACATAGGAAACTGGGGAACAGTGTAGGAAGGGTTTTCTCCTATTTCTTTCCTCCCACAGGAAATCACTAATACTTTCTGAGAAAAGGGATAAGCTGTCTAGTTTTTACCCATTAGTGAAATAGCAATTTCCAGACTTAAGCATATTAGTGAGCACAGCTCCAGAAATTTCTGCTTAGAAAGAAAACACTCAACAATAATCCCCATTGTTTCTAAAGTAGACTCACCCTATTTTAAATGCAACTCCAAAAATGGGACTTCTAAAGAACAGCAAGAAGATTAATATAGAGAATTCTGAGGCCCTGCTAAAAACACTCGAGTGCAATGGAATCTTTATCCAGAACTAACTGAAGCAAAATGGGCAGCATGCAGAAATGTATGCTTTTTCAAGAGCATTTTGAACTTGAATATGTAACACGCCAACCTTTTTGAGAACAGTTAGTAGAACCCACTGAGTGAAGCTATTCTGTGCTTCCATTTTCCCCTTTTACCCTCTTCTCAATGTGACCAGTAGAAACAAATTCAGCTCATAACAGATCTGTTCTGGCAACCTTAAATCCTGAGCTACAATTTAAAAGGCCATGGAGGAAGAGGCTGAGATACCTCCCTTCCACCCTTTCTCCCCCAATATAGGGCCTTCCTCCCTGGGCTACCCCCAGAATTAGCCTGTAAACCCAATGATCAGAGCATACAGACATAAATTTGATGTGGTAAAACCCCAGATTGACTTCCAAGCTAACTTCCATCTCTATAATTTAACTACTTTCCCTAGGTCATTTTCTCTAGGTCAGGATGAAAAAATATTGTGATCTCTAGTTCAAACACCACTTCTGATTCAAAGGAGGAAATAATGGCATTAAAAGTCAAAAGCTATTTACAGAGTTTCTGATCTCATCTGCCCTCAAGTTGTATGTGATTCTTTATGTACAACAGTTCTGTTTTCATAACAGTGTCAACGAGGCAGGTTCTGATTTGTTTGACTATTTTGGAATTATTATATAACCTTTTATCATTATTTAGGGATCCCTTCCTACATTTAAATATGTGAAAACAATAGAGAAATTACATTGTTGACTCCCATGAAATAGCACACATTAAATACAACATCATGCTGAATTTTAGGGATGGGTGTGTTAGTTTCTATGTGTATGTGTTATAGCCTTAATGAAAACACCCCTACGTGATTAAAAAGAATATATAATTTTGTTATCATTTTGTAAGCAAGGCTCTAGGATCTCTTTCCTGTTTCCATTTTAGGATCTCTACTCCCCACACTTGCTAACTCAGCTGGCATCATTTTTCTCATGTGCGTGGGGTATATAAGTCCTACCAGGTTAGCATTCTGACAGCTAGAAGACTAATCACTATGTAACACATCCATACGTTTCTTGCCTCATAATTAAGATCCGTATTTTTGACATCCATGGAACATCAAGACCCCTCAAATGCCAATAACATTATGTATTTCTGTGTTCTTCTTTCCCAGTGTTATGGGCTGAATTGTGTATCTCCCAAAATTCATGTGTTTGAGTCCTAACCCCAGTAGCTATATTTGTGACTATATTTAGAGATAGGATTCTTACAGAGGCAATTGGTTAAAATGAGGTCATTAAGCTGAGCCCTAATTCCTATGACTAATGCTCTTAGTGGGGGAGGAAATTTGGACACTGACACGTACAGAGGAAAGATGATGTGAAGACACAGAGAGATCAACAGAGGCCTAGAACAGATCCTTTCCTCGTGGCCCTTAGAAGGAACCAATCCTCAGACACCCTAATCTCGGACATTTAGTCTCCAGATCTGTGAGAAAATAAATTTCTGTTGCTTAAGCCACTGTGAGAAAATAAATTTCTGTTGCTTAAGCCACTCAGTCTGTGGTACTTTTGTTATGGCAGCCCTAACAATGTGCTTACCCAAGGAGGAGAGTGCAGGAAGTTTTAAGATGCCAAAAAGAACAGATTGTAAAACAGTAGGAAATGGGGAAGTTCATTAAGATGACAAGTGGGAGCCAACAGGTTACATAAGAGTACAACTGTTATGCACTCCCCATAAAGGAAAGGATTAATTTTAGCTCCTGCTGGACCATGCAAAAAGTGTTGATTAAAGAAAATTACCTCTCCTATCCCAGGTTTAAAAAAAAAAAAAAACATAGACCACTGAGACATATGAAGATAGAAAATAGCAAAGAGAAATCTGCCATCTTGGAAGTATGTTAGTGTATTGAGTTAAAATAAATAGTCCTAACATTGAGGACATAAGGTACAATACAAAGATATAAGCCTTTCAAGCTACACAGTGGCAAATTATAGGATTCCTTTATAATGCTGAAAAAAAAGTCCCACTTACTGGCTTACTCACTAGAAAATGGTAGTAAAAACAGTCCTTAAGATAATTGTAGCACAGTGCAATTTAGGTTGGTAAGAAATAGATTGCAATTAAATTTATAGAATCATTGATAATGGATTTTTCCCAATATACTTATTTAATACCTATAAATTTCCTTCTAATAAACACTGACAATGTAAGTGGCAAGTTCAAACAGGTCATTAAGCAGTTGTGCTTCACTATTTACTTATTGTAAAATGGCAAAAATATATGGGTTATAAAAACATAAATATCTGAAATAACAAGATTGAACTTTTTATCTTCCCTGATAGACATCAGAAATGGCACAATCGAAGAGCATATAGTATGTAAATAACTTTATTTTCACTCTGATCATCCTCATTGCATCATCCTGCTCACGAAGGTAGAGAACTGCACCATATAATGTTTCACAAAGAAAAAGCCTTTTTCTATCTTTCATGTCATAGAGAAGATTGAACTCTCTTCATTGCACATTGTGCTTTTGTCTTAAATGTTAAGATAGAAAAACCCTCCCCTTGCTTTTTTAACCATGAGCCAGAATATTGAGTTGATGACCCTGCAAGCACACCCTTTGCCAAAGTTTACCATTCTTTTTCATTAGTTTCAATTCTAAAGGGAAGGAGATAGAGCCTATATAGATGATGGATGGGGTTAAGGCCCAAGGACTAACACAGTTGTATAAGTAGCTACTGCTGGGTGATCTATGGACACATTGGAGTAATACGTGCTAAAAGTGAGGAGGCAGCATGGAGCAGTTGGCAGGACCACATGTAGCCTAAATGACATCATTCATTTAATAGGTCTAACATATGGCAGCTATTAAATCTCCACAACAAATGTAAGACTAACCAACATTCTGATCAAAAAGGAGCTTCCATTCTTAATTTTTTATTAAAAAAAGATGCTGCCAATTCCAACACATAATCACATACTAGTATATTTCTAAATGTAATAATAATATAGACTTTGACAAGAAATTAACCATTCCACAGGATAATATATAAAACATTAAATGTTCTTGTTTTTGTCTTTTACACAGTTTTGAAGGAGTTGTGTAAGGATCCAATTGGGTAACTAATGATTTTAAATAACAACTAAATTCTGTAATATATATCAGCTCATAATTATTTTCAGAATAAAAGATACAAATGCTCTATATTGAATTTGACCTTTGTTTAAAGCAGGTAAAACATATCTTCAATTATGTCATTTTCCAATTAATCTCATTTTTTTGTGTTGCAAAAAAACAGGACAAAGCTCCAGTGATGTTTTGGAGACCTAATTTTGCCCTTGTTCTACATAATTTTCAAAGAGTTACCCTAATCAGGAAAAAAGAGAGAGAGTAAATGAGCAAGATACAACCACTTTTGCTGCATAATCTTTGGAAATGGTTTTTTATCATACTTACAGGTAAAAAAACACTCCTCTACCACCTCTTCTGGTAAGCTACTTTAAAATTCCAGATCTTCTGAGAACACCCCAGAAGGAAAGGGCTAGGATTAATAAATAAATACAAAACATCTTTGCACCAAAATACAAACAGGAACCCAAAAGGTAGTTCATTCCTCATTGCCCACCTCTGAATTCTATGCTTCATCTATGTGCAATTCTCCCTCATCCCTATAATTTAATTCCATCCAGCTGACTTCTCCCTCCCATCCTACCTCCTTTTTACCAATTGTCTAAAGGTTTATAATGCACCCTATAGAATGTCATTCTTCTATCCAGAAATATCCAACATTTTAAACTTTTTTAAGGATGTCATATCTCTACCCAATATCTATTTACATTTTTTCCAAATGACATTACCTCCATTTTTCTCTGGGAAACCAACTTCTTCCCCATTCTGTCCAAGTGCTTATAGTGGAGTTAACTCCTCTCTCCAGGGCTGGGCTAGAAGTAAAGGGCAATCCATCAAAAAACTACCATATAAAACCATATAGTAACATCCACTCTTTGTGGTAATGATGAGTTTAAAATGGACATGTGAATCCATCAGAGCCAATGAGATACAAGGAACTATTCTGGAACTACTGATAAACTCTGTCTTATTGAGCATAGCATGGAAGGCTGTACGCCTGGAGTATTGGTAGACATATTTCCAATATCTGAAACCTATATTAAACCTAAGATTGAAGCCACAGTGAATGATAGAGAGCCAAGAGATAGTGTAAGACCATTATGAGATCTCTCCATTACCAGGTACTGCTCACGTTACTATTTAATTAGTCAGGAGTGGAACTGTATATTCCTTGAGATCAGGCTCCTGGATGTTTCTTAGTACCTTCAGCCATGTATAATCTAATTCTATACTTGATCTACCAAAAGAGGTAAATTTAATAAATAACATGTACATATCGGCTCTGCATTCCATTCACACCTCTAATTGAGATTAAACCTGAGAGATGTAAAGTGTTCTTCCTCGGTGTACCTTCCACAATGTGAGCATCTCACCACATTGCATGCGATTCCAGAATTTAAAGAAACTTTTTATATATGTTTATTGATTTTAGAGAGAGGAATTGTAAGAGGGAGAGAAGGAGAGAGAAGAAAGGGGAGAGAGAAAGAGAAATAGTGACAGGCTGTGTCCTGCACCATCCCAAATCAGGACCAAAGCCACAACCCGGCATATCCTCTGACCAGGAATTGAACGCATAACCTTTCGGTACACTGTACGATGCTCCAAACAACTGAACCACACTGGCCAGGGCTGAAGAAATTTATAAAAATATAATACTGTCACTGAACACAAGGCACCTACTATATATAGAAAATTTAAGAAAGTTTCAACTGAAAATTTAAGAAAGTTGCGGGATAATTTCCACTGTGAAGTTTTGCCCTGTTGATTTTATGGCCAAATCCCTGAATAATATGTGGCTCTCTTTTGTGTGACAAGCTAGTGCAGACCATGATCAGACAAAAATTCAGAGAAGAGACTGAGGTGATTCAAAGGGCTGTGGTAGGGGCTTGATTTGACAATTCTCAGTACCACATTTGTCTGTTTCTCAGAACCCGAATTGTTTGTGTCCAGAAGTTCATTTGAAATGTCCTAAGTGCTGTTCCTATGAAAACAATCCCACTTTACCTCATTGAGAGAGAGCTAAGACATCTGACCATCACTGATTGTCCTGAGTCCATGGGGTGGGGGAGGGTGATCCACAGAGAATTTTTAATATAAATATGAGAATGTATAAACCTTTGTGCTCTTATTTAAAAAATTGTCCTTTGTAGCAAGCCTTTAAGCTCCTCTGAGCCTTATTATTGTTCTGCCAAGGAGAGTTGATGAATCAGAACACAAGAACCTGAAAGTGCCAGTGCCTGGTATCAGAGTGAGACTAGAGAGGTATCAGAGCCTCAAGCAGAGTTTGGCCTTGTGGTTCACCAAGGCAACTGGGCCGCCAAGAGCTGCACACAGATGCCTGTGTCCTTGCATGGTATATAAGCACAAAACACTCTTATAGCCTCTAGCCTGACATAGAAGGAGAGGTGAAAGAGCTAACTGACCCAGAAGGGGCCATGAAGACTGCTCAATGTAAAGAAGGGAGAGGATGTGGAGGCCCACAATTAGGACAGGTGTGAGAAGATTCAGTCTGGAGACACCAGTATGAAAAACTGTCTGCAGCTTCAAGGCCCCTGGTGCACAGGAATATAGGCATCACATAGCCATTCCTCTCACCGCATTCAGGCCTCAGGGCTTGGAGACCCTCTTTGAGGTTCAACTGGTTCCCCTTCTTACCCTCCAACCCAAGAAGTCTTGCTCTAATCATGGGGGAAGCCCTGTTCTCTTCCTCCCGCTTCATCTGAATATTTTAGCCATACCCAAAATACTCTTAGTTCCCTGAGGACTCCAGGTTTTGGAACACAACTCCGGAGAGGATCTTCGTACACTGTCACTTCCCTTCCCTGAGGTGCTGAGCTCAGACCTGACCATCTGCTCCAATGGAGACAGGAGAGAAGTGCCAAAAGAATATAATAATTAATCTCAAAGATATTATTCAATCATATTCTCTTTCTGAATTAAATATTGCATCCTTGCAAAGAAAATGTACTCTACACTCAGGTATTACTCCTCACCCTTCCCTTCCACATTTTGCCATAAGGAAACTGAGGCCCAGAGAGCTGAAGCGTTCACAGTTACTTCAAAAGTATAGAGCAGTAGTTAAGATCATAAACTGAATCAGCTACCAGAGCTAAGCCCTGGCTGCACTGCCCACTAGTTATGTGTCCTTAGCCAAGTTCCTTCATCTCCATGGCCTCTATCTTTTCCTCTATAAAATGAGTATCATTATAATAGTACCTGCCTCACTGAGGTGTTGTGATGAAACATGGGAGTATGTAGAGCCTCAAGCAGTAGCTAGCACATAGTAAATGTTCTTTGTGTTATTAGTTTTTATTTGTCCAAAAACATGAGCCAACTATTAGCAGAGCTGGAACAAAAATTGAGTTTTCCCAATTCCTAGCTGGTGCTCGCTCCTCTCATTGGGTCATCAATACAGTGCCTGGACAATAGTAAACAGTCAATATACCAGTATATTTATTGGATGAGTACAGAAGTGTCCACAGGGCAGAAACTCACATGTGTAGGAAATTCAGTGACAATAATGGTGAATCAAGTAAGTCCTTGCTAAAATAATTACTTAGGAAAACATTCAGAATAGATTTCTAAGTATTCCACAAATTTGGTACCAAGGGTGTTAAATATGCATACACGTAACTTATGTATAAAACAATGTGGAAATTTTACTCATCGAAATATTAACTCTACGGTTGGCCAGTGGTGTTCAGTGGCTGGGTGTTGACCCATGAACCAGGAGATCACAGTTTGATTCCTGGTCCGGGGACATGGGCTTGATCCTCAGAAGGGGACATGCAAGAGGCAGCTGATCAATGATTCTCTCTCATCATTGATGTTTCCATCTCTTTCCCTTTCCCTTCCTCTCTGAAATCATAAAAAATTTCTAAATGTTAACATTTTGGTATATAATTTGGAGTAGTTTTTGTTGTTTTCCTTTGGGCTTTTCTTCCTTTTCAAGGATTCTGCAGGGAGCATGCACTTTTTTCTAATTAAACAAAGAAACAATTTTATTTTAAGGTGGATGGACCTAATTTAAAGACAAGTTGAATACAAACGGAAGAATTATAGGTATCATCCTTTTTCAGTAATTCTTCATAATTCCCCAGTTTTATAATGCAATTTTTATCGAATTCAATGTGAATAACTCAGGATTATAAAAGTAATTACATTTAGGTTCAATTATAATGACTAATTGTCCCACTTCTGCTCACATGACACCTGGTAGAAGTGAAGCTCAGGTGAATGGACCTAAATGTAAGTACACAGATAGTATCACCCATATATGCTTCACCCATATTCCCCACCACATATGTTAACATTAGGCCAAGATGGGTGAAGCATATATGGAACTTGCTATGCTCTCTTTGCAAATTTTCTATACATATTAAATTAATCCAAAACACAAAGTGCTTTTAAAAAGTTAACATATTTAAGCAAAGTTGGTTTATAATATAAAATTCAGAGATTGAAACAATTTTTAAAAATCATCCATAGATATTCTTTTGAAGACAGCAAAATTGGTGGCAGTGATTACCTATACTTTTGTAAGAAGAAAGAAAGAAAGAAAGAAAGAAAGAAAGAAAGAAAGAAAGAAAGGAAGGAAGGAAGGAAAGAAAAAGAGAAAGAAAGAGAGAAAGAGAGAGAAAAGAAAAAGAAAAAGAAAAAGTACTCTAAAAGGCACTTGGATTACATTTTGTTTTTGTAAATGTGTCTAAGTCACCAATGATAATAAACTGCCCTGATCTTTCGAATGCCTTCAACCAGAACTTGGAGGTGAAGAATGTAAAATTGCTTTCATATTTGGTTACTTTTCCTCTTCTTTTTAATTACAGATTTAGAAGGGAGTCACTGCAAAAAAAAAAATATTATTCAGATTCAACAACCCTTTGATTTTCTTTGAGTACTTGCCATGTCACAGTAATATTCCAAACACTACAAAATTTGCTCTAATTTATTCAGTGCTTTCAACAAATGTAAGATAAATTATCCCAATGGCTGTTTCTTCCTCTGTATTTATCAACAAAGGCATTCCTACCGCTAACCCTGTGATTTAAAAGCTTAAAATGATTATGTGGAATTGCCCTAGTTAAATTTTTTACGGGGGGAAAGGGAGTCTCCTTTCTGAGATACATTCCTATCTAATGGACATTATCTATTTTAATTTCTTTAGGTGATTTTCCTTAATATTATAAAATGGGATCTATTATCTCAAATGGCTCATGCTGAAAAGTGATTTAGATTTATAGAACTCTGCACATGTTTGGTGTAGGGGAGAGGGTTTGTAGTCAGTTAACAGGCAAGAATATCACAGACATGGAGTACAGGAATGTCCGGTGCTATATCCTTGGGACAGCTTTGCTGACTGGCCAAACTTTTCTGACTGAGGCAGAATGGTCATCCTCTTTCTAGAGTCATCCAGTGGCAGAAGGAAAAGAGAGGCCACTAATCCTCCATTCCAAGGTTTTCTGCGATTTTGAACACACAGTGCACAAACCTTCTTAAAACCATTCATGTAGACAGCTCACCAGGGAGAGTGTGATCCTTGTATCATTCCCTCTGAGGGGAACACCCCATAGTTCTCATACCCAATTTTCCCTGATCCTAAAATCACAACCTATTCTAGTGTTTAAAATGGTATATTTACCAACTAGTGCCCTGGTGCATGGATTCATGCACATTGAAAGGAAATTAATTAGAAGGTGGCAGGTAGGGCAAGACTGAGAGAGACAGGCAGGACATGTCCTGGAGCCAACCTCCCTCAATCCCTCCCCAGCTGGAAACACCTAGGGTGGCTCCTCGGCTCGAAGGGCATCTGCAGAGTGAGTGGGATCCCTCTAGCAGTGTGGGGTCCCTCAGCCTGGCCTGGAGGGATTGGGCCAAAACTAGCTCTCTGACATCCCCCAAGGGGTCCCAGATTGCGAGAGGGTGGTTCTTGAGTGACAGACCCTGGAATCGGGCTCCTTCATTTTTGGTTCCAGGGTGCATCACCCAAGAACTGCCACTGCCAAGTCACCGCAGCTCAGCAGCTCCTGCATTGAGCATCTGCCCTGGTGGCCAGTGTACATCATACCTACCAGCTGGTAGAACTGTGCTGCTTAGCCTTTGATATATATACTAGGGGCCCAGTGCATGAAATTCGTGCACTGGGAGTGGGTGGTCCCTCAACCCAACCTGGCCCCTCTCACATATTGGGAGCCCTCAGGGGATGTCCAACTGATGGCTCACCCCCAGCCTGTCCAAGGCCTAAAGCCTAAAGCCTTTAGGCCTTGGGTACCCAGCCATTGCCTTGCTCAGCTCGGCCCCAGCTGCCTGTGACCACCCGGCCCTGGGGGCTGGGTGCTGGCCACCACTTCCACTCACAGCACCCGGGGGCTGGGTGCTCCCTGCCACTGCCACCACCACTGCTGCTGCCACAGCTTCCCCTCACAGCGCCCAGGGGCTGGGCACTCACTACCACCAGCGTTTCATCTCCACCCTCAGGGCCCGGCACTCGCGCCACTTGCCCCCACGCCCCTCCTGATTGGCTGGTAGCATAGCCAATCGGGAGTGAAGGTATGGTCAAATTTGCATGTTTCTCTTTTATTATATAGGATATATACTAGAGGCCCAGTGCATGAATTCATGCACAGGTAGGGTCCCTTGGCCTGGCCAGCATTGAGGCCGATCACAGCCGTCTCTCCCAGTCGTCCCTCCCCACAAGAGGTTGGCCAGCTGGGGGGAGGGACGATGGGAAGTTGGCTGGCCATGGGAGGCTGGCTGTAGGAGCACACTGACCACCAGGGGGAAGCTCCTCCATTAAGTGTCTGCCCCCTGGTTTTCAGTGCTCGTCATAGTGACTGGTCAACTGGTTGTTCAGTCAACAGGTCGTAATGGTCACTTTGGCTTTCATATAAATAGATGGATGTAATGAAAAGAAAGTGAAGCTATCGGACACTATGATATTGAAAAACTAAGCATCGCCTCTTCTCTAATAGCCTGATTCTCTTACCAATCCACAGATGCCCTCCTACTTGCCCTTCTTCACCTTCTCCTGTTTCATTTGCAACATCTTAAGACATCCCACCTTACCCCACCCCCACCATCTTTTCTCACGCCTATCTCCACATGTGAGTTCCAGTCGTCCCATCTCAGACCGAATAATCTCTGAGATGTTCCCAAGTGTTCGTTTCTACTTGCCTGGTGTTACCTTCTGAGAGGAGCTTTTATTTCCATTCCTGGCAGTTGTCTCCTTCTGTTTTCTATCATCTGTTTCTTTCTATACCCTCCTAACATTCCTTTCCTCACAGTAACCATGCATTTTAATCACTGAATTTGGTGAGATAAAGTCTATGTGACCAATCCTAATACCAACACCCTGAGGGCTGTTCTAGAGGAACTGGTATAACACGTAGATTTTAGGTTAAGCATGCAAGGAGGCTGTGAGCTAGGTTATTTTAGCAGAGGCACACCTGGGGCATCTGAGACTTCAGTGCAGCTCCAGGCTCTGTGTGCAATGTCTCTGCTCCCCACATTCTATCCTTTCCAGAATCTTTGGGAAGAGCTACCTCTGAACTATGCATAGGGCCTTTCACTCCAGGCTTTAAGATTCTTCAATTCAAAAATTGCCACTGCCACTACTTAGCATCCTACAGGATTGAGGTCCACTGTCCCTTTCTTCTGTTTGTTGACACCTTCTTCCCAGTTTACAACTCTAACCATCTTCCAGCTTCCCATC
Organism: Antrozous pallidus; assembly: GCA_027563665.1. Classification (NCBI taxonomy): domain Eukaryota; kingdom Metazoa; phylum Chordata; class Mammalia; order Chiroptera; family Vespertilionidae; genus Antrozous; species Antrozous pallidus. The sequence continues at coordinate 69,447,734 of CM050512.1, forward strand.
TGCCTGAACATTCTGCTCCGCCTCTACCTCTAAAGTATCACTTATGAATTTCCTAGATACAAGTTATCTATTCTCCTGAAATAACATCTGGTGTTTCAAATCTAGCTGTGATGCAAGATGACAATATGAACTTCATTTTGTTGTGGGTACAAATATGAATAAAAATTCTTATCAGCAAAACTCAAGAATAACCTATTCATAGAAAGTTAATACCTTTGTTATACTAAAGAACTTTTCATAATAACATAGAAGTCATTCAAAAGTGATCTAAGAATGGGAATTTAGGAACTAATCGTGTTGTGACATCTGGACTGCATAGATCAGTCAGGAAAACTAGAGAGAAATGTTGAAGGAGAGAATCATGACCTCCAAAGTCTTTCTCCTGTTTATCATCTAAGAAACAGCTTCTCAGCCTTATAACCATAGAGGATCAATAGTAACAAATGTGGTGAGTTTCGGTAACTCTCTGAGACAGGCCAGTAAGCCAGGACAAGTGGAATAGGGAAACAGACAGATAGTTAAACCGTGGTTGAGTGTTGACCGATGAACCAGGAGATCTCGGTTTGTTTCCTGATCAGGGCACATGCCTGGAGTGCAGGCGTGGGGGCGTGCAGGAGGCAGCCAATCAATGATTCTCTCTCATCACTGATGTTTCTCTCTCTCCCTTCCTCTCTGTAACCAATAAAAAATATATTTTTTTAAAAGGAGAGTAAATGTGCTGGTTTGCAAAAATAAGACTACTAGAATCCTAGAATAGAGTAAATTATGCTATTGCCCCCCTCTAATTTATTACAGGTTCAGTTGCCCCTCATTATCACTGGACTTGGATCCATGGTCCAGTAAGGCAGAAAATAAGCTACCCTCAGAAATAGAGTTCAGGGTTCTTCGCTACTTCCCTTTCTCTAATCACCCTACATAACACGCTTGTACGGAACATGTAATATGGAGCAGCCCTGGGAACATAAGAGAAATTAATCTGATAGACATGTTTTTTTTTAAGGAAAGGTACTTTATTATACTTGACTTGCCATTGCCTGACCAACGTTCAAATACTCTCACTGCATTCTAACAGGGTTTTTGGTGTTCTGGACACTGAGATTTTAGAGGCTTAAGTTGCCTTGGCTGAATTTATACCTAAGCTTTAAAGATGAAGTATCTTGTGAGTTGAATCACAGGATTGTGGAGATAAAAGAAAACTTTGTGGTCATTTCAATCTAAATTGGATGAAAATAGCAAAGACATTTCAAGTTATAGGCTGTGGGGCCATGGGTGCTGCAAGTGCTGCTATAGCTGTTGCCGTTCAGTGTGAAATACAGAAGCTGTTGCATAAACAGGCACTCCAAGCACAGCACTGGACGTGAGGACCCTTTATTCAGTACTGCTGCAGACTGAATGTCTCACAAAAGTTAAAACTAATAAATATACAAGCTAGCGTAATTTATAACAAACTCATTGCTTAAGAGATCAGTCCGGAAATTAGGCATTCCAGAAGAGAATAGAGCAGATTTAAATGTGCGCTATCCACTCATTCTGTCTACTTTATGACGTTATAATCAGTGTCTCATTTTTATTTTAACTGAAATGCACACCTTGCTGTATAATTTTAAACACCTAAGCTAGTTAAAGGACTACTTTGATTGTTGCCAACTCTTCCCAGGGCAGGTCAGAGACTCTAACTGGAATTTACAGATAATCACATTACCTTAGAATAGTTGTGTTATAAGAGATTTAAAATTCAAGGACAAACTAAGTCTATTTTTGTCGCATACATGTGTAAGAAAAGGCAGAACTGTCTCATGAATTCCAAGAGGTTTGAGGAATTCTTTAATATTTAATTGATCATCCATCTTACCTCCTTGAAGTTAGCTTACCAATAAGTTTTTAATCTTCAAAAATCACATGTAGACTGAATCAGCAGAATATGGGTAAGACTTAAAATACATGTGCTCAAAATGCCATATCTCAGTAAAGCTTGTCTGTATAAAGTTTATTGGAGAGAAACACAAAGGACAACCTTAATACTATATTTAGGTACAAACATGTTTTTTTTCCTAGTTTAGTTAATTAAATCTTTTCTGGCTATAAATAAATATTTATAAATACTAAATTCATAGATAGATCGACTGTGTGTGTGTGTGTGTGTGTGTGTGTGTGTGTGTATGTGTGTGTGTGTGTGTGTGGCGCACACATACGCGGCTGTGCCAAATCTTGATTATGAAGAAAATGGAAATGATATTACAGACCTAAAGGAACCAAGGGCTCTTCTACAGGGGAAGAAACTTAGGACCAAAAAGGTATGGTGACCTGCCACTGGCACTGTCCTTTGGTGACAAAACTGCATCTACGATCCCTCTTTTCTGGCATTCACTCCTAGCTGAAGCCAGTCTATCTACCCATTGAGCTGGTCTGCACAGGATGTAAGTAGAAAGTTTTATTCTTTCTTCTACTATCTCTTCAAACTGTCTTTCTAGACTCCTTTCTACCCTTGCATGGAAACTTGATAAAGTCCCATCTTTCTCTCTGTCCCTTTAAGTAGTAACAATAGTCATACTTGAGTATTTTTTATTGGTATTTTTATTATTATTCTTACTTGAGTATTTTAAATTGCCTTTTGTTTGGCAAAATATTATCTAATTTAAATTGGCTCTCCTGAACTATCTTCCTGAGATGCAGTCAGGGCTATAGAGTTAGGTGCTTCTTCCTTCCTTGTTCCACCTCTGCCCATGATCATATAGTGAATAAACAGCAGAGGTAGGATTTTAATCTCTTCTCATTGGCCTCCAGCCACGGCCTGTTCATAGTTTCCACCCTTAGCCCCTGATTGTTGGCAGTGCACCCATGCAGGCAACCCTGCTGGGCAAAGACCCTGTTAGATGATCCACTTCCGGTCCAGGGGAGGGGAGATGCATGCCTCTGCTACATCCCTTCTATGGGGATGGTGACTGTTACCATCATAGCCCTCTCTCTCCTTTGAGCTACCACCAGACAGGCATGGCTCCAGCCACCGTATCTCTTAGTGGGTGTCACCATCCTTGAGTCTCCCAAACACCAGGGCATACATGTCAAGTTCTCCCAGCCATCCCCATGGAAGGGCCGGTGTCTCACAGCATACCCAATGACTCTCAGTCACCATCTCTTCAGCTCCAACCCCAGAGGCGAGCAATGACTGGTTGTCCAATCATTTCACACAAACTGCTTAGATAAGCCCTTTCAGATTTAGAAGTCCTTGGTACCGATTGTGTATATCTTGGCATTGGGGCTTTGGCCATATTTCTTAGACATTAGGAATAAAGGTCACATTTAGCCCAGCCAGTGTGGTTTGGGGGTTGAGCACCAATCTATGAACCAGGTTCGTTTCCCAGTCCACGGCACATGCTCAGTGGGGGGCATCAGGAGGCAGCTGATCAATGATTCTCATCATTGATTTTTCTCTCTCTCCCTCTCTCTTCCTCTCTGAAACCAATAAAAATATATATTTGTAAAAAAGAATTACTTAAAATACATAAATAAAAGTCACATTTAAAATCCTGGTACTGCCTCTGCTGCGTGAAAACATTGAAACAGAAAAAAATAAAAGCCTACTAGGATTCTTGGGATACATTAATATTGAGAAATTTTCAAAGATATATTTTCTTAAGGATTCCTGATAGCTTTATAATGCATTAATACAATAACCATGAGCTTTCAGAATTAGAAGGACATTTCCAAGTTTTTAGCTGTGCATGCTTGAACAACCTAGTGATGGAAAAATCACCATCTCTTGAGACAGTTTTTTCCCATCTGGGATTGCTTCCACCATCAGGAAGTCATTATATGAAACTTAAAACTGTCTCTTTAAGGTTTCCACACCACTGATCTTAATTTGATCCCTTGGGATCACACAGAACAAGTCTAATCCCTCTCTCACGTGAAAGACTTCCAAATATGTGAAGCCGACATCTTTTGATGCTGCCTTTTCTAATACCAATTCCTTCAGCCACTGCCTTTATAACACAGCTTCTGTCGCTCTTGCTATCTTACTTGTCTCTTTCCTGAAACAGTCCCTATGCTCTACTTGAGGTATAGCATTGAGAATTAAGAGAGGGTGGTCCAATGTCCCAGCAGTGGAAGAGGTGACATCTCCACACTTTTTGATTGAAATCTTAGTTAACATTTACTCTGCTGATAGCCATGGTGCACAGCTAATTTTTACTCTATTCACTGCCAACTACATTCCCTAAGTCTTTTCCAGCTGTGCCACAGCTAAGATATGACTTCCCCTGTATATATGCTGTTGATGTTAGGATGTTAGCAGTAGTCTTTACATGTGTTCTCTTCTAAAAAAATCAAACTTCTGAGAATAAGTTCAACTAGCCTAAGATTTTAGAACCCTTATTGGATCACTTAATGTACTCTCTTTAACGTCATATCATCTCACATCTTATAAGAGTGCCTTCAACATCTTCATCCAAATCACCAATAAAAAGGATTAAAGAAAAAAGACTGAAGACATTCCTAGAACATCTCTTCATTTGACATCAACCTATTAAACAGCATCCCCTTGGCAGCTATTCCAGTAGTTATCAATATGCATAATGACAATCACATCTCAGTCAGCCAGAGGTATAGTATGAGTCTTGGCCAGGTGCTTTGTTCAAATTCAGATTTCAAGGTTCTCCACCCTTCCCAGCTCCGGAAGACTGGACACCTTGTTAAAAATAAATTAAAAATAAATTAAAAAATAAAAAAGCAAAGTTTGTCGTGATGGCTGTTGAACCCTTCTGACTTCTCATGAATAAGTGAAGCTGCTCCTAAGCACTCACCAGTCATTGACTTGATAGTACTTTGCAGAACTGAGACCAAGTTCATGATTACAGAGCAGAGTGTTATGAAATTATTTTTCTCCTTTTTAGAAAGTTTAAAGGGTCAGAATTCTCAAAGTTCTCCTGTCTTTTAGCCCTTTTTGGGCTCTCCATGTTTTCTCAGATCCTTGAGAGAGGCTCTATGTGGTCAACTTCAAGTTCCCTCAGTTCTAGGGATTTAATGTTTTCAGCTGAGAGACTTCAAATCTCTCATGAAGCTTCACATTTCTCAGTAGTTAAAACAAATATAACATTAATACAACTAAAGTCACTCATTAGAAACCCAGGATTTGGGTTTCGTGCTGTTGAGCTATGCTGTGCCCCCAGGAGCACTTGTCTCACTGAACATCCTCCAACACCACCTGCTCCTCCAAAGACTCCAGCACCATGTGAAAGAGCTCAGCTACTGATATGGAAACAGATGTTCCTAAAAATACCCTTGGAAATGTATGGACATGAAACACATGCCACACACATTTAGTCATAAAAATAAAAAGTTGTATTTTTTATCAGCAACTAATTATTTGCAATCAAATCATACCTGATTTTTAAAAATTAAGACAGATTTAGCTGGCTAGTCCACAAAAGAAGTGTCTATCATTCAACCCCCACAGCTATGTATGGCACACTGGCTCCTTACTAAAGCACCCAGCATTATTTTCCTGATTGGTTCAGGGCATATAGTTCTGGGGGCACAGATGTTTCATTTCTGTCTCACTAGAATACCTAAGATGTTGTTTTGGGTTATTCCAAGTAATATATTAAAACAGTTCTTTCCTAGGCAAGATTTAACACACACACCACACACACACACACACACACACACACACACACACACACACACATCAAAGCCTCACCTCTGAAAAAATAAAACCAGGTCTAAAAAAATACCTATGAAGGTAGGGTGATTCTACTCATATATGGCTACTCAAATGCTAATTCCATTATTGTTAAAGTAACTGAATGCCCTTCCAGAAACCAGAGGGGTTTTGTGCTTGGCTTCCACTGCCATCTGGTGGTTGTCCTAACATCAAACAAGGAATTTCTTGAATTAGCATTCATTTAGCAATCTCTGCAGTATTTTGACATTGACAAGTTAATACTTCCTGTAAGGTCTCTAAAATGGTGGTGCAGAAGAGGTTTTTTATATAAACTCTTTGTTAACCACAACAAACCACATCTTATTCAAACACCTCATTTATATATGAACACATTAAGCATAATGATTAGTAAATTCATAATGAAAAATTTATAAGAAAAAAAATAAGCCCAATCACACCCCAGAATAAGAACAAAATTAAAGAGACAAGGCCCTTCTAAACATAAACCTGCCTTGTTTTAATAATACAACATCAAATTGAAATTTTATGGGTCAAATCATATTATTACTATTGAGTAGTGTTACAAAAATACTTTTCATAAAATTTCTTAAGGTATTAATTTTTCTTGGTATGTTTTAGAATTTATGTTTCTCTTTTGTGAAATGCCTCTTTGATTCTACTGGGTTCTCAGTGTTCATATGGATTAACATGAATATTTTATTATTAAAGATTATATTTGTTATAATTACATTTATTACATAATTTTGGACAATTGATACATGGACTTTCTCTGTATTAAAGACAAAAAAGTTTAGCCCTGGCTGGTTTGGCTCAGTGGATAGTGTCAGCCTACGAACTGAAAGGTGCCAGGTTCGATCCCAGTCAAGGGCACATGCCTGGGTTGAGGACTCAAACCCCAGTATGGAGCGTTCAGGAGGCAGCCGATCAATGATCATTTCTCGTCATTGATGTTTCTATCTCTCTCTCCCTCTCCCTTCCTCTCTGAAATCAATAAAAATAAAAAATAAAAATTTTTTAAAGACAGAAAAGTTTTAAGTTTTGGCAAATCAAGGCTATCAATTATTTCCTTACTCCGTTCACTTTTTAATTTTTTAAATAAATTTAGTTATCATTTTGAAATGTAATACTTTCTTATAGTAAAAAGTAAAAGTCTCTTTACTACCTCATCATTTATTATAACTAGTTTCTTACCACTTTCCAGAAAGAGCCATGGATTAAGTTTAGTAAACTCTTTCCTCAATCAAAGAAATATTTTTACTGTGCTTTTCTATCATTTAATTTTGTTCCCATTTAATTCTTTAAACTACATAAGTCTTTACTTTATATCAAGTAAAACTCTTTTTCCAATATGGCCTGTTACTCTTACCAGCAACACATGTGAGTTACACCCTCCGTTCTCTGATTTTGGAGGTTTGCTTTAAGACATATTAAGACTATACATATAGAGTTAGCTGGTTTGGCTCAGTGGATAGAGTGTAGGCCTGCAGACCAAAGGGTCCTGGGTTTGATTGGATTCTGGTCAAGAACACATACCTTGATTGCAGGCTCCTCTCTGGCCCAGGCCCTGATCAGGTTGCAGGCAGGAGGCAATCAATTGATGTGTCTCTTTCACATCGATGTTTCTATCTTTCCCTCTCTCTTCTACTCTCCCTAAAAATCAATGGAAAAATATATTTGGATAAGGATTAACAAACAAAAAAAAAGACAACATATAATAAGAACCATTTATGAGATATATTTTCCACTGCATTGCTAGCTGAATGCCAATGCCATTACCATGTTGATTTAATTATTTATTAGAGTGTTTCAAATTTACTATTAGATTATGTATAATGTTTAGTGTTCAGGAAGGAGTTAGTTTTCCATCATCACTCTTATTTTCCTAAATCATTCTGGCTCTTTTATTAGTTTCTTATCCCAAATGAACTTCAGAATGATTTTGTTAGATTCCTAAAGAATTGGACCAAATCACTTTAAGAAAAGAACTTTTTGAGAATTACTCTAAATCGTAAATTATTTTGGGAAGAATCATTACCTTTACACGTAGATTGTTAGTAGCAAGAGCAGGATTAGTGATAAGCCCTGCCAAAATTCTTAAGCTGTTGGTTTTTTAAATAACAAAATAATGAAAAAACTCAAAGGTTGTTTTATGCTTGCAGTGTGGTGGGAGAGATATGCAGAGAAATCCCCTAATTTAGAATAATTTAAAAATGCTGGATAAAATATTTTAAAACATCATTTTAAATGCATTAATGAATTGGTTGAAAAATAGAAGAAGTTCTCAAAAGCCACAAATAAAAGACAGCATTAATCCAAAGCAAACTCTGACATATTCGGGGACACCTTCCTCCCTCTGCTGACTTACAGCATAGGCTGCATAGGGCCACACAGGAGTTAGGAGATAAGACATGGGGCCTAAGCAAGGTGACCTGTTATAAAGTTATTCCCCCTTAAAGGTCACATCCTCACAGTAAGTGATTGCAGGTGAGGGGGTAGCATCACCCTACAGAGAAAAACAGTAGAGGTAATTAGCCTACATACTTTTATGAAGAAGGATAAAACAGGGAGAAAAGGTTTTCCTTGACAATTACAAACATAAGTCCTCCTTCATGTACGACAAGGTACATCCTATCCTATGTGGAGTAGATAAAATGGCTGACAATGACCCCAGGGCAATGGTATTCCAAGTATCCAGGTATACTAAACATACACCTTTCTAGGGGAACAGACTCAAATGGTTACAACAATTTAATTTCCAAAGAACATACAGTCACAACTTAAAAAAGAAAATCACAGAGGAACCAAGATGGTGGATAGTAAACAACTATCTTGCTGCCCCACACAACAATTTCAAAACTACAACTTAACAACAGAACAAACATCATCCAGAATTACCGGAAAGCTGCTGAGTGAAAATTCCACAAATAAAAGTAAAGATAGGACACTGTGACTCAGAGGAGTGGCAGAGGGCAGAGTAGAGGATACATGTGAAGTCAGAGATTTGAAGCCGAGCACACGTGAGCAGATAGGGAAGGCGGCTGCAAACCCGGCTGGTTTTCTTGAACTGGGAGGAAGACAAAGGTGTCTCACTGCACTGATTCCCCAGTTCCAGGCAAGGTCCAGGGAACCCACCCTCATACGGGGTGAAACTGAACAGTAAGAAGGAAGCACGCTGAAACTTGGGCACTGCAGAGGTCTGCGAGCTTGCAGAGAGGGGCGTAAACCTGGGAACAGCAGAAGCTCGTGAGCATGCAGAGAGGACTCGTGACTTGCACTCTCGTTTGGAAAACCACTAGACTGCATTGTTTTACAACCCTGGGTGAGACTTTGAGTGTGCAGACTCATTTGGAGAGAGGCTGAATTGTCCGGCAGCAGGTAGAGCTCGGTGGCAGCTTTCTCTCAGAAGTGTGAGCAGCCATTACCACCAGGCACAAAGACCCTGTGCTGCATAGGGCAGAGATGATGGGAAATCAAGGCTGCCTGCTCATCCCAGAGACTCTGCCCATCCAACCTGAGCACAGCTGATCCTCACAACTAATTGGCCCGGAGGTCAAACCCTCCTAGTGCTAACAACAATAATCTAGGCTTAACTTCAACAAGACTGTGCAACCCATAAAGGGCTACAGCAAGAGTATCCACCTCAGGTAACTGGGGAGGCTGAGCCATTGTCCCTTACAGGACATCTACCACAAAGCTAATTGACCAACTCACAGAAGCAGCCACAATGCAGAGACCTGGAAAGAAGTCTGATGTGAAAGAAATGGACGGGGAAAAAAACGACTGGACATAGAGTTCAAAACCACAGTTATGAGGTTTTTCAAGAGGCTCCTAGAAAAGGCCAATGAACTTAATGAGGCCTTTGAGGAAATAAACGAGACCTTTGAGGATATGAACGAGACCCTCCAGGATATGAACAAGAACCTCGAGGATATGAACGAGACCCTCGAGGATATGAAAAAGGACAAACTAGAAATTAAGCATACACTGACTGAAATTAAAAATATTATACAAAGACCTAAAAGCAGTCTAGAGGACCACAAGAACCAAGTCAAAGATTTGAAATACAAAGAAGCAAAACCCACTCAGCGGAAAAAGCAAGAAGCAAAAAGAGTCCAAAAAATTGAAGATAGTGTAAGGAGCCTCTGGGACAACATCAAGCATACCAACATCCGAATTATAGGGGTGCCAGAAAAAGAGAGAGAGCACGATAATGAAAACCTATTTGAAGAACTTCCCACACCTGGTGAAAGAAATTGACTTAAAAGTCCAAGAAGCGCACAAAACCCCAAACTATAAGAATCCAAAGGGCAGCGGATGTCGTGGTTGGCCAGTGAGACGCTGAGGACCTAGAGTGATTATTACAATGGAAGAAATCAATAATTTTAAGACAACAAGCAAATTATCTGAAAAAAGGAAATCGGTGTTATGTTCAACTCCATGTATAAAAATTCCTGCCTCTCAATTTATGCAGAAGCTTGGCTATGGCACACGGGTAAATGTCTACCTTATAAAAAGATCTCCAAGAGGCTTGTCTCATTCTCCCTGGGCTGTGAAAAAGATTAATTCTAGATGTGGTGGTGATTATCAAAGTATGTATCAAAAGATGTTAACTGATGAAGCCAAGATTTTGAAAAGCCTTCATCATCCAAATATTATAGGTTATCGTGCTTTCACTGAAGCCAGTGATGGCAGTCTACGTCTTGCTATGGAATACGGGGGTGAAAAGTCTCCAAATGACTTAATCAAAGAACGAAATAAAGACAGCCACAGTCCTTTTCCAGCAGCCACAATTTTAAAAGTTGCTTTGAACATGGCAAGAGGGTTAAAATATCTGCACCAAGATAAGAAGTTGCTTCATGGAGAAATAAAGTCTTCAAATGTTGTAGTTAAAGGTGATTTTGAAACAACTAAAATCTGTGATGTAGGAGTCTGTCTACCATTGGATGAAAATATGACAGTAACTGACCCTGAGGCCTGTTACATTGACACTGAGCCTTGGAAACCCAAGGAAGCTTTGGAGGAAAATGGTATTATTGCTGACAAAGCAGACATATTTGCCTTTGGCCTTACTCTGTGGGAAATGATGACTATGTATCCCACACATTACTCTTTCAGATGATGATGACGATTATGATGAAGATAAAACATTTTATGAAAGTGACTTCAATGATGAAGCATACTATGCAGTTTTGGGAAGAAGGCCACCTCTTAATATGGAAGAACTGGATGAGACATACCAGAAAGTAATCGAGCTCTTCTCTGTGTGCACAAATGAAGATCCTAAACACCGTCCTTCTGCTGCGCACGTTGTTGAGGCTTTGGAAATATTTGTCCAGTGGTCTCATATTCATAAATACCTGAGCTTCAAGTATGGCTCATGCATATAACTGTTCTCTTTATTGTAATACATTTACATAGTTACTGTGAGAATCCATAATTATTAGACTATTTGAAATTTAGAACCATATCACCTTGTTAACATTTGAAAAACTATTTCTATTATAAAGGTATTTCATGTATACTTACCAGCATTTAATATGGTAGTGGGTTTTCTATAAAACTTAAGAAATATTTAGGCATAAGGAACAAATATTGAAATTTGTTCATAGAGATTTATTTTTATTTTTTTTTACTTTATTGTTCATTTTATTAATTACATTGTTCCCTTTTTTTCCTCCCTATAGTTCCCCTCCACCCGGTACCCATCCCACCCTCCGCCCTCACCCCCCTCCACTGTCCTCTCCCATAGTTGCATGATTTTTGTACAGTCTCTTGCTGCACTTCCCACACCCCCTTTCTCCCCAAGAGGTGTCAGTCCATTCCCTCTCTATGTCTGTGATTCTGTTACATTCACCAGTTTATCCTGTTCATCAGCTTATTAATTCACTTGATTCTCAGATTCATTTATTGATAGATGTGTATTTGTTGTTCACAATTTACAATTTTATCTTTTTCTTCTTCCTCTTCTTAAAGAATATCTTTCAGCATTTCATATAATATTGGTTTGGTGGTGATGAACTCCTTTAGCTTTTTCTTATCTGCGAAGCACTTTATCTGACCTTAAATTCTGAATGATAGCTTTGCTGGGTAGAGTAATCTTGGTTGTAGATTCTTGCTATTCATCACTTTGAATATTTCTTGCCACTCCTGTCTGGCCTGCATGGTTTCTGTTGAGAAATCCGCTGACAATCGTATGGGTGCTCCCTTATAGGTAACCAACTGTTTTTCTCTTGCTGCTTTTAATATTCTCTCTTTGTCTTTTGCTCTTGACATTTTAATTATGATGTGCCTTGGTGTAGTCCTGTTAGGGTTCCTATATATTGGGGTTCGGTGTGCTTCTTGGACTCCTAAGTCAATTTCTTTCACCAGGTGTGGGAAGTTTTCGGTCACTATTTCTTCAAATAGGTTTTCATTGTCTTGGTCTCTCTCTTTTTCTGGCACCCCTATAATTCAGATGTTGGTATGCTTGAGGTTGTCCCAGAGGCCCCCTACACTAACTTCAATTTTTTGGATTCTTTTGGTTTCTTGCTTTTTCAGCTGAGTGGATTTTACCTCTTTGTATTTCAAATCTTTAACTTGGTTCTTGGGGTGCTCTAGAGTACTTTTAGGTCTTTGTATAATATTTTTTATTTCAGTCAGTGTATGCTTAATTTCTGGTTGGTCCTTTTTCATATCCTTGAGAGTCTCGTTCATATCCTTGAGGATCTCTTTCATTTCCTTGTAGGACTCATTCATTTCTACGTTGGTCTTGATCATTTCCTTGCAGGTCTCGTTCATATCCTTGAGGGTCTCGTTCATTTCCTTGTCGGTCTTGCTTATTTCCTTATAGGTCTCGACCTTTTGTAGGAGCCTCTTGAGAAGCCCTATAACTGTAGTTTTGAATTCCATGTCCAGTCGTTTTTTTTCCTCCATTTCTTTCACATCTGATTTCTTTCCATGTCTCTGCATTGTGGCTGCTTCCCTGAGTTGGTCAATTAGCTTTGTGTGGTAGACTCCCTACTAGGGACAGTGGCTCAGCCTCCCCAGTTACCTGAGGTGGATATGGGTTGCACAGTCTTGTTGAAGTTAAGCTCAGGTTAATCATTGTTAGCACTTGGAGGGGTTGACTTTCAGGCCAATTGTCTGTGATGTTCAGCTGTGCTCAGGTTGGATGGGCAGAGTCTCCAGGCCAAGCAGACAGCATCAGCTTCGCCCTATGCGGCCCCAGGGACTCTGTGCTGGGGGCAATGGCCACTAGCACCTCTGAGAGACAGCTGCTATGGAGCTCCACTGGCTGCTGGGGAATTCAGACTCTCCCCAAATGAGTCTGCACACCCAACGTCTCACCCAAGGTCATAAAACAAAGCAGTCTGACGATTTTCCAAATGAGAGAGCAAGTTGCAAGCGCTCTCTACTAGGTCAGGCAGCTGCGCTGTTCCCAAGTTCACGTGCAAGCTTGCCTTCTCCACAAGCCAGCAGACCCTGCAGCACCCGAGCTTCGGCGTGCCCTCCCACTGTCCAGTTTTTACCCCGTGTGATAGAGGGTTCCCTGGACTTTGCCCAGAGCTGAAGAATCAGTCCAGGGGGACGTCTTTGTCTCCCCCATTCGAGACAACTGGCCAGTTTTCAGCTGCCCACCCTATCCGCTGGCGCGCACTCCAAACCTCTCTCATCGCGAATCTTCAACACTGTCCACTGCCGCTCCTCCGAGTCACAGTGTCTTATCTTCACTTTTATTTGTGGAATTTTCACTCTGCCAGCTTTCTAGTGATTCTGGACGGTGTTTGTTCTTTCGTTAAGTTGTAGTTTTAAAATTGCTGTGTATGACGGCAAGATAGGTGCCGCCATCTTGGTTCTCTCTGTTCATAGAGATTTAAAACACTAGCAAAATGCCATAAACTCTTATGTCTAACATTAATTTAGGTAGGGGACCAATACTTTTATTAATGACCTTTCTTGCATATTCTATACTTAAATGGTACTGTTTAAATTAGCACCTTGAAGTACAAAAAAAGTCTACATTTGATTATCTTTTAAAACATAAAACTTTGCTTGTCTTTCTTGGCTGTTGTGCTTATTAAATATGGTCATTGGAAGCTGAGAGAATGTGGCTCAGAGTAGCTCCGTGGGTATTTCCAAACTTTCAGTTAAGGCTTGTTTTGTCCTCTTGGTTTTCCTCAGATCTTTGGTTTTTGGTTTCATTTATTTAATGTGTTTCTGTATTGAAATCCCTTTTTATTTTTTAATTACTAAGGTAGCTCTTAAACATTTTACAGTTCTGATGTAAAAATAATAAAATTAATAGGATGATATAGAATAAAGAACACTTTAGTTACCAAAAAAGAATCCAAAGAATACCACACCAAGACACATCATAATTAAAATGCCAAGAGCAAAAGACAAAGGTTGTGTCCCTCTTCTGCTTTCTCCTCTGCCACATCTCTAAGTCTTCTGCCTTCCCCTTCCACTTTTATCTCCTCAATACCATGGTCCCTAATATTAATCACATCTGCAATGCACCTCTTACCATGTAATGGAACATGTTCACAGGTTCTGGGATTAAGGTTCGGACATCTTTGGGGAACCATTAATCTGCCTAACATTTTGGGAAACTGAGGTTGTTCCATGTTTGCACTAATACTGTATGTAGCTTGGACATCCTTATATATTGCCTCAGCCCCAGCCCCAGCCCCAGCCCCTGCAAGCAAGGGTGGAAAGGAGACTGGACAGAAAATATCCCATATCTTTTTCTCATGTCTTTCTGCTTGCCTTTGCTTAATTATTGAGTTTTCCTTATCAGGATGTGTGAGGTTAAAGAAGACTGGGAGATGAAGAATTTAGGTTTCCTAACACCAACCCTACTCCAATAATTGAAACACATGCTTCCCCCTGTTCTTGAGTCACCCAGAGTTTGGAGAGAATATATAAAGAGGAGAACAGAAAAGGGTAAGGTGGGAGCAAAGATGTCAAGCCATTCAAAAAATCAGCAGCATATTCACTCCTTCCTTAAGAACTCAATTCAAGAAGTTTCCATACCTGGGTGGTGGTAAACAAGAGGCAGAATCTAACTCATGAGAGTAATTTATTGGTTGTCACTATGTACTACACAGTGGTAGATGATTCCATAAACCTTTCTTAACTCTTTAAACTAACCTATGTGGTACATGAGTATAGTTATTAGCCTGGAAACGAGGAACCGTGGGCTCAGAGAGGTGCTCATTTACCAAAGGGAACAGGTGTCAGAGTCGTTTTCTCAAGCAAGACGGCAACATTAAGGTTTGTTATAATCCCCACACTGTACCCTTAAGAATCTTTAAATGACACTCTTGGAGGTGTTATCCTCCTTCCCCAACATCCCCCCCCCCCCTTTCCCATATGTCAAAGTGACTTCCTAATGAAGGTCTTAGAGTTATTTACCTTCTTGTGATCATTATACATTTACTTCTTCTGTGTGCTCATGTTCACCACTGTCCCCAAGTTGATGTTATGTTTCAGGCTAACCCTTTGGTGCTGACTACCAGCAGTAAGCTTCAAAGAAACAAAGAAAGGTGCTGAAATGTGATCTCTGGAATAGTCTTTGCTGGGTCTTACAGGAGCAAGGACACCTAGTTATTACCATGCAGCCTGTTCCACTGCAGTCTCTCTCCCTTCAATGAGTTATGGTTATCAGCAGAAAGCCAGTAAATGACCTTCACTTTGTGTTTGTGGTAATTGATCAATTCTAAAATGTCAGCATAAAATCCTAAGTCTGTACCACAAATACAATTTGCTTTTGCTATATCTTCTGCTGCATCTCAGGCCACTTGTACTCCTCTGGGTGCTCCAGCCTCACCGGCCAAGGCTTGCTGCTTCTGAGCCCTTAAAATGTGACCAAACGAAATGAGATGTGCCAGGCCCTAGACGGTTTGGCTCAGTGAACAGAGCGTTGGCCTGTGGTGTGAAGGGTCCCAGGTTTGATTCTGCACATGCCTGAGGTGCAGGTTCAGTCCCCAGTAGGGGGCGTGCAGGAGACTGCCTTTCAATGATTCATCTCTCATCATTGATGTTTCCATCTCTCTCTCTCTTTCTCCCTTCTTCTCTAAAATCAATAAAAATATATTTTTAAAAAAAGAAATGAGATGTACTGGAAATATAGAATATACAGCAGCCTTCTAAGACTTGGTAAATATATCATAATTGTTATATTAATTACATGTTGAAATAATATTTAGCCCGTGTTGAGTTAACTATTGAAATTGATGTTTCTTTTTACTTTTGTATGTAAAATTCCGACCATTTAAAATTACATCCGTGGTTCCTAGGGCAGCACTGCTCTGTCACCTTGCCCTCCATTGCGCGCGCCACTGTCGGGCTCACACGATCTGGACAGGCAGTACCCACGTGTTACCTGTCCAGTGTCTTTCTCGCCCCATTAGCACGTAAGGCACGAACCTGCCTGTCTCCTTCGCAGCTGACTCCCAGGCATTTAGGACACGGCCTGAAGCACAGAAAGGACTTAGTAAATATATACTTTTTCTGAATGACCTTCCTCTCGCTCAGCTGGAGATGGTCTCTGTCTGTCCTCCCCAGAACACGAGGTCTCAAGTCCTTTGGGCTACACGCGCTAACCATGCGCTCCCGACGCTGGGAAGAGAAAGGCATCCACACTTCACACCTCCTTCTCGGAGGAAAGAACTAGGCGGTGCAAAGCTAAGGGGGTGAAGAAGAACTCCTTCCGCCTTGGAGACCCGCCCCGCTGCCAATCACTGCGCACTTCTCCCTCCAGCCACACGGCGGCGTCTCGCGAGCGCTCGGTGGCTGATGGTACAGCCCGTCCCCCCGCGCCCTGCGGACAGTGGATCCTCCCAGCGGTAGAAAAGCATTGTGGGAAGGCTGCTCAGCCTTTCTTCTCTCCGCGCTTGGGGTGGTGCCCGGCGGCGCCTGCGGCTCCAGCATGGGGCTCGGTGTGAGCGGCCGCGTGGCTTCTGTCGGCCGGGGCGGAATCCGGGGCGCTGAGCCCTCTGTCGCGCCCGCGGCAGTCCGGCCGAGTCCGGACCCCGAATACGTGGACGGCGGCGCCTGGGCCTGACTTCAACCACGTTGCACGCGGGAACCCCAGGCGGCCCCGAAGCGGACTGCGGTCTGCGTCCCGACGCCGGGAAATGGGGGGGGGGGGGGGTTGGTTGGAGTGCATTTGGTTTTACTGATCATCGACTGGATGCCGGGGGTTTTTAATATAAGGAAGGAGTTTTTGTGAAAGGGGATGGGCTCACGTAAGGTCACCCATGTCACGCGTGAAATCAGCCCACGTAGAAGTACCAGTTAAGGTTTAGGTGCAGAACCCAGCGGAAGTCGAGTGAGTATCGCCGACTTGGCAGGTGAGTTTTCATGTAACTGTAAAAAAAAAAAAGACCAGTTGCGTTGAAGTTCTAAGAGTTTAAAACGTTTTAGACACTTTGTATTTCAGTATTTTTTGTTTTTTCAATACCCTATCACATTTTAAGTTGTAAGAGAAAATCTAGAGCTGGGATTAGTTCCCAGCGGGTTAAGGGACAGCAGCCTTTCTGTAGCAACTTTGATGTAGCCTTTGTGTTGCCCGTTCACTTTTGGAAACTAGTGAATGTGGTGTCAAAAAAGGCGTAAACTACACACTTAGCAGCCCTTTTCCTGCCCTAGAATTTGATGTCTTTGGTGGAAGAGCTGTGTAAGTAACAGTTTATTATACTTTTACACTAATTGGTTTGCACGTGTTCTGCCAGCATTAAGTGCCAGTTCTGCCAGTTTTTGGGGAGTTTATATTTTACTAATTTTTGTTTAGGGGAAAGATGGATGTTTGAAGCATAGACTGCTGCTACCTGAAGACTACCTGGGAGCACAAGTGACGCAAGGTAAGGTGATGTAGAAGTTCTTTTTGTTATCTAGTAAGATGCTTTGCTTGTATCTGGTAGTTACTTGGATTTTCTTAAGTTTTTCAAGATTTGCTTGTTAGACTATTCACCTATTAAAATAACTCACCAGTGAAATACTTTGCAGGCAATATAAGTACTTCTAATAAAAAGGTTAAAATATTTTAAAAAATAAAAGCAGTTCTTCGTAATGGGAATCTTATCACATTTCTATACCGGGGTGTCTTGTGGGTATTAGTATAAATTGGGTATTAATGGTTTATTTGTATTAGTTCTGCACATCTGTAATTAGTAAGGTGGAGTTAATGGTAAATGGGATAGAGAATAAAAGAAAATCATTGATTGGCTGCCTCCTGCACACCCCACATTGGGCATGTTCCCTGATCCTCCTGGTTCATAGGTTGAGGCTCAACCACTGAACCACACCAGCTGGGCAGTAGTAGTGTAATTTAAAAAATAAAAACTTGTCAAATGTCAAGTGCTTTATGTTGACATTTAAATCTGACTGCAGAACCAGGCACTGAGAGTTTGTTAAAGATGTGATGCATTTAAATACTTGCTTGTAACATTTAGTGTTGTTTTTTCTTTTAGGATGCCTTTGGTGAAGAATTTGAAAACTTGATCTTCACAGAGTTGCCTGAGTCCCTTAAAATTTTCAAGTCTGAGGAAGACCAGAACTGTCTGGACAGTTCATCAATATTCATTTAACACAGTGGGTCTGTGAATAAATATTTAAATATGCTTCTCTGCGGTTTGTGTACTCTGTAACTGCCAGAAAATAGTCTTCTTTTACAGAAAAGTCAGATGGTTTCTCCTCTCCCAGCAACTTCAAAACTCCTCTTCAAAACTTACATTAAGCTTAATATTCAGTGATATATAGGGAAGGCTTATGTTGGGCCTGAGGAAAAGTGTGCTTTCTCATAAATAAAACTAGACTAGGTTTGTTGGGTATGGGTGTGCTTTTATGTGTCACTGCATTAAGTTTTTACTAGATTGTAAACATCAAGTTGTCATATCCTCTGCCTTCACTTTGCGGGAAAATACAAATGTGTTCATGAATTCAGAAAGATTATCGAAAGCACTATCCTAGGAGCTGGGAATATAATGAGCAAAATAGTTCCTCCCTTTACAAGATTACAAACTATCTGTCACCAGAAATGTAGCACTTCATTTGAGACAAATCCCATGTAAAGCAGAATTTGACCAAGTCAGGGAAACCTGAGAAAAGAATTGGGACTAAGGATAGGTGACAATTTTGCAAGGCATATGTAGAGGCCTTGAGCTAGAAAAAGTATGACCATAAGTACATATTTGTGAGGGTTGTAGCCCCTTTAGTTCCCTGATTTAGAGGAGTGCATAATGAGTTATCTTAGATGTCCATTATGAGAGTTCAGACGTACACATTGAGGTTAAATAGGTAAGCTGCCAGAACCAAATTTGCAAGGATACAGGGACCAATTCAGTTGTCTAGATGAGATGACCGCCTTGGTTCAATGGCAAAAATAGTAAAGGGATAATTAGGCTATAGAGAGCAAAGGTGACAGGGCTTTGTGATTAGGTGTCCATGATTGCTAGCTAGGTGTGTAGACCCGAAATTTAACTGGGAAGCAGCATTTTACACCAGTTGGTCTTTGGAAGAATACTGGCCTGTTGGAGCTCTAGAAATAAACAGTCATGGGCATAAAAACTACCTGGGGAAGGGGTAAGGTAAAACTGCATTAGTGGTTATATTTTAAAGTACATTGCTCGGGGGTAAGGTTAAGGTCTGAAACCGGAGAGTCATCCAGGCAGAATGGAGAGACCATTGAAGTTGAGGATAGTCATGAATAGACCCACAAAACTTTTTCCTAAAAACAAGGACACTAGAAATTAAAAGCAATGCTTTCAAACAAAACTTTGTATTTGTAAATAACCAGTGGAACTTGATGCCACAAAATAACAGCATTACAAAGAAACATTTATATGAGGAAAAATATCTACAGTGTGAAAGTGATGTGGCCTCGGTTATATATCTGCACAGGTGGAGGTCCACTTCGAGAAGAGCTCTTCATCCCACTTGTACTATTGCACAGCTGGCCAGCTTCAGTCCAGGAGGCCAGAAACATCCGGTTTGGGTTGAGGATATGGCATGAGTTTTTACAAGACGACTATCCTTCCAGTTATCACAAAAAAAAACCTCTTCAGCACAAATACACTGTAGTTAAACCTTTTAAAAGGAGCAACAGACTCAAATTATTTTCTTCTGAAGAAACATGTGGAGGTCCAAGATACTTGAATAATTAATTCACAGTTTCAAAGTAAAGGCAGCACACACACCCTTCCCACCCACTCTGAATCCCCCATCCCAAGCCTTTCACTGGGATCAAGTCTCTAGCTTGAGGCGTGAAGCTTGGATAGTTTTTATTGTTTTTGCTATATGTTTTCCAGGCAGATTGCTTGTAGATGTATGAGATTTTTCTTCAATCAGGCTATCTTTAGACCCATTTCTCCTCTGGAAGAAAAAGTAAGACAAGAAAAAACAGTCAAATTAATTACTTAACTCATATATCAGAAATGTTTCCTTAGATTTAAAACCTCTTCCACTCCCCAACAAGTGTTGATCCTAACAGCGCTTTCCAAAAAATTTCCTCCATGCAAATCTCCATCTCAGAATCTGTTTCTAGGGAACCTAACCTAAACTAGGACAGGTTTCTGTTCTTCAAGACATCAGCAAAAATGAATCTGAACAAACGAAGGGCAATGCATAACGAATGAAACTTGAGTCATGGTTCTTAGGCTGTCTGTGAACTCCCAAGAAAATATATACAAAACTGTGTATGTGTTTACATGCATTTTTATGGGAGAGAGAGAGACAGTAGTTATATTGGCTTTTCAAAGAGATTCACTCCCAAAAGACAAAACCACAGCACTGCAAACAACCGGTTGTTACTGATCCATTATAAACATCAACTTTGTTTTTAGAGTGGTTGTTTAACCAGATACCAAGCCACACAATAATCTTATTATATAGCCTGCATTTTTTCTATCTTATTAAAAAGTACACCCTGAAAGGTGATATCACCTTGCTGAAATGTTTGCTACAGTGCTCCCTTGATAAATCTAATTCAGCTGAGTGTTACCAGTAAATTGATTTTGTTAATGCAGCTAGATTCTTAACTATGTCCTTGAATTCCTCTTTAACCACATTTTTAAAACATTTCCAGAACAAAAGTAATTCTCTTTGATGGAGAAGACAGAAATAAAACAGGCCTTGAATAATTCTCGTCTACCTTTAGTTAATAATAGAACATCTGCCCCCTGTGAGTCTGCTACTTTCTCCTTGTTTCTCTGGCTCAAAAAATACCTAAAAGTGAAGGCATTGTTTTTTTTATTCTGGCTCCAAACAATCTTAATCATTATCCTTGGCTTTGCTCAAGCCTCAGATAATTTTAGACCTTGCACTATCTCTAGCTCTTGCTCCTGACATAACTTTTCCCAGGTTGGGCCTTGTCTTGATCATCCACTCCCTCCTCCTGCCTCCTTCCATGGTTTGTACATGTTCTTTTAAAACAGAATCTCAGAGTGAAGCTAACGATTCATTTTCCCATCTTCCAAAAGAAATTTCAGGGAAGGTACTTCTAAAATTGCCACCAGTTAAAATACCTTAAAACTTGATTGTTACCAACCTGATGAACTGTGGAGCCACCAGAACCCTGTGCATCTGAAGAGCGGGTCACAGGAAGTGGAGGTACAAGATCCGTTTTTGAACTGCAGAGAGGGAGTTTCAGAATTAGATTCTGACAATCACAATTCTAGTTGAAAAAGGGCTACAGCATAGAACAGGTTTTATATATCTTTGTATTCCATCAGAGTGCTTCATGTAGAGAGGTGCTGAATGTTTCTAAATTAAGTTCAACAGGTTAAGTAGTTTGTTCAAAATCAAAGCAAATAAATAGAAGAACCAATAATCCTATCTAATATAAGTAATATGCAAACTGACTGTGTCCCCACTATATCAATAAGCCATGCCCACCAGCCAATCAGGAGTGAGTATGCAAATTAACCCAACCAAGATGGCTGTGGCCAGGGAGAGAGCAGGAGACTTGAGTTGCTCCCAGCGATGGAGGAAGCCAAGCTTTCCGCCTGCTCTGGTTGGTCCAAGCCTCCACTAAAGGCTACAAAGTTTCAATTATAGAAGATAAATAAATCCTAACAAAAATGGCTACAGCCACAGAGCCAGCAGGAGGCTTGGCTCCAATCAAGGCTACAAAGTTTCAATTATAGAAGGTAAATAAACCCCAGATACCAGGGCCTCTGCTTGGGTCTCGATGGGGGAGGGGAAGGGTGTAGCCAGCTGGCAAACTACCACAGACCCCTCACCCACACTGCCCCACACCCCAAGGCAACCCCCAACCTGATCTGGGACACCCTTCAGGGCAAACCAGCTTGCCCCCACCCATGCACCAGGCCTCTAGCCTATCCTATCTAATAAAAGTAATATGCAAATTGTCACTCGAACACACAAGATGGCTGTCCCTATGTGGTCAAAGATCCTGCCCCCAAGTGGACACAACATGGCTGCCATAAGATGGCCAGCACGGGAGGGCAGTTGGGAAGGACCAGGTCTGCAAGGGAGAGCAGTTGGGGGTTATCAAGCCTGCAGGGGAGAACAGTTAAGGATGACCAGGCTGGCAGAGGAGGGAAGTTGGGGGCAACCAGGCCTGCAGGTAAGAGCATTTGGCGGGGGGAGAGACCTAGGCCTGTAGGGGAGAGCAGTTGAGGGGGACCAGGCCTGCAGGGGAGGGCAGTTAGGGGTGACCAAGCCTTCAGGGGAGGGCAGTTAGGGGCAAACAGGCTGGCAGGGGAGTACTGAGGCATCAGTCAGGCTGGCAGGCTGAAGCAGTTAGGGGCAATTAGGAAGGAAGGCAGGCGAGCAGTTGGGAGCCACCAGTCCTGGATTGTGAAAGAGTTCCCAGATTGGAGAGGGTGCAAGTTGAGCTGAGGGACACTTCTCATCCCATGCATGAATTTCATGCACCAAGCCTCTAGTAACACGTAAGTCTCATTCCCATGTGCTGTTCTGACATTCTGTATAAATGGCTTTTTGATTTGTTTCTAAAGAAACATTTATTATCCATTTGTACTTTTAAAAATAAACCTATGGTATTATTGACAGCTATTATCTACATTTTACAAACAAAACAAAAAATAAGCAAAACCTGGTCTCTACCTCTCTCCATTGGGCTAACCCAGTAGTAGGCAAACTGTGGTTCATGAGCCACATGCGGCTCGAGAGTCACAGTTTTCCGCTCTGTTGACTAATGAGTTTGCCGACCACTGACCTAGACTCTCGATTCCAACAGTTTTAGGCTGTTGTTGTGCCTTGTGATTAAACCCCTATCCCAGTGGTCGGCAAACTCATTAGTCAACAAAGCAGCAAATCGCGGCCGTGAGCCACATGTGGCTTGCGAGCTGCAGTTTGCCAACCACTGGGCTACCTATCTCCCAATTTATTAATGTTTATCAAAGTTTTGAGCCTTAATTCAGAGTTTATTGGTTAATATTCCTACCCAGCAATACAGAGTACATGAGTTTCTATGATTATAGTACTTTTACAAATGGATGTATAATGATTTTATTAACATAGTCATTTAAAATATAGCACCTGTTTTATTAAGCAAGATAATGGTCACTTTTTTCACAAGAAAAAATGACACAAAGGAATAAACTACTGTAATATGCTATTTGCTGTAGTAAAAGAAAAGACAAAATGCCATCAGATCAAAAACAAAACCCTTCTTATGCCAACGTCTCTCAAATATAGCTTCATCATTCACAACCGAATAGCTTATGCATTTTTTTCTTTCTAAGTGGCATGAATCAGTATGGTCTAGATCTGCACTGTCCAATAGGATAAGCCAGCCACACATAGCTATGTACATTAATGAAAATTAATAATTATTCAATGCTTAGCCACATTTCAAATAATGGACAGCCACAGATATAAAACATTTCTAGCATCATAAGAAGCTCTATTGGATTGTGCTGATGTCCTCGGGCTTGCCTGCTTACTTCACTTCCGACAGGACGGATCGCTCTCCATCTGAACACTGGGACCGGCGGTACTGGCGGTAACTTCGCGGCGAATGAGAATGTCTGATACGGATTGGGTCACCTTGAGTCCTGAATAAGCAATCCAAAAAATGTGCAAACATACACACAAGTCAGAACAGGATAATTCCTTAATAATGACTGTGAGAGCTTAAAAAAAAAAAAAATCAACCCTTCTGGGTTTGAAAATCCTAAGTGGCTTAAATTTCACAAGTTAATAACAGAAAACTGCTCCCTCAACTATACATGAAAATGAAACTCTTTATAGTATTTGTATGTATGTATGTATGTGCATATTATTTTTAACCACTAAATTCTAATGAAATTATTCCCTGCAGTTGAATTCTCTCCAGTAGTATGGAAGAAAAATATCTGCGAAGCAGTCAAAAATGGCATTCCTACCAGAAAAAGTTGGCCATTGTCTAGCTACTTAACCAGTCTGTTGTTAAAAATTCAAATTTTGGCCCAAAGATGATGGGTTGAGGGATGGAGGTGGGAGCGTGTACACCAACCTGCAATTTGACTGGAGTGGGAAGGATGCCTGAGTTACAGAAGGGAAATAAAGCAGTGAAGTAGGCTACTTTCTCTGAACCATTATGGCAGGGCAGAGAACGGAGTCAACAGGTCATCTGCTGCGGCATCCTACATCAGTGCTAATTACGGATCCTCTGTGCTTTCATGAGGCACATTCCACCTGCTAGTTCTGTGATGGGGATTGGACCGGGCTTAAATGACAGGGCTTGGTGGTCGACATCATTCTCTTGGTGTTAAGTAATGAATAAAAAGAATCTTTGTTACCAATCAACAAATACCTCAATAAATAAATTTATATTTTAAAACTAACACCAGTCATCAAAAGTCCCTTTGTACCTACCGCACACAAATAGTTAATAGGGAATAACAGTGATTGTACAGAAGGGGAATGATTAGCTTTATTATACCCTTTCTTCCTCTTTCCCTATTGTTCTTCTTAATTTTGGTTAAAATGTAAAGACATTAAATTTAAGCACTGCACGGAGAGTAAGAATGGATTACTCACTTCGAAGTCCTAATGAAACTTGTGTGAGAAGACTTCCAAAGGCATACTCACTCAACTTTAGTGTATGGGATCTCTTTTAATTGTTCTTCCGACAACCCAGATGGATCCACAAGTTCCTTCCTAGATGGCGGAGAGCAAGAAGATTAAAGTTGTGGTGCTGGTATAAATAAAAACACCGTCCACAACTGTGCCAAAATACAGCATTAGCAAACCTAATGGAACTGTAAGGCAGGGCCAAAGACTTAAAAACTACAGTGTACTCAAGGAAAAATGGGAGACAAACCTTTTCTATAGCTCTTCTACTATCTTCCAATTTATATCCAATGTAGCTGGCTCTCCAGCCACTCTTAATTTCCCTACAAAATTCTGCCTCTCTCCTCTGTAGCAGGAGTCTTTTTTTTTTCTTCTGAATCTGTTTTCCTTGGTATTTATTTGGTCTGTCTGAGACCCAGTAACAGGCCAGGCAAAGGGGCCTCAGGAGAAGAGATGTCAGGGCTGCCAGTGCAGTAAGGCACTGCCACCATGAATGTCATGTTCCACATAATGATGGGAATGAAGACTGCCTGACAGGCTTCAGCCCTAGGCTGTCTCTTAGTGTTGGCAGTCTTCCTTGTTGTTGCCTTAAAGCTACATGGGTTTTAATCCGGGGGGGGGGGGGGGGGGGAACAGTACTCACTGAATATGCTTCCATAATTCTTCTTTTGCTTGGACATCAGGACTCCTCCTGTAAATTGAGAAAACACCGCTCATCTCCGCAAACATGCTTCATCTAACAATCCCGTAGCTAACTTTAGCAGAGCTCCAACATTCATAGTTCTGACTGGGAAGTTTTATTTGCCAGCTGAGACCAAAAGGAAAGACTGGGCAGGGAGAGCTAATGAAAGTCACCAGAATAATGTAACTGCCAGCACCACTGAAGAAAAATCACACTGAAATCAGCCATAACCAGGGCTTCATTTGATGACAGAGCTTGGAACTGCAAGGGCGAATGCACACACCCTCTGGTGGTGATGTTACAATGAAGAATTTGAGGCTTCTATTTCTGTTCCTGTTCCCTCTAGCTAGTTCTTTCCTTTTTAATCATCACTGAGGGTTGATTCCAGAGAGAGGGAGAGGCAGGGAGACAGCGCGGGGGGGGGGGGGGGGGGGACGGACGACGACGACTTCTGTCAGAGAGAAAAACATTCATTGATTGCCTCCCACATGTGCCCCGACTGAGAAGTGAATCAGCCACCCAAGTTCATGCCCTGACAGGGAATCCAACCCAGAAGGACACACCAACCAACTGAACCACACTAGCCAGGGCCCCCCTTGCTATTTCTAACTAAATGCAAAAGAAAAATGCCTGACTGTCAACACGAACGAATCCCAAGATGATCTGTGATAACCCAGTAAAAACAGCAACCACAAGAGGAAAGGAATGGTGGGGTTGCCAGACTGGCAGACTGTGCGCCACTGATGCATCTCTCATGTTCTATCAGATGATGTGTTTGTGGACCACAGCTTGGGTCCATACATGCTGTCTCCCTCCATGGGCCTTTCCCAACCCTATGGATAGACCCACAAATCTTCTGCAAGAATGACTTGAGCAGAAAGTAATTACACCACTACCTTTAACTTCCCATAATGTAAAATTCAAAGTCAGCATTCAGTGTTCACACTCCCAGAACAGCAAGGAATACTACAAATCTATTATCCCTGCAACTGCTGCCACGGAATGTCTCGTTCCCAGTTGAGAAAATGATAAGCTTTCATCAGCCCTTTCAAGAGAACTGAGATCTAATAATGGGCCCAAAGAAAGGACCCAAACCCTAACAATTAAAAGGCCTGGAGTTAAGCAAACCCACACACTGCCCTGTGGAATTTTATATTCATAATCTGCATCAGCATTTTGGTGCTCAATATCACTTTCAACATATAATATTATCATAGCTTTCATTTTCCTCAGTTAATAAGGGCACCACAAGGCATTCTGGTAGAATACAATAAGCTATTTTCTAGCAATTGAATTGACTAAGCCATTTTTACCTTTGTAGAAAAAAAATAATAATTATCTGTCTGTAAAGACCTTTCAGTCAACTCAAAAGGAGTCAAAACATGGAAGATTAGGGGTGAGGAGATGAAGCCCTGGTCTCAGACATTACAACATGATACTACTGTTAATAGATTTTGTTATAAGAATAAGATTATATGCTTAAAAACATCTAAAGAAATGCTTCATTGGCAGGATTTCCTGTATGGAGTCCACCTTTCCTACATGTGGCTGGCCCGATTCATTAGACAATATATTAACCCACAAAGTTTGTTGCAGGAAGGGGCCAATGTTAAAAAGCACTAACAGTGGGTATTTCTGAGTGTTGGAATTGTAGGAATTTTATTCTTATTTATATTCATCTTCTCTGATTTTGTTTTTTTTTTGTCAAGAGAATTTCTTACCTTAATTATCAGAAAAGAAAGAAGAATATAAGGTGTTTTCATGTTTAAAAAAAAAAAAAAAAACTACTGTTGCTGCAATTCCACAGGAAATGTCTTTCATTCTCATCTCTGAAGAATGAGCAGAAATGTTACTAGTATCTTAACCTGAATGAGAATTCAGTCTTTCTAGCCATAAACAATTGGTCATAAACGATTCAGGAATTTAGTCTATATGTTTAAGTTCTGTAACACAATAATTGTCATATATTTAACTAAATTGAGTTCTGAAATGCCCAGCGGTTTCAGGGCAGGGAAAAGTTCCAAAGCTAAAAAAACAAACAAACAAACAAAAAATCCTCTAATTTCCTCCAATTTCTAGAACACCTGTGATTTAATAAATGTAAATATATGGTAATGAGGAATGCATTATTTTTGTGCTTACATCTGCACACATTAATCAACAATTTAGGATGAATTCATGATCAGCAGCTCAACAGCTTTTTGTGCATTTAGAAAGTTGAGAAATTTTAAGTCATTTTTCTTAATTAAAAGGCCCTTGATTATGCAGATGTTTTACTTGAACTCTGAAAATATAGTAAGTTCCTGAGGAAATAGAACCATGAGGATATAAATTGACCATACCTCCACTACACCCACAGCCAATCAGAGTGAGTATGCAAATTAGAAGGCAAAAGATGGCAGCTGCCCAGCTGCTCCAGGTGGGAGTGACCAGGTGGGGGCAGAACACCTGCTATGAGAAGGAGGCGGGGGGGGGGGGTGTAAAGAAATCTACAGGAGCGGAGTGCCACAGTGAAGACAAGATTGCAGACTCCAGAGTCTGCAGCGGAGATGAAGAAGGCAGATTCTGGTCAGAGCTAATGCCTGGGTCCCGGGTGCCAGAGGAAAATCAGGGCTGGAAGCCAAGGAAAGGAAGGCCTATTTCATGAATCTCTTGGTGCAACGGGCCTCTAGTAGCATATATAAAAAATGTACATGCAATCTCACATTAAATTTTCTTCTAAAGTACCATTCATCCACATATCAGAGCAATAGCCTAATTTAAATTAATAGTCATTTTTTCAGAGAAACTAGTTGAATGAGACATCATTCAGAAACATTTTCCTTCTTCTAAAGCCTAATAACGCTCCTAATTCTACAAAAGACTTAAACCATTACCTATATAGATAGCCTTCTTCTACATTCCCCAGATACTGAATTATATTATCTTGGAAATATTATAATATATAACAATCTATATTTTGTGTATTATAGAGCACTAAAAATAACAAATATGGCAGCATTTGGCTTTTTATTTTGTGATCTTAGTACTGACCACTGCTCAACAAGGAGGCTTAGAGTAGCAAATATGTTACTAAGAAAACTATAAGTTCACAAAACATCATTATTTAAAGAACTTAAAGCACTTAATAAATATCTCAGTAATTTCTCATCATATCCCTGAATGGCCAGCGTAGGTGTGAGCAGAAGATGTCTTAATCTTCCCCTCCTTCCCTCTCCCCGCTCAGAATGAAAGAACGAATAGGAAAGCCCGGAACCAAGCACCCAGCTACAGGGGAGTGCTCCGGAGCCACTTCCCGGGCCTTCACGCTAAATCTTCATCAAGGCGCCAGGCTTCTGTTTTGTGTTTAACTGGGACCATCACTTCACCCCAACAACCCTCTTCTACAAACATTATCCATTTTTCAATGAAAAACAGTAGGGCATTATTGCCACCAGAGGGAGCCTGAGGCTTCTCGCACGCACTGGTTGAACCTGGGAGAAATACTGTTTTAGCTTGAATGCCTCTTCCGAATATCCCAGTAAGAGAGGTTCACCCACATTGAAACGTGGTTTCATCCAAGTTTTCTAATGATAAGTAAACACGAATGTCACATCAATGCAACTGAAAAATGTACTAGATGGAACTGTGCTTCTCAATGTTTTACTAGATAAGATTTAACCATATTTATATATAGTTTTAGGAGAGAAAGGTTTTGTATTTTATATACCTGTATGTCTCTGGTATTTAGTAATGAATACAATCTTCTTGCTTTTCATTGGGGATTAAAAGAAACAGAATGAATAAGTCATGTATGAGTGGTTATCAGAACAATCTAAACTCTCAGTGAATTCCTCCATAAAGGCAATTTATAGACACTGCAGTAGGAATATAAGGAGAAAATAGTCCTCTTCTTACCAATGGGGGATATATCTCATGATCCCCAATGGATACCTAAAACTGTGGATAGTACGGAACCCTATAGATAATGTTTTTCCTGCACATACATATGCATGATAGTTTAATTTAATTTAAAAACCAGGCACAGTAAGATATTAACAATCTACACAAATAAAAGAGAAATATGCAAATTGACTATCACTTTGTGATGACCACCAGCCAATCAGGAATGAGTATGTGAATTAACCCAACAAAGATGGTGGTGGTCCCGCTCCCCAGCTGCTCGGGGCCTCTGGGCAGCACACAAACAGATATGGAGCAGCTGGGCGGGGTGGGACGCCTGCTATGAGGGGAAGGGTGGCAGAGGAGCGGCACTCGGGCCAGAGCAAAACTGAAGGCTCCGGCCAGAGCAAAGACAGACAGAAAGTGGTGGCCAGAGCGAAGGCCTGGGTCCCGGGTGCTGGAGGAAAACTGGTGCCAGCAGCCAGGCGAAGAAGGTCTGTTGCACAAATCTTCGTGCAACGGGCCTCTAGTAACTAATAAAAACAGAACAATTATAAAAATGTAATAAAAGTTATATGAATGTGGCCTCTCCTCCCTCTCTAAAAATGCATTCTCCTCACCTTTTCACTTAAAGGAAGCACTTTAGGACCCTCTCTTTGGCATATCCAAATTGCCAGCAGCACAACTCTTGGAGCCCTTATTAAGTAAAAAGAGAATTAACTGAACACAAGCACTGTGACACCACGACAGTCAAACTGATACCAAGAGTCTAAGTGACTAACAGGAGGGGAGTATACACAGCATGGAGATTCACATCCCTGGCAGGACAGAGTGGGACTGGCAGAGGTTTCATCACGCTGCTCAGAACAGCGTACAATTTAAAAGCTATGAATTGTTTATTTCTGGAATTATTTTTGGACCAGAGTTGACCATGGGTAACAAACTACAGAAAGCAAAACCATGGGTAGGAGGCCTACTGTATGAGAGTAATTGAGAGAGTAGCTTACTGTGTATCAAATACAAATATATCTGAAAAACAATTACTGTCTTCAAATACTGCTCTACTCATGTTTCCACTTTTTAAAAAGATCTTTTTTTATTGATTTCAGAGAGGAAAAGAGAGGGAGGGAAAGATAGAAACAGCAATGATGAGAAAGAATTTTTGATCAGCTGCCTCCTGCACTGGGGATTGAGCTCACAACCCAGGCCTGTGTCCTGCCCCCAAACTGAAGTGTGGCCTCCTGGTTCACAGGGCAATGCTCAATCACGGTGCCTCACCAGCCGGGCTGTCGCAACTTTTGAAAAAAGCTGTTAGTGGTTCCTAAATTCTCCAAGAACAAAAGTTTAACTTTTATGTTACTTGGCTCCACCCTACTCTCCTCACTTTTCACTTCCCTCCTCCACTCAGGGGGAAAAATCAAATATCTTCTATGTTTCTAGAGATTAACCAAAACCTGGAGAACTTACTAATTACAATAACTGCACTGTGATATGTATGATGTCACCGGTACTTGACATATGTGATCTGACTAAATGTTCAACAAAATCCCTTTCTATACCTGTGTGATATAGAGGATACTAGAAGTTTGTGGAAGCTAGGTAATAAGCTAACATTGGGAGGCAGAGATGTAGACAGAGGTCTGACAACAGCAGCCAGCAGACGTTTTCTTAATTGTCAATAAACCTCAGGTTTTTAATACCATTCTATACAATAAAACCCTAATATGCAAATCTACTGAATGGTTGAACCACTGGTGGAATAAACAGTTGCTATGATGCACAATGATCACCAGGGGTCAGATGCTCAATGCAGGAGCTGCCCCCTGGTGGTCAGTGTGCTCCCACAGGGGGAGTACCACTCAGCCAGAAGCCAGACTCAGGGCTGGTAAGCTCAGAGGAGGTAATGGGAGCCTCTTCCATCTCAGCTGTAGACAGGCAATAAGGAGCGAGAGGTCCTGCACTGTGAGAGTCCAGAGTCCCGAACTGGGAAAGGGATGTCTGACTGCTGGCTTAGGCCTGATCCCCCCAGCAGGCAGACATCCCCTGCCAGAAGCCAATCATTGTTTTAATAATAGAGAGCTGTGGACAGGGAGTTTGGAGGGCTGGTCAACCTTGATTGCTCTGAGGGGTTGAAGCTGGTTACTGGGATGTTGGTAGTTGAAGTAGCCCCCACCTGTTAGTCCTAAGAAGATCTACTGGTGTTTCTAGCCTGGGGGATTCAGCTGTATCTTATGATTTTAATTTTGATAAAAGGAATGGTGAAGCCAGAGCAAGTAGTAGTTCTTCCACTAGAGTTGAACTACTGCCTGGCCCCCATTTTCCAAATTAATATTTTCCTGAGTCTCTTTATTCATTTGCATGTGACCCTCTCCAGAAATCCGAATCCTGAACTGGGGACCCTGAATCACACAGGACTCACGTGAAAGGGGTTCCCACAATCCCCAAGGGGTCCTGGGTTGGGTAAGAGTGTAGGCCAGGCTGAGGGACCTCCCTCTACCAGTGCACCAATTTTGTGCATCAGGCCTCTAGTAGCTCAAATAAAAGACACAGCCCAGTTTGCCCTAAAAGAAACACATCATCTTATAGAGTTATAACACTTTATCTAGTTGCCTACTTGAAATTCCTATTTAATTGTTGGTTTCTTAAACCTAATAAAATAAAACTCTTGACACTCTCTCCCCACACAGTGAGAATGGCCTCCATTCTCATATCTCACTCCATCCCCAGTAAAAGAGCCTGGCTACCCACTTCATCTATCAGCCCCAAAGCTGACGTTCATCCACGATGCTTTTCATACTGTGACTCTGTCAGCTCTACTTCCAAAATGCATATTTACCCACTTCATTTCCACCTACTGAGCTAACACCTCTCATATGTAGACCACTGCAAAAGTTTTCTAATTACTCTTCCCACTTCCTTTTTTTTCCAACCTGTGTTTTACCAAGCAGCCAGAGCAGCTTGAGAATTACTCTTCAAATAGATTATTTTCCCAGCACTTAAATATATACATATTTTTAAATGCACTTTGGCCATATCAGCTATATAGTTAATCAAGTTCAGTTACAAAGTCATCCCAAAATTTGCTAAATCTTTTTACTATTTACTTTAAAACTAAATTCCAGAGTGGTACACATCCAACTCATAAAGGAGTTCTCGTAATTCACAGTTTCTGATAAAATCCCCTCTCTGATCTGATATTTTTATTATGTAGATAAGATTAAAAGGAAAGTTTAAATAAGATTTTTTATTTAAAGATAAGGAAGAGTTTTCCTGAATTTCAGGTCCCAAAGGAGTAACTATTATCAAATGAGCCCTCCTATCCTCAAAAACTATAAAATAAAACAAGATGTACAAAGCAATTGTTTTTCAGACACTGGGCAATAGACAATATAAGCCTGTTTCTATATACTAACATATAATTGGTAAATAACAATTTTAAATGAACAATTCAATATCATTAAAGCTATTAGATATTTAGAATTAAATTTAACAAAATAAGTACAATAACTGTATTGAAACTATGAAACATTGCTAAGAGAAGTTAAAGACAATTAAATGGATGGGTAAAACATTAATTTTCTCAAAACTGATCTATAGATTCAACATAATCCTAATCTACACTCTACTGTCTTTTTCTGGGTGAAAACAAATAATTCAAAATTTACATAGAATTGCAAAGTATCTAAAATAGCTAAAAGAACCTTGAAAACAGGGACAAACTTGGAGAATTTACACTACTTGATTCTAGTCTTATTGTAAAGCACAGTAACCAAGACATGTGGTGGCTTAGGGCTAGACAAATAGATCAATGAAACAAAAGTGGCCCATATATAAACAGTCAAATTGATTTTCAACTAATGCCATAAGGCATTTCAGTGAATGATGCTGAAATAACCTGATAAACACATTGGGAAAACTTTTAAATATCTACCTCTACCTCATACATAACAGAAAATTTATTTCTACCATATACCTAGATATAAGAACACAATATGTAAAGTTGCTAGGAAAAGATATGAAAATCTTGCAGTATAGGCAAATATTCTTTAGGATGCAAAAAGTCTTAACTAGAAATTTAAAAAATGATATAGTGATCTTCACAAAATTTAAAATTTATGCTCATCATGAAAAAGAGATAAAATAAGGTGGTGGTATTAAGAAGTACATATTGTTAGTTGCAAAATAGGCATGGGGATATAAGGTATAGCATAAGAATACATTTAACAATATTGTAATGCGTATGGTCCCAGGTAGGCACTTGAATTATCTGAGCAAACTTTGTAACTTATATGAATATCTATCTGCTGTACTGGACATCTGAAACCAACGCAAATTTGTATTGAATGGGAAAATAAGTAAATAAAGAAGTAATCAGCTGAGACCTGAAAAAAAAACCACAATGAGTACAGTAAAAAGCAACAACAAAAAGGTTAAGAACATGAAAAAGCAAATCACAGTCAGGAGAAAGTATTCAGAATAATACATATATCTACAATATATAAAGAACCCTAAAAATAAATAATTTTAAAAATAGAACACCATAATTAAAAATGGGCAATAATTTATGGCTCTAGCCGGTTTACTCAGTGGTTAGAGAGTCAGCCTGTGGAATGAAGGGTCCAGGTTCCATTCCAGTCAAGGGCACATGCCTGGGTTGCAGGCTTGATCCTCAGTAGGGGCGTGCAGGAGGCAGCCAATCAATTATTCTCCTTAATTGATGTTTTTATCTCTCTCTCCCTCTCTGAAATCAATAAAAATATATTTTAAAAATTATGAATAACCAACAAACACTGGAAAATGTGGTTGACATCATTGGGCATCAGAAAAATACTAATAACTGCAATGTGATCCCACTTCAAAACTACTAGACAAGCTACAATTAACAAGTCAGAGCCAAACCAACTATTGGCAAATAGGTCAGAACTGGAACCCTCATACATTGCTAATGGGAGTATAAAATGATACAAACTTTCTGGAAATCATTTTGGTAGTTTCTTATAAAATTAAATGTGCAAATATACTCTAACCCAGAAATTCCACTCCCAAGTATTTACCCAAGGTAAAATAAAACACATTCCACAGATACACTTGTAAGGAACGTCTATAGCAACTTTGAACACATTGTCCATAATAGTTTTTAACACAACAGCAAAAACTGGCAACAATCCAAATGTCTATCAAAAGAATGGCTAAACAAATTGTGGTATATGGATATAATGAACTAGTACTTAAAATTTTTAAATAAGCACTGATAGATACAACATGCAAAAACAGTGAAAAAAGGCAGATTTTAAAGGAGCATATGTTGTATAATTACATTTATATGAAGTTCAATAAGGGAGCAACACTAGCCTATGGTGAGAGAAATCAGAACAGTGGTTGCCTATGGAGCATGAGGACTGACTAGAAGGAACATGAGGGAACTTTTAAATTCTATATTTTGATTGGTAAGATGGATACACTATGTAAATATTTGTCAAAATTCATTGAATTGTACACTTAAGATGAGAGCATTTCATTGTATGAAAATTTCAACTCAAATTACTCTCAGTAAAACAAAAAAACAACTGTGTATTCCTTATGCTGTAAAGTAAATCTCAGGTCACTCCATTAAAATTATTAAATTACCAGGCCCATCTACAAATATTTGCCCAATAATACTACTGGATTAAAGTAACTATATTACACAACAACAATGAATTGCTCTGCTTATCAACTGCATTTATAAATAGATTGTTCAGCCTTAGCTGCTTTGGCTCAGTGGATAGAGTGTCAGCCTGCGGATTGAAAGGTCCCACGTTCGATTCTGGCCAAAGGCACATGCCCAGGTTGTAGGTTCGATCCCCAGTAGGGGACGTGCAGGAGGCAGCCGATCAGTGATTCTCTCTCATTATTGATGTTTCTCTCTCTCTCCCTCTCCCTTCCTCTCTGAAATCAATAAAGAAATATATTAAAAAATAAAAATATAGATTGATTTCTTAAAAAATCTATGTATAAATTTTTTCCTAATTTTATTTTCCTTTCCCTTTCTTTTATTACATGAGATTTACTATTTATATTTAATTGAATTGAGTCCTTTAGAAACGATTAGAAAACTAAACATTGTTTTAAGATTTAATATAAAGTCACCAAATCTTGTGTACTATAAGTCCCTCATAGAAAATCCTGCATGGACAGTTAAAAGCATGGTTACAAAAGATTTACCCAGGACTATGCTGAGTCTTGCCCTTGGGTTCTGTGCTTTTTTATTAGATTATATTCAGTGAGGTGTATATACTTTACTGATATTTTTTACAGAGAGGAAGGGATAGGGATAGAGAGTTAGAAAAATCGACGAGCCCTACTGGTTTGGCTCAGTGGATAGAGCGTCCATCCGCCTGCAGACTGAAGGGTTCCAGGGTCAATTCTGGTCAAGGGCATGTACGTAGGTTGTGGGCACTTCCCCAGTCGGGAGTGTGCAGGAGGCAGCTGATCGATGTTTCTCTCTCATTGATGTTTCTAGCTCTCTATCTCTCTCCTCTGTAAAAAAATCAATAAAATATATTTTTTTAAAAAAAGAAAAAGAAACATACATGAGAGAGAAACATGGATCAGCTGCCTCCTGCACACCTTCTACTGAGGATGTCCCCACAATCAAGGTACATGCCCTTGACTGGAATCGAACCTGGGACCCTTTACTAGTAGTCTGCATGGCCGTTTAGTTTATTTCGCAGGTCAACGCTCTATGCACTGAGCCAAACAGGTTAGGGCTTCAGTGAGGTCTTGATTCATCCACATCTAAACCTCTCTTTTTTAATGGAGTTGCAAAGAGATAGTAACCAGGACAAAGGAAGCTTTTTATTAACTTGTTTTAAATTGAACATTTTCATTAGGTTTCAGAACAAAAACATTATGGCATAATGAATAAATCTATAGGAGTGTACAGCAGGTCCTCAAATAACATCCTTTCCTTATAATGTTGATGAATTGCTATAAGAACTTCACTCTTTATATCAATTAGCCTGTGAAAAAGCTGATTTTTGCTGAAAGTCACATTAATAATATTAAGTGAAGACCTACTATAACACTGCTTAGTGTTCTTGCAAATTTCCTGTTGCAAAAGAAACAGACATCACTCCTACTGAGGTACTACAGATAAAAAAAATATATATTCTGGATAAAAAGCAAGCATCTAAGACTGAAGAGTATCCCTGGAGTCATGCAGGGTTCTGGGGTGTACCCTGCGGAGTCCTCCCCAGCCTGTTAACCTGAGCTGGAATCCTTCTGCCTGGTTCCCTCAGAGCTCCCACCTACCTGCACAGTCTGTCTCCAAATCCACTCCCCAGCAGCCCTCTGCCACCCTGCAATTCTGATCCCTCCTTCCTCTGGAAAGCAACATCACACACCAAATCCTAGAGTCACAAAGGGATTTCAAAAGGTGTGCTTTGGGACGTGGAGGGGTGCTGGAGAGTCTATATCTGGTCAATATGCACATTAATAACAAATATATAAACTTCACCAGCTCAGAAGAAACTTAATTTGGGGGTCTGGCAATCTCATCGTAATGGGGTCATTGTGCTCATACATGGCATTGCCTAGCAACAGAAGGAGCAGGCAAATTCCAACATTGGGGTATAATGAATCACTCCCTGACTACTGCTCACAAATGGTAATTTGATGGGAAGATATTCAACCTGGAACAAGACTTGAGAGAATTCTGCAGACTCCAACTGAGAGAAGCAGAAGATATTTCACCGACAGACAGGCTTCAGAACAAAGGAGACTGTTCCTGTTTATTTAGTTGAATATATGCTTTTGTTTAAAAACAAAACACAACTTTGATGGCCTTGGTTTTTTATGATACTTTGGGTTGGCTTTGCTCCAACTTCCACAGCTTCAGATATAGTTAATGAATGTCAGGAAGATGAGGAGGTCAATATGAAAAATAAATAATGGGATAATTAAGGTTGAACTAAATCATTTCAGAAGGCTTGAAAGAGACAGCCCACTTTGCTCTAGAAGCCACATGCTACTTCAAGCTCAGCGTTTTTTAATCAAGGTATAGAAAGAGCCCACGTACGAGCGAGATCTGTGTCTGGATCGCCTGTTGTTGGGGTCCGCCTGGCTTTTTTCCTTTTGTCTCCTTAATACAGCTTCCCACTGAGGCGCTGAGTCAACCATATCGTTCTCCTGGCGTATTCTGAAAAGAAAGACCATTCATCTAAAGTTAATGTCCACACATGTGGTG
The DNA here is from genome assembly GCA_027563665.1 of Antrozous pallidus. Lineage (NCBI taxonomy): Eukaryota > Metazoa > Chordata > Mammalia > Chiroptera > Vespertilionidae > Antrozous > Antrozous pallidus. The sequence continues at coordinate 69,485,234 of CM050512.1, forward strand.
CTTTGTGTTTTGTTTCATCCTAAACCGACTTTTAAGTGATATTTAGAAACGATCGGGTTACTTAAAAGTGATTAAGAAAAATGAAGTTATTTAAGAAGACGCAATTTCATTATCATTAACTCCAAGTTAAGAATGTATTGAATGGATTAACACATATGTATTTATGTATAAATATTATAACATATAATATGTATGTACTTGTATATATGTATATACTTATTAATATATTATAATATTTATACATAAGTATGCAAGCATGTATTATTTTCAGACTTCTACCTTCAACTTAAAATTTTCTTAGAAAACAATATGTCAAACAAAAACATATTTAAGATTTTTTAAGTATAAATGGTCAATTGTTTCCAGATATAATTCCCATTGTTTAAGACAGAAAACTAGAAGTGCAACAAAGTCAAACGCGGTGGCATCATGCATCAGCTGCGGGGCAGGCACAGAGCATTCAGGCTATGGCTGCTCACAGGCCTGAGAGGGGCGAACATTCAAGGTGGCCAGGGGCCAAGCAGGATATGTAAATGAGGGACCGGAAAATCCAGAGCAAATCTGAAGCAGGAGGAAACTGGGGAGCATAAGCACCCGTCATGTGAGATCACAGGACAATACCAGATTTTTTATTTTTAAAAAGATAATCCACAAATTTGAATGTTTAAAGGGAATTCTTCCAAGTTTAAGTAATAGCAAGCAATCCTGTATGTTAAGGTACCACATGGACCTAACAAAACCCATCCACGGATCACACTGAAGAAGTTCTGGATGTTCACTATATCATCTTTTTAGCAACAAGATGAGGTGTTGTAGGAGTGAAGTTAAGTGAGTGCATAATTAAAGCAAGTGCTTAATTAATGTGTAAATACTGTCTGGGATGCACTGCAATGCTGTGAAGCCATGAGTATTCCTTGCAAAAATTAAACACCTGTTATTTGAATATTTAACTTTTAATTTATGTAAATCCTCGGGAAACTGTTCCGCTGTGTTCATTTCACACACTGCACTCCCAGGGTGTGGGAGAGAAGCTCCAAACTGCAAGGAAATCATCCAGTCCTGGGACGGGATGAGCATAAACGCTTCAAAACCAAAATGAAGTGAGCAGGTCAGTTTGGAATCATTTCTCTCACTAAACAGATGTCTTCTGGTTGCCCTGTGGCAGCACTAAATATAAGCTTTGGTGTGGATACATGAATTTGCTCACAAATGCATATCAGTCGATGGATAGTAAATATTCATTTCACATATAGAGACAATGTAAGGCAAATTCAAGTAAAAGCAAAAGAAACAACACAGTACCTTCTGAGGAAGAAACTGTTTAAGTCTCTCTAGATTAAGGAGGAATTGTGTTAAGTGAAAAATTATCCATTACACACTTCAAACCCTTGAACTACATATATTTCCTTGCTGAAGCTTTCCATTCTAACAGGCTATTTGAAAATTAACAAGACACAGTCATGGTTTGCTTCAGATTCCCTCTCTCATGGCATGAACAGAGAAATTAAAATCCAACAAATACTGTGATCGATCTCAACATTACAAGTATTTGAAGAAAAATAAGAGTAGGTAAACTGCTTGAGGACATAATTATTAGCCATTGTTTGAAACACTCCAATTTGAAAATGCATGTGCTTGTATATGTGTGTGTGTTATACATACTCATACATACATGTATTTTTCACAGCCAGAACCTACACCTCATACCACCTTAAGGGTTCTGTGACAGTCTGATGGGGGAGCAGAGCTGGACTGAGGGATTCAAAGTTAGATCGAGACGGTCAATGGCCAGTAGCAGCTGGCAAAGAGGTATCTCATTTTCCTCAGGTACCCACACCTCACAGTGCCCAGGGGAAGACATAAAACCAGGTCTCCTAACTCCGAATGCTTTAGAGCTTTCATTCTGAACAATATGGCTGCAGTCATGGGGCAGGACTAAATTTCACAATGTCAGTGTTTGTTTTATCAAGAAATCAGCATCTTTATTTCTGAGGTCTAGCCTATGAGCAAGGCTGAGGCCAGACTTTGGCAAACAGACTTTTCCCAGAGGCTACACATTTAAAAGGAAGCAAATGAGTGTATGTCCCTTCTTCCCTCCTTCCCTCCCTCCCTCTTTTTTCCCATTTCATTCATTCATTCATTCATTCATTCATTTATTTATTTATTTTATTGTGCATTCTTTATTGTAAACTTTAACTAGCTACCTTCATACTAAGCCTTTACCTTGATGAAAAAAATGAAAGCTCCAGAAACATGAGCCCATAGAGCCCCTGTACCTTGCTACTAATAAGAACTACATCGGAAGAAATTTCAGACTATGGCATGTACCTTTAGCTCTTCTAAAAGTCTAAAGTAAGGGTGGTGAAACCCTGGCAATGAATATCCTTGTGACCCACATGTTTAAAAGACAGATGCCCTCTACTGGCGACACTGCTTCATAAATATTCCAACGCGCTGCATTAAAAATGTAAGGCTCATTGAAGAGTCACAACAGAAGCACATTTTCCTGAGTAATGGTGGCGTGGCTGCCTTAGTCTGTAATGAAGTTTGAAATTACACCCTTACAAAAGGCCTGCAGTTAATGGTGCCTCATTACAAGAATGAAAGTGTCATTTCGCCCATCAATGAACTGTTCCAGAAGATACAGGTGCGGCATGGAAAAGAAAATCTTAGGACTAAAAGGAAGAATATTATACCATCCAGTCTTTAAGAGGCAGAAGCTAACTATTTTGTTTATGCATGAGTGAATAAATAAATCTTTAAATGTAAAGGCAGCTCCTATAATGCACCTGTAAGTCTCATCCATCCTTAGGTGTGGGATACACAAGTATTGGTCTTGCTCCTTTTCTCTCTCTCTCTCTCTCTCTCTCTCTCTGTGTGTGTGTGTGTGTGTGTGTGTGTGTGTGTGTGTGTTTGTGTCTGAGGCAGGGGAGGGATGGAGGGAGGGAAGGAGGGAGGGAGGGAGAGAGAGAGAGAGGAGAGAGAGAGAGAATGGAAGAAATATTGATGTGAGAGCACAAAATGGATGGGCTGCCTCCAGCACACCTCCCACCAGGGATTGAGCCCACAACCTGGGCATGAACCCTGACCAGCAATCAAACTAGCAACCTTTTAGTGCCTGGGACGACCCCCAACCAACTGAGCTACACTAGTCAGGGCTTTCCTGCTATATTTTTATTATGGTGTAGGGATTTACATTAAGAAAAACAGAACCTGCCCTAACAGGTTTGGCTCAGTGGATAGAGCATCGGCCTGTTGACTGAAAGGTCCCAGGTTCTATTCCGGTCAAGGGCATGTACCTTGGTTGCGGGCACATCCCCAGTAGGGAGTTTGCAAGAGGCAGCTGATAGATGTTTCTCTCTCATCAATGTTTTTAACCTCTCTATCCTTCCTCTCCCTTCCTTTCTGTAAAAAATCGATAAAATGTTTTTTAAAAAGAAAAACTACCTTTTCAAAAGTCAAAATGTACTCTTACATGATGGTCATGAATGTACCAAGGGATCAATGGGAGAAAAAAAGGGGAGATACCTGTAATACTTTTAACAACAAAAATTAAAATTTTTTAAATGTCAAAGGCTGGGAAAAGATTCCATTCTAATTTTCACTGGGAAAATACTAAATTTCAAATGTTGCATTTAAAGTGAACCTAAAAAATGTTTTTTCCTTCCTGTATCCTTAGATGCAATAACTCTAAATTTATCATATTATACTTAGTTTCTTATCTAAAACTATACAGAGTTAGCAGTTGGAATAGGTAGTCTTATGACAAGGCTTTTGTTTTTTAATGTATAAGGAAGGAGTTTGCTTCAAAATAGAACAAATTTCAATGACATTTCAGGATAGAACAATTCTAATATTTTTTCCCCCACGTCTTACCAAATTTCAACACCTTACTCTTCCGGAGATAAATGCAATTTAGATTATAAGTGCATGTGACACTTAATTAAAGTCTGAAGAAGGTTTAAAGATGAAATGCCATATAATCGTTTGATAGCAAAAATGAAGATAATATCTATTTCTAGTCTCTTCTTTCCTGTCTGCCCAATTACAGCTCTGCCTCTTCTGCAGAATTCTTCACATTAAATGAGTTCTTATACAAACTCTCATGGGCTTTACTTTGCTCTCCACCTTTACCCGGGGTGGTTTTGTTCCTAATAGGACCATCCTTTACACCAGTTCTAATTCGCTACTCATTCACTGAAATAAAGACCATGTTTAATGCTGAACCTGAGAAATCTCACAAAGCAAATGTTTAATGAAGCTCCAAGAATATATGAGCAACACACAGTGCTCTGCCTGGTCCCCGCTCTGCCATTATCCGAGCAAATTGCTTAACTTTTTTGGTCAGGTCTCAGTTTTTCATCTACCTAATTATTGCGAAGATCCTATCTAGCTTTAAACTCTATTTTTCTCTATTTGTGTTTCCTTTCAAACCAGTCAGACACATTGAGACAAACCTCTACTCTATCTGTGGCACAGCTTTCCAGACAACTGCTTCCTATGACCACTTCGTCGCTGATACTAAGTCTGCGGGTCCCAACTGATTGTGGCCTTGGGTTGCTCATCAACTGCACTCATTTTCAAATCACCTGCTATAAACCAACCTTCTTTTTCTTTTATTTTCAGTTTTTCTTCCCTAGGGAAATTTATGTTGGTTCCAGGCATCTGCCGACCTACTCCCTTAAGACCACTAAGCAAAAAATTCATTTGCTTTCCCCAACTTTCCCCCATCATCAATAAATTATTCTTATTTGCTCTTAAAGATGCTCTGTCTCTTCCACTTATTTCTTATACTCTCCCTGCAAAATGGGATACCTTTTGGTGCAATTTCTCTTTCAAGCTCTCCTTCTGCTTTCCTAATTTTTCTACCTGCTTTGCCCTCCCTCAGTAATCAGGCGTCATTCTTCAGCGGCTGCAGCTTTGCACCTCCAATCATCTCTTGTCAACTTTGATTATGCTCTGGAAGCCCCAATTCATCCATATCAACTGTCTACATTTTGAAATGACTTATTAGAGTGGAAGTCAGAAACCCTTGCAATCTGTAGCATGGCGAACACTGCTTCCATTGGCTATGTGTGAACGGCTCTCTGCGTGCCCACAATTTCTTCCTGGTCTGCAGCTTCTACCTAATTCAGAACCAGCGCAGGAGGGAAGGCTAGCAAGGAAACAGTTACGTCTTTTCAGGCTATCTGGAAGAAATACCCCACTGGTTTAAGCTTGCAGTCATCCAAAACATATTTTTGTTTTTTTGTTTTTTTCCCCTTCGGGCACAGGAACAATAAAGTTCTTTTTTTAACCCCTCTACAAAATCCTACCAACATCATGCCCTACTCAGATGCATTGTCCCTGTTAGTTGCAGTGCCACAGAAGACAAGTTTCTTCTCTCGCCCCCTCCCCCCCTTTTTTAAGGAAAATAATACAAAAGACCTTGTGGAACATATTTAAAAGATTTAAAACCATCTTAATCCATTATTCAGATACAGGTTCTAAAAGAGATTTAAAGGGCAGGAAAAAACTAACAACATTTGTGGCAGGAAAAATTCATGTTAGAAACACGGACGTCCTTTCTGTTACAGGGAGCTGGGCCCTGGCTTACAGATACAACAGGGACTTCAGACAGCAGGGAGCAGTGCTGACTGCTCTCACTCACCTACAGTGCCTGCCTGTGCAGGGCACTTCCTACTTCTCAAAGACATCTATTATCTCCGGGATGTTTACAAACCTCTTGTGAAGTAGACAGGACAGGTATCACTCCACTTTGCATATGGGAAAACTGAGATTCAGAGGGTAAGGTAACCAGCTCCTAGCCACAGAGTTCTTCAAAGCTGGGTCAAATTTATAGCACAGGCTCCCTGATTCTTTGTTCTGTGCTCTACTGCACCCGTGTGTACACACATGCGCCCACACACAGCCTCACATACATAACGAATGACTTTGTCATGCAAATATCCCAGGATAAAATTAGGGAAAGGTCCAAATGGTCTCCTGTTACCAATTTACTCTAGTCCTGCTCTTACTCCAGACTTCTCATTTATTTTATTCTTCTATTTTAAAATCTCCACCCGAGAATATGTTTTTAATTGACTTTTTTTTTAAGTGAGAGAAAGGGAGCGAGAAAGAAACATCGATGTGAGAGAGAAACATCAATGGGTTGCCTCCCATATGCACCCCAACCAGGGACTGAACCCACAACCTTGGTATGTGCCCTGACTGGGAATGGAACCTGCCACCTTTTTGGTGTACGAGATGATGCTCCAACCAAGTAAACTACCCGGCCAAGGCATCTTTCACTCTCAAAATCTTCACCAAGCTCCAGAGTTACTTACACTTGTATTCTTATGCAAAAAGCAGCAGACTACTCCTCAAGTTGCTGCCCTTCCACCGACTCCAAACCTTCCACTTCAAAATCCTAAAAGCCTAGCCACACATCAAAGCTAATGAATGGGTAATCCACAGATTCTCCCTGGTGAATGCTCAAAGGATGCTGATTTTCATCAATAGCACAGAACAGGTTTGCAGACTGGTTTCTTTGAATGTGCAGGATATTTTATTAAACTCAAGGTGTTTTCAAGGAAAGCTGGTTTGTCAAAGGTTTCCCTCTGGTACATCTACTTCCTGGGTTCTCCTTCAATATATACCCTGGGCTAGTCCAGAGCACAGCCCATACACTCCAACCACTAGAGACCAGATGGATGACCATTCTGATCTTAGGTATAAGACTCAAAATTCTAACGAGTGCACATGAATCCAACAGGGCTGAATTTGAGACCTTGCTGCAGGAAGCAGAACATCAGCACGCTTGAGACAGTTTGCTCCATTCTAGGGTTACCGGAGTCCTTTGATAAAAGCACAAAGAACTCTGGGAGCCTGGCTGGGTCACACTGCTTCTGGGATAAGGAAGGGCAGATGAAGTAGAAGAGATATATCCTCTCCCCAAAACAGAGTCTTCTGCACAAATAGGAAGTCAGGAGAGGACCCTCCATCACAGACAGAAGACCCATTAGGACCATCAGGAGGGCTGCAATTTAACTATTCAGACCTACGCATTCTGATGTGGAAGGAGTGGGTTCTGGCAAAATGTAAAAGGCTAATAATGGGATAGAGGGTTAGTGGGCGCGCAGCATAATGTGTAAACGGCTCCCGGAGGCAGCCGTGCTTGAAGCTTCTGCCGCACACCCGCCGTCTCCTGCTGCACGAGAATCTGCAGGAGTGGGATTGCAACTGAAAGACGTGTTTCTTCCTCTGCCCACTTTTTTTCCTGTGCCCCTGAGATCTAGACTCTACACCTCATCTTTGACAGACACAGGCAACTTATGAAACCCCAGGGCAATGTTTCGGCCAGTAAAATGAGTCTGAAAGCCTCTGTGTCGGTGTGTTTTGAAAGTGACTTCTCATTAACAGCCTTATAAAGCATATTAACATTTAAACACTCAGAACCACCACCGTTCTGAAATACACTACTTACACAATACAAAGAATTCCAACCTAGAAAGCTGTGCAAGACCTTTTCTTCCTGGTGGGAGAGAAAGTCTGGAGGGAGCAAACACCTACAAGGAATACTGAGCCAGTGCAAATAGATCAGTAATGAGCTATTTATGGGTTTTCTGGCAACCCCTTCAATACTGTTTCATTTTGAACAGCAAAGGTCACCATGAGCGCTTTTGGCCCCAAAAGACACTGTTTTTAAACAGGCCACCTTCTGAGAAGTTGAGACTATAGAATTTACGAGCACAATTTAAAATATACCAAGCAAAAGAGAAATAAATTTAAGATACTGGCTTGATCAGTAAGTACCACTGTGTGTGTGTGTGTGTGTGTGTGTGTGTGTGTATGTGTGTGTGTGTGTGTGTGTATGTGTGTATATGTGTGTGTGTGTATATGTGCGTGTGTATGTGTGTGTATGTGTGTGTGTGTGTATGTGTGTGTGTGTGTATGTGTGTGTATGTGTGTGTATGTGTATTTGTGTGTATGTGCAGGGTGGAGAAGGTGGGATATTTTGCTTTGTTTTGTGTTGTTTGTGAAGACTGAATTTTAGAGCAGGAAGCGGGGACCTCAGGGAGAGCTCCCTCCACATGTAGGCTTTTACAGAAAAAAGAAACTGGATCATTTCCTTGAGAAGAGTATTGTAACACATCGAGATCTCATCTCTGTATAGTCTGATTCCAGCCCCCAAGAAGGCTCCACAGAGAAAGCGCTAAGAAATGGTCTGCGCTCACAATGCTGTCTCGGCTATTCTTGCACTGCTTTGTAGTCAGAGGGAGCCTGATTCAGTGTGTGCCAAGTACAAGGCCTCACAGTACTAAAGAAGGACCTTGGAGATTATCGCGTCCAACTTCCTCATTTTACAGAAGATAAAAAGACGACCCAGAAAAGCAAAAACAACCAGCCCAGAGTTCCACATCAGGTGAGAATGGGTTTCTAACAGCAGCACTACTGATATATTTTTGGGCCAGATTTTTCTTTGGTGTAGGGAGCAGTCTGTACATTGTAGGGTGTTTAGCAGTATCCTGGTCTAAAGTAATCCCCTCGCCCAATTATGACAATCAAAAGTGTCTCAAAATATGGCCAAATATCCTCAGGGAGTGGAGGGGAGGGCAAAATTGTCCCCAGTTGAGAATCACTGGGTTAATAACTGGTACTAAATCCTTCTCACTCCCAAACTTGTTTTGAGAATACTTGTTTTCAAATAATTATTTTGCTACCAGAGAGAACTGATTAATGCCTTAAGCCATTACTATTGCTGATTACATGTCAAATGATGTTATTAAGAAGCTCTTAAAAAATGAGTCCTAACGATATGAATAATTTCCCCATCTAATTGTATGTGCCTGATATAAATATAAACACATATTTGTATGTACATCTACATGAGGCTGAAATTATGGAATCTATACAACAATGAATCCCTCATTTTGGTTGGGCAAAATACAGTAACATCATGTTAAAAGATACTTCAGAGACACCAGCCAGTATGGCTCAGTGGTTGAGCATCAATCCATGAACCAAAAGGTTACTGACTCGATTCCAGATCAGGTCATATGCCCAGATTTCAGGCTCAATTCCCAATGTAGGGCAATCAATTATTCTGTCTCATTGATGTTTCTATCTCTCTCTCCCTCTCCCCTGCTCTCTAAAATCAATTTTACAATATATATATATGTTGTAGAGGGCCCCCAGGGAAGACACCTGGGCATTTTTTAAAAATCAGTGTCAGCTGAATCCAAGGCTCTAGGCAAAGCCATATCTTGGAAACGCATCCACCAAAAGGGCTGGATGTGTTACTCAGTACTGACTTTTAACTTGCTTCAGGTGTGTGTGTGTGGGGGCGGGGGGGGGGGCATCTTGAAATGTAGATTCAGTGGAGCCCGGGGAATGAGGGAATGAGTGGGGCCTGGGCCCACTTAAGTTCCTTTGATTTTAAGACGTTTCATGTGAAACCCCTTTCTATTTTAGTATAAATAAACATGCTGCGTTTAAGTTGGGATTCTCTGTCTCTCCATCAGATAGCAGAGATTCCACCCAGCCCCAGCTTTATTTTCTACTTCTGTGTTGTCTATTCTTTTCTATTATTTCTCAATCCCCAGCCCCTCTACTCAGTGACTGGCCCTACTTCTCTCTCCACACTGGTTGTGGATAAGACAGGAAAACCCCAAAATATATATTTAAAAATACTTCAGGGAGAAACCCTCTACTCACAGTAAAATTTCTTATTACCCTTAGAAAAAATTCACTAAATGTTGTAGTTAAATATAGATCACATTTGTTTTTAATTAACAAGAAGGAACCTCACTGTCAAATTGTTTAATTATCTTATACTAGTAAGAAACTCAGTTTGGTAAGAAACTCAGTTTGAAGCGCTAAGGTTTCCTAGAAGACGGCCTCAAAATAGTGCCAGATTGCTTCTTAAACACAGGGGAGACAATCAGCTTAAAAATACATGAGGACGTGTGCTGGGAGGTGGGGGAGGGGCCTGCGGGGAGGGCAATGGGGGGAAGAGGGGAAGACGTATGTACTGCTATTTGTAGTACTTTAAAGAATAAAAAAAATTTAAAAAGAAAAAAAAATACATAGGACACCCAGCTTTTACCACCAACAGTAGCCTCTGCTTTTGCAGTTCCAGTTAGCTATAATATTCCAGCATTACCTGTTTCTCTTTTTCCGGTGTTCTCTATTAGAATTTTCTGATTCACTACCACTGCTTGTGTTACAGCGCGAGCGGGACCTGAAGACAAAATAAGAGCAAATGAAAAACCCACATTTAAGATAAATGGAAAATTTCAGAAAGGTTCATGTTGGTTCTTTGGAATTACATAATAAAATTACTAACCCAAACATAAGCAGCATCCCTCCCCCGTCAGTATCTCAATTCAGTCAGACATCTGAATGAGTCTAAAGAAGTGTGGTTAGATTAAGGCAAATGTCACTGTGCTCCCAGAAAGGACAAAAAAAACCAAGCACTTCCAACAGAAATCTGACGTAAAGCTATAAGCCTGTGTGCTAAACCAAACCTCCACCCTTCAGTGAGAGTTTATTTCCTCTCCCCTTGAATTAGTGCTCGTCCTGGGGCTGATCTTACCAAAAGAATGAGGAGGAAGGGAAACTCTGACAGTTCCAGGACTAGCCCTTAACAGGGCTGATAGCTCCTGATTCCTCCCAGCCACCAGAGACCCTGGACAGAGGCCCCAAGCCTCCAGCCATTCTGCCAGGCACCAGACAGAAATAACCCAATCTCAGCCACCATCCAACTGAAGCTTTGTCTGAGACTAGCAAAGCTAACTAGAAAAACTTCCTGTTCGCTCAACAGAATTATAAAAGAGGTATAGGTGACTATTGTTGCTTTAAATCCACCAAGTTTTGGAATGGTTTTAATATAGTAGCAGATAACTGAGACAGCTCCTCTGAGATACAGCTCCTCTGAGGAGCAGAAACAAGAGGAATTGTTAAGGGTGCTACAGAATAGAAGATGGAGAACCAGCTGACACGCACTTAAAGTTAAAAAACACATTTACACCACTCTACCGCCGCCACTAATAAAACAACAAGGAAGTCCCTCCTCTGGCCTCAGTTCTGAGCTCTGCTGATCTGCTGATCCTTCCTCCCTCTCCTGGACCCTCCTTCCCATCTCATTTTTGTTGTTATTATTTGTTTATTTGTTTACCTCCTCCTTTGCTTTAGATCTGAATCTTCACCACTGTTATGGGCTTTCCTATGGAAAACAAATAAATTAAGACATTAAAGAAAATAGAAAATTATCAATTGACTAAGGAAAGCACATCAAAGTGAGTTTCACTTTGCTTAATGTATATGCTACATATTCATTCATTATCAAACATTTGAATCACACACACATGTCCATCCCTGCAAGAGGTCCCAGAAATAGACTACCCAATGGCTTCAAGAAAGTAGCAACCTAGTGGGGGCTGTAAATAGTCTACAAATAAAAATGCCCAACTTGTCTGTTAAATTCCATTCATCCAGTGATGCAGTTAGACTGAAGTTTCAGGTTCTGCAATCCACCAAGCCAAATTCTGCCATCATCTGACATCAGCTCTCTCCTGGATGCCCTTCCCAACACCCTGGCTTCCAAGTCCCCTTGACCTTTTCTTTAATAATCTCTTCACAATAACTCAGCACCCACATCCTGGTTACACTTGGACTTTATCCTCTGTAACCACCTCTAATTACTGCTCTCGGACCACAATCCCCTCCGCACCCCCCCCGCCTTATCACTTCTATTCACTTTCAAACAGCTTCGATGGGGTATCCTGGTTAAAATGTAAGGACTCGGGAGCCAGACAACATGAATATGAATCCCATCTCCTTCATTGATGAGTTTTGATTTAAATTATTTCTCTACTTAGTGCCTCCCTTTTAACAGAACCTCCCACAAAGGGTTGTTATTAGGATAAAATGAATTAATACATTTAAAGTGTATAGAGTGGGATCTAGCCCAATGTATGTATTCAATGAATGTTAACTGTTATTACTGCTCATTCAACTACTTCCATTCTACCTTTCTTTGACCTCAATAAGATTATTTGCCTTTTGACTGTGTGACTATCCATCAGCTCTTTACTCCTTCATTCTCTCTCTGACTCAGCTTGGATTTCTATCATCTCAATAACATGCATGCCAATACTGAAAACTTCCTCCAACTTTCTGTTTTCTGTTTAGTCTTTTTTGCAAGACCCTAACCAACTGCCCAGGTTCTCTGGACTACACCACAACAGCTGGCTGAACAGTGCCGGGGAGAGTCACACAAAAGAGCAGATTAGTTACACTACAAATCCATGTTCATAAACCTCAAGTGGATCCACAACATGGCCCAGCAATGGTACCACCATTCTCTGATCTAAGTGCTCTCTGTTTCTGCAAAGCATTCAAGAGCTATGCCTGCTCTAATCACTGTGCAAAAAAACCCTAAATTGAAAATAATCTTCCTTCAGCCTTTTGAAGGTGATGCTTCATTATCTTTTTTCTGATATTGCTGTTAAGCAGCCCAAGACCAGAATTCTTATTTGTCACCATTTATGCATGGAATTTTCTTTTCTCTTCCATATTCCTCCCCTACTCCCAAGTGTTAACAATTCTCTCTAAATCTATAATGTTTTAAAATTTTATGATAATTGATCTTGGTATGGATCTAATTTTTCAATCTATTATATCAAATGCTCATAAAGTAAGATAATTCAGTTCTCCATAAAGTAAGATAATTCAGTTCTGAAATACTTTCTTGTACTACTTCTTTAATACTTTCCTCTTCTGAATTTCTTAAGGTTTTGTCCTAGAAATTTCATTGGTCAAATTTTTGATTTCCAGGTTGGATAGTTTTTTATCTTTATTTACATATCTATGCTTTGTTTTTGCTCTACTCTGGTACTCTGGGGAAGATTTCCTTCTAAACCTCTAAGATACAGCTCCTCTTAGGAGCAGAAACAAGAGAAATTTATCTTAAAAATTCTGTCACATTAAAGTCTAAGAACTCTCTTATTCACTCTTTCCTTTTGATATCAAAGTTTTCATTTTCTAAAGATAACAATTATACTTACATTAAAAACTTTCTGTTTCTTATATTGACTCTATTTCCTATGGGTACCCCTGCCCCCTCCCCTGACCACACAGACACACACACACACAGACAGACACACACACACACACACACACACACACACACACACACACACACACCCCTCCTAATTGTTTCAGTCTCTATCTTTCCAAACAGAAATTATCCTGAAATGCTAGGTGATGATGACTCTCTCAAACACTGTGCACTAAACCTCTGGGTGGAGAGCATGCTAACCGATGGCTTCACTGTCATGTGGAACAAAGTTAATGTGGGTAATCTCAAACATTTCCTTAGAAAATCCTCAGGAAGTTTCTATCTGCAGATTTTTTCTCTTGCACCTGTCCTTTCTTACAGTGAGATTCTGTAATTTCATGCCTGGAAGATGCAAGCCTGGCTTCTAGCATTCTGGGAATGAAGAGAGAAGGGAGCCATTTAATAAGGAGACTTTCACTCTCTTGATTTTTTTATGTGGCCACAAATTCTATGTGTCTTTTACCAAGTTAATACTCCTCTTCAACTATGCCAAGTAAATGTTGGAGTTTCTCACAGCTCTGTCATTGGCTTGGTCTCTGCATTCTATCTATACTATCTATCTAGACAGCCTCCTCTGTATTTCATATTTCGATTAACATTTTTAAGAAAATTATATTTTAGTTAGGACAACTAACCCACATCCAACAATCATGTGAATCCTGCACTTGGACTTCTTAAAGGAACCGCAAATTCCACATACCCAAACCCAAAAAGTTGTTCCTTTCAGCATGCAATGTCCTGGTGGTTCTTATTTCAGTGCATCACACTTTAATCCATGAAACTGCACAAGCCTGGTCTTCATTCCTGACATCTTTCGCTCCTTCACCCTCACGCTGATCCTGCCAGCGCTATTGATTCTACCTCTGGACGGGTTTCGAAACCACCAACTTTCTTGTCTGCACCTCACCAGGCCGGCTCATGCTCCCATTCTCTTTGGCCAGGACTCATATGATAGCCTGCTGCCTGGCCTCTGTTTCCACAGCTATTCCCTTCCACCTCTTTCCCACAGAACAGTAAGGGCCACCTTTACACAACACAAATATAATCTTGTTATCATCCTTTCTGACAACTACTGGTCTAATGACCAAAATCCTCAACAAAGCTCAGGTGTCTGAGGGATAAATTGTTGCAGTTACATGTGAATTACCATGTTCTGGAAGAGGCGTGGTGTGTTGTGAGAACTAAGCCCAGCTGCAGCATGCTGGAGATCTGGGACCTGGAGGACCCGTCCAACACAGCCAGCCCGCCCTGTGCAGCGCCCTGCTCCAGGACATGCGCCCCTACTTCACCGTGGTCTTCCAGAACAGCATGTACCGGGTGCTGAAGGTGGCCTGAGGTCGGCTGAGGCGCAGGGAGTGCACCGGGCACAGTCCCTTCGGCTTGTCTGCAGGCGTTAAACCACCATCTCCAGTAAGGGACCCTCCCTAATAAAAGGCCCCACCTTTCTCTCAGGCTCATTTCTAGCACTTTTATGTTCACCCTCAATGCCTGAGCAACACTGGCCTTTATCCTTTTCATGAATGCTCCCCTCTCCCTTCTATCCCAAGGCCTCGGCACATACCAGCCCCTCTTCCTCTTTGTTTGCTTTTATCTGATCCCAGCTCCAGATCCAGCCTCAGGAACCCTTCCAACCTCTTAAAATCAACAACACAGCAAAAACTCCCCTAATAGTGCTGGTAACACATGTGTTTGGATGGCAAATGTTTATCAAGCAGTTATTCTTAGAACATGTGTACTTTTCTTATGCATTTTTCAATAAAAACGTTTTTAAATTTCCCTAAGCATATCTCCCCCCTGAAGAACATATAACAGTCATAACTGCACATTATTTGTAATTGTATGTTTCTTCCCTAACAAGCGATAAACTCCCAAAGGTCAGAGACTTTCTCTAATGCTGTTTTTTAATACAGTGCCTGGCATAAAGCAGGTACTCTAAACATTTTTGAGTATAAAGATGAAGGGGGTAAAAATAAATTGTACTGTCAGAAAGCATGCTGGGTTTCTTTTTCAAAAATAGCAATGCTTAAACACACAGGCATTAGGGTCTCCAAGAACCTTGACAATTATAAAGAAGTTTGTATGTGTATTCAATAATACAGTCTTTCCCCCTAGGGAATGAATCCAACATTTTATCAGATTCTCAGAGTTCTATCACCCAAAAAGGCTGAGACCAATGTTCTAGACTCTGCCAGAATTTGACAGCTGTACTCATCTAATGACAAATGACTGGCAAAATGTGAAATTGTGATATCTTCTGCAAAACATGTTATCCTGGTATCCATTACAAAAGAGAATTTCCTATTATTAAATTTAAGTCCTTGAGATTCTTCCGTGCTGATGACAAATCTCGGGTTTTAAATGTCAGAGTTAATCCATGTCTGTTGGGATTTGTGCCCAGGAGCAAGGTAAATATATGTGAAGATAAAACAAGACTAACAAGGACAGGGACATTTAAAGGGCATTTACAGTGGAGAAAAAACAAAACAAAACAACAAAGAATGAGCTTTGGCTCAGTAATGCTGACGCGAAGCAATGGCTGGTCTCCTCCAAACACAACATACTGAATAAGAGATCTTTTAGGTGACACAGAACCAGACAGAAGGTTTTATGGTGCTCAGACCGAATCCCAGTGGTCTTTCCCATGGATGGTGCCTGTGAAATGGTCTGGTAACCACACACCACAACTGCTTCTCTGTGTTTCACTGGAAGCCAACAGAAAATGTATCTCAGCACAGAGTCATTAGTCTGGGTTTGAGAATGTATATGCTCCAAACTATTTCAAGCATTTAGTTTGAAAAGAAATGTAAAGTTTGGTGCATTTTAGCAAAACTAAGTTCATTTTTGAAGATATTAAAATCAAAATGGCTATTTGCTCAACATGTGCGATTCTTTTATGTAGGAAATGACAAAGTACACTAATAATTAGAAATCAAACCTGTAAAAATTTACCTAACAATAATCAGACAATGCCAAATTCTTAATATATTTAGTGAAACCCACTACCCACATCCTTCAGCACACATATATACATAAATGCATTTTAAAAGTATTTCCCAGGGGTGCTGCCATGTATTTTAGTTGTCTGAATTGAACCAATCCTTGGTAGGGAAGGAGGGCAGAAAATCTTTCCTCCTGCTTTACTGAAATGATAGTCCATTATCCTGGCCTTTTCCAGATGTACAGCTCTGGATCCAAATCCCAGATGTGTTACAAAGGATAGTTCCTGCCATCTCCCAGAGCCAGTTTTCTTCTCTGTAGAAGTGAGATGATAATGCTGGGCCAGGTCCTGTCCACGGTACTCAGCCTCATCCCAACTCACCTATAATCTTCCCTGTAGTGCCAACACTACATGGCTGACAACTGCATTTTCCTGGACTTCTTGGCCAGCAGGGTTCCACTTAGAGACATTCAGGTCAGATTTGAAGGCAAGGGCAAAGGGGAGGCAATTGTGCTTTTGGCAGTATCTCGTGCACTCCTGAGAAGTGGGGTTCCACAGCATCAGCTACAGTGCTGGCACCTCCGACAGTGGCAGCCAGCAATGCCAGCAGCCAGCACAGGCTCCTGGGAGCCAGCTCAAAGGCAGAAGCAGCTCTGCATCTCTGGGTAACATACCCTTGTTTCCATTTATTCCTCCAGCCCAGGAATAAGACAACATCCAGACCTCAGAGCTGTACCATGTCTCTGCCTTTTCGTTCCTTTAATCCTACTCATATTTATGCACCAAAATTCCCTGTGTTAATACCTCTCTGCTAAAAATGCCTCATGACTGAATTATACAAATGCCCATTTCTGAATAGTTATTAGAAAGATAAAATGAGCTAATATACAGCAAGCAAACTGCTCAGGACTTAGAACATGATAAATGCTAACTATTATTCTACTATTCTATCTAATCACTGTTGGTCATGATTTCTCTCCCCCTTTTCAGCCCTAATATAGACCTTTCTCAGCTTAACCATCAAAGAATTTCAGTGAAGTTGGACCTGGTTGGAGAAAGCTGGGGAATACAGAATAGAAGGAATGAGACAGGGATGGACCAACAGGTAAGTATAAATAGGGCTGAGAAGACAGAAGGGCCTCTGCTTTCCAGATCCACCATGTATACAAAAGGAATATTGATGGTTATCTGAGACCATGACCTGAATTTCTCATAATTATAAAAGTCACTCATAAAATACCACTTATGTAGGTACTCAGGGCAAAACACAGCCCCATCACGTAGGAATGAAGTGGATTTCCCCGGTGAGTCATTTCTTAGGTCTTCCTCTCTTGGACCTGCCCCACTGCCCACCCTGCTTTGCAAAGAGAGTCCCAAACGTCTAGATATGGACATTTATAAAAAATTAAACAGCACACACATGTACATATAACCACCCAAACAATCTAACCTGCTGGGCAACACAATGCATTTTCTCTGCGCTTTGAAAGGAGTTTTGCTCACATTCATACAACAATGGCAGCCTGACAGCAGAGGGCACAGTCTCAGCTGCGATTAATCTATAACGTAATGTTGTCTGCTCAGGCCGAAACATTTAATGTCTTTTATGTACTAATATATGTCATTGGCATAACATGTTATATAATTTATTACACATTAAAGTATTAAAGTATTAAAGTATTAAAGTATATCATACATGTATTTTTTAACTTATCAGTCTTAAGTGCAATTCAGAAAACAAGTTCCTGTTAATATTTTTGAAACTGTGCTCTGACACTCTGGCTAAGAGAAATGCACCAGGACCCCTGGCCTATTTTATCTCAGAAAATATAGGCTTTCTGCTATCTTGGGGAGACAAACAGTCTTGATATCATGAGAATAACCTGTGATAAAAATGTGACTGGGACCAAAAATTAAATTAGGGGCTGTGCTCAGCCTACCTTCTCCTTGTTGGCTGTACAGAATCATCGCTCCCACAGGAGGGGTTTCGGCGGCGTGCGCAAGGAAACTTTGGGGACTTCGTGCGGTCATGGGGAGAGTTGTAGAGTCCACTAGGGTGAGAGAGGAGTGGTCAATAACCCCTGGAGGCCCTGGAGGAGCAAACACCCTAACCCCAGACCCTAGTGGTCCTAGGGGGTGGTCATGACTGCACAGTTGGCACTTGCAAGGGAATACTAGATCATGAGCGAATGATCTTTTTGCTGGCTAGATATATTGAAAGAAAAGAGGGGTAAAACCTGGTAAAACAAATCATATAGATCATTATTTTGCAGGGATGGATTTTTCCTGGTGGCCTTCAACAGTGAGAAGTGAAGAGACACATCCCAGCAATAATTACAACAATGAATTGCATTTATGATGGGCCTACCACCTGCCAGGTGCTAACTCAGCTCAAAACTCCGACCTCATTATCTTAGCAAATAATCACATTAACCCTATGCACTGAAGTACAATTATTAAGCCCATTTACCAAAAATAAAAATAAGAGAAATACAGAATGTTTTCCCAAGTAACGTAGCTGGAAAGTGTAGAACTAGGATTTGAACCCCTGGGTAGTCACAGCCGAACCCACTGTCACGATGGGTCCAGGAAGTTATAATGCAAATCTGTCGCTACTTTTATAGTTATGAACAAAAGAAACTAAATATCTATCTTTAGGAATGAAGGTCTTCTAGAGTCACTATTCATCAGCTACAGTTTTCAATTCAAGTTTTCACAAGAACTACGAAATTGGAGGAAGTACCATTAATACATTTCATTTAGAGTTTTCTAAAATACATCATATCTCACTCTAAACTGTCACGATGACATTCCCGTGAGTCTCTTAATAGACACTAGTTTCTTGTCTGTCTTTCCAGGAAAGAGTTCCACATTGGGACACATCCTGTTCATCTCTACTTCAGAAGTTCCTGGTCACGCTGATGTAGGAATCTGACTGCCTGGTCCAGAGCTAGTCTTGACCCGCCACAAAGCAAGCGGATGCTATTATTTGATAGAGGCAACTGCTGACCCTTTCCTACTGTTCTCCTTGAGAAAAATAAAGATCCCCTTACCTCTGGGGGCCATTTTCTTCCCACGGCGCATGAGGTTTGCTTCTTTGGATATCAGGGCTATTTTCATTCTTTGCTTTCTTAAAGCTTTAATTTAAAAACAAAAAGAATAAGTATGAAAAACAGATTAAGTAGGAAATAAAAGGACCTTAACTCACATACTATTTCTTCAGTAAAATTATTTAACGAGTGTTTAAAAATGTGTGTTTATTTATACCCATGACTCATTCCAAAGAGAATGGGAAGTGGCTGCCTAAAAAAATATATGTATGTCTGCAGCAAGCACTTCTGCATCTTTCCCCCTCTTTTTCTTTCTGGTTTTACTGCTTTAAGTGAACAGGAGCCAGGCCATCCATTGTCAAGAAACTGTCAAGAGAGTCCACCTTCAGGCTTGGGAACACAGGCATCCAGGCCTGTGTAGCTGGCTCCCTCTCTTCAGAGGCAGAGACCCCTGGCTCCGGGTGTGGGTCTGAATCTGTGCAGGCAGTCGGCTCTCAGCAGGTTCAGGCTGCCCCCACTGACCTTTCCCTGCCCTCAGCTTCCGCCTTCCTTGGCATCATCCTTCCAAATCAGAATGACTTTCAATGCTATTTCCTGACGTAGTATCATCTTTCTGCCCTAAGAATGTAAATATATCTGAGTTGTTATTCCATCCCAACAAATTGTTTTAGAAACACAGGGGAGACACCAGGAAGGGACTTCTTAGAAGCCTTCGTCACCGGAGGGAGGAGTGCCTCCTCTCTCTTCCTGGGAGTCTCAGCTTCTGAAAGAGAGGCAGCTACTGAACTCATGCCCTTCAACCCTGGCTCTCTGAGGAATCCTCTACATACTGTCTTCAAACATGGTCATAGCAGGGTTCTTTATAACAGCCAAGAAAAAGGAGAGAGAGAAAAACTGACAAGGTCATTTCAAAAAGTGAAAATAAACTTGCACCCTAGGATATTATAACCAGGCAGGTATATAAATCTAAAAATATATTTGACGAAAGCACATCCCTCATAGAATTAGTAGGTAGTAAGTAGGTTTTAGATATGAAGAATGTGAACTTTTTGAAAAGATTAAAAACCTTTGAAAGATCAAATTTCCAAGGTAAAGGCTTCCTTTTGAAATGAGACAAAGTAATAAATATGCTAGATGTTTAATACAATGGTGGAAAGTGCGCGAGCACACGCGTGTTTTTAATAAGTCAGGAGAAAAGGCGAGATGAGACAAGGGAGATTGAGAAAGGGAGTAGTGAGATGAAGGGGGAATTGGGAGAGTAGGTGGAAGTTAAAGAACAATGACATCCCAGGTGGTGAATTAACTACATTCACTCCCTAAACTATTTCTCATCTAAAGCTTGAGTGGGAAAATTCTGGCAGCACATTAGGTATCTGTCCTTGGCAAGAATGCAATTACAAAGGGGACTGAACTGCTTCTATACATTCTGAAAAGCTTGGGACCTGAATTTCATGGCAGATTACTGGTCTTCTGTTAGACTTCCCACAGCACACCCTGTACATACAGATTAAGCTGATTCTGCCCACAGCTGTGAGGCTGATTAAGGGAAGCACAGTAAACTAAAATGTCTGCAAGGGCAAAGAACTTGTCATTCCAAAGCGAGAATCTATAGGGAGTGTCTAAAACTAAACAAACAGAAATGAAATCAAAACCCTGGGGAAAACATTGCAACTTTGAGAATCCTCACATCTTGGAATTATTTTGCTGAGAAATTATACACAGTATTTCTCTGAGCAGTCACAATCCGGCTGAATGAAGACCCTCTTATTTATTAACAAAGACGGAGCAGGTGACCTCAGAAGTCTTCCCAGGTCACGAGTCTCTGACAGCTTGGGCCTCTCCAGGACGTGTGAGCAGCTGTCTCCAGAGAGAAAGCGAGGGGCTAACCGCTGCTCAGAGTACGTCTAAATCGCTGTCCCCTGAGCGTCACCGGAGACAGGGAAAAAGGACACTGAAATTGTGTGTTAAAGAACAAGGCTGATCTTTCAGGGAAACAGTCCATGTAATATGGCAAAAGGAGGTTTTTCCACCGGGAAATGCTGCTGGGAAAATGGATGCGGGGACCATGACCACTCTTCATACATATGCAATCACTGCCTTCTGAAGCCCCGCGCCTCTAAATGCTGTAAGCCCTATTCCCGGAACCACAGCTCAGTGCACCACTGTAATGAACACAGTACATTAAACATGAATATCATCCACTTTATTTCACAGGTTCGTCTGAGTCAGTCCATCACATCACGCCATTTAAAAAATCACATGGATTTTTCACTCTGCTGCCAAGAACGCCAACCCCGATTACCTCTGAGAGCAGCACGCTGTGACAGCAGGGTGTTTCCTTCAAACGAGGCAGGCAGGTCCTGATGTGGCATAATTCGCTGGCATTTTAAAATATTCTTTGGCCCCAGACTATTCTGATCGACAGTACTACTGAATTACCAAAGTGAAGAGATTCGTCACCTTGCTCTCAGGAAAATTCATCTTCGTGACAATATACAGTGTTACGTTCCTTTGGTTAATTGACTGACCTTTTTATTGGTGAAGGTGCAATAATTTTAGTTGTTCCTTCATTTTCTCCATTTTCTGTGTTGGCAGTTACCCGGTTTATGCTATGTGATCCTAGGAGCAAAGAAGGAGAAGAAAAGATGGGAGGGAAGAGGACAAAGTGATCAGGAAAACACAAAGAAGCAAAAGAGTTACTTTAAAATGCAATTTAGGGCTGTCATGACACATTGTACTGATAAATTACAATTTCAAATAAATAATGAGTCGAACAATAAATCTGAGGTGCTATTTTTCTGGATAATAAAAAAAAAAAACCCTCAATCCTCAACATAACCACAACCTATGGGGTCTAGGCTCTGACACCCCTCTAAAATGGGACCTTTTGCCAATTACAGAGTTAACTCCCTACATCATGAGAAAGTCTTTGCTTTCGACTGTTAAAAATAAGATTCTATATGTACTACTATTTGTAATACTTTAAAGAATAAATATATATATATATATTGAAAAAATAATAAGATTCTAAGATCCTTAGTGCTATGCCTTGAAATATATAAAGTAAAAACTGATGACTACGTTGTAAAGAAGTTACATTTGTTGGCATGCCATGATAGCTCCCATTCTAAAACAAACAACACAATTTTAAACTGAAAATATGAAAATATCCCAGCTCATTATACAAATGGCAAAAAAAAGATAATATTGATGTGATCTGTATCACTTGCTCATACACACTCACACACAAAAATGTTTTCAAATATGTTTGTGCAAATGTCCCTAAAAGCCTAAAATTAACTTTGTAAAAGCTGCTACTCTACGAATTTGCATATGCGCTAGGTGGACCAGCAGAGGAAGCCCCCAGCAGATGTGATGGAAATCAGGATTCAAATGGAGCTAAGTGAAAGGGCTAAGCCCATTAGGAAGACTGGACCCCATTCTCAGAACAGAGGCTGATAAGCCTGCAGTGACATGCACCTCACTGAGGTGGTGCAGGGGAAACCAGTGAAGGGATGCCTGAGACCTTCCACAGGAAACTCTGTGCCATACAGGTGTCTCCACCTCAGACGGGCATCTTGTAGGGGGACAACCACAGTTCGATAATAAGTGTCATCACCACTAGCCACAAGTGGTTTTCTGGTCATGAGATGAATCTGTAATGCTCATAAGGGCTAATATTTATTGAGCACTTACTAAGTGCTATTCCAAGCACTTCACATCTCTTTATCCATGTAATCCTCAAAGTAATCATGTAAGTAAATACTAATATTATCCCATTTTTAAAGACTTTTAAAAAATGGGCCTTTCCCAAGGTCCTACAGCTTATGTGGGGGAGGGAGACTCTTTGAAACCCAGCAGTGTGGCCCCAGAAACAGCTCCCCCACCACACGGCCTTCCATGTATGCTCTGTGCCCCACCGTCAGGTAGTTAAAAAGTCCACCTAAATAAAGGGTCCACTAGGAGACAGACTCTCTAGAAAACAACTGGAAAGAATGTCCAATGAAGAGAACACCCTACCACCAATTAAGAGGAGAATTTTTCTCTCCAGGGCAACTGAGACTGGAAGACCACACTGAACACCCCCACCCCAGGTGGCTATTCCTTACCAAGCAGTTTGTAGGCACACTGGTTGACTATCCATCAGGAAAGGCAAACATAATGAATAATCCCGGACAGAGGCAACCAACAGTGGTTTCAAATAAGGGGTCCATAAACTACTATTCTAAGGAATTTGACATGAATTCAATACCTAATGTTGAATCCCTATTTTGGTCCCTATTTTGTAATGATGAAATGGCAAGGTGAGCCTGAAGATGAATGTGGCATTCAAGGCCACTCGTGCTAAAGTGCACAAGGAAAGAATAATACTGGGGCCCACAGGAAAGTTCATGATACGTGGGACACAAGCAATTCCCTTGAACTACCCCAGGTGCTATCAGGTACAGCCGTGGCCAGTCACTGTCCATTGGGCCATGGTCATTAATAAAATCGCAGAGGCAGATTCACCAAACTACAGGCACAGATCTGAGCTGGAGCTGCTTCTGGAAACTGGAAATCTATGTGGTATAGCCCTGGGGCAGTGCAGGAAGGATTAACTCACTTGTGGCCCAGACACTGCTCCAAATAAATGTTTTTTTAATGTGGTTCTCAGCAGATATTATGAGTTCATATAAATGAAAGGGACCTTCATGTACCTAGGACTGTTTTCCCAGATGGAGGGGAGGAGGAAACACAGGAGACAGACCAATACCAGAGCCAATAACTCCAACCAAAGAAGCACCAAACCAAGGTGAACATCGCAGTAACGAAGCACCGTGTCACTAGCCTCAGAATAAGCCTACGTTTGCTTCAGTTCCCATCTCATCAGACTGATGAGTCTTTTCTTAGTCTTAACAACTCATCACCTTGGGGAAAGTAAGGCATCATAAACACTGTCATCTCTCCCATCCAAATCTTCCAAAAATTAATAAATAAGTAGACATAAACAACTGAGGAATATTTTTAAATAGAAAAAAATCAAACTAAATGTGTGCATATATTTTTCTTAAAGAAACCAATACTTGGTATTCAAAATACCAAATTCTAATTTTTAAGATGAAACACCAGATGGATGGTTTTCCAAAATAATTTCTGGAGTGAGTGTGTGACACACACAGGCTCTCTCAGACAAGCAGTAGGCTTCTTCAAAATAAACTATTTGGCTCTCAGGACTATTTTACTAACACAAGAGTCATAATTCTCACATGCTCAGAATAAAAGAGTTAAGCTATTGTCAGTAATACAACCTAAGGCATGGCTCTTTTATATTGAAAACAGTGGACTTCTAATAACAAATCTGTTTATTCATATTCCCCTACTCTACAATTCTGTGAAATGGACAACCCTGGGTTTTAAAAGCCTTATGAGGAAAACAGACTTACAGAAGGAATACTGTTTTTAAGCAATAACTTACTGGGGAAACTTATAAGTATCCATTCATACAATACTCAGATGCAAACTAAAAATTATTCCTTTCTATTCATGAGTATAGGGTTCTTAAAAAGCCTTAATTAGAAAATACTTACATCACTAAAGGTGCATTTAAAAGTAATAACTATACTCTTAACACTAAATTTTAATCTCTTCCTAATTAAATCAAATTAAATTAGTGAGATTTCCCCCATACTACCATTTAAATAGAGAACTAAGCAATTCGGTAAGGCTAGGTTGTGTGTTGGTTACTGGAATATGAAAGGATGGGAAATGTAGGTTATGCATTACTTAAGTTCACTGACTTTCCATTTTGCTGACATCCATTGCCAACTTTTTCTCCCCTCATCATACCACCTCCAAAACCACCCCTTCCACATTAGCTCAGATTCTTGCGTTTACAGAAAAGATGTGATCTGACAAGCTCTAAAGCCTAACAAGCTCATCTCTGCATGCATTACTGGCCACAGACTAGCTACATTTCAAAGAGGAAAAGGAGAAGCCAGTATTAACTAAAATAACTAATAACAATGGAATTTAGGCTATTCCAGGAGATGTTTTGAGGTAATTTTCCTACACTACACAAACCACTCCCTTTGGGGCAACTCCTTCTTTTAGATAAAGTCAAAGAGTCAGCTTCTATCTAAAATATCTAGAAGCAGAAAGCATTATGTATTCCTTTCATAAAATATGTATAACAGACACAATAAAATAATTACTTTTAAAATTTTTAATAAAAGCTAATAAGGCCTCAAATCTTTTCATTGAGGTATAGTTCACATATAACAGTATGTTAACAACATAAGGTTTCCATATTTGTATACACTGTGAGATGATCACGTCTGGTTAACATCCGTCACCACACATAATTTCTTTTTTTTTTCTTGTGATGAGAACTTTTAAAATCTACTCTCTTAACAACTTTCAAATATGCAATACAGTATTGGAAACTATGGTCACCATGCTATACGTTACGTTCCCATGACTTATGTATTTTTTTATTGATTTTTTTTTTTTTAAGAGAGAGGAAGGGAGAGGGATAGAGAGTTAGAAACATTAATGAGAGAGAAACATCGATCAGCTGCCTCCTACACAACTCCTACTGGGGATGTGCCTGCAACCAAGGTACATACCCTTGACCGGAATCGAACCTGGGGACCCTTCATGAGCCAAACCAGCCAGGGCAGACTTATGTATTTTAAGGCCTCAAAGTCGCAATAAAATGAAGAACACACCACTGTGCCCTCTCCATGACTGACAGCACAGCAGTAGGTTTTCAATGAAGGTCCATTATTGTAAAGGCTTTTTGCAGTTTCTGCTATTTTTTTCCACTAGAGGGGAAAATTTCAGAATAGGTATTATGTTTAAAAAGTGTCAAAAGATGAGGAAAAAAAACCCCAAAACCTGAAGGTGGTAGCATGGGAAATGCAGGACCAGAGGACATGTGCCCCATCCTGCATGGTGGGCTACTTCTGGGAGCTTTCAGTGCTGCCTTGTGCTGCAGTGCACTGCTCTTGTGAATGACAGTCACAGATGGTCTATAGCAAAGGTCAGTTATTGACATCCGATTATCAAAGCTCCTTAGAAAATCTGTATTTTATTTTAGATAAAATTAAATAGTAACTGTAGCAAGGTCATTTAGAATTAGTCAGGAGCATCTGATTCATTTTATATAGTGTTCACGTTAAAAACACAAAGGACTTCATTTCAAGAGGCTGCTCACATTGGGAAGAATACGTTTATCAGGGGACTGTCATAGTTAATTAAGGAGGCAAATCTAGCTCATGAACTGTGATCATTTTTGTGTCTGGACTGCTATCACCATGGCTTAATAAGGGCCCACATAATTCCCTACAGTTGCGAAGACACTGCAACGCCAATGTCCCATGTTCCATGGTCTCGTTTGTTCATTTTTTTACACCCTAAATGCAAATGCTTCCAGCCTGTGTGCGTCAGACAACTACCAGGCTTTTGTGTGGTTTCGCCCTGATCACATTTGACCCTGGCCTTCAGGTCAGGAAAAGGAGCTGTCAGAAACAGATCAACTCTCCCAGGGTCTATTAGCTGCTTGATCAGGGGGCAGTTCTCAGAAGTCATCTCTGTAATGTCAAGATCTGGTGATGAATAAACATAGATTTTCAATTATAAAACCACTTTGCATTTATATAGTTATAAGTCTCACAAAATGTATAGCCCAATTTGATACCTGTCAACCTAAATTAAATCTTAGATGTTATCTAAATGCTGCCACTGATTTTAATTTACAAAGTGGACATGGAGGATAAATACGTGACATTTAAATTAAATAAATTTATATTTGAAGTAAGAATGTCTTATTTTGTTACAGTGGAAAAGAATAAGTAGCCAATAAGGAAACCAAGATTATAAATAATTTCATTTTAAGAACTCTATAATATGATACATTTGTAAATTTTATCTTATTTAATCACATATATTCTCTTCTTTAAACTTACGAAGAAAACAAACAAACAAAAACCAAACTCTCTATATCTGATGCTTGAAACAAATAACAAACAGCAAGGACAATTAACAGCGATTCCCAATAAAACAGATGTTTATGTTTCAGTTAAGCCAATCTGATTTGATGTTATCTAACCCAGTACAACTTCTCAGAAGAAACCTGATATTCATGAATTAAGAATGAGCTAATAAATGGAAACATATTTTAGCTCTATTTCTCACACTGACAGTACAAAGTCACCTTGCCTTGGTTTCAACTGACTTTAGACTGAGTATTATGAAGAAAAAAAAAAAAGGCATATGGTATAGCAAATTAGCAAATTTAAACAAATATTTTTCTAATACCACAAATTATGATCAAAAGTAAAATGGTAAGAAAATCTTACATATCTATGTTTTTTTCCCCTATCATCATGAAAAGGATTTATACTTGGCAGGACACTTATTAATTTAGGTAAACCAAATTGAACTTCCAAACACACAATTTGAAAAATAGAGGTGTTTCTGAATCTAATATCTTTCTTTAAAGTTCAAATGCCTGACATCGGCCCACTCCTCTTAAAGAGAGCCAGACCCCCTGCTTCGCTTTAGAATTTCTGCATTCAAAATCTCAAGGGTGGTATTTAAGCACGGTTACCTTTTCCACAAATACACAGACCTTTAAAACACTGGTTTTGCTACATGTCAAGTACAAGAGCAAACAAGGCATTCTGCTGAAAAGCTGGAGGGTAGATTATACAGAACGGGTGTGGATGAGAAAGATGCTGGGAAAATCTGTCTATTCATGAACAACCCTTCCTCGGTTGGTCTGCTTCCAGTTTCTTCTTCCCTGACCCAGCACTCCCCTGCTTTCCTCAAGACCAAACTTATCCAATTGGGAGTGTAAGTCAGGTGAAAATAAAGGCATTTCGTCCTCTGTCCCTCCACCTGCACTGCAGAGGCACACACTGAGGGACAGGGGGTCACAGACATCCTTGCCTGGGGATCAGAATGCCAGGTTTAAAAACAAGAAAGGCAAGTCTGAGCCTGGGAAGGAATCTGCTCACTCCCTTAAGACCCTCAGAGTAGAATGAAAGGATTCTACTATCTGAAAAACTTGTAGCCAGTCTACACCTGTGTATGCTGGAGGGGATGCCAGATGTGATAACAGCAGAGGAACATGCATCTTTCCTTCCAGCCTTCTTAGGCCAGATGACAACACCCATTTGTGAATGGTTGGCTGGCATCAGGAGGTATGGCAAATCAGTTGGACACCAAAGTTTTTCTTCCTGTGATACGAGGGCTCAGTGTGAAGAAAGAGATTTGAGTAAGTGCTCATATCCTATCCTGGTAGTACTCTTTGCACTCCCCGAAACTCTCCACAAGATTGTCCTCACTTCAGACACCAATGGATAGTCCAGGGCGTTATCTATGCTTCTGGCTAACTGGCTATAAGTTAGAGGTTTCCCTGTCCCCCTCCCCAAGTTCAATTAATTTGCTAGAGCAACTCACAGAACTCAGAAGGACAGTTTACTTCCTAGATTGCTGGTTTATTACAGGATATCACTGAGGAGCAGTGGGAAGGAAGAGATGCACAGGGCAAGGTCCACAGGACTGGGCACAGCTTCAGCTCTGAGGGCAGCACTCTTCTTGCGTCACCACATGTTCACCATTCCCAGAGCCCCGTCCTTTCGGGTTTTATGGAGGCTTCATTACAGAAGTTGATTAAATCCCCAGCCACTGGTACTTGATTCAGCCTCCTGCCCCTCCCCCCTTCCCGGAAATCATGGGTGGCACTGAAAGTCCCCCCTCCCTGATCTCACAGCTAGTTCCTTGGCAGCCACTCCCATCCTTCAGGCTTTCCAAAAGTCACCTATCAACATAACCTCCTTTGTGGTTTAAAGGAATTTGTCATGAATAACAAAAGTCACTCCTTTCACCTTCACAGCTCTTATCGTGGAAATTCCAAGGGTTTTAGTAGCTTTGTGTCAGGTACCGGGACTAAGACCAAACACAGATTTCTTATTATAAATCACAATGTCACAGGTCTTACTCGAAAGAGGTGTTCAATAAATTTTTGTTGAATGAGAAGGGGGTGAAAAAGTGACACTCCTGGCAACTCACTAAAACTATGATAGTTAACTCGAATATACAATAGGTCTTTAAACTTACTTGCTTTTCTAATTTTGGTAGCTATGCATGGAATGCTACTCACTCCTAGGAAGAGTGGAAACATTAACTTTTTAGAGGAAAATCTAACCAGAGTTGCCACAATAAGTCTTTTTCAGGATGAAAATAAACATCCTCTTTAAGACATTCTTGAACAAACATACACCTGCTGTGCTGCACCTAAGGCTCCTTGCAATTAGTACTGTTGCTCTTCCATAAATGAGCAGAAGGAACTGTCTGCTCAAGCGTACCTGCAGAAATAAGCAGATCTAGCAGAGTAAACAAATCCCACAATAATGAGAAAACCAGAGGACGGGTATTTTCAAATAATTCTAGGCCTTTTACCTTTCTTAAAAAATATTTTTTTTCATTGATTTCAGAAAGGAAAGGAGAGATAGAAACATTGGTCAGCTGCCTCTTGTATGCCCCCTAGTGGGGATCAAGCCTACAACCCGGGCATGTGCCCTTGACCAGAATTGTACCTGGGACCCTTCAGTCCACAGGCTGACATCACTCTATCCACTGAGCCAAACCTGCTAGGGCAGCTTCTCACCTTTTTATCTTCCATTTGCTTTCCAAACATGTTTCTTCTGAAGATCTGGGTTTGAACCCTGAAGCTGTTCTTACTAGCTGTGTAACCTTGAATAAGTACTTAATGTTTCCTTAGGAGTGAAATGAGGATACCATCTACCTTCCTCATGGGCTTTCCAAAAGGATTCACTGTTTAGTTGCAAGGAAAGGAGCTTAATTTAGGAGTTATCTTAAAGATACAGTAGGATCTCGGACTAGAAGTCATAGCTACCTGGTCTTCTCCCCCATCCTCCTCTCAGTGCTGCATGGTCCTTTAGTGTTTGTCACAGTGTCTATTCTTTGCAAACCAGCTTCTTACAATAGCAAAAACTAATAGCATACCTAAAAGGCACAGCTCTCCCCAACTGAGGGGCTCATCCTTTGGGCTCCAATTCCAGCTTCTCTGAGTGTTTTCCTCATTTGTTCTAAACTCTTATGCCAGGAGAGAAGGGAGGAGGCACGGCCACTGTTACAGAGGGCTGTCCTGTCACCTCTATAGGACCCTTGGCCCCAAGATCAGCACAGTGCATTGTTCAAAGTGCCAATCCAGGGTACCTACTCCACAATGAAAGTAACTCCCCCTTCTCTCCCTACACCTACCAAAGTAACCCTGAACCCCAGGAACTCAATTGTTACACTGGTACCAATAAGTAAGGAAGGCAAAACCACAGAAATTAATCCCAAATTTCTCAATGTCTGAAGGAAATGTTGGCAGAGGAATTACCACCATGAATCCTGAATACGACAGTAAAACAAAGGTGTGGAATCCTCAGATGCCATCTGTCTCAGAGATCTATCTCAAAAGAGAAACTGGAACAGGTGATGGGCAAACTCTCAAAACCCTGTCTATAAAGAAGAAAGAGGAGTGAGCAGGCAGGGAAATTTCCCTAAATGATTAGTAAAATCAAGGCAGAACCTTGATTTTATGGCAGAACCATGAACTGACCCCCACAAAGGAAGGGCGGGGCCAATTTTGAAAGTTACCCAAACTCACCAGGTTCTACAGTTATTGTGGCACAGAAGTCAAAGGCAAAGACATAGACACACAAAACCAAGCTGAAAGGCCTCTTTTTATCCATTCCCAGTAAGACAGCACTAATGACTATGAATTTAACCAAAGAGGAAAAAACCCAGATGCATCTGGTTAATTTGGACTACAAGAACAATTTGAAAAGCTGCATTGATGCAAAGGTTGTCGCAGTTCATTTCATTCAATGTGTCAACAAGAGTGTCACTTGAACTTGAGTTTTAAAGAACCTGCTTTACTTTTGTATGCAAAAATATTATGTATTTCCAATGACAAAAATGCATTTTGTAATCTGGGAAGATATTTTTCACAAGTCTATAAGAGTTCTGAAGTGATGTTTTTCTTTTTAAAAAAAGCAAAATAATAAAAACTTTCCAAAATGGTGACTACTCAAATCAGGTACAACTATTGTTTTCCTCGCACTATGCCACATGCAAAGGCTTATATAATCCGCCCAGGGGCAATTTGAAACTCCTCAGCTGGAATCCTCACAGTCAGGGTGAAGAGAAAGTAGAATCACAGATTTGCACATCTCAGTAGATTACATATGCATGCATATACATATATATGCATTTCAAACTTTTGTCTTCTTATATAACAGGAGTGTATTATATGCTGCTACACTTTTTTTTCCCTTGCTTATTCTCTATACTGAAAATCATTCCATATCACACATGCAAATTTATCACGGTATTTTTTCTTGTTGACATTGTGTACTCTAATTGATACAAGTTCAAATTCCAGCTCTGGGGCCCTGGACAAGTGCCAGCCTCTGTCTTTTCACCTGTACATTGAGATGCACGGCATCTTCCACAGAAATGAGTGAGATACTATCTGTTGGGTGCCCAGCACAGTGCCAGGCACGCAGTGATGTTCAGTAACTGTTAGTTATCAGCATTCTTCCCCCTGTGGAGCTCGTCAGGGGACCTGGCCTTGCTGGGCAGACATTGTAGGACCATAGAATCAGACTGACACAAATTGAAATGTTTGGGTAGTTTGCCATCTTTGTGGTGACAAACACAACAGGTCTGCTCATGCTGGAAAAGTGAAGTTAGGATTTAACTTGTGAAATCCCTGACCAGGAGCCCTAGCTTCTGTTTACTCCTCCATTCAACAACTCTGCTTCCTCTCTCCAAGCCCTTTCAGCTCTGCCCTGCCTTTGTCTTCTGTTTCCATTGTCTGCTTCACAGGAAAAATGCAGACCCAGCAGCTAATTACTTCAGATAGGGCAAACCACCTTACCTGGAAGAAGGAATGATTAACTCTGTGAGCTTTAAACTGTCACACAATCGCATCATTATTATGAACACCCCGTGAGAAGTTCATTGTTTCCCCTTCACAACCACAGGCTATCCCCATGGGACTAAAGAGAAGTTAGCATGAACATGGCGGAGTGAGGGAGTGGGTGATGTGTGGAAACCAGAGAAAATGGTGGACTAAAGGCTATCCTGAGATGTAGTCACCCTCTGGGCTGCTAAAATCACCTGCCAGCAGCTGCTCTTGGGGGCGCAGAGATCTACCAGCAAAGCATAGGATAGTCTGACTTGCTCGATTCCCTCATATCTTGCTTATACTGAGTCTTCTAAAATTAAGCAGGGGTACTCATTTTCCTTGTTATACCCCATTCTCTGTATTTGAATGACTCTCTCCACCCACAGCTCTCTAAAGGTCATGTCGCCTCCATATATCATATTATCCTTTGTATGTGAAGTTGATACTATATGGTACATATAATCCCAAAACTGACAGGTGGACTCAGAGACTAGCCTATACTGTCCCAAGTGTCCCAAGCCTCTGCATGTGGTCAACACCATACTCTGCCCATTTCAGACACTATTCTCATGACATCTACCATGAGCAGGGATCATATCCTCATTTGACAGATGTAAAAATGGAGGCTTGGGCAGGTTAAGTGACTTCATAATTCACAGTTAGGACATGGACTCTAGGCTAAACCGGGATTTATCAAATGTAGCTCACCAGAGCACATTGTATTGATCTGACATGCCAGTCTCTTCCCACGTAGCTTGCCTTTTGTCCGCCTTAAAAACATGCTTAAAAATATATTTCTAATTGCCACAAGCCAAGGTGAGCTTCTGCCCACATCACACATGCCACAAGTTACCAATCAGAAGTGGTGCTCAATATGATTATTACTTTCTTGACATTATGATTTCTCAGCAGCCCAGAGCTTATGCTACATCAGGTAAAACTTCACTACATCAAAGCATTTCTGTCTCTCCTGCTTTTGGCTGCACCCACCCCGGGTCACCCAGAGGGTCAGCCTGTGTGAATCATCGCCTCCAGGGCACCATCATCCCCTGGAGTTGGGCAACTGACCTACTAGCCACAAAGTGCTCCTGCTGGGGAGTCATGTAGTGTTGAATCTGGTTTAGAAATGCTCCCAAAGCGTGTGGGAGAACCCACAGTGACCCCCAGGGCACGCAAAACAGCGTTCACACTGCAGAGGCAGTCCTCAAGCCACCTCTGGCCCTCAGGGATGTTCAGTTTAGCATATAGAGACTTTCTTTAAAAGGAAATTACCTGTCCATACTTAAAATTCTGGTCAGTTTACATAAATACCCAAATTCTTGCTTCCCTTAAAACTGCTGGAAGATCTGAGGACACTAGATCCATGGCTTGAGCAGAGCTGTCTGCTTGCAGACCAGCACCAACCACCCTCATCGGGAGTCTTTCTCACGACCCCCACAGGCATTGTGTTTCAGCACCTTCCACTTATTCCAAGTGAGAATGCCAAAATGTCTCCTGACTTTGCTCTTCAGTTGTCTGAAGACAACTCTTCATCGGTGTGATGTTTTAAGAACTTAAAATGCTGCATCACATAAGCATATCATTGCTTATCCATGGCAAACAGCTTCACCCATTACTTTTCTTACACCTAATTATGAACTATAGCCAGATTTTACGTCCTTACTGCTCACTTAGAGCAGAGACTCTCCTCTGACAAGAACCCACATGAGTTGCCCAGACCTTGTCAGAGAAAGGGCTATACTAATATGCCCTTTCTTTCCTGCCATCTCATCTCACCTCAGGCTTTCCCCCAAACTCCTAAAAAGCCATCTTTTAGAGATGGAGGAGTTGTTTCGCTGAGGGTCACATTGAGCTGCGAGCGCCTTCAGGGATGTCTTTAGGAATCAGCAACTGTAAGGGCAGGACAGGACTGCAAAGACCATTTTGGACTGTGTGACTTGGCAGCCACCATGTTGGCCGCGTGAAACTTACCTGGCGGCCGCCATCTTAAAATCACAAAGATCAACCCATAAACTCGGACGATGAGGGGGGACAGCAGGAATCAAGGATTTGATTCCCTGATAAGACTAGTAGGGAATGTGATAGCCAGACTCAGAGCGGGGAGGAGGATAGAAGAAAAGGACGTGGTTTGTCATGCTTAGACCAGACACAACCACCAAAACCCCCTTTAGCTGTTTATGACATTTACTCAACCCTCCCTTGCCCAAGGACATCCTGCTGCCATAACACCGAAAGGCCAGATACCAGGTCAACAGGGCCCACCAGCTTGGGAACAGAATTTGAAATCTCCCACTTCCCTGTATTGTAACTGACCTTGTGCTACCTTTCTTTGTGTGAAATCGGCCAATCACAAATTGCCAAATCTCCCTGAGTTGGAGATAAAAAGTGCTTGCTACTAGGCTTGGGGCTCGCGTTGCTCACTGCTGTGACCATTGAGATGTGGGCCCGGACTTGAGTTCGTAATAAAGGCTTCTTAAATTTTTGATCTGGCTCCTTGGTGGTCATCACTCTCAGGTGGTCCATAACACAACATGGCAGAAGACATCAAGACCAAAATCAACAACCACTGGACTGCTTCTTTTGACAGCTGCTTCCCCAACCAAAACAAGGGACTGTTGGCAGTTCCTGGACTTCCACCCCTGTGAGAAGGCAATGACTGCTAAAGGGGTTGATGTCTCCTTGTGTGAATGGTACTGGCGTTTGTACAAATGCCTGTGCCCTATATCCTGGAACAAGGGAGAGAAAGAAACATAGATTGGCTGCCTCCTGCATGCTCCCTACTAGGGATTGAGCCTGCAAACCAGGCATGTGCCCTGACTGGAATGGAACTGGTGAACTTTTGGTGCATGGGACTATGCTCTGAGCCACACTTGCCACGGCTAATTTTATTGATTGTTTTGAGGGTGAGGACGAGGGTTGGGAGGATCAATTTGTTGCTCCACTTATTTATGCATACATTGGTTGCTTGTTGTATAAGCCTGACTGGAGATTGAACTCGCAACCTTGGCGTATAGAGATGATGTTCTCACCAACTGAGCTACAGGCCAAGGCTACCATACCCTCTTTTTTAATAAAGAATTTATGTTGTGTGGTTTTTTTTTAAAGAAGAAAAAGAAGAAGCCATTTAGATTTGCAAGAATTCTCTGGCTGCCTGCCCTGGTGCTGAACTCCTCGGCTGGGTGCAGAGCTCTGGGTTCTGGAATGTACTTCCTCATAGTGGTGCCAAGGTCTAACCTTGGAAGATTCTAAACACAATACCAGGGCATTCCTGATTGAGAGGTGAAACAAAGGGTTTTTTTAATTTGCAGAGAACTGAGGGGCAGGTTAAGGAGAGCAGTCATCAAGTCTGATTGAGTTTCTTTCATTTCAGAAGAAAGAAAAGAATGTCTTCCAGAGTTACAAGTCATGCACTAGAAATTAATGATAGAAACTAACAAAATGCAAAAGTCTCCTTTCTAACACAACTGGCTTTTTATTAGATATAAATGTTAAATGAGAGGTGAGAATGTGTGTCAATAACTCCTGAAACTGTAGCTCTAAAATTTTATTTTAGAGAAAATAACAGCAGAATACAATCTGTACAAATTAACAGTTAGACTTATTACAGTTAAAAGAAATCTATCTTCTTTTAAACCATAACTCCTTGTTCCCAAATACAGTACAATCTAATAAAGAAACTTTTTCTATGTCTTGAAATCTGCTTTCTACTTTTTAAATTGTCAAAATTAAAAAGAAGAAAGCTATTGTTTCTTTCCTGCTCAGCTACCCATGAATGAGTGCCAGGAATAGGGGGCTATTCTACGGCTTACACAGTGTGAAAGGATGGACAGACAGGGAAGAAGGAGCTGTCTACAGGGTGGGGACAGAGGCCTTAGGGCTACAGTGACCTAATGACCCACAGGCCAATCTCTCACAGCATTTCTCCTCCTCATCCCCCGTCCTTCCTTCCACAGGAAAGTCTTACAGGGGGACTGGGAGCATGGTCTCTCTAGGCAGGCTTAATCCTAAACATCATTCATTTGCTTTAGATAATATTCCAATACAATAGCTAATGATTGATTTACTAGACCTACAACTTTATAGGTTCTTGTTTTGTTTTACTTTGTCTTAAGTCAAATTCCCTTTCCAATTTCACCTTCACTGAGACAACTGTCCTGCTACAACTGGTCACACAACAGCTATTTCTAGTTAACAGGTGTGGATCCCGAGAAAGAAGATACTTAATAAGAAGGACTTTGGGTGGTTAACTGGGCTCAAATTAAAAAAAAAAAAAAGCCCAGCAGCCTTCTCTACACATGGGTCTCTCGCACGAACTGCACTTCAGGGAGAAGCCTGCTCTGAGCAGCCAGTCTGAACTGAGTCAGCCCTTGTAAAGGAGTTCCTGGAACTGTATTTAAACCATTAGGACTGAGGCTCCCCCATCTACCGAGCCCTGCCCCATCCAATTAGAGCTGCACAGCTGGGTCCCTATCAGTACCATCACTGATCAGTCAGAGCGGCTCCATTCTGACGGATCAGGACATTTTGCGAGGAATTGGAGCCCTCATTTGCATGAGTACAAACCAATCAGGGACCAGAGATTTCTCTACATAAGTCAATTTCCCTCTGGCTTGGAAAAGGCACTTTCCCTTTTCACTGAAGACTAGAGACTGCATTTCCCAGGCTGGAGCTGAAACACGGACGAAGGTATCTTACTGGACCCAAGCAGAGCAAGCAGAGCAGACAGAGCAGGCAGAGCAGGGCAGGGCAGAGCAAGAGTCACCTCGGAGATGTGCTGTTTCACAGCCAATCTGTTCCATATTGAGCTATAACACTACTAAGTATTCCACAGCCATGCTGTATCATAATTGAGCTGTTTGCAGTTTCCTTCCTCACCGCACCCCAAATTGGGGATTCCTGTAAGCACTGAGCTGGCACCAACAACCACTGGTTGGCAAGCCTAAACTGAGGAGGCTCGCCAAAGAACCCTTTCCTTTCCCCCAAAGCGTCCCAGCTTCACACAGAATTGCCCACCCTCGTGGGGCCTGGTGGGCTGGGACAAGGAGCACAGTGATGACTGATATAGTTGAAGACAAGAAGGCCCCCTTCAAATATTCTGCTCCAAGTCAGAACCCAACCATGACCTGAGGAGTAGGAGATGGCTGAAAATGGGTCTCTGCCAACTGGATTCAAATGAGGCTCAAAGCAGAGTACATGTGAATTAGAGGAAAGAGAAATGTGACATTTAAAGGAACAGAATAACATTAATCCATCCTTCACAACATCCTTCACATATACCATAACACTGCGTCATGGACATCTGCTAAGTGATCCATTCCACCCAGACAATCACACACTGTCAAGGGGAGGTTCTCTCTGGGTCCCCAAAACACATCACAGTTTTGCAGAACACAGGCCTGAAAAGTTAGGCTGGAAGTAATTCAATTCAAAGTGAAATATATGTATAGAAAAGTCTTAGTTTTTAAACACAGCATTATTTAATCCTCTTTTAAAGATGACAATACACCATTGTTTAAGGAGCCTGCCTCACCCCTTGGGGCCCCTTTGGGGTGAGCTGGGCCCCAGCTGCTGGAACTGCAGGGGCTGGTCGGGCTCCCCAGGGGTTCCTGCAGGAGCGGGTCTGCGGGGCCGGCCGGGAGAGAGCGAGCTATCTGCCAGTTTCCGTGCGGTGCCAATGGGCAACCCAGAGGCCCATGCTGCACCCGGGCCTGTGGCGTCTGGCTGTGCTCATCACATCTCCGCAGGGGGACTTGGGCACCGTGACTCAGGTGGAGGGGGTGCATAGGGACCTGCAGTCCAGGTGCTATCCAGGACCCAGAGGTCAGCTGGGACCTGCCCTTCCACACCAGACACTCGTGCTTCAATCGCCGGCCAGGCCTAGGGACCGCACCCGTGCACAAATTTCATGCACTGGGCCCCTAATATATGATAAATTAGCATGGATGCTTAAAGATATTACTACAAGAACATTCACTTTAGTTACATTTATAGTCTTCGAAATTTGAAATAGCCTCAATATCTAATAACTAAAGATTGGCTGAATAAATTATGTCAAGTCCATTATACATCTATGCAGGGGAAAATACACAGCTCTTAAAATGGGGCTATTTAGGAACATTAAAAAACTTATTAGAACATATCCATAATATAATAAATAAGAAAAGTAAGTTGTAAAATATTACTATAGAATTTTTGCAGAAAAGATATACAAATGACTAGAGGCTATATAATATAGTGTTTGTACTAAGAGAATGGAAATGAATATAACATTTTTTCCCTTTATAGATGGGAAGGTCTCAAGTTTCCCAAATTTTCCAAAGCAAGAATGTATTTTTATAATAATCAAAGCATACATGTGCTCCTGTTTTAAAAGATCCACCTGATGCTGAGAGGCTGTCCTGGAGGACCTGGCCATGCAATAGCCACATTCTTATTCCCTGCCAAAGCGGGAGTGTGGTGAATAGGACACATGGCGCTGGGACTTGAGGTGGAAGGGAGATGTGAGGGCTCAATACAGTCCCAGGCTGCTCTGTGAAAACTGCCTTTCACTGGATCTGCATAAGCCATAGAAAACCCAAACCCCTTGTCCCTAAATTAATCAGCTTCTAGAATTTGAGCTTCCAAAAAGAATAACTAAGAAAGATAGCAAGAAAATGAGAAAGCAAGGAAGAAAGGAAGAAAGGAAGAAAAAACGAGGGAGGGAGGAAGAAAAAAGTTACATTGGCAGATATTTCTATAAGAACATACGAGAAGAGAAGAAGCAACAGGCACAGTTTTATAAAAAAAAAAAAGCATGTGTGATGCTTCCTGCATCTCAAGAGGAATGAAATGTTGATTTAAAGCAAGGAATTTTTTTTATATATTCTCAGTGGGTCTCGGAATAATTTCATGAGGCATTGCATTTCAGAAATAGCACAAGATTTTAAAGTTTGCTTACTGATTATACCACAATGGACTTGATCTAAATGAGATTTAAAGCTGCTCGTATACAAAAGATGAAGATAGAGACATTAAATATTTAGGTTATAATTTTTGTCCTAAGCTAGGTACTTATTAAGTAATCTTGGCCAAATTACCTTTTTAAATTGCAGTTTGCTCATCATCCAAATGGGGATAATGATAATACTTATGTGGCAAGGTAATCTGTTGCAAAATTAAATCATGTCTAATTTTTGCCACTACAGACCCATCAGAAAGAATTTCATTTCCTCCCAGCCTAATGCAAGGAAGGGACCTCAATCAGATTTAATTTGGCTTTAGAAACAATGAGTCATGTGACATTCTCACAACCAACAGCAGTGGAGAAAATTCAAACACTGCCTGCATATCCCTGACATGAGAGTTAAATGAAACAATGGAGGCCATATGCTTGTTAATTGCCATGCAATGTTTGGAGGTTAATTACTGTTAATAAAAATCCCATTCACTTGCCCAACCGGTGTTCCTCAGGAGTTGAGCATCAACCTATGAACGAAGAGGTCACGGTTCAATTCCCAATCAGGGCACGTGCCTGGGTTGTGGGTTGCGGGCTCGATGCCCAGTGGGGGGGCATGCAGGAGATAGCTAATCAATGATTCTCTCTTATCATTGATGTGTCTATCTCTCTCTTCCTCTCCCTCTCTGAAATCAATAAAAACATATAAAAAGATGTCATTCACTTCATACAATGCTATATAGCAAAATGATCCAGGAGACCTGAGTTTTCATCCCAGCCCCACCCCTATCTAGCGGCTGAGCCATGTCTCCCTGCTCTGCAAAATGGGCACATACTCTGGATCTTGCCCAACCTCACAGGGTTATTGTGAGGCACAAGTGAGAAAATCTATGTGAAAAGTCTGTGGAGAGTGTCAGACAAGAGTGATCTATAAATAAGCCACAACCAAAGTCAGTAAAATGCTATGAGATCTGAACACCAAACATGAATTCAAACTGACTAATTAGGTGGTTTCATTAAAGTAGTCTACATTAAAAACAAATAATATTAGTAATCCAAATGTCCCACCAATAGTAGAATGGATAAACAAAATTGTCATAAATAAAATACTCGCAGCATAAAAAATGAATACATTTAGTATATACTGCACATAACATTTATAGAAAGAAGCAAGATAAAAAAGAGACCATGATTCATTCATTTAATGTTAAAAATAAACAAAACAAGTTAGTTTGCTCAGAGAAACCTACATAAGTAGTAAAATTCTAACAAACAGTAAGGAAATAATTATCACAAAATCAGATGGTTTTTTTCCTGGTTGGGAAAGAAAGAAGACAGTAAAGATGTAAACAAATAGGAGGGATTTCATGGCTTGAAGGCTATGTTAAATTTTTTGTATGTATATGCATATATATGTATATTTCATACATTGTTCTATAGTATATTATTTTTCACAATAAAAACCAACAATAACAACAAACCTACTGAATTCTGTATAAATTGCATATGTATATAAAAAGATTTTTTCTAAAAGTTTGTGTCAATTCCAATCTCAGATACACCCAACCAAAAAATTATTCAGTTGAGACTTTAATCTCTTTGAAAAGAAAGTATAGTCATTAGGCAGGCTATGGTGACTCAAGTTGACTACTTGTCTACTTATTAATAATTTCTAACTCCTTAGATATGTTCAGGGTCAAAATAAAAATTCCAGTATTAACAATAAAAGAACTATTGGGCTATAGTCACCACCTGAGCATATCTTACACCACCAGCCTAAAAGGAAATGCATGTTTACATCAATGACTTACCAGCTGGCTGTGTCTGTGCTATTCTCTTAGGATAAGTCTTGCTTCGGCTTCTTGCCACATTCTGATCTGGCCGGGGAAGTTGAATAGAAAGATCTCGACTCATTTGCAATGCTGTCCTGCCACTTGAAAATGCAACATTTTGATTAACACAAGTAAAACCACACAGTCACAAAATGAAACAATAGCTCATTCAGAATATCTGCAAAGTATGGAAAGAAGAAAAAATACACACAGGAGCTGTAAGCATACATGGGTTCCCAATTGAGTCACACTACAATATTAACCAAGGAAATAGTATTAAATTCTAATAGGAAACATGTAGGTTAGATAGAAGGAATATGTTTCAGGAGAAGAAACAGGAAATGGGGGGTGGGGAAGGATTATTAAAGGAGGACTAAGTTTAGATTTAACAAAATGATGGGCTAGCCATAGAGAATTCTGATCACCTTCCAACTGTACAACTAAATGATGAAGAAATTACGTTGGGCTGAATTACATAAGGGCAATGACTCTATAAGAATCGGCATCCCCCCACGTTAGACTCACATGGCAAGTTGTACAGGATCCCCTCAGGACCACTGTGTGTCTACTCTCCACCCTGCCATGGCACAATCATCCTTTATTACACTCGCCTCACCTGCACTAGGTTTAAAACAGGCCTGAAACCCCATGCACAGCGCTGCTTTCCTAAAGTGCAGTGAGGACTCAGGGGGTTGAGCTTTCTCTGGGGACGGACTAATCTCTGGGAAATGTGTAAATCATTCGCTGGATTTCAGGGAACAGTCATCCTACTGAAAATTCATCCCACAGCTGCTGAATTTGAACCAATGAATGACCCTGGTTTTCATCTAAATAATTTAGGTGGTGAAAATTTCACTTAGGCACAAGGAAAATATCATTAGGGACAAGGAAAAATGCATTTCTATTTATCTAGTTTAATTCACCTCAAGAAGAGCCAGAAAGCCTTTTAATGGCCCCAAATCCTACTCATCCTACATTTAAAGAACAAATATCGATGAATCTCTCCCCAAAGAGGCTTACAATGCAAAATTTACCCCCTACATAGTTCTGTGAAAATTCTCCCTCCCCAATACCTCATCCACCTTTATTAATTTTTTTTTTTAATGCTTAAAACAACCATAAAAAAGAAACTTATCCTCAGGCTAATTGGGGACACAACTTGATAAGAGCTACCATGAATGAAGATGCCAGGGTCCACCTATGTGTGTATGAGTGTTTAATACTTCATGAGAACTGGGGTGAGAGAGGGCAGCAAACTGTGACAGGTTGTTGTGTTTTTTCACTTGAGATTTAACTTTTTTTTTTTTAAAGGTGGTATAGAAAGTCATTAACACAAGCAATATCTCTCTCCTGAAAAGCTCAAAACAAAAATCCCTATAGAGAACAAAATTCCATTATTACAAACTAGAGACTCAATGCACGAAATTCGTGTGAGAGTAGGCCTTCCTTCCCCCAGCAGCGGGTTCTGGCTTCCCTCTGGCACCCAGGATCTGGGTTTCCCTCACAGCGCTGGTTTCATCCAGAAGGTCTTCGGAAGGATGTCTGGTCTAATTAGCATATTATGCTTTTATTATTATAGATAGTATGGAGTGTGAAGATAAGACCTACTTCCAACAAACATTCTCTGCTATAAGACTTGGGTACTGTGTACTTTATTGCATAGGAAAAAAAAAAATTTGCCCTAAAAATATAACCCATCATGTGGGCCACTGAGACATTTTATAATGAGATTTTACTTAATTATTCAATTTTTCCACATGGGTTTTCTCTCAGTAATAATGGAGACATGACAAAATAATATCACAGGATTAATAAAACTATGGTCCAGAATCACACACTGATCTGCCACCGGCTGTATAGGACCCAGGACTAGAACAAGCTTCCTGACCCAGCTGGTACAGCCGGGCAGCGGGAGAGAACATCAAGCCATTGGTCGGCATTTGCAAGCATAGCTCTGTCTCAACTGTATGATCATAACAGGTTATTTTTTAAACCTCCCAGAGCCTTATTTTCAGCATTGATAATATGTGTCGACTTGTTCTTCTTATTTCCTAGTGGAAATATTATTGTGCAGCATTCTTACTATTTCCTTGTAGCAGACAGTATTTGATAAATGGTGGCAGAGATTTATTCCCATGATCACCCACTCCCTTCCTCCTCACACTCTGGCATACACACTCCCATTCTATGCTGAGGGGCCCTGCAGCCCCAAAGGGAGGAGTAGAGGAAAGAGAACAAGAACAGAGACACCTGGGTTCAAATCCTAGCTTTGCCACTCACTGGCAAAGGCCTTTAGTTCAGCTAGTTTACTTTGGGGTTTGAGGCTCAAATTTCTCATCTGTATAAGTGAAGAGAGACCTCCTTAGGGGGGTCACTGAGCCCGGGCCATATTGATTTTATGGGATTAAAGTGACACCTGTGCAAGCACCGGACACAAAGGAGGCTCTCGTGAGAATTTGTTCTCTTTCAGGCTTTAAGATATGCGGAGCCCTGGCCAGTGTGGCTCAGTTGGTTGAGCATCATCCCATGCAGGGAAAGGTCACCGGTTAGAGTCCCAGTCAGGGCACATGCCCAGGTTGTGGGTTCAGTTCCAGGTTGGGGTGTGTGCTGGAGGCAACCAATTGATATATCTCTCTTCTTCTTTCTTTAAAATAAATAAATACATATTAAAAAAAAAAGAAACGTGGAAAGTTCATGAGATTTAAGTCCTTACAAGAAGGTCATCTGGGTTCCCAGAGGTGTTTCTCAGGCCCAATTCTCATTCCTGGAATATACGTAAATTCTACACAACTTATTCATCAAAACAAGGAGTCACCTACTAACTTAACAGGTAAAGACAAAGTTAATTTCTAAGGGACCCAGAGAAAGAAATATAAGTATATAACAAAATATTTTAATCAAAGATTCAATCAAATTCTGTTTCAGATTATTGGTCTCTGATAATGAAACAAAGAAATTAGACTGTTTGATTTCAGCTCAGATTTCCCCACAAAATCTGGAATTTTGATTGACTGTCACACATCACTAAAAATGTGTAATATTTCCTTCCCTCTTCCTAGGTAATGACTAATTTTTCTAAAAAAATATTGACATCTCATTGATATTCAGCAAGCTGGAAGATGCAGGAAAGGGATCAACACTAGAACTTTGTCTTCCTACATCACATACACCTACAGACGTATCACTGTAAACGTCTACACACAATTATGCACACAAATGCAGACACACCTGCATTTGCACCCTGCACCCCTGGCTATGCTGCTCTTTATCCCTCATGCCCTAAAAGCCTGCTGGGTACAGGAAGGGGCTGTGTTCCCAGAGCACTGCCTTCATTCCCCGAGGTCTAAGCAGGCATATGATGTTTGTTAAAGGCTGGGGATGTTTCCTCCTTCGACAATTAACAATCCATGTGCTGGGACCACCCAGCAGTCCAAGACCCATCCCTGCCCATGACCGGCTCTGGGCAGAGGGATGAAACACATTTCTTCCAGGGATGGTGTAACATTAGTGCTTCCTACAGACAGAGACAGAGATTTGGGTTTCATTAAAACTGTCTAGGCAGTTCAGACCAGCCACCAAATTAGAGCAGATTTAGCAGAGCTTCCAATTCTGCAAAGGTTAACTTTAATTATTTTCTTGAAAGAAATGATATTTAATATGCAAAATTCAATAATAATAATTCCCAGTAGCCACGAAATTTGCATTTCAATAAATTTGAGAAATCAGGTATTAGTAAATTTGTGGAAACTAACTACAGCATATGTTAAGCAGCATAATTGCAATTTTAATAATAGGAATACAGAGATAGAGTTACACATTTTCTCTATAACCCTTGACATGTTTTATGCTCTAAATGGAAAAACAGCCCAAATGGTGACTATTAGTTGTT
Source organism: Antrozous pallidus (assembly GCA_027563665.1). Classification (NCBI taxonomy): domain Eukaryota; kingdom Metazoa; phylum Chordata; class Mammalia; order Chiroptera; family Vespertilionidae; genus Antrozous; species Antrozous pallidus. The sequence goes on from CM050512.1 coordinate 69,529,949, forward strand.
CACCTCAACATAAAGTAGGTACTCTTCCCTTAAATTCCTGATAATCATATCACTGTCTGAGAAAAAATCTTGCTAAGTAAAAGGTTCAATTTTTAGTTATCAGTGAACACCAAGTACTGAGAACATCCTATATAATAAAAGAAAAATGCAAATTTGACCGTACCTTGGCTCCTGATTGGCTATGCTACCAGTCAATCAGGAGTGGGGGCGGGGCCAAGTGGCATGAGCGCCAGGCCCAGGGGATGGAGATGAAATGGCAGTGGCGGCGAGCACCCAGCCCCCAGGGCCGGGTGGTCGCAGGCAGCAAGGGCTGAGCTGAGCAGGGTGATGGCTGGGTGCCCAAGGCCTAAAGCTTCACCAGAGGCTTTAGGCCTTGGGCAGGCTGGGGGTGAGCCATCAGTTGGATATCCCCTGAGGGCTCCCAGTATGTGAGAGGGGGCAGGTTGAGTTGAGGGACCAACCACCCCCAGTGCATGAATTTCGTGCACCGGGCCCCTAGTTTACAATATAATTACTTAGGCCAAGACCGGTTTGGCTCAGTGGATAGAGCGTCGGCCTGCGGACTGAAAGGTTCTGGGTTCGATTCCGGTCAAGGGCATGTACCTTGGTTGCAGGCACATCCCCAGTTGGGGGTGTACAGGAGGCAGCTGGTCGATGTTTCTCTCTCATCGATGTTTCTGACTTTCTACCTCTCTCCCTTCCTCTCTGTGAAAAATCAATAAAATATATATATATATATATATAATTACTTAGGTATTATATGTCATCAAATGAGTAAATATGCAAATGAATAATGTGTGAAGATGAATGTAGTCAACATTTAATATTAATCACTGTCATTGATTATCTCTGGTTTCAAATTCAAGGCCAAACATGTGGTTTATAAAAGAGAAATTAGCCTTGGTATGCTAGCCCACATACCATAGGGTCTTGGGTTCAATTCCAGGTCAAGGGGATGTACCAGGGTTGTGGGTTCAATCCCTGTTCCAAATTGGGGCAAGTGTGGGAGGCAAGCAATTGATTGCCTCTCTCACATCCATGTTTCTCTCTCTCTCTCCCCCCCGTACTTCCACTCTCTCTGAAAAGAAATGGAAAAAATATCCTCAGGTGAGGATTAACAAAAAACAAAAAGGGGGGGGGGTGATTAAAATATGGCATACCATTGTTCTACAAACACTTGACTTGAATTTAGTTAGTTAGTTTTAATCCTCACCCAAGGATATACTTTTATTGATTTTTTAGAGAAAGAGAAAAGGAGACAGAGGGAGAGAGAAACATCAACCAGTTACCTTTCATATGTATCCCGACTGGGGATCGAACCTGAAATGCAGGTATGTGCCCTGACCAGGAATCAACCTTGCAACCTTTTGGTGCACAGGACAATGCTCCAGCCAACTTAGCCACCTGGCCAGAGCTTGACTTTACTTTTAAGTCTCCTAGGTAAGCATTTCATTCAGTGATGTCTCCAGTGGGGCTGACAGAACAGCATCACACTTCCTGAGCAGCATTTCTGCACCCTGCTTGAGTTTTATAGGGCCTCAGACAACCTCACTGCCAGAATGATACTGTAGCTCTCTGAAGCCAGAAATGCTAAGATCTGAATCTTTGCATCTCTAGGCACCCAATACCATGTCTTGCACCTCACACACTCTCTATTAACAGAAGGAGTTGAAACGAAACCAATTCTTTTTCAAAACATAGAAAACTGCCCGGCCGGCGTGGCTCAGTGGTTGAGCATTGACCTATGAGCCAGGAGGTCACGGTTCAATTCCCAGTCGGGGGGCATGCCCAGGTTGTGGGCTCAATCCCCAGTGTGGGGTGTGCAGGTGGCAGCCGATCAATGATTCACTCTCATAACTGATGTTTCTTTCTCTCTCTTACTCTCCCTTCCACTCTGAAATCAATAAAAATATATTTTAAAAAAACACGTAGAGCATTCCCACTTTTGATACTGGCACTAGAAAAAGACACAGGCACCTATCTGGCTGCAGGTCAATCACAACCAAGCTTTTCCTGCAACATTGCTAACAGTCTGCCCAATGGACAGAAGCACAGGCTCCAGAGTTAGACAGCCAAGGTGTGAACCCCACTTTACTGCTTCTAGCTGGGTTACCTTGAGAAGTGACTTGGCCTTGCTGAGCCTTAGTTTTCTCACATATTGATGAGGATAATATTAAGAACACTGAGATGATTTACCACAATACATGGCATTTAGTAACCGCTCAATAAATTTTAGATATAATTGCTAGCATTGCTACATGTAGGCTTTATGCTGCAGAAATATGCTTTGATCCACAATATAAAGTATAAATTATATTACAACAGGGGATCAACTGAATGTCCTAAGAACACCAATCAGCTACTATTCAAAATATCTACTATTCAAAAATGTCTCATAATCACAACATAATGACAAGTGATATGTGCATCAAAATACATTTCAGAAGATAAACTCTAGTACATTTTAAAAGTCCTAAACTTAACAGGATATAGACATCCTACCTAATAAAAGAGTAATATGCAAATTGACCATCACTCCAACACACAAGATGGCTTCTCCCATGTGGTCAAAGTTCCTGCCCCCATGTGGACACAGATGACCACCACAAAATGGCCAGCAGAGGAGGGCAGTTGGGGGCAATCGGGCAAGCAGGGAGGGCAGTTGGGGCGGGGAGGACCAGGCCTGCAGTGGAGGGCAGTTGGGGGGGAGGGTGGCATGCAGGAGAGGGCAGTTGGGGGAGACCAGGCCAGCAGGGAGGGCATTTTGGGGGGACCAGGCCTGCAGGGGAGGGCAGTTGGGGGAGACCAGGCCAGCAGGGAGGGCAGTTGGGGGGAACCAGGCCTGTAGGGGAGGGCAGTTGGGGGCAACTGGGCCAGCAGAAAGGGTAGTTGGAGGAGGCTAGGCCAGCAGTGGAGGGCAATTGGGAGGGGATCTACAGGGAAGGACAGTTAGGGGCAACCTTATTGGCAGGGGAGGGCAGTTAGGAGTGATCAGGCCTGCAGGAGATGGCAGTTAGGGGCAATCGGGTCTGCCAGGGAGCAGTCAGGCATCAATCAGGCTGGCAGGGAAGTGGTTAGGGGGTTATCAGGCTGGCAGGCAGAAGCAGTTAGGAGTAATCAGGCAGAGGCAGGCAAGTGGTTGGGAGCCAGCAGTCCTGGATTGTGAGAGGGATATCCCACCAGGATCTAGACTAAATGGGCAATTGGACATCCCTCAAGGGGTCCCAGATTAGAGAGGGTGTAGACTGGACTGAGGGACACCCTCCAACCCCATGCACAAATTTCGTGCACCAGGCCTCTAGTTAAATATAATTAAGCCTGGAAAATCATTTTTGTCAAAAAAGTTTTAATAAACTATTATGCTAATAAAACTCATTGGCTCTATACAAAAAAAAAAAAAAAACTTTAATGTGCATGTATCTGAGCAGCTGAATTAAATATTTATGTATTTACACACACACACCACAAGGAAAAAAAATGACATTTACCTATACCGGTGCTTATAACTCATGGATCCAAACTTGCTGAGTTTTCTTGACAATGAATTTGATTCATTCTCTGGCATTCTAATGAATTTTTAAAATAAAATTAAATTAAGACTCAGAAATACTTTTGCAACATTTGAGCAAAAGCTACGTAGAAAATATAATCATGCAACACCTTAACAGTAGTCAAAATATCTTATTTGTTCTACACATTGGGAGGAAATAATTATCAGTTATTACAAGCTAACTGTTGAAACACAAACACACTCTAGGAATTTATATATTTATATAATGTTGAAATACTCATACTTTCGGAAGATATCATTGCCCTCAGAAGCTGTAGTTGTGAATCAAATTACTTTTTCTGCTTAAATGATCTTGAGAACTTTGCCACTAGTTTGATTTACCCAAGCCAAGGTGCTCACAGCAGTTAATTAATCATATCTGAGGAGTGGTTCAGTCTCCTTTGCACTATAGTCCAGGACTTCCCACTCCAGGGTACCTTCAAAGGCACCTCCATGGGGAGCTGTTCGACCCAGCCCCCTGACTGAGAGGTAATGTCTCAGGCTTTCTGGGAAACATCCCTGTCCTAATACTGGTCATTTTGTAAGAATACGCCTCCAATATCATGCTATTTGGGGAAATTGTTCCATGCAAACCAAATAGGAATAAGGGGAAGAAAAAATTCAGTTTTAAATTTAAAAACAAATACAGCTGAATGTATTACCTTATAAAATTTAGTATTATCTTTACACCATAAAGATGTGAAATAAACAAAAAGTATCCCCACAATCCCACGGTCAATTCTCCACCCCCCACTTGACTTTCCAGGAGCACAGCATGCAACAGAGAGCCAGCTCCCTATTCAACATGACATTTTCCTCCCTTATCTTCCATTTCCTTACACACTTTCCAGGTTACCCCTTCTCATAATCCATGGCTGGCTCTTCCAGTCCTCTAAATGCTGGCAGGGTCCCACAGCCCAGTCCTTGGCTTCCTGCTTCTATCTCTTCACTGTTTTTAGAGGTGACCTCATCCAGTCAGCTTTGCTTAAATACTAACTAAATTTACATGGCCAACCTTGGTCTTTCCAGTAAGCCTCATACATCTCCATTTAGATGACTAACAGGAATTTCAAATTTAGTATGTCCGTACCAGAACACTTACTTTCCATGAATACCAAAGCTGTACTTTTTTTTACATAAACAAATAAAAATTGTCCTTGGCCTTTTCTTACAATGTGAGCAAAGAAGATATCTGTGTGTGCATGTAAGTGTGTATGCATGTCTGTGGATATATATCTATTTCTATTCATGTCATCAAGAGAATTAGGTGACTGAATAAATGAAAAGAGAAAAAATTCTAAATTTCTGCTTGTAGATAGAACATAATTCTTGTTATAAAAACAAATGCAATTTTCATTTATTAGAACAAGCAACCAAACTTTCACATGAACATACCTAAAAAATGTATGATGTTCTACACTACACTTCCAAAGATGCTTGCAAGCAGTTTTACTCCGAGCTTCAAAAAAGAATGAAGTTTCATTGCACTGAGAGAGAAAAAAAGAGAGAGAATGTGAATCACTGACCATACGTTCTTCAGGTGACAGCCATAGGTAACAAAAATTCAAGTAAACAGTCAAATTATTGTTAACACATAAAACAAAGAATGATTATCTCTTTGTAACTATTTTTGAGGGCTGCTTTAAATTACTTAAAATTACAAAATGTAAGTCCATGTAAATCTTAGTGCCATCACTACTTCTACTAGTATATCACCCAGGACCATGGATAATCAGGGTGATGCCATTGAAGTACCACAAGCTTGTTGACTCCAAATGGGCACCAAAAACAGGAAAAATACTGACTGTGGACAAATCAACTCCCAATAAAAAGAGCTGCTCACAAATCCAGTTCTTAACTGTATTCTTTTTTTTTTTAATGACTGAGTAGGAAATCAAGCAAAATATAACAATGTAAAGTAGCAAAACGATAAACCATAAACTCTGTGAAGTTATATAATTGCCAACTTAGTTTTAAATAAAAACCAAGCTCATGTCTCAAATGTAGAAATGCCCCTGGAATGAAGTTCTATGGATTCATAAACAAAACCCTCAATGTGGAGGAATAATTAAAATGGCCCCCACTACTTTTAATAAGGACAGAACATTCATATGCATAACATTTCCCCCAAGTCCATCTGGAATGAGACTCAATGTAGAGTTTATTTGAAAATGTGAAAGGGTGTGATTAAAAACAGAGCTAATATTTGCAAGGCAACCTGGAACTCCAAACCCTTGTGAGGTGGAGGGAAAATTGAGGACAATTCCCAGGTTTCTGGATTGGGTGCTCTAAGTACTAAAATACAGCAAGTAGGAAAAATGGGAATCTGGATGGTGAGGGATGGGACAAGTTCAGGCTATTTTGATTTTGAGGTGCCCACAGAATTGAAAACTAAATATGCCTAGTGGGCCAGTAAACATAGAGGCGAAGAGCTGAGGAGTAAGGTCACATCTGCTAACACAGATGATTGCACCAAAGAGTTTTAAAAAAACTTGCTCAGAACAACAGTACAGAGTGAATAGAGGTGGAGTCACAGCAGAGATGAGAGAGGTCAAAATGGACCAGGAGGCAATGGTCAGGAAGGCTGGAAGGAGAGAGCAAGTCCATGACCCAGAAAGGTCAAACAGGGTTTCAGAGGAAGTCACTGCATTTCACGGTAAGAAATCTTCGGTGACATTCGTGAAAAGGGTAGGGAGTACAAAATTAGAGACGTGGCAGGAAAGTCAATGAATTCAGAAAGCATTTTTCTCAAAAGTAAAAGAAACTGGGGGGAGGGATGGGAAACGGTTTTCAGAGGAAATCACAGAAGATCTGAGGGGGTAGGGTGGGAACCCAAGCATCCTGCCAGGAGATGGGATGCTTAGAGGGACTATTTTTCCTTTTCCTTCTCTTTTTTTTTAAATCTAGAATATAAATATTCAGGGTACAAATACCAAAGGTTCCCAAAGTGGATACACAATGATAACAAAATCTCCCTCCTATCACTGGCCCCACCTCCCCTCCCAAGAGGCAACGACTATTAAGAGTTTCTTATGTAACAGGTGGGTGTTTTTAAGGTCACTGGATTATCCAAAAATATAATGTACAGGTCATGTATTTTAAAAAACAAATCCGCTTGTGATTGCACTGTTACCAGATTAAATGATGCAGATAAAGCGAGTGCAGGACAAACTGCCCCTCCCCACTATCACCCCCCTCAGTATCTGCACCCCTTGTCCCTGTGCCTTTCAATGCTGGCAGGACTGACAGCATCACCAGCGACAAGAAGTGGTGGCTGTGCTGACTGCTGTGTGACACAGCACTTTCGCCTGCTGGCAAGAGCACCCGCAAACGAGGAGGCACTTACATACCTATATCAAAGTTTCAAAAAGTTGCTTAATTATATCTAATCCAGATTTTCAAAAGTGAAGGAGAAGCCAAAGAGCATTCAATCTTAAAAACAAAGCAAATCTCCTCACATTTTTCGTGGACTGATTTTCGCTTCATTCTTCACAGAGACATTTGTATTCCCTTGCTTTTCAAATAGACACCTGGTCAGAGGATAGCTAATGTTTAATATATTTTTAAATCTACCATTACTTCATGAAAGGATGAAAGGTATTAAAGATCCAACCAGAATTGGATTTTCTCAAGTTTTCTTTGGTACAAATATGTGAAAGGAACAAAGGAGCCTCCCACAGGCCTCCTAATTGCTGCTGCCTTGTACAAATGACAAGTATAAACTCATCCTCCACTTACACAGGGCTTTACCACAGCTGCCTGCTCTTCATCCATTGTAATCCAAACACTAAAAGGGGAGTTAACAATGAAAAAGAGAGCTAGGGGTTCTAAATAAATCCTGTGGATTTCTGCCACTTACAGCAACTGCTGGTGTGAACATAACTGATGCAGCATTGCAAAAGTCCCTTTCTTCCTACCGCTCCCCTACCTACAAACCTTTTCCAGAGACAATTAGCACCTTCCCATTCATCCATACAAAGATGATGAGCTGCTTAACAGTTAGTTCATTCCAAGGGACTGCTAAAGTACTTTAAACCCAAGCATGAAATACTTGCTTTTGGCAGAATTACTCAAACACCTTCATAGCTTTTGTCACTTCACGCCAGAAGCAAAGGTATGGTCTGAATCTACTCCTTTTTATTGTATGAACTGATCAAGCTTAAATCACCTGTAACTCAGATATCATGTGGGGCTTTACTGTGCTGTGGGTCTCTAGGTAAACTTGGCTCAAACTCCCAATTCTGTCATGTGTTAAGAATTCAGGACCTGTATTACATCAATGAGTTCCAACCTAATTCCCTCCGGCCATCAGTCTCTTTTCTCATCTTTGCTGGCTGTTTCTCTTTGCAATCTTGAAAAAATACTTTAGCCTGGCCTCTGCTAAGTGTATTGAGATTACTGACAGGGTCCTGGAGGGGCTCACACTGCAAGCTGCACAACAACCTGCATTCCCTGCGCCGGACCAAGCTCCGCGGCCTCTCCCAGTCCTGACCCTCCTTGCCACATGTAGCCCACACTCCAGCTAGCTCTTCTGTTCTTAGGAAGCAGCACAACTGGACAGTCTGCCTTCCCCAGCCTTTCCAGAATTATGGAGATGAACATCTTCTCAATTCTCAATAATTCTCAGATTACTATATATTTGCCCACCTCCAAGGTCACTAGAAGTAACCACAGGTGCAATGCATAAGTCAGATATCTAGGAGTAAAATACATTAGTGCTGCTAACAGTAAGATGCAATTGTTACATACATATTATCAAGGCCCACAGCAAAGGGGCTACATCAGTGATTCCTAGAGGCAAGAGTCTAAGTGTGAGGATTACTAGACTCAAGTATGTGGGCATTCTTTCTGTTGTTAATCTTCACCTGAGGATATTTTTTCCATGGATTTTTTTTAATTTAGAGAGAGTGCAAGGAGAAGGGGAGGAGAAAGGGAGGGAGTGGGGGGAGGGAGAGAGGGGGAGAGAGAGAGAGAGAGAGAGAGAGAGAGAGAGAGAGAGAGAGAGAGAGATTATGAAATGAGAGAGACACATTGATCGGTTGCCTTCTTCACATGCCCTGACCCGGTTGGGGATCAAGCCTACAACCCAGGTAGGTGTTCTTGACCAGGAATTGAACCCTCAACCCTTCCGTCCTTAGGCTGATGCTCTAACCATTAAGCAAAACAGGCCAGGGCAGACTCTTTTTTAATTTTTTTTAATTTATTTTTATTAATCTCAGAGAGGAAGTGAGAGGAAGAGATAGAAACATCAATGATGAGAGAGAATCACTGATGGCTGCCTCCTGCAGGCCTCCCACTGGGGTTCAAGCTCTTGTCAGGAATCAAATCTGGACCTTTCAGTCTGCAGGCTGATACTGCTCTATTCACTGAGCCAAACCAATTAGGGCCAGATTATTTTTTTTTAAACATTCAAGCTCTACAAGATTCATATGTACTTGACAATTATTAACTTATTTTAGAAAGTGGGGGGAAAAAACAAAATCACCAGAGGGCTGATGGCAAATGAGTGAAATGACCACTGATAAAGCAAAGGAAGGCAATGGGTGGAACGGAAAAGATTATTTTATTCTTTAACTGAAAGTAGACACCAAAGAGTTATCACAAAATTTTAAGTGTTTTGAGAAATTTTAATTTTTTAAAAATATATTTTATTGATTTTTCACAGAGAGGAAGGGAGGACAGAAAGTCAGAAACATTGATGAGAAGAGATACACTGATCAGCTGCCTCTTGCACGCCCCCTACTGGGGATGTGCCCACAACCAAGGTACATGCCCTTGACCAGAATCAAACCCGGGACCCTTCAGTCCGCAGGCCAATGCTCTATCCACTGAGCCAAACCAGTCTTGGCGAGAAATTTTATCTTTAAAAATGGTGCGATTGAATAGCTGCATTAAAAAATTGAACTATCTGTGCATGAGAGAACACAATGTCTGTTCTAACGACTTCCCCCATAGTTCCCGCTGCTCTCTCTTCTAGGCATCCCAACCCAGAGCAAGAATTCAGAGTGAGCCCTGCAACAAAAATAAAAATTACCAATCTTGTTATTATTTGGAATGAGATGTTAGGAGGGAATTTTAAAGCACTGAGTACAATATTATCTTATTCAACCTTTTTCTTTACATTGTGCTCCCTAAAGAGTGTTTCTTACATTAGTATCTTGTGATATTGGCAAAAAAAGTAAGAACTTTATGGTCAAGTAAGTATGGACAACAATGGATTAAATATTCAGATCATTTTTTAAAATTTATTGGGTGACACTGGTTAGTAACATTATATAAGTTTCAACTGTACAGTTTTATAATACATCATCTATCTGTATACTGTGTTGTATGCTCATCACCCAAAGTCTAGTCTTCTTCCATCACAATAAATTCAACCCCCTTACCCTCTTTCTTTTCCCTCCACCTCCTTCCCCTTTGGTAACACCATTCTGTTTCTGTGTCTGAGTTGCTTTCTGTTTTATATCCCACATCTGAATGAAATCATATGGTTCTTGTCGTTTTCCATCTGACTTATTTCACTTAACAGGATGCTCTCAAGATCCATCCATGTTATCACAAATGGCAGTATTTCAGCCTTTCTTATGGCTGAAATATTCAGATCCTTAACATGCTAATGTATACTATGAATCTCCAAAAGCAGGTAAGGTAGTTGGCATTTCCCTTATTTATATGAACAAAGAACTTTTTTTTCAAGAAAGTGTTTTTTTGGTATTTTGGTTTTAAAAATATTATGCCACACAAGGACCTTTACACACACACACACACACAGCAGTTTTTCTTTAAATTCTTTCTGAAATGCATATAATATGGTTTGAATTAAAAATAATTGTGCATTTCAGCAGAGCACTCAGAGAATAAAATTAATTTCCATTCCTGCATATATGTTATAGTTTACATTTAAAGAACAAAAATGGCAAAAATATTCCAGTACTCTTTTGTCAGCTGTTTGGGTTATATTCCAAAATATATACCTAAAGGTGAAAAACCTTTTTATTTCTTTTACAGATGAGTAAATTTATTGCTTGATGAATAATTGTATATCACTCTAAGTTCATAGAAACATAAATTGTAGAGTTGGAAAGGATGTGTTAAATTGTGCTGCTTCTTTTTCTTTCTCCAAAATTATATATATATATATATAAAACCATTAGAAAATATTTATATCATGTTTCAGTAAACTTTGAAAACTATTATGTTGACCTCATTCTGCTTCCTATTTGAAAAAATTCAGATACCAGCCCAAAATTCCAGATGGTTTGTTTTTATTATTATTGTTTTGACTTTATCTTTTCCTCATCTGCTCTTTAGAGAAACTTTAGCATTTACTAAAATGTCAACATTTTTCTCTTGTAGACTTAATTTTTAATAATTGTTTATTCCTAGACTTAAATTTTTAAATAACAAATGTTACTTAAGCTTGTTGAAATCAAGGCATATCTAGTAAGATCTACTGGTATTCCAAAAAAAAATTTTTTATAGCACAATTTAAAAATTCCTCCCAGGCCTGGCTGGTGTGCTCAATAGTTGACTATCAACCCATGCACCAAGAGGTCCAGTTTGAGTCCCACTCAGGGCATGTGGCTGGGTTTGGATCTCAATTTCCAGCAGAGGGTGTGCATGAAGCAACAAATCAATGTTGATGTTTCTATCTCTCCCTCTTCCTCTCCTTCCCCCTTTCTCTCTAAAATTAATTTTAAAAATTAATAAAAGGAACATCTTTTTAAAAAATTCCTTCCAAAGAAATAACCTATGTGTTTTATTTATGGAGAATGTCAACAAACATACTAGTAAGTGAAACAAAGGTAAACCTATGGGCTTGGAAAACCTGGGTTCCCCTTCCTTTCTTGACACAGCCATTCACCAGCCAAAACTGGTCAAGAACAAGGTGTTTCCTGAGCCTTTTTCTGTGCAAAACTCAGTAGTTCTAAGTGGCATGAGGCCAAGACAGTTCCAATTCAGAGACATGCACCGGGTGTGTATTACATGCCCAACTTTGGACTAGGTGCTTCAATCTCGCAACAACACTGTAAGACAGTTGTTATCAAACTCACTTTATAGATAAGGAAATTGTAGGTTAAATGCTGTTGAGTGAATTATACTAGGTTAGATAAGTGACAGACCTGAACTTAAACCGTGATGTTTGACCACAAGTCTAGTAGTCCAGAGAGACTCAGAACCAAATTGTCATGTAGCATCAGAATCCAAGTATCACTAACAAAGCCACAGTTAGGAATATTGGGGAGAAAATATTATATCTATAGTCTCAGGTATACTCATACACTGTAGGTGGAAATGCAAAATGCCTCAAAAACTTTGCATGGAGGTTGGAGAGGAGTCATAGGGCAATAACTAACAAACTATATGACATTACTCAGTGACCAAGCATTCCCACTCCTGGGAATTTACCTCAAAGACACCCCTCCTACAATATAAAAGATACATGTGCACAAAGTCATTGATTAAAGAAAAATTTGTAAGTGAAAACTATCTAAATGTTCCAGCATAAGAGAGCAGTTGAGTAAACTATGGAATATACACTTCATTAAGTCCTACACAGCTGTACAAAAGAATAAGAGAGCTCTCAATAAACTGATAGAGATTTCGAAGAGGAATTACTAAATGAAAGAGAAAGAGTGCAAATGAATATATGCAGTATGCTCTCTTTTAGGTGAGAAAAGGGGAAAAATAGAAAAATATGCTTGTTTTTTACAAGTAGAAACACAGAGAGGATAAGCCATAAAATATTGAAGTTGGTTGATCTCTGTTGTATACATGCATATAAGCCCAACCAATAGATACAAGACACTGGAGGGGGGACAAGTGCCAGGGGGTGGGGGAGGCCAGAAGGAGGTCAATGGGGGGGAGGGGGAGAAAGCAACATATGTACTACTATTTGTAACACCTTAAAAAAGAAAGAAAAAAAAACACAGCGAAGTTGGTTATGGACAAGGAAGCATGAAGTGAGGTAACTGGATTAAAGGAATATGGACATTAGCAATATTTTTCTGAATGTGCCTTTTTTGTATAGTTTTACTTTTAAAAGCATGTTAATCTTCCATATCTTCAGAAAATAAAATCAAATAAATAAGGAAAAGCGGGGGGAGCTGTAACTGAAAGCAAACGGAAACAAGGAAACCTAATTTGTAGATCTCACACCAAGTCCAGCACCACAGTAACAGGAAGGCGGGAAGAAAGGCCAACCCGCGGCCCTTCTGTTGAACACAGAAGCTGTCTGACTCTGCCCTCAGACTGGGCAAGGTGCTCTACGCGAGTGAAAGCACTGTGAGCAACTGTCAATCTGAGTGATTGCCCAAAAGCAACTCTGAGGCTATTTTTGATGTATTTTAGAATTGAGCAAATGAGTAAATGTGTTACTGTTGTTGGGAGCCAAGGTTCTCATGGACAAAGGGCATACGAATTCAAAAGGAGGGAAGGCAAGAAAGAACCCTGTGGGGATAAATGGAAATTAGAGCTATGGCATGAACTCGTGATCTCTAAAATGTGTACAAGCATGTTTATATGAGCACATATGTCTTTACATCCATAAGTATGTGTATATGCATACATACACTCCCTACCTTTGTCCACTGAAGGGACCAAGAAACAAAGTTACCCCAGTAGCAAGGAACACATCTAACACCCAGATCTGAGCTAAAAGGAACCAGGACTCTTTGGAGAAGTAGTTAATGAGAAGGTGGATGTAGGGTAGGTACAAGATGCACCTGAAATACCATGTTGTTCCACAGTAAAAAAAAAAAAAAAAAAGTGACAAAAAATGACAGGGGCAGGTCAAAAGAGCACAAAAGCCAGATTCAAAGGGCTTACACTCGCTCAATCATTGGGTACTGTAATACATTGCAAACCACTGGGAAAAAAACCCAGAAATTAATAAGTCCATGCCAATAACTAATTGATAAGTAAATAAATCTGACTCTTGCTTACAGTAGGATGCCAAGGGCTGACTGATAAATATGGAGGGAGTGGGAGAGCAAGAAAATCAGCATTTTGCAAGCATCACAGCCAGCAATCTGATCAGGCAAGAAGCCTCAATGAATGCTAGAGCTGTAGAGACATTTTGAAAGGGAGCAGGGTATTTGCATTGAATTAAAGTATCTCCCCACAAATTACTTATTAAGTTGGAAAGGAGAAAACAAAACAGTAATCATACAGTTGAAAATCGGCAACACCATGACTGGCTGGTCAAATTTAACCAACAGAAGACAGATGGTCATCATGCACCTCCAGTTGTACCCTGAGAGGAACACAACCTCACCTGTGAGCTTTCCAGCTGAGAACACAGGGACAGGCTAATAACAGGAAACAACTGACAAATATGAAACGAGATAAAACTGTATTCTTCAAAAATGTCAGTGTCATAAAGAACAAACATGTTCTTGATTTATCAGTATGCTAAATACCTATAATTAATACATAATAATACTCTGTAAGCTGCAATTGGAATAAATTTTAATTAAATAAATAAATGGGAGCCGGGTGGGAGAAATGTTTCAGATTAAAGGAGGCTAATTAGGTTCTATCCTAGAAGGGGGAAACACTATTAAGAACATTATTAGGTCACTGGAAGGGAAAGTAGATGAAAGGAGCGTTACAGCACCATAATCTTTTTAAGTTGATAATTTTACTGTGGTTACATCAGTGACCATCTCTATTCCCTTTTTTTAATGTTTTAAAAAATATTTTTATTGATTTCAAATAGGGGAAGTGGGGGAGGGGAGATAGAAACATTAATGATGAGAGAGAATCATTGATTAGCTGCCTCCCGCACACACACTATTAGGGATGGAGCCTGCAACCTGGGCATGTGCCCTGACTGGGAATCTAACCAAGACCTTCTGATGAATAGGTTGATGCTCAACCATTGAGCCACACCAGCCGGGCCAATTCCTATTTTTAGGAAATACATACATAAGTATTCAGAGACAAATAACATGCGAAACTTATTCTTGTTTGATTTCAGAGAGGAAGAGAGAGAGAAACACCAATAATGAGCGAGAATAATTGATCATCTGCCTCCTGCACACCCACTACTGAGGATCGAGCCCAAAACCCAAGCAATCCGGGCATGTGCCCTTGACCAGAATCAAACCCAGGGCCCTGCACTCCGCAGGCCGACGCTCTATCCACTGAACCAAACCGGCTAAGGCTGAAACTTATTCTTAAATCATTCAGAAAAAGTGTGTGTGTGTGTGTGTGTGTGTGTGTGTGTGTGTGTGTGTGTGTGTAGATAACAAAATAATGAAATAAAGTGCTAACAATAAGTGAATGTAACAACAGGTGGCCATGTTTTTTGTAATATTTTGCAGATTTTTGTAAATTTGGAATTATTTCAAATAAAAAAACCTTAAGAAAACCTATAATCTCACTTAAAACGTGAAAGGAGCTCTAGCTTATGTAAGTGAGGCATCTTGGACTTGTTGACGCGCAGTGACAGCTCCTGGCCATCCTCACTTCCCCTGCACTCTTCTCAGAGCAGGCCAAGAGTTCGGCCAAGTGGGTCTAATTACTCACGGCCAGAGCTGCCAGGAACCTTTTGGTTCTACATCCTGTCACACTGGGTAAGTTTAGCTGAGGTTAGTTTCATGATGCATTATACTTAAAAGAAATCTGAGTAGCATTTCTTTTTTCTTTTTTTCATTTATTCAACAAATATGTGTAGTACATGCCAACTTCTGGGCCTACTGCTGGGGACTGCGCTTTCTCCCTGTTAATGAAACCAAGAAATTTTGGGATGATCCAAAAGTCCTCCGTATTTTTCACAAAACCATTCAATCTGCTACTAATCAGAAGCAACTTTACCTCCTAAAGGCCTCCCAAATCTGCCCACTTCTCTCCATCCTTGTGTTGACTTCCCTCTCGTCATCTCCTATTGATCAGCCTGCTTCTCTGCCTCTGTTCAGCTCCGGTCAAGGGCATATACCTTGGCTCAGGCTCAATCCCTGGGACTGGTAGGAGCAGGTGTGGGAGGAAACCAACCAATGTGCCTCTTTCTCTCTCTGTCTCTCCCCCTCCCTTCCGCTCTCTCTGAAAATCAATGGAGAAAACATCCTCGGTGAGGCTGAGGACTGACAACAACAAAAGTGGAACTAGACCATGTTACTGGCATAGGGTGACACTAGGAAGATCATCTGTCTGAAGGACATTGCTGTCTTTTGGGAACTGAGTCTATGAATTTAGCCCTAACAGAACCGAACATGCTGAGTTTAGTCTTTGACAGAACCAGCCAACCAGAAAACCAGCAGAATAAGCATTTTAGCCATTTTTCAAGCTGACTATGATTACTGTTCCAGGTGATAGGTTTCAGGCGACTTTTCTAGTTAATCCGTGATTACAGTGAGGCCTCCATAATAATCAACTTAATTCTACCATTATGTAAATCACTGCCTCTCAGGGAGAGGTGCCCTGGTGGAGAAAGAAGGCTCCACAAAGCAAGAATGCTCAGGAAACGAATTGCTTGGGTTAAATGACTGTGCTGTTTAAGTGTTTTCATTTTCCTTTGACTCGAGCCTGAGTTATGTGAACTGCTTTACCACCATCCTAAAGATCACGGACACCAGGCTTCACGACCCAGGAGCGTGTAGTAGGGTCTCAGTTTCTTCTCACAGCTGCAGAAAGGACAAGCACTGAATGTGTAAAAAACCAGGTCAGCCCAGCTAGTGTGGCTCAGCAGTGGAGCAATGACCTAGAAACCAGGAGGTCATGAGTTCGACTTCCGGTTAGGGCACATCCCCAGGGTGCGGGCTCAATCCCCAGTAGGAGGTGTGCAGGAGGCAGCTGATCCACGATGTTCCTCACTCATTGATGATTCTCTCTCTATTATTTTCCTTTCCTCTCTCTAAAAATCAATGAAACATATTTTAAAAAAACAACAACAGGTCATTCCATGGAGACTGCCAGTAGAAAAATAACATATCAACTGTGTTGTTATTCTCTGCTAATTATGAAGAAATCTAAGAAGTGGAATGTTTAAATTAGCTGTGACTTTACCAGTTAGTTATCCCATGGCAGTAGAATTTTAAGGCTCTGTAATCGATCTATACTAATAAAAGGGTAATATGCTAATTAGGGTGGACATCTTCCTGACAACCCTCCAGACAAAGCCGCAGCAGATGGAAGGGCCCAGGTTCAGGCCAGCAATGGCGGCAGCAGCAGAGTAATGGGGGCGATGCCTTCACCTGATCCGCTAGGTCACCTTCCACAGAGGGAGGCCAGACTGTGGTTTAGGCCAGGAGCTGAGGCAGAGGCGATTAGGGGCAATCAGGCCAGCAGGCAGGCGAGAGGTTAGGAGCCAGCAGTCCTGGATTGTGAGAGGGCTGTCCAACTGCCAATTTAGGCAGTCAGACATCCCCCAAAGGGTCTCAGATTGGAGAGGGTGCAGGCCAGGCTGAGGGATCCCCCTATCTCCCATGCATGAATTTTGTGCACTGAGCCTCTAATATATATATATATGGCTAAGTGACCAACCATACATCCACCTGAGTGTCTGACCAACCAGCCAGTACATAAGACACACACTGGCAACTTAAAAATGAATGTTGACTCGCACATTCGTGATACATATAAAGCTCTGAAGTATTAACAAGATTTGCAGGAGGAGAGGTTGGTCTGATTCCAATAACTGACTTGTCCCCATCTGACACTGGCCTCCCATTTAAATTAATTTGAAGACAGTTCTCCATGATGCCAGCATTTGTGATGACTATTAATAAATCACACATGGTCAGTTATATGTTGCTTTCTTTCGAGTTCAAAGAGTGTATGCCGTTAAAGTTGTAAATACTTCATCACAAGGTAAATTAGTCAAGCACGCTGAAAGTGTTTTTACTCTTAATGTCATATTCAGAGAGATACTAGAATAAGTTTAATCAATTTATCAGTCATTGTTTTTATTAATGTTGCTCTTATATCATGTCTTTTGTTGTTATAGCATGTTATTATTGTTTGTTTGTTTGTTAATCAATTTATATATTATTTTCATATACATTTTATTACTTTCTTTCATGTCTGACACTTCTATTATAAAGGGCAATTAGTGATATTAAAATATTTATTCTAATTAATTTCCTTTCAATGTGCACGAATCCATGCACTGGGCCAGTAGTAATAGCATAAAAGTATTTCACCAAAGGACCCCACTCACAAAAATAACTTGGATATAAAGAAAAAATGACTTTGAATAATAGTAATGTAAAGTCATCATTTTATCATCATAATCCTATAAAAAACTTGAAACATTATTTTCAATGCATTTAAGAGATGGTTACACCTTGCATTGTCATGTGAAACCAGTGGTAAGATAGAAAAGTAGATAACTCTACTATCTAATTACTTATTCTACTTTTTGGATGATTTTAATTCAATCTTATATATTAGCACATTTAAGACTGATATGTCTAATCAGGAGTTGAAAACTGGATTTCCTTCAAACTAGACTGTTAAAAGAATTACTCTGAGATTTTTGGACTATTCTTTCTCCTCCCTTCCTCCCACTCCCTCTCTCCCTTTCTTCTCCTCACCCAATGATATTTTCCCAACAATTTTTAGAGAGTGTAGAAGGGAAAGGGAGAGACAGACAGAGAAACATTGATGTGAGAGAAGCACATTGACTGTTTGCCCTCCTACACATGCCTTGACCAGGACTGAAAGCCTGCAACCGAGGTATGTGGCCTTGACCAGAATGGAACCTGGGACCTTCCAGTTCGCAGGCCAGTGCTCTATCCACTGAGCCAAACCGGCTAGGGCTAGACTATTATTTCTTTAAAAATCTGGAATTTACCTCTCATTACAAGTTAAAACTCATTTCAAAATCCAATTTTAATTTCATCAATAAATGGCAGCATGTCACACAGTGAAAGGAAGGATCACTGTGTTTTTTATAAAAAGGGAACCGATTAGTAATGTCAGTTTTTTAATCTGGTGGCACTTAATCTCAGTAGATCAGTTCATTGATTATTCAATGGATATTTCCTGAGCACCTGCTACCTGTGTGGTATCATGTTCTGGCTGTAGTTACAGTCACACTTTTCCTGTGTCTCAACTTGCAAATGCATAAGAACAGATTTTATTAACCTCCTTTTTTACCACAAATATCTCAACAATTCAATGCCATTCACTTTGAACTTTGCTTTGCATAAAGTCAGTAGGGAAGAGAGAGAAGGATGGATTCTAATACATCATATTCTCACTCATTTATCCCAGAGCAGTACTAGCACTGCAGGGAGCATTATTTTCACAGGTGGACTAAAAGCAAGTTTTAATAGCTTTGCCTTCTTTTGCCCAGTTTCCTAAAAGTTACCTGGAGGCATGAAGGCACCCCCATATTCTGATAGATACTGTGCCCATTACCCACACAATCCTTAGGACACAGCCATGGTGCAGGGGGAGGACTAGCACTTTTGCACCCTCATCTTATATTCTCCTTTGGAAGCATCCAGAATTTCCTATCTGATTTATCTGCCACACCAACTAAGGAAACAGCAGAAGTGTGACTCCCTACAGGTTGTTTAATTTACTCTTGGACAAAATTAGGACACTTTTTAGCCTGTATGCTGGCTACATCCCTTGTGATTATACGAATCCTTCCAAGACAGCACCAAAGCGCAAATTATACTAATAAAGAGAATCGCCTGTTATTCTCTTTTCTGACATTTCCTCTTTACCAGCTCATTCGTTTCTAGCCTGCCCCTCCTTGAGCAGTTGTGCACTTAAGTGCAGTAACCAAGTTCCATGTGGTGCAGTCATACTTCACAACGTCTTTGCAGTTATCAACGAGGAGACGAGATCCCCCTTCTCAGCTAAGCTAGGTGGCAAACAAAAACTTACATCTTTTCCCAGTACTCTGAGTTCAAACTGCGTCTCCTTGAAGTGAACCTTTGTAATTCGAGGCCTGGAAAAAAAAAAAAAGAGTATATGGTGGTTGTGGTGCTATTTTTCAGAATTAACCTTTCAGAAGTTCAGTGGAAAAAAGATTGGTTCATACTGTTTCTCTTATATACTACTACGATCACTGTAGAGTCCCCTGTCTACCCTTCTGCTCCATACACCTCCCTAAACCAAACTCCATTCTCATTCTGTGCTTCTCCAATAAATGCACGCAAGCTTGGATTCCCCGGCTCCAACAGTGCTGCCTTCTCAGACCCAGGGCAGAGTCAGAGAAGCCTTGGTCCCTCTCATGCTTTCCCACTGAGTTAGAACTCAGAGTAGTCCTGGGAACCAGCCCAGCAGAATGCGTAGGGAACCCTATTACACACAGCTTCCACGGACAAGAGCCCAGAATCACAGAGAAAAATTCTCTGAAATTTACAGAGAAAATATATACTGATATGCATTGGGAGGCACTTTATAGCCAATTTCACTCATATTTATCAACTACTAGAAATGTACCTGTTTTCTTTTCCCAACCCTTTCACTGACACACAAGTCCCAAAACATACAGTGTATAACTTGAATACCAACTCCGCCACAGTTTATACTTACCAAAAATACTTCCCCACTTGCTTTTTATTCTTGTAGACAACAACACCAACTGGAGTTAATCCTAAGAAATACTCAGATTTATTTTCTCCCTACAAAAACAAACATATGCCTATAACTATAAATACATTCATTTAAACGCACACTATCAAACTGTAATTGGCCATTCAAACATAATTTGTCAGATTGATATTGGATCTAGTTTTTGAAAGTCATCAGCTTAGAAAGCTAGCTAAGCTATGATGGTAGCTAACTTGCTGCTCATTTTTTTCAATGCTTTAAAGAAATTTTTTCTAGTGCATTCATACTTACAACCTCAGTTCATTCAAAGAACCTGGACTACTAATCAGGCCTCTGATCAACGCACCCCATTGTTCAACCCTGGCTGCACATTAACTAGAATCACTCATGCAGCTTGAAATGCCAATGCTGGGTATTACCTAAACCAGTTACATCAGAATCTGCAATGAAGGTGCCCAGGTATCAAAAACCACAAAAATGCTCCAGGTGATCCTCATGTGCAGCCAAGGACTAAGAACCATTGGCTTCTACCAACGATCCCTTACCCTGGGATCACTGATCTTACTTTCTGATGTCAACAATCATGAGACCTTGTTCACCATCAGCCTCTCCAGAAAGTTCAGGCAGCCACCTGCAGGTATTCTGCTGGGTTTTTTTAGGGCCTTCCCACTAACACCTGTGACTTTAAGACTGCTTGAAGTTGTAAAATACCATCTCTTCTGATAAAGACTAGAGACCCTTAATATCCAGGCAATGATAAATCTCAATTAAGAAAATAGGATTCTGAAATGAAAAATTTGCAGAGTGGCTACCAAGGACATACACAGAACTGTCTGTTTATGTTCATCTTATTTCTACTCTGAGGTCAAATAACAGATTGCAAAAGTCATAGTCCCAAGGAACATTAGTCAACTAATAAGTTTTGAAAGAATACCAACTGTTGCCCACTTTCAGTTTTAAAAATTCAATCTTAAAGGAATATATGGAAGAGTCTATAGAATCCAGTTTATTTACCATAAATTCCTACTGCCAACAAACATTGTGACTTGGGATAAACATTACACAAACACACAAGTATTTTTCAGAAGACTCTCTTTTTATACATTTCCTATAAAATAATTTTTTAAAACGGAAAACCTAACAAGATTAGTGTAGCTGGAAGGGGGAAAGATAATTAGCTAAATAAATTTTAGAAGCGTCCATGAAGGACAATTGTATAGAGCATTTAATGATCTAATGAGATTGAAATTTAATATATCAGGGGACTACTACTTCCCCCATATATGTAACTTTACCATAGTAATGGTATATATGCTCAGGGACACATCTAACTCTTTACAAATTCTAAAAACCAAAAGACATATTATAAAATAAATGCATGTCTGAGTTATTTACATTACAGTAAATTTTATCAGGGTTCCTTAAAACTTGGGTTCTCTAATCCAACTGAAAAACACTCTGCCTTTTATAATCTTTAGCAATTCATTTCCTGTAAAGGTAGATGGCTCATTTTCTCAAATCAAATTTGACTATTGCTAACTAAACTCATAAAATGAAAGGCAATCACATTTCAATCTCATTGAATAACCAATTGATAACCTTAGAGAAGTGGTTCAAAGGTTAAGACCAGATCCAAAACATTCAACACAGATCCAGTATAATCGCTCAGTGACTATATTCAGCAAGTTTTCATCAGTTACTAAAGAAAATCTGCAAATATGTTTCTCATAATGCAGTGGCAAAAACTACAATAGATGCCCAACCAGTGTGGTTCAGTGGTAGAGCATCAACCTGTGAAGCAGGTCACTGTTTGATTCCTGGTCAGGGCACATGCCCAGGTTGCGAGTTCGATACCGAGTGGGGGACATGCAAGAGGCAACAAAGCAATGATTCTCTCTCATCATTGATGTTTCTCTCTCTCCCTCTTCCTTCCTCTCTGAAATCAATAAAAATGTATTTTCAAGAAACTACAATAGGCAGTAACTATAATATTGACAGAACCCAGAGATGCAATAAAGAACCACAAATAGTTGTAGCTGTACTATTGTCTAACACCTACTTTAAGTAATTTTATTAATGTTTTTCAGCCATAAAACCTATTTTTGGAAAACTCTCCTGTTTTCTGCCTAATACAATCTATTACAGACCAATTTTAAGTTGTTTTGACGTTTAGCTAAGCCCCTTGGAACTGTTTTCCAGATTGTGTTTTCAAGCCCAGTTAATTGTTTTCCACACATGGAAATATAATCACAGACTTCTACGCAAAACTCACTAGGATTTAATCCACACAAGAGATTCTCTGTGTTTGAAAAACACAGATGAAAAAGCATCATCTGCTTTCTACACAACAGGATTGCAGCTTTCCTTTGGGAGTTTCAGGGGCACTTTAAGAAAAACGTCATCGGATTAAAATATTTTGTGTTAATTAAATGTTACTCACATAGACGGGATGGAGGTCAACGCCGTACATCTCCAGGGATTTTGCAGTCCTCAAGTAATTCAGCTCAGCTTCAGAAGGAGCCTGACCCCTGAACCCAGCACAGAAACAAAGAGCTTAGTCTATGACAGCCACAGCACAGGGAACGAAGCCCTGTTCGCAGTGCGCCCTGGAGGAAGAAGTAGCCCTTTGTGCTAGTGCAAACCCGTCTTTGTACTTCAAGAAGACCCTTGCCTTCTTGATGACAAAACGGTTCACCCCTGAAACATGGTGACACTTGTATCAAGTTGATTTCGTTTACTGAGTCTACGTTTGTTCATTATAGCCAGTCCCAATGTCCCAGCATATATGAAAAATTCTCCGTTTCAGAAACCCCGAGAGAGACAGTGATCAATGATTAGTAAGAATACAAGCACTCAAATTTAAAAAGTACAGCCTGACAAAGTGCAAAGCCTCCGTGCACCAGCAGCTCTCCACCAGGAGCAGGAGGGGTGAGAGCAGTGGTGGGTTGCGAGAATGGGCTCCCCACCACCCAACTGGGGTCTCAGCAGCACCTTCTGAGCATAGCAGTTTGGTATTTAAAAACTGTAAAAAATACTAGTCATTGTCATAATACAAAGGATAGACATATTCCCCAAATCTTTATTGGTGAAAATATACAGAAAATAGCATTTTTAAAAAATATATATTTTATTGATTTATTACAGAGAGGAAGGGAAAAGGATAGAAAGCTAGAAACATCGATGAGAGAGAAACATCGATTCATTCCTCATGAGGGTGAGAATTGGCCAAGAATCTCCATGGATGAGTGGAAATGGTGTGTGTGTGTGTGTGTGTATGTGTGTGTGTGTGTGTGTGTGTGTGTAAGAAAGAAAGAGGGATTTTTTAATGGCTAACAAAAGGAGCTGTAAATTTTTTTAAATTAAGAAATTCTTTTGCTATGGTACCCTGAAAACCCAGTCATAAACCATACTTTTCAAATCTATGAAGACCACGACCACTCAGAAAATTAGACACAAGAAAGCCACCAAACTTTGACCAAACTTTCTTCTCTTAGAAATAACAGTCATTCATAGAAAATTACACACAAGAAAGCTATCAAACTTTGACAAAGCTTTCTTCTCTTAGAAATAAGTCACACTGTCAACATCATTGCATAAAATATGTAAGGCCCTTCACTCAAAGCTCCTTGATAATTTCAAAATATAACTGTACTTTGAAACTCCTAGTAAAATTAGTATTCTCCAAATATGCTAAACACACTGCCCTTCACAATGTTGTTACAGGCACTTGTTGTTACTAGCACCCACTTCAGCAAAACCGTAAAGTGAAGGACTCTAATCAGCTGGAGAGCATTCTGGTGCATGCTAATTCGAGAAGGAGAGCCTGGCTTCCTTGATTGCAATTCAGCAATTGACTTCTCTGCTACTCACTGAAAAAGATCCTTTAGGCAAACATTTTTTGTTGACCAGGTTAATTCTGCATTTTTCCCCTTCACTATAATACATCTGAAAACAAGCAAATTCAAGAGGGAATGTTACATAAGAGGCAATAAAGCAAAGTTAATTAGTATAGAGGATTTAACCAAAATAACTATAATTAAATTATGACTTCAATGCTACAGGCTATTACTTGAAAATCCTACTAGGGACTCGGGTATATTCTCAGGGGGTTCATGTAGTGTTAACATAATACCCTCTGAGGCTCCATGCTGGTGTCATCATGATTTTCAGATTCATTGCTATAGACTAAATAGGACTTTGCTTATAACTATGAAAAATTTACATACATATGATTTAGCAGATCCAAAATACATTAAAGCTTTTGTGGTTATAAATTATATTTATAGTTTTAAAAAATTTTCACAAGGTCCTGGTGACTGAAAAAGTAGAAGACTGCAAAATACAGTATATACAGCATGACTCCATTTATGTAAAATGATACACAAATCTATACGGAATACATTTTCTCTATGGAAAATAATTCATAGAGAGAGGTCTAAAAGGCCATTAACAAAAAAATATCTTGACTGTCCTTATACTTTATAAATTGTTTGAATTTTATATGAGCTTCTTAGTGTTATAAGCAGTTAAAACTTGAAAAAGAATACTAGAATGTTCCAGGCAAAAGTGAAGAATTTATCATTCTAGAAACTCATTGAGCCTGCCAATAGCAAATGATGGTGGTTGATGTAATATAAAATGTTATTTTTCCAGCTTTATTGAGATGTCATTAACTGATATTGTGTACGTTTAAAGTCTAGTGTGTGTTTGATACATTTAAAAAATGTATTTTTTAATTGATTTCAAACAGGAAAAGAGAGGGGAAAAAATAGAAACATCAATGATGAGAGAGAATCATTGATCACTGTCTCCTGTATGCCCCTACTAGGGATCAGGATCAAGCCCTCAACTCTGGCATGTACCCTGACCAGGAATCAACAGTAGTGACCTCCTGGTTCATAGGTTGATGCTCAACCAATGAGGTACAGTTTTATATTTCAAAATGATGGCCACCATAGCTTAGCTAACATCTCCATCTTATCAGCATTTCTTTTTTGTGGTGAGACCTACATTTAAGATCTACTCTCTTTGCTACTTTCAAGTATATGGATGGACCCTGAGGGCATTACGCTAAGTGAACTAAGTCAGAGAAAAACAAACACGGTATCTCTTGTATGCAAAATCCAAAAAAGGCAATCTTGTAGAAACAGAGACTGGAACAGTGGCTCCCTGGGGCTGGTAATCAGGTTGGGAGACATGGGGGAGACGCTGGTCAAAGATGACTTCTGGGGATCTAATGTACAGCCTGTGAATTATAGTTAATAAAGTGATTCTTACATTAGAGTTTTATGTATTCTTTCTATGGCTTCTTCAAGTTCTTCCTTCTGATCAGGAACAAACCGGTATTCTGACACATATCCTGCAGTATGCTTATATGGGTCATAATCTCCAAGTTCAGCTAAAAAAGGAAAAAAATTATAAATTTTTTTCAATTTAGGAAAATATTCTCCTCCAATATACAAGAATACAAATATTCCTATCATGCTTAAACATGTTCTTCAAATGCCTTATTAATAATTCACATGTAGCCAAGACCGGTTTGGCTCAGTGGATAGAGCGTCGGACTGCGGACTGCGGGGTCCCGGGTTCGATTCCGGCAAGGGCATGTACCTTGGCCGCGGGCATATCCCCAGTAGGGGGTGTGCAAGAGGCAGCTGATCGATGTCTCTCTCTCATCGATGTTTCTGACTTTCTATCCCTCTCCCTTCCACTCTGTAAAAAATCAATAAAATATATTTAAAATAAAAAATAAAAAAATAATTCACATGTAGGTAAATAGTTTTAGTAAAGAATAACTCTGATGAGCATATATCTGAACGGTATTAAAAAAATACCTTATCTTAAAAATGTAAGTTCTATGTTTTTGCTTTCTGAAAGACTATAATTATTTTCATTCCAATTATTCTTATCATTTAAATGAAAAAAAGTTATAAACAATTTAGAGTACAGACATTGGAAATATTAGCAATGAATAACAGCCATGACCCCAATATATCCTCTCAGACAATGACACCAAGAAATAGAGCATGTGATTCAAAATGTATTTGCCACACATAATGGTCATGAAAATATAATACAATGCTGCACATAACCCCATTACAGTTTATACAAAAAAGCAAGCATATAACCGCATTACAGTTTATACAAAGAAGCAAAATGCAACCAGAAAGCTTAGTATATTATGCTTATTAAAAAAATCCTCTTCTTTACATTAATAATCCACCTTACAAACCCAACCAAGTTCCTCTATGCGACATTATTCCTGGAAGATTTTTTTCTAGGCTGTGTCTAATCTGCAAAGGCCATTCAAAAGCAGGGAACATGCTGTTTCGTTGCCCCTATCCTCAGCCTCAGTCTCAAAAATGACAATGCGACCTGGAAATGCCCCCAGGGGAGCAAATATCGGTGCCAAGAGCTGAAGTGCAGTGAGTGCCCAGCATGTGCCACACTCTGACCGGCGCTGGCACCTGACTACATAGGGTCTTCACAGCAGCTGCCCGGAAGCAGCATGGTCTCTGAGACACAACAGCTCCGGGGACAATGAGCTCAGGTGGAGCAGAGAGGAGAACAGATTTTCAGACCCTCCACTTCATCAAGAATCAACGCTATTCCTGTGACTAAACCTGCACGGGACCCACCACTAGGAATGTACAGCTGGCTTCATGTTGACTGCTTCTGAAGGGACCTGATTAAAACCTGATTCTGACTAAACTCATTTTTTCCCCCAGTAAAACATCTTGATAAGAAACATTTTAGCATATAAACACCCTTAAAAAGAAAAATTCAAACACTGTTCTCAAAATCTCTGCAGCAAATGTACGTCGATGGAACCTACACTGGACGGCATATGCTCCCAGCTGAGCAGCAGTGCTGGCAGGGCAGGGCAGCCGGCCCTGAAGGACATCTTGCTTCACCTGCAAGAAAAACTGGTATCTAAAAGAGAAATGGAAAATGAGATTAATGATATCTTACACTACCAGACCTGCAGTTTCAGAGCCTGACTAATGAAAATAAAATGCTTCCTGCTTTTTTGTACGGAGGGGGCTGCTGCGTGAGCAGACTTTAAGCCTCTACAGGGGCAGTGCAGGCTGGTGACTAAAAGGAGAAGGCTCTCCACTTAGGCTGGCTGGACTGCATCCCAGCCCGAGAACTCCGCAGGCGGTGGCCACGGTCGGCTGCCTGACCTAACAGCCATCTCCCCACCTGTAAAACTCAGGCAGGGAAGTAGCTACACCTCGCACGGCTGATGTGGAGGTTCCGAGTAAGCTACCGTTACATTGTCATTGTCATTACCGCCACAGCCACTGCTATGACAACATGCTCATAATGGGAGGAACAAATCACAAGGACCCAGCCCTGATGATGCGTTATCTACAGGGTGTAAAATCATCAATGCAGGACAAAAGGTCATTCATCAATCCTCCCACTTATTAAGACCCTGCCCATTATCTGCAGCTTTGCTCATTCTATTTGCATAAAGAAAACATGTTATCATAATAGTGCCAGTGTTTTAACCACTGTAAATATAGTAACTCATTCCAAGCATTTTACATAGAATAATGTATATAAGACTTTAAAATGAAGTCAAGACTATTATCACCTCCATTTTGCAGATGAAGAAACTAAGAGACACAAAGAAATGAAGTAACTTGTCCACGATTTCACAAGAGCTAAGCAGCAGAGCCAGACCTGGATTCTAGGGCACCTGACCTTACATCTCTCTTAATGAGGATGCTAGGCAACTCTGCCTAGTTTCCCACCCTCCACTTACCCACCCTCCATTAGGTTGAGAGAGGCCAGAGGTTTACGAACCAATACAATGAATCATCAACTCAAGCCCCAGCCATCATCTCTCTCCCTGTCTCTTTCTCTGTCAGATACACACACACACACACACACACACACACACACACACACACACACACACACACACCAGGCTGTCCTTAGTAATCTCTTTCTTTGCAACATGTCATAGGGAAGGGGCAGAAAAAAAGCAAAGAATGAATTCTAAAAATTAGTTGTGATAAATTTTTCTTTTCCAAATGCTCACAACCAAAACCCTTAGTGAGGATATCCAAATGTTAGCTGCTACTCTTATTTTTCTAGAAGACTGATATCAACTTGGTGCTCACAGGCTTAAGTGAAAACCTGCTTAACAGCCTGTGCTTTTCCACTGCCAATAAATGGCACCACAGTTCTCCAGACACCCAAGTAAGAGAAACCTAGGAACAAGGTGTAAGCCTTGGCACCCACATTCTATCTCTAAATCTGCTGTTTTGGGAATCCGTAGTACTTCTCTCCATCTCCTACCCCAAGTCACTACCCACTGGATTTCTAAAACCTTCACGTTCTGGTTCTGCCATCATTCAAACTAATCTCCCTTCCAAACTACCTTCCCAAGAGGTAAATAGGATCATGTCTCTCCCTTGTTAAACAAACAAACAAAAATCCGTGGGTCTTCAGGATTAAGATCAAGATCCTAAAGATAGCTTGTTAAGACTTCTGCTTACTTCCTGAGCCTAATCTCTTGCCATTAACCACTGACCCCATCACCACCACTCCCTATCATTCACATTTTCCAGCTCCACTTAATTCCTTTCCATTCCCTGAATGCTTGGCTACCAAATCCACTTTGTGATATCCATCTGTGCTCCTCTTGAAGAGAAGTAAAGTGATATTAGCAGAAATTAAATGCAAAAACTTATAACTAAAGAGACATTTCACTAAAATTACTACTGCTTGATAGAAACTTGCATTTAGCTACACTCTCTCTATTGTTAACTTGGAATTTATTTTCCTGAAGTGTATTTTTTTTTTTTTTTTTTAGAAAATGGGTCACAGATGAATATTTGTCTTGCTGTATTAAGACGTTTATAACATCTGACTGAATAGTCAAATCCTTTGCCAAATACAGAAACTGAGAGATCTAATTCCATAAGAGTTTGCTTCAAAGAGAAAGGCAAAAGGGAAACAGAGGGAGGTGAACAACAAAGACAGAGCTGAAACAGAGAGAAAGACAAACAGATACCACGGGACAGGAACCATAACCCATTGTTAATTCTACTCTCGCTCTAGAGGGCTCAGCACACAGTAGCTACTCAATAAAGAACTGCTGTCTTAATGGATGGCTATATGAATGAACAGACAGATGGATAAAAATGGGAAAAAAACTGAACATTCTTTGCTGTCTCTGAGAAATCCATGAAGAAAAAGAAAAAAAGGACATCTGTTCAATCTTCTCTAGATAACTTGCCTTTCAAAAACAATAGAAATCTTTAAGTTGTTGTATAAAAAATCCACTAAAATCAAGGAAGACAAGTAAACTATTTTTAATTAGGAACTTGATTAATTTTTATGATAGAAAGCATTATGTTAGTTTTATTTTTTTTATTGCTCTTTTTTAAAAAATATTTTTTATTGATTTTTCACAGAGAGGAAGAGAGAGGGATAGAAAGTCAGAAACATCAATGAGAGAGAAACATCTATCAGCTGCCTCTTGCACACCCCCTGCTGGGGATATGCCCATAGCCAGGGTACATGCCCTTGACTGGAATGGAACCTGGGACCTTTCAGTCCGCAGGCCAACGCTCTATCCACTGAGCCAAACCGGCTCCGGCGCATTATGTCAGTTTTACATAAGACAAATTTATGACACAGTAAATTCTATTTTTATATGCCAAACAAACTATATCATGGTCCTTTTTGTAATTAACTATATATAAATCATTTTGTCCATTTAATGGGACTTAGAGTACAACCAAATATTTTACATAAATTACAGATTTAAAGTAGCTGGCCCTTTCCACCTGTCATTCTTTCTTTCCTTTTTTAAAGTTGATTTTAGAGGAAAGGAGGGATGGAGAGAGAAAAACATCAACTTGTTCTACTTATTTATGCATTCATAGATTGATTCTTGTATGTGTCCAGACCGGGACCTTGGCGTCTAGGGATGATGCTTAGTCCACTGAGCTATCCAGCCAGGGCTCTTAATCATTCTGATTAAGGCTATGAATGGATGCTTGAGTCACTGTGTACCTCTGGTTTTAGGGTGAATCTACATTCTAGTTCACCTACGACAGTTCTAGTTGTGCCTAATATACATGCCTATGTATTAATCTCCTAGTCATTCTGCAGTGTCGGGCTTTGAACGATAAATTATATTGTGACCCTAGTTATATTTTACCCCTATTGGGGAAAAAAAGATGCTGACTGAAAATGATCCACTTAATAAGGAAGCTTTCCAGAACACACTGTGATGCAAAGAAGAGCTTCGTAAAGCCACGACTGGCCATCTTTTTATGTAAATTACCACACTGGTGTGCATGCACTATCTCCCAAGCCACATACATTGTGGGCTCTGAGGAAGAAGTGCTCCATCTTCCCTTACTGCAACACTACAACCAGCACAGCACAAGAGAAGGGCTGAAAGATGGGCCTCGCAGTTTTCTGCGGATCGGCTGTTCAATGAAGACAGCTGAACTGATACCAAGGATGTTCAAACCATGAACAATTTAGCATGTATCAGAGGCAAGAAGAATGGGCAAAGAAGGTGTGCTCAGAGAAGGGGCAGGCAGACCTTGTTCTTTCAGGAGCCCACACAGAAGATTCTCCTGAAAGACCACCAGGAGTGCTCACACCAAACAGCCTGAGGAGTACCTGACCTGAGGCCCTGGTAAGGAATTTGAAAGGTGTGGGGACAAGCAGAAGTTTGATTTTTGGGTGCCAGCTGAATGTGACCCTGAAGGAGAGCTCCGATCCACACAGAAGCAGGGTTGGTTTCTGCACCACAGAGAGGGAACACAGCACTGGACAGCAGCTGAATCACTTTGGATTAACTTAAATTCAAGGGACAAAGGGAAATCCTATCTAATAAGAATAGTATGCAAATTGACCATACCTCCACTATACCTACAAGCCATGCCCATCAGCCAATCAGGAGTGGGTATGCAAATAAACCCAACCAAGACAGCTGCTGGCCATAGAGAGCAGGCGAAAGGCTTGGGATTCCCTGACGATGGAGGAAGCCAAGCTTTCTGCCTGTCCTTGCTGGCCTAAACCTCCACTCAATGCTACAAAGTTTCAATTATAGAAGATAATGATGGCAGCCACAGAGCTAGAGAGAGCAGGGAGCTCGAGTTGCACCCAGAGATGGAGGAAGTCAAGCTTTCCACCTGTCCTGGCCAGACCAGGCCTCCACTTAAGGCTACAAAGTTTTAATTATAGAAGGTAAATAAATCCAACAGAAATGGTTGCTGCCACTGAGCGAGCAGAAGGCTTGGCTCCGTTCCAGGCTACAAAATTTCAATTGTAGAAAATAAATAAATCCTTGATACAGGGCCTCCACTTGGGTCACCAGGGGGCATGGCCAGCCTGCAAACCACCTCAGGCCCCTCGCCCAGGCTGCCCCACACCCTAAGGGAATCCCCACCCTGATCTGGAACACGGCAAACCAGCTGGTCTCCACCCATGCACCAGGCCTCTTGCCTATCTAATAAAAGAGTAATATGCAAACTGATCATCACTCCAACACACAAGATGGCTGCCCCCATGTGGTCAAAGATCCTGCCCCCATGTGGACACAAGAAAGCCACCACAAGATGGCCTGCAGGGGAGGGCAGTTGGGAGGGACCAGGCCTGCAAGAGAGGGCAGTTGGGGGGACCCAGGCTTGCAGGGGAGGGCAGTTAGGAGCAAACAGGCTGGCAGGGAAGCAATTAGGCATCAATCAGGCTGGCAGGGGAGCAGTTAGGGGATGATCAGGCTGGCAGGCAGAAGCAGTTAGGGGCAATCAGGAAGGCAGGCAGGCGAACAGTTGGGAGCCAGCAGTCCTGGATGGGAGAGGGTGCAGCTGGGCTGAGGAACACTTCCTCCCACCACTCCCCCTACCCCTGTGCACAAATTTCGTGCACCATGCCTCTAATGTTTTAATAATAGCATAATACTAAACACTGTGGAGGAAATAGAATGTATAGCTTAAGAAGAAAAAATAGTAGAGGAAGCAACCACTAATTCTCAAGAGAAAGGAACAAAGAAGTTCTGGAATAACACTTTAGGTTTAAAACTGATGGTTAAACAGGAAAAATAGCAATAGTATCATCTTACATTTGTATAGTCCATTAAAGTTCCCAAATTTCTTTTGCATCCATACTGGAAATCAACCCTCCCTTCAACGCTGATGAACTGAGGACCACTATCTTCATGTAGAGATAGGAACTCTGGAAGTGGACATGTAACTGAAGATCACTCAGCTACCAAAGAAGCTGAAACAAGCTAATCTTCACAATGCGAAGAACTTGGACCACCAAAGTAGTAATATAAATGAACAAACTTACTGTCAATCCCCAGAAAATACTATAAAATATTTAAAACAGAGACCCATATTCAAAAGCTAAAAAGTGTTCATTATGAACCAGTCATTTGGAACTAACATTATTTTCTTTTGTAGAAATAGTTGTTAGATCCTTAAAAGTTCAGGCAAATTTCAATGGCATCACATACAGTGGTGTCAGCAAAGCAATGCAGTCTGTCTGTCCTCTCTCCTCGGACTGAAACCCTATCTTTCTTTGGTCCCTACTGCATCTCCTGGGTACTCAGTGCACTGAAACATGATGCTCCATGTAGTTACTGAATGAAGAGTAGGTGAGTGAGTGAATTCTGTCTTTTCATACAAATTCAAGAAATGCAGGCTAGAGGCAATAGTAGGATAATTCATATTTAAATGAAAAACTACACCCAGAAAGTTCTGATTAGTGGATTGATTTTAACCTGAAAGACCTGTCTCAGGGCTCCAGTTGGTCTTTTCCTCCCTAGTTTTATAACCAATAATTTGAAATGTAAAATAATTATTACTGTTCCCATTTTAGCTAACTGTACCATCGACTTACATTTTTGCATTATAAGCGCTTTGCATGTATTGTCATATATTCCTCCAACATCTTTTTGAAGAAATTGTTTAATTCCATTTTACAGGTGAGAATCCTATATAATAAAAGGCTATTATCCAAATAGACTGAATGGTGGAACAACCAAAGAAGTGGTCGCTATGACGTGCATTGAACACCAGGGGGTGCACGCAGAACATGGCAGCCGTCGGCTGTGGCAGAATGGTGGAGCAGAAGAGCAGGGGCACCAGACCAAGACAGGGCCCTGGTTGCTATCATTGGGGCAAGCCTCTGGTGGTTACTGAAAATTCTTTGCTCCTGCACTCCCCGGACCCCCCCTCTCAAACCCCCCCCCCATGCATGCACCTGCTGCTGCACCAGCCCCTCCCACACCCATTTCCAGCACCTGCTGCCAGCCCCAATCGCATGGCGCCATCAGCAGGTGTGAGCAGCAGCTACTGTCCCCGATCGCCCCTCAGGGCTTCTCTAACTCTCCCTGCTCCTGAGGGGTGATCAGGGCCAGCAGGTGCCTCTCACACCCGCTGCCAGTGACAGCCCTGCTCACACCCACTGCTGGCACCAGAGCCACAGCTCACACCCACTGCCAGTGCCAGCCCCACTAGCACCCACAGCTGGTGCCCAGCACTGGTCCCGATCTCTCGGCACCGTCAGTAAGTCTGAGCAGCAGCTGCCAGCCCTGACCGCCCCTGAGGGCTTCCTCACCTCCCCCTCCTCCTGAGGGGCAATTGGGGCAGTAGCTGCCACCTGCACCCACTGATGGCACCGGCCCCACTTGCACCCACTGCTGGCGCTGGCCCCAATCACTCCATGCCATCAGCAGGTGCGAGTGGGGCCAGCACTGTCAGCACATGGGAGTGGCGGTGGCAGGAACAGAGCTGCCAGCAGACGGGGAACAGGGGCTCCAATGGGAGGGGCCAGGCAGGGGCATGGAGGATGGGTCAAGACTCACCTCTGTGTTCACCACAGCCTCATGGCCCATGGTTCCTTTCAAGGTGCACAAATTCATGCACAGGGCCCCTAGTACAGATTATACTAGTAAAAAGGTTAGGTAAGCTTCTCAAGATTACACAACTAGTAAGTAGCAGAGCAAGGACACAGACCTCAACCTGTCTGACTTCCAAGCTCATCTTCTTAAACCATACTGCATTATGCTCACCAAATGCCCAGAGTGCTCAGAACTATGAATGACATGGAATACACAGAAGGTTGTCATAATATTTTGAATTGGAATTGAAGATAAGTTTAACAGATGTCACGAGGACACGAATCACTTTAAAAACTGACAATAGGGGAGAGATTATAATTATTGTGCATAGACCTAGAAAGAAAACCTAGTTCCAGGCACTTGTTATTGAGTTTGCCATTGCTTTGCAAAGAGTAAGGTTTCCTATCTTTAAAATATTTATAAAGAAGCAGGCTGACATACTAGGGAAGTTCTATAAAGGTGAAGGTTAGGATATATGACCTTGGAGTCCTCCAACTTTGTTTATATCAGTACACATTTTAGAGCACATAACGGTACTCCAAGTTCAAATGTTTCTTTCCCTTACATTTCTCATGGACTGGAACCTTACTTCCCTGTGTATCCCATTCACCTTTAGCCTTTTGTTCTCTAAATACAACATCCTTCTGGAATACTATCTAGTACAATCATACATGTACATGAGAAGATTCAATGCAGCACTATCTATAATTTTTAAAAAGGAAACAAGCTGGAGAGCCCACCACAAGGAATAGCCAAATAAATTGTGTAATATTGTGCAGGAGTAAAAAAAATGGGTACAACAGTGCAAGACATCTGAACAATATGTAGGAAGCAATGATTACCAAAAAAATGTGGAAGAATCTGTATGTATAATCATGTTTACCATAGTATTATTTTTCATATAAAAAATTATAAACAACTTAAGAGCCAATACATAAAAGGCCAGAAAATTTTTCAAAAGGATTGAAGCAAGATAAAGGTTCAATTTGAAAAGGCTGGCCTAAGTAGACTCATGTGTTTTTTTTGTTTCAGTTTTATCTTTTTACAAAATTATCTCATGCAATTGACTCCTTTTAAAAAGAGCATTCTGCCTACCAATTTAAGCTAACATATTCCTGCAAATCATTGACTTTATCTTTAGGCCACACTAAGAATAAGTGCACAGTAATATCACATTAAATACACATTTAATTTACCTAAATCAACTATGTGTTTTTGGTTTTTTAATTTAAAAAATATTTATTGTTCAGATTATTACAATTGTTCCTCTTTTTATCCCCAGAGTTCCCCTCCACCTGGTTCCCACCACACTCGCTACCCTTACCTCCCCGCCACTGTCCTCATCCATAAGTGTTCGATTTTTGTCCAGTCTCTTCCTGCACCTCCCACAACCCTTCCCCCCACCCCCCCCGAGTATTGTCAGTCCATTTCCTTTCTATGGCCCTGATTCTATTATATTAACAAGTTTATTCTGTTCATCAGGTTTTTAATTCATTTGATTTTTTAGATTCACTTGTTGATAGATAAGTATTTGTTGTTCATAGTTTTTATCTTTACCTTTTTCTTCTTCTTCCTCTTCTTAAAGAATACCTTTCAGCATTTCACATACTACTGGTTTGGTGGTGATGAACTCCTTTAGCTTTTTCATATCTGTAAAGCTCTTTATCTGACCTTCAATTCTGAATGATAGCTTTGCTGGATAGAGTAATCTTGGTTGTAGGTTCTTGCTATTCATGACTTTGAATATTTCTTGCCACTCCCCATCTGGCCTGCACAGTTTCTGTTGAGAAATCAGCTGATAAGCATACGGGTGCTCCCTTGTACGTAACTGTTTTTCTCTTGCTGCTTTTAATATTCTCTTTTTGTCTTTTGCTCTTGGCATTTTAATTACGATGTGTCTTGGTGTGGTCCTCTTTGGATTCCTTTTGTTTGGATTCTGTGCGCTTCCTGGACTTTCACCAGGTGCGAGAAGTTTTCAGTATCTTGCTCTCTCTCTATTTCTGGCACCCCCATAATTTGGATGTTGGTATGCTTGAGGTTTTCCCAGAAGCTCTTTACACTATCTTCAATTTTTTGGATTCTTTTTTTTTTTTTTTTTTTTTTTTTTTTTTTGCTTTTCCAGCTGTGTTTTTTGCTTCTTTGTATTTCAAATCTTTGACTTGAATCTTGTAGTACTCTAGTCTGCTGCTAGGTCTTTGTATAATATTTTGTATTTCAATCAGTGTATGCTTAATTTCTAGTTGGTCCTTTTTCATATCCTTGAGGGTCTCATTAAATTTAACAGCCATTTCTAGAAAATTCTTGAAAAACTTTATAACCATGGTTTTGAACTCTATGCCCAGTCATTTATTTTCCTCCACTTCTTTCATTTGTGATCTGTTCCCACATTTTTGCTGCTTCCCTGAGTTGGTCGAGTAGCTTTGCGTGGTAGGTGTTCTTTAGGGGACAGTGGCTCAGCCTCTCCGTTACCTGAGGTGGATACTCTTGGTGCACCCCTTTAGGGGCAGCATTGTCTTGTTGTAGTTAAGCCTAGATTGTTGTTGGTATCACTGGGAGGGGTTGACTTCCAGGCCAGGTGGCTGTGAGGATCAGCTGTCTCTATGCTGGGAGAGCCTCTGTGCTCAGCTTGGATGGGGAGGAGTCTCAAGGCTGAGCAGTCAGCCTTGGTTTCCTGTCAACCCTGCCCAAAGAGGTGCCTGAGTCTCTGTGTCCCAAGGCAATGGCTGCATGCACCTCTGAGAGAAAGCTGCCCTTGAGTTTTGTCTGCTTTCAGACAGTGCAGTTTCTCCCCGAATGAGTCTGGATACCCAAAGTCTCACCCAGAAATGGAGTACAGTGCAGTCGGGAGGTTTTGTTTTCTTCCCGAACAAGAGAGCCAGCCCCATGCTCTCTTGAAATAATAAATGTTAACATTTATCAGGCACTTACTGTGAGAGCTGTGCACCCTCTCTGCGAGCTTGCGCGCCTCTGCAGCTCCAGAGTTTCAGTGTGCTTCCTCCTGACAGTCCAGTTCACCACGTATGAGTCTGGGTTCCCCGAGACTCGCCCAGAACTGCAGTTCAGCGCAGTGGGGAGCCTTGGTCTCCCTCCCTGTTTGAGAAAACCAGCCACATATTCAGCTGCCCGCCCTTTCTGTGCACCAGCATCTCCGTCTCTCCGCACCTCTGCCTTCCGCACCTTCTCTGAGTCTCAGTGTCCTTTTCTCTTCCTTCTAGTTGTAGAATTTCCACTCAGCCAGCTTTCCGGTGGTTCTGGATAATGCCCGTTTTATCTTTTAATTGCAGTTTTGAAATTGTTGTGCGAGGCAGCTGTATAGGTGTTTACCTATGCCGCCATCTTGGTTCCTCTCTCAACTATATGTTTTTGGCAAGAAAATAAATTATAAATTGTGTTCATTACATATTATATCATCTGGTTCTTAACTATATGATCTGGACTAATACTTGAGGAAAAACAGGTGGCACTGAATTATTTGTGGGTTTGGACATAACACAAAGCTATGTATTCTGTTAACGAGCTGTTAGGAAATGTCTGATCATCATTAATATCTGGTGAACAGATGGGACATAATGCATTATAAGACACTATTCTCCTCCCCCACCTCTGCCTTCTTAACATTAAATCACTCATCCTTTAGAACCTAAACCTCATGTAAGAGGCAGCTCCACTGAACTGCAGAACTAGGAGAAAATGAAATAATAAATGTTAACATTTATCAGGCACTTACTATGAGGCAAACACAACAAACTACAGTTGACCTTTGAGCAGCATATGGATTTGTGGAGCTGATGCCCCATACAATGGAAAATTCATATATAACTTTTGACTCCCTCAAAACTTAGTTATTCACAGCCTACTATTGACTGGAAGCCTTACCAATAACTTAAACAGTCAAGACATATTCTGTAGGTTACATGTGTTATACTGTATTCTTTCAATAAAGGAAGAGAAAAGAAAATATTACTAAGAAAATCACAAGGAAGAAAGAATACATTTACAGGATTTATTGAAAAAAGTCCACATACAAGTGGACCCACTCAGTTCAAACTGGTGTTTTTCAAGGCTCAACTGTGTAAGAGTTTCACATACGCTATTCTATTGAATCCTTACAAAAACCTTATGAAACAGGTACATCTCCAATTCTCCAGTCAAAGAAACTGAGGCACAGAGAGGTTCCTGACAACTTAAAATGAAGGGCTTTTCTTGCATTTTCATAAAATGTTGTTTCCTTACAATTCCCTAATGAATTATAGACATAAATGTGCTTTTATATTAGTTGGACTCAGTTTCCCCATGAGCACACAACTCAGAAATCCTTCTTGGCTGCAAGACTATTCATAAAATTCTTATCAGTACAAACCCACTGCTCAGCATCTCCCAACACCCCGGCCCTTTTCCCACAGAGGCGTGCTCACAGAAAGCTGGATGGTCAGCCCTGCTTTCCAAATGCTTGCTAACAACATGGTGATAGACAAGGTGAACGCAGACATCAGCTTTACTGAAAAAGAGGCCTGATTACAGCACTTCAGAGTACAACAGAAAATACCCAATTAAATCACTCTTTTGTGTGCAGTCTAGAATCAAGACAAAACAAAGCCTAAGGAAAAAGATGAAAAATGGAATAGGAACAAAACCACAAACTTAGTTTTCAAAGATATTATTTCAAATTTTTTGAATAATGAATTAGGCTCTACTTGTAAAGTTGGAGAAAATGCTTTTTTGTTTTGCTACCATGTGCAATTTAGTCACAGGTGGAATAACGAAAATATCACAGGACTGCCTGCTCTTTATGAACCACTTTCAAATACTGGCATGAGCTATTTTAACAACAAAATCGACACCAATAAAAAATTCTGCCTTAACTGAAATAAAACATTTGATGACAAAAGCAAAGTAATACATCATAAAACACTAAAAACATCTTTTTCATTTCCTACAGAGATATAAGTGAAACCCCTGAACAGTGGACATTTAAGTTACAACCTATTAAAAAGAAATAACTGGCTCTTCAAATTTATATTTACCTATACAAACTGAGCATCAAAATATCTCCCTTTACCCAGTTCAAACAGCTACTTTTATGACTTCAAAGGCTGACTGCGTCCTTCATGAAAATGATACGGAAATATCCCATCGCAACAGATGCAAAATCTATCATTGTGTCACCCAGGTGCATACTATTGTTCATACACATCTATCATCAGACATTGATCTGCCTCACGCAATGCTGGTTTAAATTTAACTCTCACAGGAGATGCATTACAAAATGCAGGTAGACATGAATCCAAATGGTTCCATTTTTTAAATAAAGCGTTTGTATATGCCATACATGTACTGTTCAAAAGCAAAGTCAATACTGTACCTCGTTATTTCTTCTTTAAGCTTACATGGATCTTCAGCATAGAATTTAATACCAAAATACAAAGTATATGGAGGTCCAGCTAAAATAAGAAATAGAAATTAATTACATTTAACATTATAAATTAGGTAAAGTAGTAGTGTAATATTATACAACTATTAAAAATTATATTTCCAAAAATATTTACAAGCAATTTACTAAAAAAGGGGTTAATATCCAAAATATGAGGAACTCATACAACTCAATAGCAAAAACAAAACAAAAGCAATTTAAAAAATGACCAAAGCACCTACATAGACATACAAATGGCCAACAGGTACATGAAAAGGTTCTCAACATCGCTAACCACCAGGGAAGTGCAAATCAAAACCACAATGAAGCATCCCCTTACACCATAAGGATAGATTTATCAAAAAGACAACTATTGGTAGGAATGTAAAAAAAAGACAAAAGTGTTGGTGAGAATGTAAATTGGTACAGCCATTATAGAAAATAGTATGGAAGTTCCTCAAGAAATTAAAAATAGAGTCACCATATCCCACTACTGGGTATTTATCCAAAAGAAATGAAAGACAGATCTCAAAGATCTACATTCATTCCCATGTTCATTGCAACATTAGTCAGAATAGCTAAGATATGTAAGCAATCAAAGTGTCCATCAATGAAACAATAGATAAATAAAATGTGGTACCCCCACACCCACACACAATGGAATATTATTCAGCCAAAGAAAAGAAGAAAAAACTCCAATTTAAGATAACATGAATGAAACTTGAGAATTATGTTAGGTGAAATAAACCAGACACAACAAACAAATACTACCTGATTTCACTTATTTGTGGAATCTAAAACAGTCCCACACAATATAAAACAATATTGAATGTGAACTGTAACTGAAAATAAAATTTAAAAAAATTTTAAAAAATATATAAAATAAAACAGTCAGCACATAGATGCAGAGGGTAGAATGATGGTTGCCAAAGGCTGGGGGAGGGGAATGAGAAGATGATGGTCAAGAACATGAAGTTTCAGTTATACCAGATGAATGAGTTCTGGGAATCTAATGTACAATCTGGTGATGTTAGTTATTGATAGTGTGTTGTATAATAGAAATATGCTAGGAGGATAAAACTTAAACTTAAATTTTCTCACACACACAGGTAACTAACTATAAAGAGGTAATAAGTAAGTTATTTAGCTTAATTATGCTGATCTTTTCACAATGTATGCATATATCTAAACATCAAGTTATATGCCTCAAATATATACAATTTTCACATGCCACAGCTATCTCAATAAAGTTATTTAAAAATTATACTCACCAATAATTTCTAAAGACACAAGGAAATACAAAATGAAGTAGGACTTCAACTAATGCAGGTATCTGTGTATGTATGGTCTATCTCTACATATAAAGAGGTAATATGTTAATTTGTCCTTATGGTGTCCCAGTAATGACCAATCTGTGGGCAGGGATGGGGTAGGGACTTCTGCCCCCAGCGCTGTCACGCAGCCTGCATGCATCCCCACCCACCTCAGGCCATGCCCCTCACCCAGGGGGGCTTGATGGGGGACCTCAGGCCACACACCCCTGCCCCAGATCTGGGCCAGAAGACCTTAGACCATGCCCCCTGCCCCAGCACTGGGCTGGGGTGCCTCAGGCTGCACCCCCCGCCTAGTAGGTCTTGACAGGAGACCTCAGGCCATGCCCCTCCCCCCCCCCCAGCACTGGGCCAGGGAACCTCAGGCTGTGTCCCCCGCCTGGCAGGGCTTGACAGAGGACCTCAGGCCACACCCCCGCCCCAGTGCTGGGCCAGGGGACTTGAAACTGCACCCACTGCTCAGCAGGGCTTGATGGGGGACCTGAGACTGCACCACCCTCACCCAGTGCCAGGCCGGAGGACCTGAGGCTGCATCCCCCTGCCCAGTGCTGGGGTAGGGGACCTGAGACTGCACCTCCACCCAGAGGGGCTTGACAGGGGTGGGGCCAGCCAGGTCTGGGTTTCCTGTGTTTTCTAAGTGCATGTGGGTGGTGGGTGGGAACTTGACTCTAGGTCCCGTGGTGCACCCCAGACTCTGAAGGAGGGAGATTTTATATATATTTTACTAATTTTCTTTCATCTCTGACACTTCTAAAATAGAGAAAGGGCAAATAGCAATATTAAAATATTTCTTCTAATTAATTAATTCCCTTTGAATGTGCAGGCATTTTGTGCACCGGGGCACTAGTCCTATATAATAAAAACCTAATATGCAAGTTGTCCCCTCCACTGGGAGTTCAACCAGGAGTTTGACCAGGGGATGGGGCCAGCTGGCCAACAACCGGCAGCTTCTGCCCCAGCTGACCTGGCCCAACCGGGTGGGCCAGCTGGACCCCACCTATGCACAAATTTGTGCACCGGGCCTTTGGAGTGTTCATAAACACAAGAAAAAAGACAGGACCAAATACATCAGAATGTTGCTAGTTCTTATCTCTGGTTAGTGAGGGTATGCACAATTTTTATTAATTTATTATTTCCTACAACATACATGCAGAAAGATTATAAAGTAAATGGTTTTAAAAACCATCCACCTATCAATATTTCCAAAAAATATTTTTTAAAAACCTACAGAAAACTGGAAACAACTTAAATGCAACTATTTATAAGTGCAGAGGGAGGATGGGGAAAAGTCACCAATCTACATTTCTGACTGCAGAAATATAACTTCTTTTGTGGAATTTATGATTCCCCCTAAATGATTTCCCCCTAAAACACATAAAAAATTATTAGCAGTGGCAAGCTTTCCCCACAGCTTTTTGAGGTCAAAGTGACAAATTAAATTGTAAGATAAGTAAAGAGTGCAAGAGGATGATCTGATATCTGTGTACATTGTGAAAGGGTTTCCTCCATCAGGTGAACTAACACATCCATCCCCTCGCATATTAACCATTTGCTCCAATGAGAACATTTATTCTACTCTTGGCAAAATAGATATGTTAAAAATATTTTACCATGTATATGTCTTACCTTTTTAGAAAAAAAATTATCAGTGAAACTATGTGGATTAGGGTCAATATATTTCTCATTCTTAAACTTTTCTGAATCTAAGAATGTGTTCTGACATATTAAAAAGGCATTTCTCAGCTCAGTCATGTATCAGACACAAGAACTATATGCACAAATACCAAATATATATGAAACAAAGCCTGGAAATGTACCTACATGGGCAAAACAAACAAACAAACAAACAAACAAAAAACAAAAAACAGTTAAGCACTCATATAGTGAAAGAGGGCACAAGCCCTTTGGGTGCCAACCACATTATATTATGCTTTTCCTAGATATATCTCTATTTCAGAGAGTATGACTCTAACCCGCACTCTCTGCCAGCTGCGTACTTCAGAGAAGAATGTTAAATAGATATTATATTAAAACTGTTTTAAAACAGATTTGCTACCTGGTGCACTGACTGGTGATTACAGTGTCTCATTTCTTCTTCAACAAAAGCTCTCCCACACAAATAAAAAAGGTATAAAGTATGGAAGTCAATAAAAATACTGGCACCTACTCCTGTGACCTTGGTCTCTGATAGTGTGCAGCAGACCCTAGTTTTTCTATTTTCATTGTGTCTTAGAGTCAGAACTATAAGTCTTCTGAGTAAATTGAGTCAAAAACTTTAGAAGTTGGGGAAAGAAAATTAAATGGAACAAAGGCAATAAACCCATAATGCA
Organism: Antrozous pallidus; assembly: GCA_027563665.1. NCBI lineage: Eukaryota > Metazoa > Chordata > Mammalia > Chiroptera > Vespertilionidae > Antrozous > Antrozous pallidus. The sequence goes on from CM050512.1 coordinate 69,572,970, forward strand.
CTTATAATATATAAACTACATCATTATTTATTATCATTATGACCACACATGCTATGCTTGTAGAACCCCACTGCCCTCTTCCTAGGACACAGAAGACAATCCAGACTACAGTCCCGCTCCTCTCCCTCATCCTGGGTAGGCACTCCCTGTGCGAGAGCTTCTTCTTCTTTTCTTTTTTTTAAAAAATATATTTTATTGATTTTTTACAGAGAGGAAGGGAGAGGAATAGAAAGTCAGAAACACTGATCAACTGCCTCTTGCACACCCCCTACTGGGGATTTGCCCACAACCAAGGTACATGCCCTTGACAGGAATCAAACCTGGGACCTTTCAGTCTGCAGGCCAGTTCTCTATCCACTGAGCAAAATTAGTTTCGGCTCCTAGAGCTTCTTTGAAAACTAAATTCTAAAAGAAACTTGGTTGTAATTTTTTACCTTTAGAGTTGATCCATATGTTTGATTTCTACGTTTAGTTAACTCTTCTGTTTCTAACAAGCACACCTCACTCCCTGAATATAGATGTCGGGGAGGCACAGACTACTAAATATTAAATATTTAGAAAAGCCAGGAAATCCACCCTCTGATGATCCATCTTTGTCAATCAAGCCCTGTGTCACTGAGCAGATGGATCGGCCTGTGCCTGCAGGCCACTCGCGGGAGGGGAGGCGGGGGGGGGGCGGGTGTGTGTGTCTGGGGGCAGGAGGAGCACAGATGCTGCTGAGGCTGTGCACAAAGGAAGAAGGCCTCGTCCTGAGTCCAGAGCTGCTTTCATCCTCTGCAACATGACAGATTACACCCTCCTGACCAACTAGCCACTTCAAATGTGTTTGGTGATGAGCGATTATGCAGAAGTTTGAAAACGGCACAATTGGAAACATTTGGTTTGGGCTAATTTTCTTAAAGGACTGAAAGCCCACTTACACATAAAATGGCGTGTGTTCTAAATATAAGGCATCATCATGATTTGATTGCATTGGGTAAAGTACAAAAATGTTTCCTAAACATTTGATTCTCAACAGCCACCTGGTAATGTACACAAGGCAGTTGAAGCTCCAAGGTGGTAAGCAACTTGCCTAAGATCATAGGGATCATAAACTAAGCATCAAGTTTGCTCCTAGAGTTCAGTGCGTTCTGGCCTCTATTCCATACAGCCTCTCAGGGAAGAAATTATAAATAACTATAGAATGAGCAAAATCTTTCATAAACATCACTGTTTTATAGATCAATCAAAGGCCAAAGAAATGGACATTTTTGGAGCAAGGCTATGTCTAAGACTGACTATAAGAAATAGGTGCTGCCAAAACTGGTTTGCCTCAGTAGATAGAGCGAAGACCTGCAAATTGAAAGGTCCCAGGTTCAATTCCAATCAAGGGCATGTACATCCTCAGTAGGGGGTATGCAGGAGGCAGCTGATCAATGTTTCTCTTTAATCAATGTTTCTAAGTCTCTATTCCTCTGCCTTTCTCTCTGTAAAAAAAATCAATAAAATATATTTTTTTAAAAAGAAATAGGTGCTAATGAAGCAAATTCCCAAGTTATTATAATCTTGAATCCATGTATTTCAACAATCTACCTTTAAGAAACCCTCATGCAAAGTAAGTTAATATTGTTTCACATAAGCAAAAAATATAGAAGCTAGAAACTGGGAATCCTCTAATCTACTTTTTGAAGACTAATTTCAAGACCTAAAATGGTAATAAAAAGTCCCCCATAAGAGCAAGTGCTGGGGGATAGGAGAGGTCGGGGGAAGGTCAGTGGGGAAAAAAAAAAAGTCCCCAGCCTGGCTGGTTGGCTTAATGTCAACCTATGAATCAGGAGGTCACAGTTCAATTCTGGGTCAGGGCACGTGACTGGGTTGCAGGCTCGATCCCCAGTGGGGTGCGTGCAGGAGGCAGTCGATGATTCTCTCTCATCATTGATGTTTCTCTTTCCCTCTCCCCTGAAATCAGTTAAAACATGATAGATAGATAGATAGATAGATAGATAGATAGATAGATAGATAGATATAGATATATAGATAGATATAGATATAGATATATAAAATCTCCCATTAACACAGAGTTTAATAAATCAAGACTTACCCATGAGAATCCTGGTGACTAGCAAGTATTCTGTCATTTTTGTACCTATTCCTTCTAACTGATAAATATCACATCTACTGAAGAAGTAAGAGCCACTCTCCTCCATTAATTATCAAACTATCTCATGAGATAAAAAATAAAGATTATGTATTCTTCAGTTAAATAATCTTTCTTCAATGGTAATATCAACACTTTATTCTTTTTAAAATATATTTCTTTGATTTCAGAGAGGAAGGGAGAGGAGGAGAGAGAGAATGAAACATCAATGATGAGTGAAAATCACTGATTGGCCTCCTGCACACCCCCTACTGGGGATCAAGCCTGCAACCTGGGCATGTGCCCTTGACTGGAATCGAACCTGGGACCCTTCAGTCCACAGGAGGACTCTCAATCCACTGAAGCAAATTGGCTAGGGTAAGGGCACTTCTTAATTACTGACTCAGCAAAGTGAATGGTATGACAAAAACTACTCTAACTCAAGAAATGCAAGTGGTTTAATAGGTCAAATATCCACTTTTTTCCAAATCAGAACCTCTCTGCCTTTTTATTTTAAGGTGAAAATTTAAAGACAAGCAACTAGAAAATTAACTAAAGCCATCAGCAGGAATACACCAAGCAAAATTCAATACTACAATCCACTCAGGCTTTATCAAATGGAATTTCATCAGAGTTTGCAGAGACCCAGCAATAAACACACTACCCATTTCCATATTCTGGCACGGAGAACTCATACTCATCCCCAGTACTGGAGCCTATTTCTGTACCCAACTAATCATAGGCATAATATCATTCTCAAGGCATTATTAAAATTAAATGCCTACTAATAAAAATAAATACCTACTAAAAATATAAAAATAAATTAAATACCTACTGTTGATCAGTTCTTTGTGTTCAGCAAGGGTTTTTGCAGGATCCAGCCAATACTGTGTGAGGAATAAAAGGGTAATTATAAGAATTAGTTGCTCTTCATTAGCCTTTACTTCAAAAACATTTGAAAAATGTTATTTTAAATGACATTTTAAAAATAAGGAAAACAATTAATTTATCATATACACATAGAAACATACATAAGAGCTTTCTGTGGCTACAACATTAAAAGAAAACTATGTCAACGTTCAGAGAGCAGCAGAGAGGAGAAACAGTACCTGCTGGGTTCTGAGTTGCATTCTAGCAATGACTGCAATATCAAGATGCTGGTGAATGCATCTTACTGCTTTGGGTGGCAAAACAATGGCCATGGAGAATGCCACCCAAATCTCTTTCCAAAATCGTCATCACAGCTCCCCCTACAGTTATGTATGTCTCCCCCTAAAACATCCTCACCCTCTTTACTTCCAGTCCTGTCTCTTGCTGCTAGGTGGAAGGAAGAAAGCTAGCAAATAAAAATCAAATCCTGCTTGAAGTGTCCCAGAGAAGTGGCTCAGCGCAGGGGCTGAAGGTCTGAGTCCAGGCTGACCCAGGTGGATTCTGCCCTGGCACTGGGGTGTCATCATGGCACTAGGAACAAGATACTAGACCATCTCTGAAGCTTCCTCATAGGCTTGCTGTGAGGATTTAAAAAGTTAATTCATAGACAGTCTTCAGAATAGTCCCTGTTTCATAGTAAGTTTGCAACACATGATACTGATGATGATGATGAAGGTGTGAGGTCATTTTTAATAACTGCCTTTAACCAGCCTATGGTACTTGCTTATTAATTGAAATTAATCTTTAATGAACAGAATCTTAGACAGTGATGGGAGAATTTTTGGCCTAGGCCTCACTTTGAGAAATAAAATCACTGGGGCCTTCAGCCCCATCTCTCTCCACCTGCGGGAAGATGCACATAGGAGGGGACATCTAGGTTTCCCTAGAAATACACACATACTTGGGGGACTCTCCTCAGTTATCCTTGCCAAATATTGAAACCCAGAGGGCCTAGCTAACCAGTTTCCATTGCCTTACATTTCTCAATGAATAAGGGTCAATTCTCATGGCAGGGAGGTAGGAGCTGGTCCACCTTGAGCCATTGCATTCACAACACTCGTGTTCACCTGTTGAAAACATTCCCACTCCCCTGACACTCCTGGGTCAGGAATCAAGGCTCAAAAAGGGATCCAAAAGAACCCTCCTGCCCAGGTCTCCCTTCCCTGCCCCTCTGCTTGTTCTGCTATATAACAGTAGCAGTAATTATAAACATGAATTATAACTTTATGTGCAATCTCTTTACCTTTAATTCCAAATTTCATTTAATATAATAATTATTCATACTACCAGTACATATATATCATAATCATTTTATGATAATATTTTATTACAGGACTAAACTGTACTCATATCCTATCTAATGAAAGAATAATGTGCAAATTGACCATACCTTCGCTACACCCACCAGCCAATCAGGAGCAATATGCAAATTAATCCCCAACCAAGATGGCTGTGACCACAGAGAGTAGGAGGGAGGAAGCCAAGGTTTCCACACACCCTGTGGGCTCAGGCCCCCACTCAATGCTACAAAGTTTCAATTACAGAATCCCAAAAGCAATGGTGGCAGCCACGGAGCTGGAGAGTGGAGGAGGCTAGGGTTGCCCCTGGTAATGGAGGAAGCCAAGCTTTCCACAGCCCTGGCATGCCCTGGCCTCTGCTTACGGCTACAAAGTTTCAGTTATAGAAAGTAAATATCCCAAGAGAAATGGCTGTGGCCACAGGACCAAGTAGGAAGCTTGGCTCCGCTCCAGGCTACAAAGTTTCAATTGTAGAACATAAATAAATTCCAGATACCAAGGCCTCTGCTTGGGTCACTGGGGGGCATGGCTGGCCTGCAAAACATCACAAGTTCCTCACCCAGGCCACCTGATGCCCCAAGGGAACCCCTACCCTGATCTGGGACACCCTTCAGGGCAAACCAGCTGGCCCCCACCTATGTACCAGGCCTCTATCCTATCTAATAAAAGAGTAATATGCAAATTGACCATCACTCCAACACACAAGATGACTGCCCCCATGTAGTCAAAGATCCTTCCCCTATGTGGTTAATATGGCCATCACAAGATGGTCAGCAGGGGAGGGCAGTTGGGAGGGACCAGACCTGCAAGGGAGGGCAGTTGGGGGCAATCAAGCCTGCAGGGGAAGGCAGTTAGGGGTGATCAGGCTGGCAGAGGAGGGAAGGTGGGGGCAACTGGGCCTTCAGGGAAGGGCATTTGGGGGGGGGGACCCAGGCTTGCAGGAGAGAGTAGTTGTGGGGGACCAGGCCTGCAGGGGAGGGAAGTTAGGGGTGACCAAGCCTGCAGGGGAGGACAGTTAGGGGCAAACAGGCTGGCAGGGGAGCAGTTAGGCATCAATCAGGGTGTCAGAGGAGTGGTTATGGGGTGATCAGGAAGGCAGGCAGGGGAGCAGTTGGGAGCCAGTAGTCCTGGATTGTGAGGGGGATCTCTGACTGCCTGTTTAGGCCCGATCCTACTGGAATAGGGCCTAAACAGGCAGTCAGATATCCCTTGAGGGGTCCCAGATTGGAGAGGGTGCAGGCTGGGCGGAGGGGCACCCCCTAACCCCGTGCACAAATTTTGTGCACCAGGCCTCTAGTATATGTATAATTTCCACTATTTGCACTCAAGGAGCAGTTTAAATTTTTCAACCTTTTAAAAAGTAATATATCTATATAGCAACTTACAATGCAATGTTTAATATTCTGCTTCTTATCATTTCTCAATTATTGAAAGTCTAAAATTATTCACTTTTAAAATAAAATTTAAAAAGATATTTGAAGTAGAGGTTATAATTAATGAATTGCTTTTGGAGCAAGATGTGGCTCTAGTGTTAAAATAATCATTCATATGGAAACACTGATTCATACAAGTAGAGAAAATCAACCCAAATGTTAAGTTGTGTGTTGGACACAGAGCAGACCCGTTCCTCTAAGTACATAAAGCTATGAACACTTCTCATGGGATGAAACAAACATCTTGCCACTGATGCTAAATAAAATGTTTGACTACCCCTGGATTTTTCAAAGGAGATAAAACCAATGAAAACACACACAACTAACAACTTCTAAACACCTGCCTTCAGTACCATGAGGAATGAATTTGTTGTTGAAAAACATAATAAAATAAACACTTGCATTAGACTTCTATTGCTGCTGTCGCAAAGTATCAGAAACTTAGAGGCTTACAGCAATACCCATTTATGATCTCCAAGTTCTGAGATAAGGTGGTTTCTCATAAGACTAAAATCAAGATTGTCATCTGGCTGGGGTCCCGGACAATTATTTGGTGAGGGGACCCTTATCCATAAGAGCACTTAAGGGAGCCCTTCAGTTTAGCCAGTAGAGGCTCTCCATTTCCTCCCTAGTGTCAGGGAAGCACAATGCTAAGCCTTTCCCCATACTTACTAGTACACCCGAGGACTCGGTGAGCGTCTGGGCTAGAAAGAGGGAAGAGAAGTGGCCTCTGGTCCAACTACTATGTCTGATCTCACCTTGAAACTGGTGAGAACAGAAACTGGATGAAAGCTTCTCATCTCCCCTTCTAACATCATCATCCCAAGAAAATAAATTTTACACATTCTTAAAACCAATTTTTTTTTTTTGCCTCAAAAATGTTTTTCAGTCATTAAAAAGCCAGGTAAATAAAACAGAAAGAAAACTAATTGTAACAGTAAAGACTAAAAATGTTCATATTACTGATAAGCTATACACTTTAAAAATAAATCCCTTTCCTTGAGAGCAAGCTGGTGTGTGAGATGAAACATATAATGAAGGTTCTGAGGTGAGTTAGAAATTACAATTTTGAAGCAAAAAAAAAAAAGGTCAAAACTCAGTAAAAGATGTTTGATCAGCTCACTGCCCATTAGATATGCTAAGCATCCAGCGCTCATCCTGCACAAATCTCATTTGATCCCAATGAAAACCCAGGGTTACAGAGGTCAGAAGGTGATAAATGCTCCAGAACGTAACTAATAAACATAAGCCACCAGGTTTCATAAGTTAACGTCCTAACATGTAAAATCCACTTATGCTCAACCAAGAGAAAGAAATGACCTTGAAACTAAAGCAGCCATACTATGACCACATTTGTCTCTGCTCATTATCAACAAGCAATCAAACACAGCACATCTGGTCACCACAAAATACATTAGGCAGTTATTCTATAACCAATGAGAAAAAAGGGCACAAGAATCTTCCAATGAACATAGTATCCCAATTTTAACAACTATATCCAGAATATCCACCTACATCCAGAACGGATATCAGCTCTGAAACTGTGCATCATTCATTCATTCATTCAATTAGCATTCCTGAAACACCCACTATTGTGTTCTCTGTATGTTATCTCAGACTTTGTCCTGGGTGGTGTGGGAAAACAAAAATGATGAAGACCTAGGCCTAACCTTGAGGCACCCAAACCTAGCAGGAGACGGGGACACAGAATTGCAATCCAATGCTGTAGTGAGATAATAACATGTATAAGATGAGTGCTCAGGAGATAAAATTATGTACAAAGAAATTCACCTCTGCAGGGTAAGTGTAGGAAGGTGTCACTGAAGAGGGAACTTTTGAATAGTGTGTTTATAAATAAATGAAAACTTTTAAAGTACAGACATGGAGGAAAACAGCTTTAAATTTTTATACTGATTATGTCTACCAGCTCAACTGCTCTTAAAGCAAATGGGTTTGTTTCTAATTGACAACACAGAATGCAATACTGCAGGTTCTTATAGTTAGGTGCTATCCTGAAATCAGCGCCGCCAAGGGCTAACAAATACTCAGCTAAGAAATCAGTGTTTGTGCAGAACTTCCAGAAAGAGAAACGGTCCATTCGGTCCTGTGTCCTGAGCAGTGGGAAAGGGAGAAGCAGAGAGCTGAGCCCAATGTACTGTGCCCTAGGCTACAGGATGGCTTCTCTGAACTGCACTTTGGTATGAAGCTATGCTACCCACAGAACCAGAAAATGATTTTATTCTCTTTAACAGAATACTAAGTTGCTTTTCAGGGACAATGGACCAAAGCCACAAGTCATGAAGCTGACGCATGCTCAGAGGAGAACTGACCTCCAGCTGCATCCAGAACCAGGCTTGTGCCCTCCCTGCCACACAGAAGCAAAGAACCAGGACATAATGGGAACCTGAGCACTGGAACCCTCTCACGAGCAGAGGGTCCCTGGTCCAGGAGACCCTGTGTTGATGCCCCTTACTATAAATGGCCAAGGTCCAAGGTCGTCCAATGAAAACTTGCCCCCAGCACTTCCGCACACCTGTTCCCCTAACTCCTTACAAACTCTCCTGGAACCCTGGATCAGGGAGTTCTGGTTTTTGTTTTTTTCTTTTTCTTTTTTATTTCTCTAACCCTAACCCTAAAAGAGTTCAGGCTTTGAAGCAGTAGCTTCCCATTCTCCTGGATGGCACTATTCATCAATAGAATAACCAAGCTTTGTCCACTGCGATTCTCAGTGTTTAGAGTTTGATTCTGCTCCGGGTGGACAAATTCTTTCTGTTCTGTGACGTGTCTTGCCTACTAGGCAGTCAGAAGGAAAGAGAGCCCTATCTCCCCCATTCTCTCAACATTCAATCTCTCAATAAAACACTCTTCCCCTTCCCTTTCCTCCTTGCTCTCTCTCCAATCTCAAATTTATATCCAGCTAGATTGGATCCTGTTTTGCAGGAAGATAACATAACAATGAACAGACACAATCCTGCTCTGTCATCCTGATTTCCACAGTGGGTTTCCTAACAAAGGAGAACGGTAACAGACCCCAATACCAATACCCAATCACTGAAGAGTCCTGGCTCAGATGCCGGAGGGTACAAGAGGCCAGCAAGTAGGGGTGGTCTTACCTCTCCAGTCTTGTGAGTCTTAATGGTATTTATGTAATCTGGGGAGAATGACAGATGGGCACAAGTTCCTTCTTTTTCTCTGACAGTCTTGGCTAAACACCTGAGTGTGTTTCATTTACCTTGGCTAATAATGTCTGTTTCATCAATATCCTAGGTCAGTGGTTGGCAAACTACGGCTCATGAACCACATGCAACTCTTTGGCCCCTTGAGTGTGGCTCTTTCACAAAATACCTCGGCCTGGGCGAGTCTATTTTGAAAAAGTGGCATTACAAGAAGTTTAAGTTTAAAAAATTTCGCTCTCAAAAGAAATTCAATCGTATTGTTGATATCTGGCTCCGTTGACTAATAGGTTTGCCAACCACTGTCCTAGATAACAGGACAGAATTAGATCTTAAAATTCTAACAATGTCCAGTAAATCAATATCCTAACCTTCAAAAATTCAGGGGCCAACCTTTCATTTGATAACTCTTCTTTTGGCATCTGCTAGAGTTCTAATAGTAGCATGAGCCCTAAGTCTTAGTAATGCAAGGACAACATGGAATAATAAAAGCTTTGCTGCATCTTTTTGTAAAAATATATTTTTATTGATTTCAGAAAGAATGGGAGAGAAGAAAGAGAGAGAAAAACATCAGTGATGAGAGAAAATCATGGATTGGATGCCTCCTGCATGCTCTCCACTGGGGATTGAGCCCACAACCCAGGCATGTGCCCTGACCGGGAATTGAACCGTGACCTCCTGGTTCATAGGTCAACACTCAACCACTGAGCCATGCCAGACAGGCTTTTGCTGCATCTTATTTCACACAGGTTATAATGCTAATTTTCCTGTTTAAGAACACTACAATGATATTTAATAATGTTTCCTACCGATCAAAAAAAGGCTTTACATACACACCCAGCTTTCGTCACTCTAACAAAACGACCCCTTGATCTAAGGGAGTATAAAGAGGGATGATCATCTATAAGGAACAATGGAGCCACAAAGATATTACTATTCATTCCTAGAGAATTCTAGGACTCAACAGAATTTGCACATATGTTCCATTAAACCCAGGACTGTGGTGACAGCTATTTGTGCTTTTCCCAGTGCCCAGTAGACAGATCTCAGGTGCTCTAAGTATCATTAACAGGATGTGATTTTAATTTGCTCCTTGGTACGAATCACAGAAGCTTTGGGGTCTTAGGTAAAGTTACCATCACAGAGCCCTCACAGCAGGAATGAAAACAAGGACCTGTCACTGTACCATCGACAGTGAAGGGGGTGGAGATTGTAATTAGGCCTCCATTTCAGCAAAACTGGATTCCATTGAATCACTGTAGGATCATCTGGCTCCTCATGAAGTGTCACTGGCCCAGCTCTCACCCATGAACCCTGGCACCACTCTAATAGGAATAATAATAACAATAGCCATTAATAGTTATTAAATGCTCTTTTTATTTACTCCTTTAACTCTCATAAAAAGTCTAATGAAGTGGAAACTACTATAATTACCCTTTTATAAGGGATGAAACGGAAACCCGAGGTATTGAAAGAATTTACATGAAAGTACAGAACAGCAGATTCAAGGATGAGGACCCCCTGCATGCTAATCTCAGGCTAAGCCACCCTCTAGAGTACTGTCTGAATAGGAATGCATAACCTCAATTTCATACATACAACTACCAGCTCCTCTTTTCTCAGCTCACTCCTTTCTCATATTCTCATTCAAATAGGACATGAAATTCCAGGATCCTACTCTCTTTTCACAGTTCCTCCTTTCTTGCATCTTATTTCACACAGGTTCCCCATCTCCATGCAAGCCCTCACTTCCTGTCTATTCATTACAGTCATTCACTGGCGGATTACCCTGCACAATCTTTCCTCTACAACCACTGGGAAAAAACATACCAACTCTGCCTTCGCAGGCCAGCACCAGAGAGGCTGACAGGAGCTGGAGACTCCCAACTGCACAGCCATGGATGAGCTCCATTTAAATTTGTTATCAATAACCGGAGGGGACCCAGAACCCCACCACACTTTATTCTTGCAGTTGTCTGGGTGACTCCTTCCCGGTTCCCACCCTTAGCTGATGATCCTGATAATGTCTCTGAGAAAACTGAAGCCATCTGGAGAGAACATGCATGCCTTCTCACCAAATCTATCAACTTCTCTGTATCTGGGCTGAGGTCCTCTCTTCTCTATTTCTATGCACAAACTGTCCGTGCTCCACTTAAGCCCCTCACTTATCTATTCAGAAATGGCTCCCGCAAATCCCGCTCTCCTTCCGGCACCAAAGTTCTTTCTGTAGAATCATTCCTATGAAAACACAAGACTTTATTTCTCCCATATTAAAAAAATAAAATAAAAACATCTCTTAACTCCTATATCTGCTTATTTCACTTCTATATTCTGGGGTACATAAAACCATTGTTTTATACTTTGTCCCCTCTCCTCCCTCTTAAACACTTTAGAACCCTCTCCAGTATCTTGCAATGACTCCCGAGGCTGCTAAATCTAATGACAGACGCCGAGTCTTCACCCACTTTTTTGAAATGCATTTGTCACCAGTTTCTAGAACATCTAGCTTCTACTTACACCTCACTGGCCACATCTTCACAATCTCCTTCGCTGGCTGCTCATTATCTCCCTAACCAGGAAAGGCCAAGTTACCCTAAAGCTCACACCTTACATCAAGGCTTGAAATGCCACTTATACAATTTCCAAATGCACAGCCAGACCGGAAATGTCCCCTGAATCCAACATCCTATGTGACAGTTCCATTTAAATGCCTAGGAGAGCTCAATCTTTGTACATTCAAAAGGGAAATGACTACTCTACTCCCTCCTAGAAAAACCTGTTCTCTGGCAGTCTTCCCCATCTCAGTAAATGGACAACACTCTTCCATTGGCGCTGGTCAAAATCTCTTTATCATCTGTCTCTCCCATCCACCTGCAAGTCCTGCTGGCTCTATGCTAGAAATAGAAACAGAATGCTCACCACTTCCGGGTCCACGAGACCATCACCATTCACCTGGATTGCCTTTTTAAAAAAGTGATTCATAGTTTATTTTTCAGAAAGCATGCCTGGCAGTTTGGACCCACACTTTTGGCCCCACAAGCCTGGGGACCGAGAACAGACTACTTTGAGCCACTGACAGGCGATCCACTGACAAGCAGAACTCAGGGTGTTAACCACACAAAAAGTAGCAAAACTGAAGTGATGGCTTTCTCTCACAAACTTTGAAAGGCAGTGGTCCAGGCTATAAAAGTCTAGGAGCATCGCTCACTTGAATTTCTTAAACAACGCCTTTAATGCTATCCCTGCTTCTACCTTAGTAGTTGGAGTGATTCTTTAAAACGCAGGTCAAATCAGTTTACTCTTCTATTCAACATCCTCCAATGGTTTCCCTCCTTACTAAGAGTAAAATCCAAAGTCCCTAAAATGGTCTACAAGGACTACATAATCTGGCCCCACTCCCTTTATTCTCCACTCTGTATTTTAGGAAGGAGACAACAGAAAGGACCTCTTGAAAAGAATGTTTGTGGAAGCCCTAGGGCCCTCAGGGAGGTGGTGGGGAGGGCCTAAAGGAAAGCAAAGAGAAACCAGTTACAAGGAGGAAGAAAGAGGACCTCAGTTTGGGAAGGCAAATATGTCTGATCAAATGGATGATCCAGATAAGATTTCGGGCAGACTGTTGAAAGTGCAGATTGGCTTATTTGCTGCCTATAATGAAATGCAAGAAGAGAGAGATAAGCTTTAAAAAAGAAAAGGAGGAGGAGGGGGAAGGGAATGGGGAGGAGGATGAGTAGGAGGAAGAGGAGAAGAACTACTAAATATAAATGCTAGGACTTACTGGGCTTGAAATAGAAGTTTTTCATCCCTAGACTTATCAGAAGACAAATGGTGCTACAATTAAGAAGTGACTTCTGGGCAAAGACTGAATAATGGATGCTCAGGAAAACATGACTGTAAATGTAAAACTCTTTATTAAGTCCTCAAAAAAAATATCTATGATGCCTCAGACCCTTTCAAATGAACAAAAGGTATTCTAAGGGTCTTTAAGGCCATTGTACCCCAATAGCCCTACAAGGAATCTAAGGTGTTATGAGTAAAAAGGGAGTTCTACAGAAAGAAAACTCACAGGGTGATATCATCATAAATTCCTAACTTTGCAGGTCATGGTGGTAGTCATGCTCCAGACATATAACTTTTTTAGTAAAAGGTTTATTGTCGCCTTAAGCAAGCCCTATCCACTGTTCTAGGTCATCTACATTAACACATCTTTGAAATGCCAATGTAATCCTCTTTTTCAGACCCCTGTGGATGGAATCACCCACAAGGGAGCACAACATCTTGGCTTTCCTTTATCTTGCTTTCTTCTTCCTTCATGTAATCTTCCTTAAATCCCTCTTTAATTTCAAATGCATGAAAGAAACTGCAAAACTATCATTCTTGGTAGCATCTGAGCTCTTGCTTCCCAGCAACTGTCACCAGTTTGGCTCACATAAAATCAGTTTGGCCCAGCCAGTGTGGCTCAGTGGTTGAGCACTAACCTATGAACCAGGAGATGATAGTTCGATTCCCAGTCAGGGCACATGCCAGGGTTTCTTCTATCGCATGCTACACTACCTCTTAGTAGAGAATTATATTCTAAGCAGCATCCAGTCACAGGCAGTGCTGTAAGAATTTTGTATTTCTATAATTCCTTATAAGCCTACACATTTCCAAACTAACTTTCTAACATTTCAGTAAAGCTTTCTCCTTTTTTAAATATCAGTGAGGCTTTTCTCACCACTCAATGGAAGCAGCCTTCTAGTCTGGCACTTCATCTTCTATAATTTTCAAAGCACCAATCACTATGTGATACCAGAACACATATTTATAGTCTGTCTTTCCCCTGGAATAGAAACCTCTTGAGACAAGGACCTAGTCTCTTGCTGACTGTGCTACAGAGTTTTAAACAAGAAATATCCCCAGTAAACATCCTTGATAAAATCTCCTTCAACCTAAAAAACTGATGAATATGTTACATACCAAGAAAAATTAAGCTTCCATATACCATCAGCCTTTAAAGGGCCTATTTTGTTAACTCAAACTTCACAGTCAAAAAGGTAAACTGAGTAACTCCACCTTCCACCCCTCCACATTACCCCTAAGAGCACCTGCCCAACTTGGAACAATTCCTGGAGCCCCTCTCTTACTGGAACAGGTCATATAAAAGATAGACAAACTAGTCACCTTAGCTTTTAGTGCTTGCAACATATTTTAAGTTTTATGAAATTCAAGACTACTAGCACAACTCAATCAAACTCTTTTTTATTCCTGGAGAAAATCCTCTTAAGATTCAGAACAATGTTAAATAAAGGTCAACTCAGAGGTTTGTATCAAACCTCGAGATTGAAATAAAAAAAGACTAGTTTCCTATGATAATCAAGACAATGTCCAGAATCATTAACCCTAAAAACCACTGCTCTCTTAGCCATCCGATCAATTGTCTGCAATGCCATTCTTCACACCTCGTTCTGATTTAACCAGAGGGGACAGTCTCGTCAAATGTTCACAGTTAGGGGACCAGCAATATTCCTGTCACACACTTACACAGCCAAGGTGTGGGCCACAGAAATTACTGACAGAAAGAACGCCTAGCACACCTGCTGCATATACAAATATATGTGGGCATGAATATATAGTGAGGTTTCTACCGTTCCTGGTAATTTTGTTTTAAAGAATTTGCGTTTTCAACTGTTCATCCTTTTAATCTATTTTTTGGTGAAAAAAGGCACTGGGTGCTGTTAACAAAGGAAGAACACTCTAGACAGAAGTCAGTCCCTCACCTTCCTAAACCCAAAGAACTTATGAAAGCCACCGGGTAAACTATTTTATCATACATGACTCATGGAAGACAACTTATGCCTACTGTGACCAGTCATCTGACAGGGAAAAGGAAGGAAAAACAACACGTAAGTAAGTGCAAGATGAGTCCCGGAGCAGACTCTAAACAAACCTAGGTCTTTCAAAAGCATTTTGAATCCATGTCCAAATAAACACATAGAACAACGAAACTGTAAAACAACCAAATCATTGGTGCCCGGTGAGGAAAGCGTGCAACACGCCCAGCGGCTTTGTGGGTGGCAGCTAGACCCGCCCCCTCTCAGTACTTCCCAGAGTTCTTTTAGGCACACCAGCTGCTGAATTCTCATGATGCATCACATGACTGCACAGAAAATCTCAGATCCACTTTAAACAGAAAGTGGTTCCCCCAAAACTTACTGCTTTATAAAAATACAGTTTATGACAAGCAAGTTTTGTTTCTTTGTTTTTGTTTTTTAAGTGATGGGATCCACAACGACAAAGCTCCAGGTGACATTACCTGAACTAAATCCTCATATACTTTCTTCTACCACACACTACACTACCTCAGTATACTCAGAATATCAAATTTCTGCCCAGCCAGTATGGGTCACTGGTTGAGCATTGACCTATGAACCAGGAGGTCACGGTTCAATTGCACATGCCCAAGTTGCAAGCTCAATCCCCAGAGGGGACGTGCAGGAGGCAATCAATGATTCTCTCTCATCGTTAATGTTTCTATCTCTCTCTCCCTCTCCCTTCCTCGCTAAAAATCAGTAAAATTATATCTACAGTAGGTCCTCTGGTTACGTCAGGAATCTGTTCCTAGGCGTGACGTGATGTGATTTTCGCCATAAGTTGGAACCCACCTATAGAAGCACCTACATCACTTACATAGAGCACATACACAGCAGTGATGAAGTAAAAAAGTAAAAAATATATAGAGAGAGAAAAAAGATAATAATTCTTGACCTTTACTTGTGGTAAATGATAATAAAAAAAACATAAAGCACATATGTTCATACATCAAAATGAACAGAACTTTTTATTATAATTAAATAGGACATGGCGACATAACCACAAAACGACGTAAGTCAAGTCCAACGTAACCCGAGGACTGCCTGTATATAAAAAAAGAATATCATATTTCTTTCTATAATTCCTCACAATCCCACACATTTCCAACCTAACTTTCTAATATCTCAGTAAAGCTTTTTCCTTTTTAAAATATAGGTCAAATCTGGTTTAAATGAACTAGAAAGGCCTTTCGTAAGAGAAATAAGGCAGTAAGCTAAAAGACCACCAGGGCAAGGACACAGCAGAAGACATGGAAAGGAGAGGGGAGGAGGTGCTCTTGTCACAGTCTCCAGTCTCACCTCCGCCTGGCCTGGCCCACAATGCCTCGGTAGAGTGTTCTTTCCTTCACTAATATTATGGGTTACCTTAGTGGGAGGTCACAGAAGGTGGTAATAGAGTGATGAACAGGACACAATCCCTCCCCTCAAGGAATTCCAATCAAGTGGGGGATATTACTTAAGAGGCAAAGACAATGTAATATTTGAAATATGTGATGGGAGAAAGCCTAGGGCCTTTCTGGGGGCTGAGGGAAAAGGTCAGGAAGGAGACAGACATCTCAACTGAGTGGTGAAAAGAACAGGATTTAACCAGTTAAAAAACAAGAAGGGAAGAGAACAGGAAGGATGTCCAGGTAGGGGGAGCACATATGTCACTCTGAGGCACTGCACATAAGGAGTCGGGTGGTTAGGGATAGCCATCATGTACCTGGAGTGTGGGTTTGGGAGGAGCATGAGCTGGGCTGAGAAGAGTTCCATAACAACAGAACTCAGGAGCAACCAAGGGCCACACATTCTGAAGGAATTCGGATTTTTCCTTAGGGATCCATTAAAAAAAATTGTAAGCCACAGAGGAGACATCATAAAAATTGCCGTTCTGAAAGAAAGCTACAACTGCAGTGGGGAAAACATGAGGGGAACAAGAGCAAAGACCAGTCAGTAAGCTACACATGTGCTGGCACCAAAACGAGAAGTCAGAGATGGAGACTGAGTCGAGAGAGGTGAGTGAGTGACCACAGTCCTATTTGCAACTCTGTCCAGCTCGGTTACTTACAGTGGCCCTTTTCACTCTCAAAAGTATCCTGGGTTGGGTGGTGAATTATGTAGTCACTCTAGTTATTAAGAAGTAGTACTGACAGGACTTGATGACTGGTTAGCTCTGAGGGGAAAGAGATGACTGCATTAGAAATGACATCCTAGTCTGAGCAGGTGGGATGATGGTGACATTCTCTAAGGTATTCAAACCGATGTGCATGCCCCTTAGTGATATCCTACCTAATAAAAGAGTAATATGCAAATTGACCATCACTCTAACACACAAGATGGCCACCCCCATGTGGACACAAGATGGTACCACAAAATGCCAGCAGAGGAGGGCAGTTAGGGGTGACCAGACTTGCAAGGGAAGGCAATTAGGGGCAACCAGGCCTGCAGGGGAGCAGTTAGGCATTGATCAGGCTGGCAGGGGAGTGGTTAGGGGATGATCAGGCTGGCAGGCAGAAGTGGTTAGAAGCAATCAGGCAGGCAGGCAGGTGAGTGGTTGGGAGCCAGCATCCCTGAATTGTGAAAGGGGTTTTTGACTGCCCGTTTAGGCTCGATCCCACTGGGACATCTCTGGAGGGGTCCCAGATTGGAGAGGGTACATGCTGGGCTGAGGGGCATACCCTCCCCCCATACACGAATTTCGTGCACCAGGCCTCTAGTACAGTGGTCAGCAAACTCATTAGTCTACAGAGCCAAATATCAACAGTACGACAATTGAATTTCTTTTGAGAGCCAATTTTTTTAAACTTAAACTTCTTCTAATGCCACTTCTTCAAAATAGACTCGCCCAGGCCGTGGTATTTTGTGGAAGAGCCACACTCAAGGGGCCAAAGAAGGGGCCAAAGAACCACATCTGGCTCACGAGCCGCAGTTTGCCGACCACTGCTCTAGTGTGTGTGTGTGTGTGTGTGTGTGTGTGTGTGTGTGTGTGTGTGTCTACTTTCTGAAGTACACAGGCACAAATAGTCTTCAGAGACTGAATTCTCAGAGCCTCAGCTTCCATGCACAGTCTTCCCTAAAGCTGACCTACCTGAGAATAGCACTGAGTTAAGATGCCAGGTCTCAGCCTGTGTGTGGCTGCTTAGTCAGGCTACTATGTTTGTATAGTTCTTGTGTTGGTGTCTGCTTTGTAGGAAAGATGTAATGTTAACCAGCCAGTGCACAGCTGCTTAGTATGGCTTCTGTGTTTCCTACTATGTTGGCAATGGCTGCTGTATTAGCAGTGACTACTGTGTGAGGCTTCTTTAAAGAACTGCTTTGTCTGATAGCTACTTGGTAACAATGGCTACTTAAACTACAATACTCTCCTATATGCCTAAAAATAAATAAATAAATAAAAATGCCAGGTCTCCTTTCCACTGCAGTCCCTGTCCACAATCCACCGTCCCCAATTTAAAGGAGAAAAGCACCCCTCACCCATTTTAATCTCTCTATGGCACATTACCCCTACGTGTAAACATCTAGGGAGCAGAAACATAGGAACATTTTAAAATACCAATGTTAGCAAAGTTGCCTTTAATAAAGACACCGTAAAGCATGTCTTTTCCTACTTAGCCATATTCTGGTGAGGATCAGACAAAGGGGTAGCAGCACAGTGTTTTGACCCATAGCTGGGTTGCTCTGAACTCAGATACATTATACAGTAGTGAGCGGAGGGAGTGACGATTTTCATGTCACGATCTTGTAATTTCCGTCTTCCCGCTACAATCAAAATACACGCAACTCAGGAGGAAGAGTCCCAAAAGAGTAAAACAAATCAAAGCCTCTCTCATCTAAGTGACAAAACAAAGCACTGTGCCTTCTCTGTCTAACCATCTCAGAAATACAATTCCAAAGTGAATACTTTTTGCTGAACACATGTTGACATTTCTATTTAAACTGACAAATGACAGAAAAGCAAGCTGGTCTGGTTGACTAGTTTAATGACTGCTTTTGCCAAAGAGTTATATGTTGGTCAGATTCCATAAAGTGAATGAACTAATTCTGCAGCTCCAAAATCTGATGAATATAAAGTACATAATTAGATAAAAGCACTTTATCAAACATCTTGTATCGGCAAATGTACATTATAGTTAACAATTTTTAATTTTCCTAATCCTTTCCAACTAAATTGGATTAAATCACATGCCCTTAAGTAGAAGAGGAAAAAAGCATAATTCTCTTTTGATCAATCTTGGGAAAGCATTTTTAAACCTATTTCCCAGAAATTGTGAAACTGAATTACCATCATGATTAACTAATCATTTGCAAGTCAGACAGGTTTTGAGTTCATTGCTTTCAAGTAAGTCAATTGAAGGAGGGACCCAATGAGTGGGCTGAGAAATCACTTCTGTCAGGAACAGAATAAAGAAAGAGGTGAAGGGAGGGGTCAGAAGGTAAAAACTTCCAGTTATAAAATAAATAAGACATGGGGTTGTAATGTATAGATAGCATGGTGACTATAGCTAACAATGTTGTGGCACATATTTAAAAGTAGCTAAGAGAGTATACCTTGAAAGTTCTTATTACCAAAAAATATGTATGTGGTGATGGATGCTAACTAAATTGATGTGGTGATCTTTTTGCAGTATATACAAATATGAAATCATTATGGTATACACTGAAAGTAACAAAAATGTTGTACTAGTCTGTCAATTATACCTCAGTAAAATAAAATAAAGATTTAGAGGGGAAGATGAGAGCTACATTTTATTTGAGGTACCTGATACATTATTAAAAATCCTTTTAATAACAAATCACTGAATTTTTGGAGTTGAAGAAATTGCATGATCTTCCTTTATCATACGCCTTCCTTTCCTATTTACCTATGTAAGTAAATTAGGTTACTGAGTGCTCGTATTTATTGAAAATATAGGAATAAAATTGTTGTTCAATAGTTTTTATTCAAATTCTGGAAAATCACCGCTCTCAAGAACGTAAGAAGATGAGCAGGCCTGGAGGGGGAGATGATGACTTCCGTTTGGATACGGTGAGTTTGAGGTACCTGAGGGTATTCTGTATTATCCAAAAACAGAATAAGAGTGAACACTTACATCATACTGACCACACAATTTAAAGCACTAGTCTGCATGTTTTACATAGACTTATTTAACCCTCAACTGCCAACCTTGAGTTGGTACTTCTACTATCCCAACCTATAAATGGGGAAACTGAGGCACAGAGAAGTTAGGAGCCTCTTCCATTGCCACACAGCTCTCCTATGTACTACAGACTATGTGAATCCAGATGTCTACATCCAGAGTCTGTATTCTTACAAAGTATAATCCTCTTGGGATGTCTGGATTGAAAATAGAAATTTTAGGGTCAGTTGTATTATTAGATAGTAGTTTACACCAAAGAGAAGACAAGATTACATAGGAAGAGTGATACAGACTCGACAGCAGGAAAATGAGGGCTTCAGTGCTAGGGTATTTTCCTTCCAGGCCCCTGGACTCATGCAAAACCTCCAGCCACAGGTTTTTCCAGGTTTGTTCCCATGTCCCCTTCGCCTGCTGCCACCAGTCCTCCCAGGCTGCTGCGCTGTTTATGATGCTCTTCATAAAGTCCAGAAAAAAAGCATTTCAAACTGCAACAACCCAGTACGACAAACGTCTTTCCTTTCCTTGCAAGAGAACTCACGTTATGATTCCCACGCATCTCATCAGCTACTGTGGGTGTCTGCCAGAACATGAAATTACAGAAAGTAAAATCTCACTCACATCACAAAATACAATGAATCGGGATGCAAACAACACCATTACGCGTGACAGAGCCAGCCTGCTAGTGCTCCAGGGATGAGGCACACTTTTGCTGAGAGCATTTGGGACGGAGGGAAGATACAAATATATATACACATTCAGCTTCTATTTTTAAAGGATATTATTTCAGAGATAAATAGTGCCAGGAGAGACAGTATTAAATGTGCAAGCCTATACCCATTTAGAGCATAAGAGAATCAAGAATAAAATCCTGGCGAATATCAACATTTTATGAAACAGGCAGAGGAGGTCACCTTTGGAGGAGAATCCAAGATGGCGGCATAGGTAAACACCTGTACTTGCTGCCTCGCACAACAACTTCAAAAGTACAACGAAAAGACAAAATGGACATCATCAGAACCACAGGAAGGCTAGCTAAGTGGAAATTCTACAACTAGAAGGAAAGAGAAAAGCACACTGAGACTCAGAGGAGCTGCGGAAGGCAGAGATACGAAGGCATGTGCACGGAGAAGGCAGGCAAAAGAGTATGCGGCTGTCTTTTTCAAGCGGGAGGGAGACACAAGCTCCCAACTGCTCTGAACTCCAGTTCCAGGCAAGACTCTGGGGACCCAGACTCACGGGGAGAAACGACTCTCTGGCATCAGGGGGAACTCGAGGGCGGCTTTCTCTCAAAGGTGCTTGCAGCAATTGCCAAGGGACACTGAGACCTGGGGGCCTTTTAGGGCAGGCTAGCAGGAAGCTATTGCTGTTTGCTCCACCCGGATACTCTGCCAAATCCAAGCTGTGTGCAGAGGCTTTTGCATATGAACAGCCTGGTCCTTAGAAATCTAAACTTACCTAACAAACTGCAACTGAGTCAGAGAGACCCAGAACATCCAAAAGAAGACCCAAGCCACCACAGCAGCTTGCACTGCTTCACAGCTGGGCCTCATTTGGGCACCTCCAAAACCCAAACAAAGAAGAGGAATCTGCAGATCTCTCAGTAGCTCCTGCTGGATGGCCTCAGGTAAAGGCTAAATTAGCACATCCTTGGAGGTCCAAGAACAAGTGTACCCAGGGATCACGGTAGGGCCATCCAGATTACAACTCCTCAGATCCATAAGGGATACATTCAGGGGACAGACTCAAGTGAGCACCAAAGCCCCAGTGAAGCAAGTCTTGCCTCATAAGGGTGTCCCAAGAGTTCTCCCATCATAGACACAGCTGATCTTCACAGCCAGTTGGCCTGGAGGTCAATTCCTCCCATTAATGTCAACAACAATCAAGGCTTAACTACAACAAGACTGTGCGCACAGCCCACAAAGGGGTGCACCAAGAGTGTCCACCTCAGGTAACTGGGAAGGCTGAGCCACTGGGCCATATAGGACACCTAGCACACAAAGCTACTCTATCAATTTAGGGAGGCAGCCAAAATGCAGAGACAAAGAAATAGGTCACATAGGAAAGATATGGAGGAAAGCAAATGACTGGATATAGAGTTCAAAACCATGCTTATAAGGTTTTTCAAGAATTTTCTAGAAAAGGCCGATAAATTTAACAAGACCCTTGAGGATATGATAAAGGACCAACTAGAAATTAAGCATACACTGACTGAAATAAAAAATAATATACAGAGATCCAACAGCAGACTAGTGGATCACAAGAATCAAGTCAAAGATTTGAAATACAAAGAAGCAAAAAACACCCAACCAGATAAGCAAAAAGAAAAAAAAAAAAATCCAAAAAATTGAAGATAGTGTAAGGAGCCTCTGGGACAACTTCAAGCATACCAAAATCCAAATTATGGGAGTGCCAGAAGAAGGGAGAAAGATACTATAAATCTATTTGAAGAAATAATAACCAAAAACTTCCCCCCACTTGGTGAAAGAAATAGACTTACAAGTCTAGGAAGTGCACAGAACCCCAAACAAAAGGAATCCAAAGAGGACCACACCAAGACACATCATAATTAAAATGCCAAGAGCAAAAGACAAAGAGAGAATATTAAAAGCAGCAAGAGAAAAACAGCTACCTACGAGGGAGCATCCACTCAATTTTCAGCTGATTTCTCAATAGAAACTATACAGGCCAGAGTGGCAAGAAATATTCAAAGTAATGAATAGCAAGGACCTACAACCAAGATTACTCTACCCAGCAAAGCTATCATTCAGAATTGAAGATCAGATAAAGTGCTTTACAGATAAGAAAAAGCTAAAGGAGTTCATCAACACCAAACCAGTATTCTATGAAATTCCTAAAGGTATTCTTTTAGAAGAGGAAAAAGAAAAAGGTAAAGATAAAAGTTATGAACAACAAATACATATCAACAAGTGAATCTAAAAATCAAGTGAATTAAAACTCTGATGAACAGAATAAACTGGTGAATATAATAGAATCAAGAGCATAGAAAGGAAATGGGACTGACAATTCTTGGTGGGAAAGAGGTGTGGGGGGTTCGGGAAGAGACTGGACAAAAATCGCACACCTATGGATGAGGACAATGGCGGGGGGGGGGGTAGAGGGTGGGGTGGGAACTGGGTGGATGGGAGCTATGGGGGGGGGGGAGAGGAACAACTGTAATAATCTGAACAATAAAGATTTAATAAGAGTCATAAAATAAAACACACAAGCAGGCAGAGGAGAAGTGATTATAAGGAAGACTGAATCAGAATAACCAGAAGAAAACTTGAAAGGAGGCAAATAAGGAGAATGTGTTGTCATTAGAGCAGAATGAGATTTCAAGGATCAAGTCATTAGGGTCAATGCAACAGGAAAGGTAAGAGCTGAAAGTGTCACTAGGATTTAGCAACTAGAGGCCTGAGGGCAGTTTCAGTGCATGATAGGCATCAAAGTTGAACTGTGAGAAGTTCAGGAATGAATGGGGTTTGAAAAGTGGAGGCGATGAATTTAAATGAGGCTTTCTCTTGTGATCAGAGAGTCAATATAGCCATAGAGAGAGGAGGGCAAGGGAGTCAGGAGGGGTGGTTTTAAATGGGAGAGACTTAAGTATTCCTAAACCCTGATGGAACAGCGGGAATGAGAGACAGAGGGATAGAGATGCAGAAGTGAGAGGTGAACCCAGCCAGTGTGACTTGGTTGAGCATCATCCCATACACCAAGAGGTCATGGGTTGGATTGCCGGTCAGGGTACGTGCCCAGTTTGTGGGCTCCATCTAGGTTGTGGGCAGGAGGCAGCCCATCGATGTTACCTTCTCATTGATGTTTCTACTCTCCCTATCCCTTTCTCTTTCTCTAAAATAAAAATAAACAGTTAAAGTATATATTGCTATTCTGGAAGGGCTGATTCAAACAGAAACCCAAATAGTGTTCTAATTAGGAGGCAAAGACACGGGTTATTTATGATAAACTGAAGGGGAACAATTACAATTACATCAATGAAGGAAGGCATTTTTCTCTAAGTGAAGCTAAGTTAACATAGTGATGTGAAGTCTAAAGAATGTTTTTAATTTTCAGTCCATTAGTCATAATATCTGCTTTTTTTTTTTTTTATAAACAGGTGTTTTTGAGGTATACTGTGTTAGGCCCAAAGGTTATTTTGCCCAGTTTTAACATTCCCGCAGTTTGAAGAGTAAGACATGCAAGGTACTTCCTCTGGAATGGTAGCTCCAACCCAACTACCTCCTTTGAAAGTGGCTGCATTTATTTTTCCACAGTCTTGGCGAAGAAAAGAGTTCATTAGAGGAAGGGCTATGTGTGCTCGCTGGACCGGTATCTACATGTGTCCCTCCCTGTTGACTGCTGATGTCACAGGGCAGGAGATACAGCAGCCCGATTCTGAAAGCCAGGTTGCATTCCATTCTGTATTCTGAGAAAAGCCATAATTATGTAGAACTTCTGCCTTTGAAGGAGTAAATTGTAAAGGAGCCTCAATTGCTAACACTAAAATAAGACACAATTACAACTCCTCATCTTAAAAACTGAAGGAGCATAGGATATCACATTTATCCCTATTACTGCTTTCAATATCAACAAAACTCATCTTCTAAGATCTCCAAAGGTGATAAAAAGTCTAGATTTTGATTTTCTCCCTTCTTTCCTGCAGACTGTTTCCTTTCTTTTACACCACTTTAAAAAAGAAAATATCACCAGCAATGTTTCCTTCCATCCTAGTTTCAAAGGTAAAAGCCTTCTATAACGTTTAACACCTTATAAATCTATAAAAAGCTTTTACAAGTTCTCTGTTTTGGACCTACAACAATCCTGAGAGCTGGGAGAAGGGAGGCATTGTTATTCTCAAGATTCAGAAAAATTAGGGTGACGGCTGTTCATTAGGAAGAGGTACAGGACTCAGACCGATCTTGTGACTTTGAAGGCAATTCTTTGTTCCACTATATCACACTCTATTTATAATAACTTCCAAACACCCGAAAAGGCAGCTCATGTACATTGCAGCCTCAGAGCGTCTAAAATTTGCCCAGTTCTTTAAAATGAAGAAGTAATTTCAATTCTCTGCCTATCATGAACAGATCTTGTCATATCTCCCCCCCTCTCGTAATGAGGAAGATAAAGAATTTTGAAGCAGCAATTAATATTGCTCATAGACACCTGGAGATGTACACACAGCCCTAATCACCAAAATGCTGAGCATCTGCAGAAGAATATATGCCCTCATTACGCAGGGTGACATGGTGAACCCAAACAAGAAAGCCTTCACACGTTCACAGAACAAGCAATGGAAAATGCTTTCCACTGTAACCATGCTGTTTAGTTTCTTTTTGCTGCTGTTAACAGAAATTTATTATCTTACAATTCCAAAGGACAGAAGTCAAAATGGTGCAACACACTGTTTGTGTCCCCCATAAAATTCCTACGTGGAAACCCTAATCCCGATGTGATGGCATTTGGAAGTTGGTCCTTTAGGAGGTAATGAGGTCAGGAGAGTAGAGCCCATAAGAAAAGGCCAGAAAGCTAATTAGCTCTCCTTTTACTAGGTAAAGTTACAAGAAGTCAGTTGTCTGCAACCTGGAAGAGGACTCGCACCAGAACCCAATCATGCTGGCCCCGAACTCAGACTTCCAGCCTCCAGACTTATCCCAGAGATATAAGTGTTTCTTGTTTATGTCATCCAGTCTATGGTAAGTTGCTATAGCAGCGCAAACTGACTAACAACACTGGGCTACAATCAAAGTGTAGGCAGGGCTGTGTTCCTGGGAGAATCCATTTTCTCGCCTTTTCCAGCTTCCTGAAACCACCTGCATTCCCTGGACCATTGGTCAGCAAACTCATTAGTCAACAGAGCCAAATATCAACAGTACAACGATTGAAATTTGAGAGCCAAATTTTTTAAACTTAAACTTCTTCTAACGCCACTTCTTCAAAATAGACTTGCCCAGGCCAAGGTATTTTGTGGAAGAGCCACACTCAAGGGGCCAAAGAGCTGCATATAGCTCACGAGCCACAGTTTGCCGACCACTGTCCTGGACCAAGGTCCCTTCCAGCAAATGCATGACTCTGACCTCTGCTTTTGTTGTCCCATCTCCTCCTCTCTGACTCTCCTGCCTCCCTCTTTCATGTGTAAGAACATTTGCAATTACACTGATCTCATAAAATTCCTAACTTAATAACATATGCAAAGCCCCTTTAAAGTGACATGTACACAGGTGCTAGGAATTAGGACACAAAGCAGAGAGAGAGCTGGTACCCATTCAAAGTAAAGATATTCCAAGTATTCCTGGCCTGGTAGCTCCATTGGCTAGAGCCTCATCCCAATACACCAAGGTTGCTGGTTCGAACTGGTCAGGGTACATACAAAAAGCAACCAATGAATGCATAAATAAGTGAAACAATAAATTGATGTTTCTCTTTCTTTCTCTCTCTCATCAGTAAATTAAAAAAATTTTTTAAACATACAACAAACTGAGCTGCTGGGCCCATACATGCTGAGGAGAACAAAACGGTGTTTCTGCAGAGCTAGAGACTAAGCTGATGGTAGCCAGTGACAGCCAGTCCTAGAATGAACTGGAGAGAACAAGCTACTCTGGAAGTCCTACTGCTCTGACTAATGGCCAGTACTTTACATGACAACTAAGTGGCAGGAGCATTAGACAAATCTGGATCTCTCTGACTCCTTATGTGTGTTCTTATCATCCCCATGACAGACTGCCTCACAGCCACCTTAAATGGAGGATGGAAATTTTCTCTATGTCAAACCATGGCCCTGATGTAACAGAGCCACATCCCCCAGGCAGACCAGCTGGATAAAGAAAGAACCTGATGACAGAGGCCAGTGCAGAACAGAAAGTAGGCTCAATGCCCAGGCTAAATGCTTTCACGTTTGTCTATAGGAAAGGGAACTGCAAGTATGTGAACTTCATGGTGCATCTTGAAGAGATTGCCATATAAAAGAAAGCTCGGGTCTAACACATGCAGCTCAGTGTTGATTCGGTCTCAATAAATGTGTCTTCATGAAGAACTCCTTTTATTTTCTCGAGATCCTTTTACAGACCCTACCTGAGAAGTAAAGTTAAGACACCATGGTGCCCAAAATGTTCTGAATCAAGTCAGCTGTACTACTTAGAGAGAAGTTTGCCTTAACAAGGTTTATGTCTGTCTAGCTCTTTCTCTTTACACATAAGTAACACCTAAATCAATGCATCTGCTTCATGAACTTCCTAGTTATCTATATTATAAAAGGCTAGTGGCCATAACACCATAATGACCAAACAACCAGTCACCATGAAGTGCATGGAACACCTCTTGGTCCCTCCCCCAAAGCCCACACGCTCCAATCACAGCAAGGCTGGAGGCCTGCAGGTGGGTGGGGCAGCGAGGTGGGCTCAGGGAGGTGGGCGCTGTGAGCCAGGAGTGGGGAGATGAGTGGGGAATCAAGTGCGGCAAGGCGTGTGCGGGTGGGTGGGTCTGTGCTATTTCACTCACTGGGCCTCTAGTAATTTAATAAAATTCGTATTTTTCATAAATATCAATTACTTAATATTTCAGGCAGTAATTGCCCTTTCTCTAGAATTCCTGAGATTATGTGAAAACCAGAGAGGCTCTAGTACCCGGTCTGCACATATTAGGCATTCATTAACTAACTGGTAAAGGAACCATAAGCCCATGCAGTAAGGCCAAACTAAACTACTCTTGCCACATGGTTAACCTGAGAAGTTACCTTATTGTAAAACACCATTTAACTCCTCTCAACACACATTAATATGTAAATTGCCTAGAAAGAGACACATCCTTAGTATCCTAAGTATGCAGAGCCTTTTTATCCTGGACAGGTTATTATAGTGGTTGCAAAGTCTTGGAAACATGAAGACTTGAATTTGAAATCTGGTCCTAATACTTGATGATTATGTGACCTGGAGGGAGTTGCTTAACCTTTTTAGCTTCCATTTTCTTATCTCTAACTAGGGGCCCAGTGCACAAAATTTGTGCACTGGGGGTGGGTGATCCCTCAGCCCAACCTTCCCCCTCACACATACTGGGAGCCCTCAGGGGATGTCCTGCTAACCACTCACACCAGCCTGCCAGAGGCTTTAGGCCTTGGGCACTCAGCCATTGCCCTGCAATGGAGCCGATGGCTGGCTCCATCCCAGCCATGCCCCCCCCTCCTGCCTGGGCCTTTGCCCCAGCCAGCTCGAGCCTGGCTACCATGAGCCTCAGCCCACCCCACCCCCGGCCCAGGCCTTTCCCCTGGCCAATGTGTGCTGGCTGCCTTGGCCCCACCCCCCAAAGCCCTGGATGCCTTGGCCCTGCCCCCCACTGCCCTGGCCTCCTCGGCCCAACTCCCCCGCAGCCCTGACTGCCTCAGCCCTGCCCTCCTGGCTCTAGCCACCTCGGCCCCACCCCCCCAGCCCGGGCCACGCGCTTGCTGGCTAGCTCCACCCCAGCTTCTGATTGGCTGGTGGGCGTGGCTTATGGGTGTAGTGAAGATATGGTCAATTTGAATATTACTCTTTTATTAGATAGGATGGTAGAATAATAAAATCAAACTTGTACAGGTGTTCTGAGCATGCAATGACAACATATGGAAAATATTCAATAGTGCCTAGTGCACTGATGACAATGATGATGATGGGTAATGATAAATGGTCTAGATCCTCCAGGGCAGACAAGTTCCCTGCTATGCAAGGTCCATCTGTCCTAGGGATGGACATCTGTCCATCTGTCATCAGACATATTGCTCTCCAGATCTCTAGGATAGCTGCCTATCCCAGAGCCACTGCCAGTCCAGCTCACTTGCTTATATTTTGCATGCTTATATTTTGGCCATAACTGGCTGACTAGCAGTGCTGCATGTTACCCAGTCCCACCCTCTCTCCCTACCCCCACAAGTGTTTGGGGCATGATCCTTTGCTAAAGGAAGAGAGAGCCTAGGGCTTTTCATTGCAAGTGAGTCATCTCTTCTCCCCTTGTTATCTTTTGTTTGTTTGTTTGTTTGTTTGTTAATCCTCACCCAAGGATATTTCTTCCATTGATTTTTAGAGAAACTGAAAGGAAGGGGGAAAGACAGAGGAACATTAAAGACACATTGATTGGTTGCCTTCCACATGCACCCCTGATCAGAATTGACTCCGGGACCTTTCAGTCCATAAGCCTACGCTCTATCCACTGAGCCAAACTGGCAAGGGCTCTTTATTCCCTTTATCCCCAGAGCCTCTTCTCCCACTTTCTCTTTTTATTTACCTCAAGTGTCAATCTAAGTGGTACCTCTAAGAGCCTCAAAATATTCTCTATGTAGATCAGTGGTTCTCAACCTTTCTAATGCCGTGACCCTTTAATACAGGCTCTACAGCAGCAGTGCTCAACCTGTGTGTCTTGACCCACAGGTTGAGAACCTCTAGCAGGGTCACCTAAGACCATCGGAAAACACAGATATTTACATTATGATTCATAACAGTAGCAAAATTACAGTTATGAAGTAGCAAGGAAAATAATTTTATGGTTGGGAATCCACCACAACATGAGGAACTGTATTAAAGGGTCACAGCATTAGAAAGGTTGAGAACCACTGATATAGATCTTAATTATACTATAGATTGTTACACAGGCATTCCCCATTAAAAATAAACTTATGGGTGCTGAAAAAGCAGAGCAACATACAAAACCCATTCGAATGGACACTATGAATTTATGAAATTCATTACCCTAGTTTTAAGGCAAATTTTTTTACTATGTCCTGTGCATTCCAACACAGAGTATTCTTTAAATTCCTATTTACCATAAGTAACTATGAGATACTTACATTAAGTAACTATGGGTTATACAAGGCTGCTCCTACTAATTTAGAGAGAAGACAAGAAAATATGAATTTGAGTTTATTACCAACGTCCCTAGAAATTTAAAGTTAGGCCTTGGGTGGTTGCCATTCCAGAGCAGAAAGTCTTCCTGAGCTTTTCCTCAGAGAAATCCTTAAGTTCTGACTCAGTCCCGTGAGAAGTGAGGTGGGAATGGATTCGTATGTTCCCACCCGTATGTACTCAGCCCTCTAGAATTGTGTGCTCTCATTTTTACGCCTTCCCACAACTAAAAGGAACTTCAGACACCCAGACAGTGAATGTACAAAGATTATGCATGTTTACAAATCACCTCTGTTTCATCTGAGTTCAACAGAAAAAATTTCAGGGGGTAAAAAATCTTTTTTTCACGTGATTAACACTCCTGATCAAAAAAATTACTTGCAAGCGTTCCCTCCCTAATTGTGTAACTTATTTTCTCCTAAAACATGTAACTCAAACACTATCACAAATGACAAACTTCAGGAGTAAAAGTAAGAAAAAAAACTTTTTTTAAAATCTTAATAAAAGCCCTGGAAAACTTTAACCAAACTACCAATACCAACTGCTCATTCGTTTTGTAGACACGGACCATTGTTTGAAATTCTCTAGCTTTTCACATTTTTTCCCCCTTTGGGAAGGGGAGGTGGGGACGAGGGGAGAAAAGGCAGATAAGGTCTATATAATTTTAGCAAGACAGTCAGTCTTTCCAGGCAAGGTCTGACATATGAGATAAGATCAGAAAACTGTATTTTATTTTTCTGCTAGGAAAAATGTTATTTCAAAAATATGAATGTCATGCAAGAGATCTTCTACGGCCTTCAATCTAATCTTTCAGTATAGATTTACAGTTCTGCTATACTGACATATGGCCTGTATGGGACAGAATTCAGTGAACTCTGAATATGATATTCCTTTTCTTTGAAGTGTGCATTCATAACTGCTTGCTTTTAGAAAGTCATTCCTTTCTGTGGGAAGCTAACCAACACACCCAATTTTTTACGCCTATTTTGTGAAACACCCCTATGAAACAGAACAAGTTATGGAATCAGCTCAAAAAAAAAAAATCATGACTTATCACCATCAGTAACATTCCATTTGCCTGCCTCCTCTCACCCCAGCACATTCCTGGAACCTGAGAGGAAAACACCACCCAGCAACCGTGTTCCTCACTGAATAAACCCCAGGTGACCAAGTGGAGGCTGCAAGAACTGAATGAAAAGGAGGAAAACTTTATTCGAACAGGAGGAAAGCAGCATGAAAAATAAAAGGTAAATCAAATGGGGTATTTTTAAGGTGAGCACACGCATTTTGCATTAAGACTTTATCTAGCTAGGTTACTATCTTTCTTAGACTAATATACTTTTGTACCTCTAAATCATGACCTCCAAAATCTTTCCTCTGTTTATTATAACCATGTAAAATCAATACTGACCAATGTGATGAGTTTCTCTAACTCTATGAGACAGGCCAGTAAGTCAAAACAAGTTGAATGGAGAAAATGAGACAGATAGTTGAACAGTGGTTGAATGGAGAGCTGACCCATGAACCAGGAGGTCACAATTCTATTCCATCAGGGCACATGCCTGGGCTGTGGGCTTAGTCCCTGTAGGGGGCATGCAGAAGGCAGCCGATCAATGGTTCTCTCTCGTCATTGATGATTCTATTCCCCTCTTCCTCTCCCTTTCTCCCTCTCTCCCTCTCTCCCTCTCTCCCTCTCTCTCTCTCTCTCTCTCTCTCTCTCTCTCTCTCTCTCTATATATATATATATATATATATATATATATATAATTTTTTTTTTTAAGAAATATCAGTTTGGGAGAAGAACCAAGATGGTGGCATAGGTAAACACCTATGTTGCTGCCCCTCACAACAATTCCAAAACTACAACTTAACGACAGAACAAACATCATCCAGAATCCCCGGAAAGCTGGCTGAGTGAAAATTCCACAAATAAAAGTAAAGATAGGACACTGTGACTCAGAGGAGTGGCGGAGGGCAGCGTTGAAGATATGCACCGGAAAGAGGTTTGGAGTCCTGTGCGTGCCAGTGGAGAGGGCGGGTGGCTGCAAACCCAGATGGTTTTCTCCAACGGGGAGGGCAGAGGCGTCCCACTGCACTGATTCCCCAGTTCCAGGCAAGGTCTGGGAAGCCCACACTCATATGGGGTAGAACTGGGCAGTGGGAAAGCACGCTGAAACCTGGTGCAGCAGAGGTCTGCGAGCTTGTGGAGAGGGCGAGCTTGTGGAGAGTGCGTGTAAACTTGGAACAGCAGTTTGCGTGTAAACTTGGGAACAGAAGTGCGCGACTGCGCAAAGAGGACTCGTGACTTGCTCCCTCGTTCGGGAGACCACCGGACTGCATTGTGTTGCAACCCTGAGTGAGACTTTGGGGGTGCGGACTCATTTAGGGAGAGGCTGAGTTGTCTGGCAGCGGGTGAAGATGAGCGGCAGCTTTCTCTTGGAGGCGCGTGCAGCCGTTACCACTCGGCATAGAGACCCATGTGCCACATAGGGCGGAGCTGACTCTGCCTGCTCAGCCGGGAAACTCCGCCCATCCAACCTGAACACAGCTTACTCTCACAGCCAATTGGCCTGGAGGTCAAACCCTCTGAGTGCTAACAACAATAAGCCGGGCTTAACTTCAACAATACTGTAGAGCCCATAAAGGATTGCAGCAAGAGTATCCACCTCAGGTAACTGGGGAGGCTGAGCCACTGTCCCTTAGAGGACATCTACCACACAAAGTTAATGGACCAACTCAGAAAAGCAGCCACAACGCAGAGAAATGAAAAGAAATCAGATGCGAAAGAAATGGAGGGAGAAAAATGACTGCACATAAGAGTTCAAAACCATGGTTATAAGGCTTTTCAAGAGGCTCCTAGAAAAGGCCGAGACCTACAAGGAAATGAACAAGACCTACAAGGAAACGAACAAGACCTACTAGGATATGAAAAAGGACCAACTAGAAATTAAGCATACACTGACTGAAATAAAAAATATTATATAAAGACCTAAAAGCAGTCCAGATGACCGAAAGAACCAAGTCCAAGATTTGAAATACAAAGAAGCAAAATCTACTCAGCCAGAAAAGCAAGGAGCAAAAAGAATCCAAAAAATTGAAGGTAGTGTAAGGGGCCTCTGGGACAACCTCAAGCATACCAACATCCGAACTATAGGAGTGCCAGAAAAAGAGAGAAAGCAAGACAATGAAAACCTATTTGAAGAAATAGTGACCTAAAACTTCCCCCATCTGGTGAAAGAAATTGACTTAAAAGCCCACAGAACCCCAAAATATAGGAATCTAAAGAGGACCACACCAAGATACATCATAATTAAAATGCCAAGGGCAAAAGAAAAAAAGAGAATATTAAAAGCAGCAAGAAAAAAACAGTTAGTTACCTATAAGGGAGCACCCAGATGATTGTCAGCGGATTTCTCAACAGAAAACTATGCAGGCCAGATGGGAGTGGCAAGAATATTCAAAGTGATGAGTAACAAGAATCTACAATCACGATTACTCTATCCAGCAAAGCTATCATTCAGAATTGAAGGTCAGATAAAGTGCTGCACAGATAAGAAAAAGCTAAAGGAGTTCATCACCACCAAACCAATATTATATGAATTGTTGAAAGATATTCTATAAGAAGAGGAAGAAGAAAAAGATAAAAATATAAATTATGAACAACAAATACACATCTATCAACAAATGAATCTAAAAATCAAGTGAATTAATAAACTGATGAACAGGATAAACTGATGAATGTAACAGAATCACGGACATAGAGAGGGAATGGACTGACAATTCTTGGGGAGAAAAGGGGGGTGTGAGGTGCAGCAAGTGACTGGACAAAAATCATGCACCTATGGGAGAGGACATTGGGGCGGAGATGAGGGCAAAGAGTGGGATGGGTACCGGGTGGAGGGAAGCTATAGGGGGGAAAAAGGGAAACAATGTAATTAATAAACTGAACAATAAAGATTTTTTAAAAAAATAAACATCAGTTTGGAGCCATCTAGTAAATCCTATGTTTCCTAAACCAGGGACACTTAAGAGTAAATGGTTTGCGCTTTTTCCCAACTAGAGGGTAGTTTAAATCACCCTACTCAGGAAGATAGCAGAAATACTGTTAGTGCCATTTGCCAACCACACCCAAGAAGAAGTTAAGACAATAAACTTCATTTTGGTACATCAGCATAAAGCCAATGAATATTCTATTGAGATCCTCCTCTAAAACTTCTCCTCAATGCCCAGCCTTTAAAACCCCTCAAAGCGAAGGTCCAGCATGTACTATTTCTCCCAGGAGCACAACCAAGCCTTCCCCTCCCCTCCCATCTTTCCCTACATGTGTTTCCTAAATGCTTAGGCACCCCACAGGCTTACAACCAGGGCAGCAGCAGGCAGTGGCAGTGCACCCCAGACAAACCTCCTGAACGTGCCCCCAAAACCCCCTTTTCTGACTTCTTAACTGAGCCAAAGCAGCCCAGCCTAGGCTCATTTCAAATCCCAGCCCTTCCTTGTTTCACTGTCCCCAGCTTTAATATACATCTTCTAAAATTCACCTGAATTTATGCTATGAAACTTCTGCACAAAGTCCAGACCCACACACTACCTGCCGGCCCTAGGCAGACCCACTTAGGGCCAGGCCCCCTTTCTGGTAACAATCATCATCCAATAGCCAGGAAGACATTTTGAGTTAAACCCTTGTGAACAACTGACATTAGACACCAAAAGCTTGTTTACTTTTATTACTCATAATCCATCAAGCTCATGAATGAATACCCTTACTTATTTTATAATTGCTCATTCAACTCCTGAAACTTAGTCACCTTTTCACACTGTATATATTTCTTCTCTTTAACCATTCACTTTCTTAAAAGGCAATAATACCTGTCACTTCAATAGACCGGCCAGTTGCCTCCTAACACATTCATTGGTTTATTTAGTCCTTAACAGCACAAATGAAAAGTACTCTTGATATGGTTGCAAAAGTGGAAACCAGGTAAGCATCTGTGTAGAGGAGGGCTATCATATGAGTTGTGAATCCTGCAACTCTACAGACTTTTGGGGGGAAATGCAAAGAAATTAGCCATGTTTAAGGATTTCAAAGTCATTTTCATTTACAAGGACCCTAACTACCTAAAACCACACAGTTAAGGCCAGAGATAGAGTGAAAGTTATAACCAGAAACATTTAATACGAAGTCATTGTACTCACTGTCTGATGGCTTCTGTCACAGTAACGCAGCCCAAAATAATCAATCTCCACAAGGTTTATGTGACGGAATACATGGTCAAGGACAACGGAACCTCTCGTTGACTTCTGCAAAAATAATTCACAGATTTATTTTTACATTTAACAAGATGTTTTGTTATTCTCAGTGGGATACAGTTAGTCCTCATCTTTTTTAGCTTCACTCACAACAGGAACAATTTATTAACCCACTGAGTCTGCCTCAGTTACAAAGAAAGAAAAAGGGTTTTTTAAGTAATGTCTATGACAGAAATTGCCTTAGAAAACAATCTTAAAATTGTAGTGGGTTTTAAGTAAATATAAATAAATTTTCTTGTGGTATTCTGAATTATCTTCAGAACAAAATTCTTTTAATAAAGAATCGTTTATCTAAAGAGCATCTAACAAATTCATTTAAAAACATTTATTTTGGTTAAAATCCCACAACTCTTTCACTTTAAAAAGCAATTGTCACCTACAGTATTTCTCTCACAACTAATACAGAAAATATATACTAGTAAAATTTAAATATCAATAGCCAAAGCTTTTATTTTCAACCCTCAACTAATAAACCCATAGATTAAAGATGTCAAAGTTAATGTTCTGAAAGACCCTAGTGAAAATATTTTAGGGTATCTTCCTACCTAATAAAGAGGGAATATGCTAATTGACCCTCACGCCATCACAAAGATGGCGGCACCCACAGCCAATGAGGGAATATACTAATTAACTGCCCTGCCCTCAAAGATGGTGGTGCCCACAGCCAATAAGGAGGGAATGTGCTAATTAACTGTCGCACTATCAAATATGGTGGCACCCAAAGCCAATATGCTAATTGACTTCCTCACCCTCAAAGATGGCAGCGCCCACAGCCAATAAGGAGGGAATATGCTAATTGACTGCCATGCCCTCAAAGATGGTGCCACCCAGTCCCCTCAGCCCCTAGCCACTCCACACGCTTGCCTCTGGAGTCTCCTAGTCCCCTCAGGCCCCCAGTTGCCCAGGCAAGCCTTGGATGGCACAGCAAACACTCCAGGTATAGGCAAGCCTCAGATGGTGACTGTCCAACTGCCCAAGGCTCAGATAACCAGGGCCAGCCAAGGCTTGCACTGCTGGCAGTGGCAGCAGCAGAGGTGTGATGGGGTGTCACCTTCCCCTGATTGCCAGGTGGCCTCCCACCCCTGAGGGCTCCCAGACTGTGAGAGGGGATAGGCCAGGCTGAGGAAACCCACCTCCAGTGCATGAATTTTCATGTAATGGGCCTCTAGTTTGCATGTAAGCAAAAACAAAGGAAACATTCCCCTTAGCTGCTTTGTAAATGCTGACAGCTATCTAAAACTCTAATCTCCCTCTACCATTACACATATAAATTCTTTAAAATTATGATTCTTATCATCTGAGTTAACAGCGGTCGCCAACCTTTTGGACCTCACAAACCACCAGTGGTCCATGGACCATCGGTTAGCAACTGATGAATAGATTAAATACCAATTATTCACACATAAGAAATAAACATTTAATCAGCAAGCACTATCCACATACCACATTAATCTTGACAATAATCCATTTTGAGGGTAAACATACAGATATGGACATTTCCTTTCTTTTGCCCCATCACTGGCAGATATAACAGGATAGTAAACAAATAAACAAAAAAGTCCCCAAAAAGTCACATATTGTGTTAATGAAGTAGGACTTCGTCCAGTAGCATTTTCCCTCAGAGATTTCAGGTTGCATGCTCACTCCTATAGGGTGAGTACTCAATATTGCACTGCTTTTAGAAAATGAATGTCTAACATAAGGAAAATGTTTTGATTAAATGTATAAATAGGTGATAAAAATACACACTGGTTGAAAATAATTCTTATTTCAAATCCCATAGGTATTTTGTTTTCCTCTAACTTATGTTGGATAAACTTAACTGGTCCCTTTTCAAAACCTATTAGATTTATAGTAAAAAAGCACTTCCATGATGGATCTTTAGGTTGTTGGCATAATAACAATGCTACATCTAATAAACATGTCTTTGTGCTCATGTACCTATGCCTTCAGCTAGAGTAAAAATCTGGAAATTACTAATTTGAAGGATATGCACACTTAAAATTACAATTCTGCACTGCCAAAAAGACCATTACAATTCATTCAATGAGAGTATGTTTTCCCACACCCTTGCCAACATTTGCATTGAACAAAATTTTTCCAATTTGATTGAGCAAAAAGGGAGGGTAATTGCTCTATCTTATATGTTCTTACTAATCAATTGCATTTCCTACCATTTGGATTAGGCATTCTCTAACCCAAATTTAATGAGCAAATTCTATTAAGTATTTTTAATACAATTTTACTTAGCATATTTAGCTCTTCCCTCTGTTTGGAAGTTATTTTTGTACTTGCGATAAAGGCCTAAATTTGTCTCAAAATGGTTAGACAACTACACCATCTTTCACCAGAAGGCCATAATTTCTTTGAATTTGAAACAACTTTATCATCTACTAAATGAACCCTCATTCAATTCCATGAATTATTCCTGGACCAAATCTCTATGATTGTAATGAGTTTAGTTTAATTTGTTGATTCTTTTTTCAAAATTATCTTTGCCAATTCTTAGGCATTTTTCTCCACTAGAGGAAGTTTCGAACCAGCTTGCCAATTTAATGAACAATTCTGTTGGAAATATGACGAATAAAATTTAATTGACAGAACTGGGGGGGATGATACCCTATATGGTTTTCTTTTATATCCTTCCAGGAAGGTTTATGCTTTTTTTTCATGAAGGTCTTATAAAATTCTACTTGAACTCTGTGGCAGCAGAATTTATAAAGTAGCCCCCACCAATTCCTCAGCCAGTTTCCCAGCATTTTTTTAGCAGTAAACAGAAATATCTAGGCAATCCACCAGCCTCCTTTCCCTTGCTCTGTGAGAGCAGTGACTATGTAGGTTTGGGCCCAAGAACCAAGGCAGGGTCCCAAGTAAAAATCTTGGGTAAGAGTACAGGAAATTTAAACAATATACTATAAATATCATCATGAATACAGTTTATCATAGGGATGTGAGTGCATCAAGCAGAATTCTTGGTTGCAAACAATAAAAGTTGACTCTGAATTTATTGGAAAGACACTGGGCACCTTGCAGTTCTATAAGATCACCTGGATGGTTGCTTGGGTCTTCGCCTAATCCCAGTACATCCACAGCCACTAAATTTGGAGCAATCTTTAATCCACCACTACTTCCTTCCATTGTTCTGCTCGTCTTTTGGAATATGGTTTTCACCTTCAGTTGTTTCACATTTGCTCTCTGCCTCAAAAATGTTTTTAATAGTTTCTGGCCGGCTGAAATGAGCCTTTCTTATTTTCCAAGCTCTGCTTTGGAAAATATACACATATCTTTCCTGTTACTTCAAAATATTTCTGGAAGGCTGGCATATGAGGCTAGTGTTCCATCTTGATCTAATCTCATTGGGTTCTTTTTCCCGGTCAGGCACAGACAGGAACAGACAGAGTAACTAGAATAGGTTGATCCACTCCAACCTACTTCTCCTATCCCAAGTAGGTAAAGGAATGTTTCATAAACAAAAGGAGAATGAATTATCCTTTAACATATAGCACTGAAATAGGGACAGATTTAAAAATAACACACACAACACATACACACACACACACACACACACACACACACACACACATTTAAGTCTGTGCCATTTCACTGCTATAATTATATGTTATATTATATATAATTACATATAAATTTATAAATATATATATATCAAGATTGTCTTTATGAAAAATATTTTATGCTTCTACTTCCACAAAAAAAGTTAGCTTTTTCAAACATATAGTCTATTTGTAAAGTATAAAAAAGACATAACACTCTACTCACAAAGAACATACAGAAAAGCAAGCTTTAAAAACCAGTTTAATAGTTTGGAAAGTATATAGAAATTGTAAAAATGTCATGCATAGGAGAAATCACCATTTTCTAAATTATCATTCCAAAAATACCAGAACATAGTCTGTTGATACTCCGCAATAGTTTTGCATTTATATAGAATCTGGTGCTGAAAATTCTTTACAAATATCACCCTTCAGCATATTTGTTATCCTGTACAGAGAAGCCACAAGGAAAGCATG
Source organism: Antrozous pallidus (assembly GCA_027563665.1). Lineage (NCBI taxonomy): Eukaryota > Metazoa > Chordata > Mammalia > Chiroptera > Vespertilionidae > Antrozous > Antrozous pallidus. The sequence continues at coordinate 69,612,087 of CM050512.1, forward strand.
CAGTGTTATGCAATGACTCCAGAGCTTACCTATGAGAAAACAGGGTGTCTCATGATGCCCTGTACAGCTGTCTATATTACAGGTGTGTCTACAAACACCTGGAACATAGCCAGGTGAACCTCAGAAATACTGTGGTTCTCTCACTACTTCAAGCACACAAGTATGTGACAAGCTCTTAATTCTCATCTGTCATCCTGTAATATGACAGGACTCAGAAAGTATGGATGCCAGCAGTAAATTAGCTACCAGGTGGGGGGTGCACATCACCAGCTCCCATTTCTGCCAGTCCTACCCTATGGGACCCCTATTGGAATTCCCTGTTTGAATTTCATTATGTTGCTTTCTGCTGCTACACTTATGAACAATTTCATTCTTCATGTGGGTTCCTCATAGAAACTACCTCTGGGCTATATTTGGCAGTTTGACTTGAAAGTCTTCAGGTTAAAAAGAAGTCACACTTGAATAAAAAAATTAAGAACCAATAGGGAACTGACATAAGTGCTAACGAACAGACTAGAAACATCCTGGGTAAGGAACAGGGCAGTTTTGGGATTTATTACTAGAAAAGGATATTATAAAAGAAAAGACTTCATTCATTCAAATATTTATTGATTACCTGTTAATGTCAGCAAATGACTAAGCTCTAGAAGATGAAAAAAGGTACACTAATAAAAAGGTGAGAGGAGAGCAGGGTGCGCACCCAGAAGATGATACAAAGAGCCTCTATGGGGGGAGCACCGATTGGCCCATCAGAACCCTGGGGCCAGAGTGACTAAAACTTCTAAGAAACATCTAGAAAGTGAGACAGGGAAGGAGTTGGTTTTCATCAGCTTTTGTGTGTGTGTGGGTGTGTACATCTGACTAGTTAGCATGCACATTTTACTTGTGTAAAAATATTTTTAAAAAGCGAAAGTATGCCAAGTGGAAACTAGTCATTATCTTTCTCGGTTCATGGAGGTAGTTGTTTGCGGATCAGGTCCATGCACTAAGAGGTGTGTTAAGTATGAGAAATTTGCACAGAGACAAAATGGGATTAGGGTGTTGAGCTGTCAATTTGTTCACCATGTTTACATAGAAATAATTCACATCCTCCATTTCCCCAAAAAAACATTACTCTAAGATTTTTTAGTCTGAATTCTTCCTGAGCCTTTGAGCAGCAGACCTAACTATGACACGAACACCATCAAATGCCATATGGAGGCTTTGTGCCCCATCCCTTAAATGCTAAGGCCCAGGCTTCATCTCAAAGTCAGATGGTTACTGTCATTCAAGGTTTAAAGAAAACTTGTCTCTTAACTTTACTTCTTTCAGTGCTTGACAACAGAAAGACATGAATATGATTGTATTCAGTACTATTCCAGGTCTTTTTGACCATTTCTAGGAGAAATTCCACCCAAGTGAGGAATTTCTAAGATGCTACAAGATAAAACATAACTATAACCAGAGCACTTATTAACATGCCCCAGGATTTTCTGAAGGAAGAATTTTAAAACTATCTTCAACACATAACGGACCTCCACTAATGAGATGTGAGAGTGGAGGACTACGAAAATATCAGGAAAGGAATTCAGGAGACCGCCCTGGGCCTTGGCTCGTCTCTACTGTTCTCTTTACCTGGAATATCTTCCCTCCTCTCTGTCTTCCTCAAAACCACACCACCCTTCAAGACCCAGTTCTGGTGTCACCTTCTCCATAAAGCCTGCCCATATCCCCTCCACCTCACTATGAGCTCTGCCTTCATTGAACCTACAAAGTGTATCATTTTTGCTTATCACCAAGACTTACACTAGTCTGTCTCTGTTAAAGCCATTCTCGTTTTTTGATTAATCCTCACTCAAGGTTCCCCCCCACCCCCACTATTGATTTATAGAGAGAATGGAAGAGAGGGAAGGAGGGGTGAGAGAGAGACACACACATTGATGTGAGAGAGAGACATCGATTGGGTGCCCTCTGCGCGTACCCCGACCAGGGCTAGGGAATCGAACCTGCAATCGAGGTACATGCCCTTGACCAGGAATCAAACCCTGGACCCTTTGGTGCTCAGGCTGGCACTCTATCCATTGAGCCACACTATCCAGGGCAAAGCTATTTTCTATTTCTGTTAACTTTTCAAATATTTAGACATTTGAAAGCAAGTACACCACTTCCTTTTCAGCCAGTCCAATAATTCACACACAGTAAGAACTGCCAAAAAATTCACTGAATTAATGTGAAGGACCAACAAATAAGTAAGAGAGATGCAATACTGAAATGGCCTATGAATTAAAGCCCTCTTCCTGCCTCTTTATGAAGATGTTCATTTTTCTTGACCAATCAGACCTATGAAAGCAAAGAGAAAGCTGAGTAGATTCAATTATCTTGACCTCAGTATTTATCTCATTTAAAACTACTTAAGTTTACTTTTAATTGTTTTCTTTCAGTGTCATATAATTTCAACACATTCAGACTCTAAAGGTAGTGTAAGAATAAGTAGCTTATATTTGAAACATATCAAAAAGTAAAGGGGCCCAAGATTAAATTTTTAAATGTAAACCTTATAGAAATATACAGTTTTCTTCATGTAACGAAATAAATCTGACATAAATTTGTTTTATCATCATCAGGAAAATAAGGAAGATTAGATATGAAACAGTTAAGAAGAAAATAAAACAACTGATTTTTTATTTTATAACTCCACTCAGAAAAACTTAAATGTTACACAATATTAATTTACTTTTCAAATGAGAGTAAATAAATGCCTGTGACACATTTTTGGATTGTGAATTATGTGCCGCTTAAATCTCAGCCAATAGAGATAGATTACTTTTATTACTGGCATATTAGCAACATTCTGGAAAGAACAGAAATGCAAGAGGCTTATAATCGTAAAGACTCCCAAGTAGGACAAGCTTATTAGAAAACACCATCAGTGAGACTTTCACCAGAACAAAGAATTCTTCTTCAAATGAATAATAACACCTTTGCTGATTAACACAACACTACAAACCAGAAAGGCAGGTTTTTACCAGCTGCACAGAATAACTATTACATTCAAGACAAACACCTTCACAACGTTTACTTCTTCACAAAGGAGAAATGAACCCTTCGAAAAAGTATTTAATGTTAAGCCTTTAAAATTCACCATATTTTTATTTAGCAGTTTAACCTATTAGGTTCCAGGTTCTCTGGGAAAACATCAATCACATGATTTTTTTTTTTTTTTTTTTTTAGCTCAGGCTCATCAGGATAAGGTAAAGTAGTGTGGAGACATTTCTCAGGCACCAATGGTAATTGCTTCTCAGACCAACTATTGATAAGCACCATCTGATGGGTGGTTTTTTTGTTCCCATTACAGTTTACATTCCGTATTACTCTGTATTAGTTTCAGATGTACAGCACAGTGGTGGTTAGACAACTATGTACTTTATAGAGTAGTTTGCCCCCAATATTTCAACTACACACATGACCTCACACATAGTTATTACAGTATCACTGACTATATTCCCTCTGCTGCAATTTACATCTCTGTGACTGTTCTGTAACTACCAATCTGTCCTTCTTAATCCCTTCACTTTTTTGACCCAGCCCCCACACTCCTCCCCTCTGTCAGCTGTCAGTCTGTTCTCCGTATCAGAGTCTATTTCTATTTTGTTTGGTTTTTTATTTTATTCTTTAGATTCCACATATAAGTGAAATCATTTGTCTGACTTATTTCACTGAGCTTATGTCACTGAGCATAGGTCCATCTGTGCTGTTGCAAAAGGTAAGATTGCATTCTTTTTTATAGCTGAGTAGTATTCCATTGTGTATGTGTATCACAGCTTTTTTATTCCCTCATCTAATGATGGGAACTTGAGTTGTTTCCATATCCTGGCCAGATATCTATACTAATAAAAGGCTAATATGCTAATTAGACCAGGTGGACCAGCCATCTTCTGAATGCCTGACTTCCCTCAGGACAAAGCCATGGTAGTGGGAGCCGAGGCAGAGGCAGTTAGGGGTGATCAGGCAGGCAAGGGAGAGCAGTTAGGGGTGAGATCAGGCCGGCAGAGGAGGGCATTTGGGGGTGAGATCAGGCCAGCAGGGGAGGACAGTTGGAGGGTGACCAGGCCTACCAGGCAGAGCACTTGGGGGCAACCAGGCCTACAGGGGAGGGCAGTTAGGGGTGATCAGGATGGCAGGGGAGGGCCATTGGGGGCAGGCAGGCAGGTGAGTGGTTAGGAGCCAGTGGTTGGGCCAGTTGGACATTTCCTGAGGGGTCCTGGTTTAGAGAGTGTGCAGACAAGGTTGAGGGAAACCACCTCCACCTTCCCCCATGCACGAATTTCATGCACTGAGCCTCTAGTATATATATAAAGAGGTAATATGCTAATTGGTCCTAACGATGTCCCAGTCACAACCCTTCAACAGGCTGTGCACGACGCACAGGAGCTGGTGGGCAGGAAAAGGGGTGGGGACTTGCACCACCAGGACATGAGGCTGCCGCTGGGCCCATGCCCTGTGGGCACCCTCTTGCTCCCCCTCAGTGAAGGCACATGCAGGCCCACCACAGCACACAGCCTGGAGGGGGGCATCAGGACAGGGGTGGGGCTTCAGCGGAGAGCTCTCAGCACTCCTGTGCCAAGGTCTAAAGGCACAGAGAGAAAGGGAGAGCAGAAGGGCAGTTAGGGGGTTTAGGCCATGAAGGAAGAGCAGATAGTCAATTAGGGGGACCAGGCCAGGAGGGGAGAGCAGATAGGCAGTTAGGGGGATCAGACAAGGAGGGGAGAGCAGTTAGGGGGATCAAGCTGGCAGAGGAGAGTAGTTAGGCAGTTAGGGGGATCAGGCCAGGAGGGGAGAGCAGTTAGGACCATCAGGCTGGCAGGGGAGCAGTTAGGGACATCAGGCAGGCAGAAGAGCAGTTAGAGGCATCAGGCAGGCAGGAGAGCACTTAGGAGCCAGTGGTTCTGGATTGTGAGAGGGATCCCAGATTGGAGAGGGTGCAGGCCAGACTCGGGATCCCCCTCTCTGCCACACACACAAATTTCATGCATCAGGCCTCTAGTTGTTAATAATGCTGCAATGAACATGGGGGTGTATATATTCTTTTGAATTAGTGTTTCAGGTTTCTTCGATTATATTCCCAGAAGCAAAATCGCTAAGTCATAAGACTGTTCCATTTTAAACTGTTTCCAGTAACACCCTACTGCTTTTCATAGTGGCTGTACTAATCTGCATTCCCATCAGCAGAGTACAAGGACTCCCTTTTCTCCAAATTCTCACTTGTTGTTTGTTGATTTATTGATGATGGCCATTCTGACAGGTGTGAGGTGGTACCTCATTGTGCTTTTAATTAGCATTTCTCTGATGATGACTGATGTTAAGCAAGTTTTCATGTCTATTGGTCATCTGTATGTCCTCTTTGGAGAAGTGTCTATTCAAATCTGCCCATTTTTCAACTGGGTTGTTTATTGTTCTGATGTTATCTGAGTTCTTCATAAATTTGGGGTATTGACTCTTTATCATATATATCATTGGTGAATACTTGTAGCATCTGATGGTTTTTTACAAAGAATTACCTTCACTACTAGGTGAGAAGGTTTTAAAGAAAGCCCTTAAGTCCTAGCTGGTTTGGCTCAGCAGACAGAGTGTTGGCCTGTGGACTGAAGGGTCCCAGGTTCGATTCCAGTCAAGGGCACATGCACGGTTTGTAGGCTCGATCCCCAGGATGGGGCATGCAGAAGGCAGCCATTCAATGATGCTCTCTCATCACTGATGTTTCGCTATCTCCCTCTCCCTTTCTCTCTGAAATCAATAAAAAATATATATATATTTTAAAAGCCCTCAGTCATAAAAAGAGTAAAATGTGTTTATTTTTCAAGGTGCAGCTTATATTTCTCATATACAAAAGTTTGTTCATACTAATGAACTTTTCTCTGACTTTATCAAATGTTTCTGCTTTCTATTGCTATGTAACAAATCACCTCAAAACTTAGTTGCTTAAAGCAACAAACACAATTTGCTCATGACTGCAATTTGGGCAGGGCTTGGAAGAAGTGACTAAGGATCTGCTCTATCTGATGTTGGCTAGAAAGGTTCACAGGGCCTTGAACACCCACGGTGGCTTCACTAACATACTGACATCTCACTTGAAGTGAGTGGACATCTTCAAAACCACAACCTTCCTTCAAATTTTTAAAGTAAAAATAAAAGTTTTTATACATCCTAAAAAATGAAATATTGAGAATTTATTAATAATCTTTCTTTATTCAGGACATTTAAGTGCTTATATCTTTAAAGCTCATGACCCTTATAGAGCAGAAGAATGTGTGTTAAGGATTTGTGTTTTACAAACATAATCCCTCATTTGAAGCATAACTATTTGAACGTTAACCTTAATGATAAAGACTTTATTTCAAAACTCTAAATGTATTATGTTTAATAAATTCAGGGGAAAAACAATAAACATTCCATTCTATATGGAAGGTTTAAGGCAGAGTTTTAAAAATCCACTCATCTTCTACTCATAATTTTTTTCAAGGTGTGGTACAGCACTGATGTTTTTTACTCTCGTCCCATCAAGAGGTCTAATTCCCTGCTCCTTAAGTATAGGCTGGCCCATGACTGCTTTCTCCGACAGAAGTGTTGCTAAGCCAGCTCCAGCATAGCTTTTAAAAATGGCTGCTCTCTCGTTGGTGTCTTGGAATCCTGAGCCATCATGAAAGAAGTCTAACCACCCTGCTACAGAGACATGTGAGGAAACCCGGAGAGTATAAAAGAAGAATTGGGGCTCAGCTAGCCCAACCTTTCAGACAAGATGCCAGGCTTGGGAATGAAGACATCCTAGGTCCCCCAGACAAGCCCAACTGCCTGAACCACACCAACAAGTCCGCAGTCAATGCCACATGGAGAAATATTGCCCAGCGAAGCCTTGGTCACTATCCTGATCTAAAAAAACACGAAACATAATAAAATGACTGTTTCAAGCCCCTAAATTTTGAGTAGTTTTTTAAATACAACTACACCACCAAGATAATCAGATTAATGGTAACACCCAACTGTTCTCAGTCTAGAAATGCAGAGCTCTATGAAGAAGAGTCAAAGCATATACCAAGACACTATTACTTCTTCTGTCTTCCATTAAAGTTGGATATGTAAAACACATTCATTAGGAAATTCTCAAAAAGTTCCAGTAAAAACCTATTTCATACCCACCTTTCATCTCCCTGGACAGTGGCACTTGCTTCCACCCTGGTCTCTAGCATACCTGGAGGCTAATCCCTGGGTACTGTGGCACCAGCTTGTTATCTGGAGCTCTTGAGTCTCCATTGTTAACATCTATACTAATAAAAGGGTAATATGCTAATTAGACTGAATATATTGGACATCTTCCAGATGTTCTTCCAGACATCCTTCCAGACAAAGCCACGGGGGCAGGGGCAGAGGCAGAGGTGATTAGGGGTGATCAGGCAGGCAAGTCAGGTGAGTGGTTAGGAGCCAGCAGTTCCAGATTGTGACAGAGATGTCTGACCACCAGTTTAAGCCTGTAGGGGTTGGGCCTAAATCAGTAGTCGGACATCCCCCAATGGGTTCCTGATTGGAGAGGATACAGGCCAGGCTGAGGGAACCCCCTGCCCCCACTCCATGCACAAATTTCATGCACCAGGCCTCTAGCAATAAATATATGGTTTCCTTAAGTAAAGAGTCCCCTTTAACGCAAATGGGTCTTTTCCCAAGTGGTGGTCCTAGTGGGTGAGATATGACATGTGTTCCCAGACTCCTCTATTTTTCATCATATTATCATGATCAAGCCCTTATTTTACTTGAATTTTTTTTTTTTTTTCAGAATTGGGAAGAGGAGTTTTTTAATCTTGTACAACAGCACCTTCAAGTTGGAAGGAATGCCTACTAGTCAAACCCAGAACAGTCTGAGTATCAAAATAAATGAAAATATCAGATTACAATTCCCTGAGAGGAATCCTTGAGTCCATTTGAATATAAACATGTCTATATACATAAAAGCCTAAAATGGAAATTGTCCCCTCAGGAGTTCCAGTGGAGACCAGGAGTTTGATCGCTTGCTGTGATGTGCGCTGACCACCAGGGTGTGTCTCAGAGCAAAGGAAGGCCCCGATAGGTCCTGATCGCTGGCCAGGCTTAGGGACCCTACCTATGCATGAATTTTGTGCACTGGACCTCTAGTAAATGAATAAAAAAGAAGAGAAAGCACTACCTTATAGCAAAATGCCAACTAATAAAAGTATAAGAAATGACAGAATTAGAAAACAATCACAGCTCTAACTGATTCAGGTGAGAAATATTAGTAATGCTACAATGAGTGGGTGAGCCCTGGTGGTGTGGCTCAGTTAGTTGAGCATAGTCCCAAACATCGAAAGGTCACCAGTTCGTTCGATTACAGATCAGGGCACATACCCAGGTTGCAGATTTGACCCCAGGAGTGGAATAAACTGTCATCATGTACCACCTGACATGATTCAACAAATACAACTCCACTTCTATCTTTTCCATGCCAAAGATATTTAATCTGAATTTAATACAGACGAAACATAAGACAAGCCCAAATTAAGGACAATATGCAAAGTCTCTTCAAAAACAGTAAGGTCAAGAAAGCACTGAGTAACTATTACAGGCCGAAGGAAAGTTAAAGGACATGTGAACAAAATCTTACAAATAATCTTGGATTAATTTGCTCTATGGAACAATATTGGGACAACTTGCAAAATGTGAATAGCATATGTGGATTAGATGGCCATACTGTTTCTAATTTCCTGATTTTGATAGCTGTGCCCTATAACACTACCTTGTTTGTAGGTAATCTGCACTAATGCATTCAGGGTAATGAGCCTCATGTTTTCAACTTACAAACGTTCCATTAAGAGAGAGAAAAAATAATGATAAAGTCGATGTGGTGAAATGTTAACAGTATCTGTGGTGAAGGGTATAAAGAGTTGATACTGTTTATAAGCCACTCACTTTCCCATCTTTAAAATTTGTGATTTTTTGTTTTTTTGTTAATCCTCACCTAAAGGTATTTTTTCTATCGATTTTTTTAGAGAGTGGGAGGGAGGGAGAAAGAGAGAGAGAAACATTGATGTGAGAGAGACACATCAATTGGTTGCCTCCTAACACATACCCTTACAGGGCTGGGAATAAAACCTACAACCCAGGTATGTGCCCTTGACCAGTAATCGAACCCAAGACCCTTTGGTTCCAGTGCCAACATCCTAATCACTGAGCAACACGAGCCAGGGCAAAAATTTATGGGATTTTTTTTTATTAAATTAACTTAGGGGACATTCCAAAGTCAAAAGATCAAGTGTGCCTTCTTTAATATTTTTATGTCATAATATTTCAAGTCACATAAGTCAGATTTATGTAAAATAATAAAATTAACAATACTAACATTTATTGGCACATATTAGTACTTTACATGTGCTAATTCAATCCTGGCCCTATGAGATGATAATAGCTAGTCCTTACTGAGCATTTGCCTTGCACTGGGCACTGTTCTAAGAGCATTGCATCTTCCCATAAATCCTCATATCAGCTCAATAATATAGGGGTTATTATTTTCCTCATTTTAGCGACAAGATCATTGATTGGAAACTACTATGGGCTTAGTAGTTTTCCCAAGAGGACACAGACAGTGCATGGCAGAGCCAGGATTCAAGTCCAGGCTGTCTGGCTCTAGAGTCTGTGCTCCGAATGCCTTTCCACTGTCTGAGGAGAGCTACATATGCATCTGCAACCAGAGTTTTCTCAAACTCCCAGGGAGAGGGCTCTTTTGCCACAGGGCCCACCTGCATTAACCATAGTTTTTAAAGCTCTTTGAAGTTACCTCGCAAAAAATCTTAATTGGTTTGGGAAGATACTGTGGCTGCTGTTTGGAAGTGTCTAATTCTACTGTCCCAGTAGGCCTCACGGGTCACTGTACTGGTAAGTAAATTGATTTTGAGGACCAAGCAGTCTCCCGGTAATTCAGTTGATGGATGGGTCCTCAGTTTGATGGCTCATACTCATCCACTATAACATACACATTTTGTCCTCTAATACTTGTTGATTTCCCCTTGCCCAAGAGTCTACTTGGCCTGCCTGAGGAAGAGACACCCATTAAAAGACATAGAGCCCAGGAACCACGCTCTATCCACTGAGCAAACCGGTCTCGGCCATACACAGCAATTTTAAAACTACAACTTAACGAAAGAACAAAGACCATCCAGAATCACCAGAAAGCTGGCTGAGTGAAAATTCCACAAATAAAAGTAAAGATAAGGCACTGTGACTCGGAGGAGCAGCTGAGGACAGCGTTGAAGATATGCGTGGAGTCAGAGGTTTGCAGGAGTGCGAGCACCAGTGGATAGGGCGGGCGGCTGAAAACTAGCCAGTTTTCTTGAACGGGGGAGACAAAGACGTCCCACTGGACTGATTCTCCAGCTCTGGGCGAACTCCAGGGAACCCACTATCATACGGGGTAAAAACTGGACAGTGGGAGGGCACGCCGAAGCTCTGGTGCTACAGGGGTCGGCGGGCTTGTGGAAAAGGTGAGCTTGTGCGGAGTGCGCGTGAGCTTGGGAATAGCACAGTTGCCTAACTGCACAGAGAGCACTCATGTCTTGCTCTTTCATTCGGGAAACCATCAGACTGCATTGTTTTGTGACCTTGGGTGAGATATTGGGTGTGCAGACTCATTTAGGGAGAGGCTGAATTCTCAGGCAGCTGGTGGAGCTCGGCAGTGGCTCTCTCTCAGAGACCCTGGGGCCGCATAGGGCGGAGCTGACGCTGTCTGCTTGGCCCGGAGACTCCGCCCATCCAACCTGAGCACAGCTGAACATCACAGACAATTGGCCTGGAGGTCAACCCCTCCAAGTGCTAACAATGATTAACCTGAGCTTAACTTCAACAAGACTGTGCAACCCATATCCACCTCAGGTAACTGGGGAGGCTGAGCCACTGTCCCTAGTAGGAAGTCTACCACACAAAGCTAATTGACCAACTCAGGGAAGCAGCCACCATGCAGAGACATGGAAAGAAATCTGGTGTGAAAGAAATGGAGGGAAAAAAACGACTGGACATGGAATTCAAAACCACGGTTATAGGGCTTTTCAAGAGTCTCCTAGAAAAGGTCGAGACCTATAAGGAAATAAGCAAGACCTACAAAGAAATGAACAAGACCCTCAAGGATATGAATGAGACCTGCAAGGAAATGAACAAGACCAACGTGGAAATGAATGAGTTCTACAAGGAAATGAATGAGACCCTCAAGGATATGAATGAGACTCTCAAGGATATGAAAAAGGACCAACCAGAAATTAAGCATACACTGACTGAAATAAAAATTATTATACAAAGACCTAAAAGTACTCTAGAGCACCCCAAGAACCAAATTAAAGATTTGAACTACAAAGAGGTAAAATCCACTCAGCTGAAAAAGCAAGAAACCAAAAGAATCCAAAAAATTGAAGATAGTATAAGGGGCCTCTGGGACAACCTCAAGCATACCAACATCCGATTTATAGGGATGCCAGAAAAAGAGAGAGAGCAGGACAATGAAAACCTCTTTGAAGAAATAGTGACCGAAAACTTCCCACACCTGGCGAAAGAAATTGACTTAGGAGTCCAAGAAGCGCACCGAACCCCAATATATAGGAACCCTAAGAGGACCATACCAAGGCACATCATAATTAAAATGCCAAGAGCAAAAGACAAAGAGAGAATATTAAAAGCAGCAAGAGAGAAACAGTTGGTTACCTATAAGGGAGCACCCATACGATTGTCAGCAGATTTCTCAACAGAAACGATGCAGGCCAGACCAGAATGGCAAGAAATATTCAAAGTGATGAACAGCAAGAATCTACAATCAAGATTACTCTATCCAGCAAAGCTATCATTCAGAATTGAAGGTCAGATAAAGTGCTTCACAGATAAGAAAAAGCTAAAGGAGTTCATCACCACCAAACCAATATTATATGAGATGCTGAAAGATATTCTTTAAGAAGAGGAAGAATAAAAAGGCAAAAATATAAATTATGAACAACAAATACTCATCTATCAACAAATGAATCTAAAAATCAAGTGAATTAATAAGCTGATGAACAGGATAAACTGGTGAATATAACAGAATCATGGACATAGAGAGGGAATGGACTGACAATTCTTGGGGAGAAAAGGAGTGTGGGAAGTGCAGCAAGAGACTGGACAAAAATCATGCAACTATGGGAGAGGACAGTGGAGGGGGTGAGGGTGGAGGGTGGGATGAGTACAGGGTGGAGGGGAGCTATAGGGGGGAAAAAGGGGAACAATGTAATTAATAAACTGAACAATAAAGATAAAATATAAAATAAAATAAAAATCATAGAGCCCAGCTGGCATGGCTTAGTGGTTGAGTGTCAACCTATGAACCAGGCGGTCTGGGTTCAATTCCCAGTCAGGGCACATGCCCATGTTGTGGGTTGCAGACTTGATGCCCAATATGAGGCATGCAGGAGGCAGCCGATCAATGATTCTCTCTCATCACTGATGTTTCTATCTCTCTCTCCCCCTTCTTCCTCTCTGAAATATATATATATTTTTTAAAGTCGTAGAAAAAATAAAACCCGTATATATATTAAGAGGTCTCGAATGAGGGAGACCAAGATTAATAACCGAACAAAATGTCTAAGAAAAAGACAAAAGAAAGTAAGGGCAGAAAGGCAACAGGGACTTTCAAGGAGATACTATTAGAACACAAAAAAAGCTTTCCAAAACCAAACAGCATGATTTCTGAAATTAAAATTTCAATAGACAAAGTGGAAAAGGGCACTGTCACTACTGAAAACTACATACTGAAAGATCATAGAAACATCACAAGTACAAATATCAGAGACATGGAAGACAGAATGAGGAGACAGGACATGCAGAAAACAGGCTTTCCTGAAAGAGAAACACTAATGAATGGAGAAAAAATAATTAGAAGGGAAGGAGGAGACAAACAAAAGAAAACCTCCCTGAGCTGAAAGAAGGGATAATTCTCTAGACTGAAAGGGCCCACAGCAAGCTGAGGCAGCATTAACTAAGATAAAAAAAAAAAAAAGACACATGCCTGGGCTTGTAAAATATTTAAGCTGGGATGGGAAATCATCTGCAACCACATATCTTACTACTGCATTAACATGACTTTACTATTCCCCATTAATCTAACTTTACTATTTCAGGAAGCTTTTATCCAGCAAGATGAAGTCACAGATAATTTTATTGTTGGTTTCAGGAACTTTCCAAAAAACCATTTATCTGAACAATGGACAGCTAGCTAGGCTAATCCTTATTAAATTCCCCTTACTCGGCCCATCAGTCTTAAATTATTTCATCAGAAACTTTCTCTAATTCCATGTCCTTGCACTGAACAACCTGTCTCATACCAGACCCTAATAAACCTCAGAAATTCCCCATCTCTGGCCTCCCTCCTCTGCAGCACTCCGCCAATGTCATGGTTTTCTTTATTGAAGGAGGCAATAAACTTGACTTTGCTTCATCTACAGGTTATTCTGCAGTCAGCAGTCAGAGACTCTAAAGATTAAGAGGAAATCATATAGGTATTCAAACAAATAGAACAGAGGACTTACAAAGGAAAAAGAATAAACTAAACATCAGATTTCTCAACTGCAACACTGGAAAACAGAACAAACGTTCAACAATGACAACCAAGAGAAGAAGCCCAACCAAGATTCCTCCACGTGTCAGGGAAGACCAACCCCCCCGCCCCCAAACCACCTTTTAGAATCTTTAAGATACTGTTCAACCAATAAACCCAATCTGAGGACATCTTGAAAGAGGCACTCTAGACAGAAATCTCAAGATATGGAAGACAAAGAAGAGAGGGAAAGGGGGCTCAATGTAACAGGATGAAGATAATATGACTAAGAACTTCTAATTTACAGTTTAAATATTTATTAACAGACATGTAATACAAAAACAAAACAACAACAACCCCATAATAAACAAGAACAAGAAATTCTAGCCTGTGTAGGTAAAATCTAAGATGGGTGAATATTTATTATTTAACGTCTATGTGTTAATTCAGAATTTTCATTTATAGCTGCTCTGAAGGTATCCAGTGGGAAAGTAATGTTTAATAGGACAGAAAAGGAAAGAATGCCCATGAGATGGGTAGAGAACTGATGAGAAATCTAACCATGTGGCAAGAGGGGAAAGAGTGAATGTTAACAAAAAGTACAATAAATGATAAGTTTAAAAACTAGATGTGTGGCCCTAACTGGTTTGGCTCAATGGATAGAGTGTCGGCCTGCAGACTGAAGGGTCCCAGGTTCAATTCCGGTCAAGGGCATGTACCTTGGTTTCAGGCACATCCCCAGTAGGGGGTGTGCAGGAGGCAGCTGACAGATGTTTCTCTCTTATTGATGTTTCTAACTCTCTATCCTCTCTCCCTTCCTCTCTGTAAAAAATCAATAAAAATATATTTGAAAAAAAAATAGATGTGTGAAAGAAAATAGGGGTTCTGTGGAAAGTAACCTCCAGAGTACAGTGATCATAAATTCCTAACTTGCCAAGACCGGTTTGGCTCAGTGAATAGAGCGTCTGCCTGTGGACTGAAGGGTCCCAGGTTCGATTCCGGTCAAGGGCATGTACCGTGGCTGCGGGCACATCCCCAGCGGGAGGTGTGCAGGAGGCAGCTGATCGATGTTTCTCCCTCATCGATGTTTCTGACTTTCTATCCCTCTCCCTTCCTCTCTGTGAAAAATCAATTTAAAAAAAAAAAATATATATATATATATATATATATATATATATATATATATATATATATAAAAGAGAGCCTTCTAGCATTCTTAAAAAATAAAATAAAAATAAATAAATTCCTAACTGGATAGCTCAAAGTGAGTAGGCCTACCTCAGGCATATAAATCTTTAATAAAAGGTTTAATTTTTGCTGTAAGCAGCCCTGGCAATTGTTTCTGTGCACTCAGACTAACACACCTCTGAAATAAGCTTTAACCACCCTCAAGAGAGCACATCATCTTGTTAACTAGTCTGTAATCCAACCCTCACCTTGCTTTCTCCATGTAATCTTCCTTACATTCCCCCTTTAATTTCAAATGCATAAAAGAAGCTGGAATACTTATTCTCCAGAGCATTTGAGACCTTGCTCCCCAGCATATGTCATCAGTTAGGCTTAACTAAACTCTTATAAAAATTCTCTACAGGTCTGGACATTCTTAGATCTACAGATGGAAAGAATAAAAACAAACACAGCATTTATGATGATAAATGTGAGTGGTAAAAGAGCTCAACAGTCTTTTTGAAAAGTAATGAGAGAGTAGCTATCACAGATACCCTCAGAGCTTGCTATCTCACTTCGGGGAATCTAGTTTAAGGAAATAAAATCACCCACTATACAGCCAAGAATGTTTACTGAAGCATTATTTGAGACAGGCAAAATAAAATCCCCCAGTTTGCATGGCCATCAATAGAAGATTTCTTGAACAAACGATAGCCATCCTAACTTAGAACTGGATAAATGTGCACTGAGTTGAAGTGATGCCCAAAAGCAGAATTGTGTTTTAAATGGGTGATGAGGAATTACAGCCTGTTTCACTTTTGCAATTTCAATTTCAAATTTTATAATTTCAACAACATCTAGAAAAAATAAAGAAAGGAATGAAGAAGGTGATGGGGACGTCATTCCATGCCAGGAGATAATCAGAAGTCACTGTTCAGAGGCAGCTGAGGGTGAGTCAGGGACCTGGGCTTCATCCAGCTCTGCTCCTGACTCACTCCGCATCCTCAGGTGAGCTGCCGACAAACTTAGGGTTCCAGTTTCTTCATTTGTGAAATGAGATAACAACTAAATAAAGGTCCTCTCCAGCTCTGGCAATCAATAAATATGTAAAAACAAAACCATAGACTGAATCCTTTGGAAACCTCCACTAACTGCCTTTCTCGGGGAAAATTAACCTACCCAGGAACTGGTTGAGTGTCCACAACCCAGTTCTTCCTTCCTTCCTTTCTTCCTCCCTCCCTTCCTCCTTTCCTCCCTTCCTCCCTTCCTTCCTCCCTCCCCCGTCCCTTCCCTTCCTTTCCTCCCTCCCCTTCCTTTCCTCCCTCCCTCTTCTTTCCCTCCCTCCCTCCCTTTTCCCTCCCTCCCTCCTTCCTTCCTTCCTTCCTTCCTTCCTTCCTTCCTTCCTTCCTTCCTTCCTTCCTTCCTTCCTTCTTCCTCTCTCCTTCCCTCCCTCCCTCCCTGAGCATGCCCAATCCTACACCCAGAAGAAATCCACCTGAAGGCCATCAAATACACCTGCCAGACCTATACACAGCCACAGCACAAAAACTATTCATTGGAGCCCCTTTGTCAACAAGGTTCTTCGTTTCATAGGAAAGGCAATAAACTCCTCCCCAGGGTATTACTGGTTAAGCAGTAATTGAAAATAATTTTAAGCAGAAAATATTTCCTTGCATCTCAAATTTATGGGATGACATAAAAAGAGAGAACTACTATTAGAATCCAAGTTTTACAAGCTCTCTGAGCTCATCGTGCTTCTGAAGACAGTCTTGTTCCAGCGCTCTGCTATTTCGTATTTCTGCTCCTTACTTCAGCACTCCTACGAGGATGGGATGTGCAGATGTTTATGGAGCAAAAGTTGGTTGGTGTTCTCAACTCACTCTCCTTTGCTCAGACTTCTACTTGCTTTATTCCATTCCCTTGTCCACTTTTAAGAATCAACCGAATGATTATTGCACACCTACACCATGTCAGTTCTACATTCAACCCAAAATCTTCAGAGGCAACAGAGCACCAACAGTTACTAAAACATCAATTATTTATTCATTCTACAAGCATGCATGGAGCACGTACCATACACTATGTTAGAGACTTTCAATACTTCATTTAACCCTCATGACAACTGTGTCTGAAAAGCAAGAGCAGCGTCAATTTTATAAATGGGGTAGCTAAGGTTTGGGGAGGTCAGCTAAGTACTTGTCCAAGCCATGGGACCAGAAAGTGCTGAAGCCCAGATGTGTGCCCTGGGCTCCCACACTCAGCGTCCTTCCTGAACATGATGTTAAAATTCAGAAGAGTAGAGAATTCCTGACTAGAATAATTAGAAAAGCCTTCCTTAAAGAAAAGAAATTCATGCCCAGGCCAGTGTGGCTCAGTTACCAATAGGTCACAGGCGACTCCCAGGTGAGCTCCGTCCCCAGTAGGGGGCATGCAAGAGGCAGCTGATGGCGTTTCTCATCTGTTTCTCTCCTCTCTTCTGCTCTCTCTAAAGTCAATAAAAACATATTTTTTCAAAAAGGAATTCAAGATATTAAATAGTCAACATGATTTTTATAAAGGAGTCCTTCCTCCATGTTTAAATTCAATTATTCTAAGAAATGAGTATCTTCTAAAGCTACTTTTAAGGATATATTAAAACATGTACCTACTCAATAAGCTTTTTTTTTTTTTTTTCTGTTGCAATAGAAATTGCAGACTACAACCTTTAGTTACAGAATCTCCTTAAATATAGCAAATGATCAATGACTGCTCTGGAATCACAGAAAGACAAGAAAGGAAAAGATGATAGGCAAGCATTGAATTCATAATGGGTTTGGTTGTCAAGTCAATCAACTCTTTTTTCTTTTTCTTTTATGAGTTTATTTAAGCCAGGGAGCAAGATCTCAAATGCTCCCCAGTCAATCTATTCTTCATGTGTACTGCAGTCCTACACATTTTCATTACATGCTGTCTCCATCAATTTATTTTGTTCTGGTTCATATCTTCATTTTATATCTCTCTAACATTTGGGCAAATTATAGTCCTTTGAAAGATGGTGTAAAATATTGGGAGATAGAGTCTATCAATCAAAATAATCTTAGTTGAATATAACCTTCCCAAAGAAATAACCTTGTGAATACAGAATTATAGTCCTAAGCAGAAAAGGGTTGCATATCTGATAACCATTAAAAAATAGTTATCTAGCCCTAACCGGTTTGGCTCAATGATATAGTGTCAGCCTGCAGACTGAAGGGTCCCAGGTTTGATTCTGGTAAAGGGCATGTACTTTGGTTGTGGGCACATCCCCAATAGGGGGTGTGCAGGAGGCAGCAATTAATGATTCTCTCTCATCACTGATGTTTCTACCTCTCTCTCCCTCTCCCTTCCTCTCTGAAATCAATAAAAAAT
This sequence comes from Antrozous pallidus, assembly GCA_027563665.1. Taxonomy (NCBI): domain Eukaryota; kingdom Metazoa; phylum Chordata; class Mammalia; order Chiroptera; family Vespertilionidae; genus Antrozous; species Antrozous pallidus. The sequence goes on from CM050512.1 coordinate 69,630,226, forward strand.
TAAAATGTTATTCAGGTTAACATCTTATAAGCAACAGTATTCCTTTTAAAAGTTGCAACAAAATCAAATTTTAATCATACAAATTACCACTGACTTACTTTTTCTGAAATTTTTATATGTATTCATTAATCCTCAAGTAGTAAAGTACCAAATAAAACTTCTTAATTCCTTGGATTTTTTTGTGTATGTGAAATAGTTAATATATTAGAAGACGACACAAATGTACTATAAGAGTTTATCACTTAAAGTCTATACAAAGAATAATTTTTAGACTGTGAATCACCTGCTCCTAAATTACAGACTTTGAAAACAGAATTTTCCCTGGCACTTATTAATAACAAATTTCACCCAGTTTCTTTAGTTCTTTAGGGAGTTTAACCAAAATGTACATTAAATGTTGACAAGGGGCAAGAGGTAAAGTCTTCGTTTCGAAGCAACTTGAACAGTACGTATTTTAACCAGCTCTTGCCCTGGGAGAGCTGTGCAGTCCACTACAGTCATCACCAGCCACATGTGGCTACTGAGTCCCTGAAATCTAGCTGGTCAAAAGTAAGATGCGCTGTAAATGTAAAATGCACACAGAATGTTAAAAAACAGTAATTTTATATGGACTACCTGCTGAAATAATATTTTAGATACATTGGATTAAATAAAATTTTATCCATTTTTTTTTTACTTTTTTAATGTGGCTACTAAAAAATTAAAAATTACGTATGTAGTTCAGTTGGTTAGAGCATCGTCCCAATATGCCAAGGTTATGGGTTCAATTCCTAGTCAGGGCACATACAAGAAGCAACCAATGAATGCATAAAGAAATGGAATCACAAATCGATGTTTCTCTCACACTCACTCTTGCTCTCTCTCTCTCAAAAAAAAATCAATATTTAAAAAAAATGTTTAATTACCTATGTGGTTCACATTTTGCTTCTACAAAGGCATTATACTAAAGCCTTTCTTGCTAAAGAACACAGTGCTGATAGCGATAGCTGGATGCATGGGCTGAAGAAAGGGTTCTGATAGCCCTGATTACTAATTCTTCTATGATGAAATCTCTAGTCCTGGCTCTGCTCTTAACTAGCTGTGACCTGGAACTGCCACTTATCCTCTCTGGCCCTAAATCCTCAGCTGTAAACCTAGAGAACGTTTACTACCAAGGCATCATTTTAAACAGTGAAGACACTGAGACCACATTTTCTGCCTCTGGTTGATGGGTTCAGTGCTCTTTCCCATGCCCAGCTACACCACACCCCCTTCCTGATTTTATCTCTTCAGTGTCCCCACAATACAACTCTAATCCTGAGGACTGTGCTGAGAATCTTTACAGGAAAAGGAGTGTGGATAAATCTGAGCAAACCTACCTCACTGTGGGGGAAACACATTCTGCACCCCGCCCCCTCCTCTGCTGAAGATAACAGGACTTGCCACAGTAGGTGGCCCAAGGAGTTACTTTCAGTATCAAAGGGAGGCCGAGTGCTGGGCATTATCACAGCCCAGACAAGGCTAGGTGACCTGCGGCGGTCTGCTGAATCCCATTCCAACTCCATTTCCTTATTTGCAAAATGCATTAATACCACCTGCCTAACCCACATCACAGGCTGGCTTGAAGATCAAATAAAACATACCTAGCAGCTCCCTTTAAATGCACAAAGCACCACGAACATGGCAGCGCTCATTCCTAACATAAAATGCTAGTCAGTGCACAGAGCATGTTTTACACTAACCAGGCTCTGCAGCACTGAAAGATAACAAAAGGGCACATTTTGACAATTTGCTAAAAACATTTATTTTTTAGGGGAAAAAATAGGAGTATATGTAGACCTTATATATTTTAAGTTTATTAAAAAAATAGCAAGATGCAGAGTAATAAACTATTTACATTCATTCTGCATTTACTATGCACCAGGCACATTCTTAACATTATCGGGTTCAATCAGAACAACCTTTATTACAGATGAGGAAACTGAGGCAGAAAGTAACTAACCCAAGGCCTTAAACATGAACCCAGCCTCATGGCTGCAACTGTGCTGTCTTGCCTTCAACACACATAGTCTCTTGGCGTAAATTTAAAAGGATACTTTTTGGTCTGTGCATCAACATATATTAACACATACATATTTTATATAGATTTGGAAGAAATTAAGCAGTGATTACCTTCAGAGAGTCAGTTAGCAGGATAGGGTGTGGGCTCCCCAGGGTTTCGGTGGGCTGGCATGTCCTGCTTCCTACTGGGATGTCAAACCAAATACTGGGCATCGGGGCCAGAGCAGGCTAGGACCCCCTGATGGGAGAGGACCCTCCTCCTGATCAGAGCCACGCTGTCAGATTCCTCTGGTACTGGACCAGCAAGTACAGACAGTGGAGTTGGAGGCAAGGAGTCTGCCCCAGGAGCAAACACCCAGCAAACCCAACTAACATGGGCAATGGCAGCTGGGGAGCTACTAAATCGGGCAGGACATGCTGGCACCCACTCCTGGTGGCACCATCAAAATACTGATCCCTCAGCCCACCTGTGCTGCTCCGGAGCTTGCCCAGGGCAGCCAGGCATCAGAATCACAGTATTTTTATTAAGGAACAGGACTGCCACCAAGAAGACTCCCCCACCACCTCAAAACGGGTGAGCCAGGAATGGAAGCTGAAGGAAGCTAAGGAATCTTGGTCAATGGGAGCAGGAAGGAAAGCAGAGGGCACCGTGACCTCCACCTCTGTGGTAGGTACAACATTAAGCAAGTCCTGCTTCCGAAGTCCCAATTCCAAAATTTTATGAAGGAGGGGGAGAACAGGAAAACAGTCCTTTTTTGTTTTGTTTTGGTTTGGTTTGGTTTGTGTGTTTTTTTGTTCTCCATTCCAAACTATCTCATCAACTTTTCTTTTCTACTCTTTTCCCACTCTTGCTGAAACACAGCCTTAGGGGTAATATTTGTGTTTGTTTGTTTTTTTTAAATAATTATCTGTCTTGGGAACTACTCAGGATCTTGACTCCTCTTTCTCTTTGTCACCGTCTACTTCAGAATGTGGAAAAGTCTCCCATGAAATAAGTGCTTGGGGACTCTTTCCCTCTCCCCACATGGGAGTCTGTGCTGTGAGATTCTTTCCCTTTCCCATGCGGGAGTCTGTACTTGTTCTTCAATAAATTTCCACCTTTGCTATAAAAAAGAAAAGAAATAAGTGCTCATTGGTTTTTACTTGTAATAAAATTCTGGGCTAAATGAGACACATGGCACTGATGCTCCCAGATGGTACCCAACCCTCCCTCGAGTCCCCCTTCTGTTCTCCAGTGTAGGCATGCCTGACTTTTTCCATCCTGGTGTTGTTTTTTTTCTTTTCCCTCTTCCTTTTTGCATTCTTCCCTTCCTAAGTCTTCTATAGGATTGACAGCCTCAGGTTATGCTTATGCCCCACTGATGGTAACCTCTGTTATTCCGGGCACCGGGCACCGTAAAAAATTAGGAGTTGAAAAGATACACAGGGAGGAACTAAGATGGCGGCAAAGGCAAAACACCTATCTTGCTGTCATAATCAGCAATTTTAATACTACAACTTAACGAAGGAACAAACACCTTCCAGAATCACCAGAACGCTCGCCGAGTGAAAATTCCACAAATAAAAGTGAAGATAAGACACTGTGACTCGGAGGAGCGGCGGCGAACAGCGTTGAAAGATTCGCGCGCAGAGAGAGGTTTGGAGTGCACGCCAGCGGAGAGGGTGGGCGGCTGAAAACCGGCCAGTTTTCTCCAACGGGGAGACAAAGGCGTCCCACTGGACAGATTCTTCAGCTCTGGGCGAAGTCCAGAGAACCCACTATCACATGGGGTGAAATCTGGACAGTGGGAGGGCACGCTGAAGCTCGGGTGCTGCCGGGTCTGCCGGCTTGTGGAGAAGGCAGCTTCCTCGCGAACAGCTCGGCTGCATGACGGCACAGAGAGCGCACCGCGACTTGCCTCTCATTCGGAAAACCGTCAGACTGCTTTGTTTTACGATCCTGGGTGAGACATTGTGCATGCAGACTCATTTTGGGAAAGTCTGAATTCCCCGGCAGCCAGTGGAGCTCCACAGCGGCTCTCTCTCAGAGGTGCTGGCAGCCATTGCCCCCTGCACAGAGTCCCTGGGGCCGCATAGGGCGGAGCTAACGCTGTCGGCTCGGCCCGGAGACTCCACCCATCCAACCTGAGCACAGCTGAGCTTCACAGACAATTGGCCTGGAGGTCAACCCTCCAAGTGCTAACAACGATTAACTGAGCTTAACTTCAGCAAGACTGTGCAGCCCATATCCACCTCAGGTAACCGGAGAGGCTGAGTCACTATCCCTAGTAGGAAGTCTACCACACAAAGCTAATTGACCAACTCAGGGAAGCAGCCACCATGCAGCAACATGGAAAGAAATCAGATGTGAAAGAAATGGAGGAAAAAAAACGACTGGACATGGAATTCAGAACCACGGTTATAGGGTTTTTTAAGAGGCTCCAACAAAAGATCGAGGCCTATAAGGAAATAAGCAAGACCACAAAGGAAATGAATGAGTCCTACAAGAAAATGAACAACACCCTCCAGGATATAAACGAGAGCTGCAAAGAAATGATCAAGACCAACGTGGAAATGAAAGAAACCCTCAAGGATATAAAGCAGACTCTCAAGAATATGAAAAAGGACCAACCAGAAATTAAGCATACACTGACTGAAACAAAAAATATTATACAAAGACCTGAAAGTGTCCTGGAGCACCCCAAGAACCAAGTTAAAGATTTGAAATACAAAGAGGGAAAATCCACTCAGCTGAAAAAGCAAGAAACCAAAAGAATCCAAAAAATTGAAGATAGTGTAAGGGGCCTCTGGGACAACCTCAAGCATACCAACATCCGAATTATAGGGGTGCCAGAAAAAGCGAGAGGCCAAGACAATGAAAACCTATTTGAAGAAACAGTGACTGAAAACTTCCCACACCTGGTGAAAGAAATTGACTTAGGAGTCCAAGAAGTGCACCGAACCCCAATATATAGGAACCCTAAGAGGACCACACTGAGGCACATCATAATTAAAATGCCAAGAGCAAAAGACAAAGAGAGAATATTAAAAGCAGCAAGAGAGAAACAGTTGGTTACCTATAAGGGAGCACCCATACGACTGTCAGCGGATTTCTCAACAGAAACGATGCAGGCCAGACGGGAGTGGCAAGAAATATTCAAAGTGATGAACAGCAAGAATCTACAACCAAGATTACTCTATCCAGCAAAGCTATCATTCAGAATTGAAGGTCAGATGAAGTGCTTCGCAGATAAGAAAAAGCTAAAGGAGTTCATCACCACCAAACCAACATTATATGAAATGCTGAAAGATATTCTTTAAGAAGAGGAAGAAGAAAAAGGTAAAGATGAAAATTATGAACAACAAATACACATCTATCAACAAATGAACATAAAAATCAAGTGAATTGATAGGCTGTTGAACAGGATAGACTGGTGAATATAACAGAGACATGGACATAGAGAGGGAATGGACTGACAATTTTGGGGGGAGAAAAGGGTTGGGGGAAGTGCAGGAAGAGACTGGACAAAAATCTAGCAACAATGGGAGCGGACAGTGGGGAGGGGGAGGTGAGGGTGGAGGGTGGGATAGGTACAGGGTGGAGGGAAGCTATAGGGGGATAAAAAGGGGAAACAATGTAATTAATAAACTGAACAATAAAGATTTAAAAAAAGAAATAAAAAAAAAGAAAAAAGAAAAAAAGAAAAAAAGAAAAGATACACAGGGATGGCGGAACTATGCCTTTTTAAAAACTCACCATGCTTTTCTAAAAGCACGTTGTTGTTTTTGTAGTTTTGCTTTCGCACTTTGTAGCTACTGACAGATAGTCAAAGGCTTTCTTCCTGTACAGTTTTAAACACAACACAACATAGCCATCAGGAGATTAGTGTCTCCGGTTCTTCAGAGGCTCAGATCACACAGCATGTGCTGCCGGGAGAACAGGAAGTGGTGGTGTTGATATTTAATCATAATCCGTGGTTTCTCTCAATATTGTAGAGTCTCCATCGCCTGTAAATGCTAAGAACACTGAAATCACTAGTTGCCACTATGCTGGCCAAAAGCTTCACAAGTGTAGGGTTGTTTTATTCTCCATCAGGTTACAACGGAAGCAGCCCCTCCATTTGATTGGAATGGAGCACATCAGTTTGGGAACAAGCCTCTGGCTGAGGAACTGCATCCCTGAGCAGGTTTCATTTCTCAGGCAAGACCCCCCTAATTCCTCCTGGCCCTGCTGGCCCGCCCTCCCCTCTAGAAAATGTATTGTGAAGGGAGGAGATGCCAAGAAGGGAAAATGGTAGGAATGTGCATGTCAGTGCTGCTGACTCTACCAGCCAATTAAGGAGAGGCCCGGCTGATCTCTGCAGGAAGCCACAACCAGCCTCCGATGGAGGGAAAATGGTTGTGACACCAAGCCTCAGGAGATGGGGTGTTGATGAATATTAAACAAACACACATACATAGAGACAATCCGGATGTCCTGTCTGCAGATCCTATTCTTGGAAACGGGAGCTTGGCCATGAAGGGAGAATGTGTCTCCCCCAAATGGCTCAATTTCCGCTGATCCTCCTTTCCTTCCCCACATGCTCTTCCACGTACACATCTGTATGACTTGTATGAGAGAGTCAGACATCCTCTCTCTCTCTCTCTCTCTCTCTCTCTCTCTCTCTCTCTCTCTCTCTCAATCTGACTGCTACCTACTGACAGCAGATCTGATGCCACTTTTTCCAGGACACATATCACCAGCTCTCCTTTTGAATAAATGCTTCTTTGGCAACCTGGCTGTCTGCCAGGGCCTCTGATTAGCCAGGAGGGATATCACATTGAATTATTCTATGTTCACACTTGATGTTGTGACCATGAGTTTCCCCTGTAAATATAAAGAAACAGCTTGCTCAGCACCCACTTCAAGTCACCTCAGAGACAGCAATGCACAATTAAGTGAGTTTAAGAAAACAAAAAGTAAAAGATGAGGGCTATGGGTATCTCACAGACTGGGCAAAGTTAAACATCAGTCTTTGTTAGAGAAAAGGACAGGAAAAAAAAAAAACATTTGTAGCAAACAACTTGGGAAACGTATTGCCAAGAATGGGATCAATCTCATCCTGAAGATCATTTTTAATTCCATTAAGTTAATGTAGCACAAGAATGAGCACTCTGTCAGAGCACAGAAGCTAGGCGCCTTACACTGATTGGGCACAAGGAGCCCAGAGCACAGGAGGCCTCATTAGGAGTTGGCCAAAGCTCTGCACAGCATACATGAGGGCAGGGGAGAAGGGGAGGGAGCCTCATCAATGAAAGGCAAAAATCCAAAGGCACTCCCACTAGAGTCTGGACCTACCTAAGCTCCAAACATCTATTGTCTTTGAAGAGGAAAATAGATTTATAGGCTGAAAATATCACTTATTACTACCTTTTTTTGAAATCTTGTATTATTTTTGGGTGGGTCAATATAATTAAAACAAGGTTTTGAAAATGAGGAATATGATTAAATCACTCAAATAGGAGTAGGTGCTTCTATGTTCAACTTCATGAACTCAGCCAGGACCACAAATTGGCATTTTTCCAGATGGTTCGTTTTACCCAACTGGCCAGACATTGTGACAATTGGGACAAGATTTCTGACCACAAATCTGTCCATGGCGCTCCATCTCCATCACTTCACCCAGTCCGAGCATCTACACTACTGCAACTGCCTCCTAACTGGATACAACAGTCAGGGTATTTTAAGATGTAAACTTGACACCTAGTTGTTCAAAGTTTTTCAATGGAGTCCCTAGATCATACAGACAAAAACCAAATTTCCTTCACTTTGATCTCCAAGTCTTCCTTCCATAATCTTGCCCTGATCAGTCACACCTGGTATTTCTCTCCCTTGACTCTTAAGAGTCTAACACATTAGACTTTTTTCCATTGATCCTTTATCTAGAAACAACACTCTCCCCCATTCTTTTTTAATCTATCAGAAACCACCCTTCAGTGTCCTCAAAGTTGCATTTCCTGATTCCCTATTTCCAGGGAAGGAGAGGCTCCCTGAAGGAAATGAATCTAATTGAATGAGGAGGATTTAGATGATGGGGGGAAAAAAAGAGAAGGCCCTTCTGGGTAACAGGAATACATGAAGACTAGAGAGCAGACAAACACTAGTAATTCAAAAAGCTATGAAAAACCAGAGACCATAAGTTTTACGTTAATTTTAAGACTAAAAATGGATGGGAGTGGTATAGTGGAAATCTTTGCATAATACCAGCAGAATGAGAGTTTTGATTAGAATTTTCTCAACAACAGTAATAAGAAGATAACCAAAACACAAACCAAAGGGCATTTGTCAATTATCTAGGACAGTAGTTGGCAAACTCATTAGTCAACGGAGCCAAATATCAACAGTACAATGATTGAAATTTCTTTTGAGAGCCAAATTTTTTAAACTTAAACTTCTTCTATTGCCACTTCTTCAAAATAGACTCGCCCAGGCCATGGTGTTTTGTGGAAGAGCCACACTCAATGGGCCAAAGAGCCGTATGTGGCTCGCCAGCCGCAGTTTGCCGACCATGGATCTAGGGAACTGAGATCATATTATCTGTCATTTTACAAAACGCAATCGAAAAGTGCTGTGACTCTCTTTACACTGTACATGTTCCTGTGGCTGCCACTAGAGTGTAGGACAGACTCCCTGATCCCTGTGTAGTTACTAGTAAATGGGGCCCTATGATTAGGGTTTACCACTGAATTGGTCTAGAATTCAAGACCAGAACCTCTAGGCAGGGTGGGCGAGGCAACAGTACATAAAGAAAATGACTAAAAGGTCTACGGGTTGTGTCATTGAAGCACAGAAAGTTATAAAGGAAAAGATTTTAGTTGCTGGAATAATGAGCAGGTGGTAGCTTTCAGAGTTGACAAATAATTTAGAGGTGGTTGAGGTCAATTACATCGCTTTCAACTTCTACCTGATTAGGTCTACACACAATTGCTGATTTCTCTGGAGCAAACGCATCTTTTCATTAGAGGCTTCGTTTTTAAGCTGTTCACGTACCTTGCTCCTCTCTTTCTGAGCAATGGAAGACAATAAATAGTACCTGTCTGTAGTTATTACATGGAGTGATTGAGAACAAAAAACAATGAAGCTAGCTCTCTTAGCCTGGAAGTAATAGGCATTGTTACTATCCCTAAATATTTGTCTTTCAAATCTGTCATGATCAGATTTTGTGATTCAAGAACATCTGATCATTAATACTAATAATGCATGTATACTGAGATTTTTCACTCATACATAAATGAAACTTTACCAACTTTTCCTCTTTAATAGCTTTCTAAGATATCTAGTATAATTAAGTCTTTCTTAAAAATCCCATAATTTGATCTTTTCAGAGACCAAATGCATCATCAGCGTTACCACAATTTGGCCTTAGTCTGTGTTACTCTATCATAACCTCCATCTGTACCACATTTTCTGTCAACCAATGTTTTTTGAGGGTTTTTCTTATATACCAGGCATTGTGTTAGGCATTGCTGTAATATAACAGCAATGCTACTAATAATGCTAACATTTATTGAACACTTAAAATGTGCAGGTTGTTCTCAGTGCTTCCATGCAGTATCTCAGTTACCACCAGGGCCCTGCCTGTGGGGCTGGTGATACTATCTCCTTTCAGGGATGAGGAAAGAGGCTCAGAGAAACAGTCATTTACCTACGGTCACAGCAGTAAGTGGTGGGTCAGCATAACTCCCAAGTTCATATTCCCCACTACACTATATACTAAGATCTCAATATCGAGAAAAGATCCTTTGCCCTCAAGAATGTTAAAATATCTAAGAATTGATAAAGGCATGTAAACAAATAGCCCTAGATCCACAGGGTAGGAGAAGTACCAGGAAGAAGGTGCTGTGAGAATTGGGAGGAAAAACGCAGACTCTTCTAATTGGAGTGATTGGGGCAGACTTCTTTCTGTGGGCCACTCCTGGCCAGTGAAGGTCAGAAGCCGGCATTCCTGGAGGGCAGAATGGCAGGAGACAAGGCACAAGTGCAGGAAGGCACAGTGCTTAAAAAACAAAAGAGAAGTCCGTTTGGCTGACTGTGTCCTGAGTCCATGACCTCATCTCCATCCCCTCAATCTCAGTACCTCATCCTTCCTCCCACCTACATCCTGCCTAGCACCCTCCACACTATCACCTGTCACTTTTTCTGAAACACAAACAAACAGTGTTCCTCTCCCTAAAAGCCTGCCCTTGCATAAAGTCAACACCCTTTGGCATGACGTTCAAAGCCAACTTTACCACATGGCTCATCTAACCTGTTCTACTGCCAGACCAAACCTCTTACTTTCCTCAATCAGATCGTCCTCTCTCACACCTCCAGACCCCACGCAGACTACCTCCTCTCTCTGGAAAGTCCTTCCTCCCTTGTCTGCTGGTGAGCCCTGCCCTTGGCAGCTGTCCCAGAGTCCCTGCCTGCCATCTCCCTGGATCACCCCATCAGCCTGGCCTCTAATGAACCCAACACATGGCCATGCCAGAAGCACTGCACCTGTGTTCCTTCCATCTGGAAGGCTCTTCCACCATGAGCCCCATGGTTGTTTCTCCACTTTCTTCCCATTCACAGGCTTCTTCTACCAGTCTATGTATGAAAGAACACACACATGCCCCAGCCTTCCTCATTCCCTTCACACAGCTTTATTTTCTTTGTAGCATGCAACACAACTTGATACACACACACACACACACACACACACACACATTTTATTATGTATGGTAAAAGCCCGATTCACTCTCACAACAGGTCTGGCAAACTACAGTGTGTGGGCCAAATCTGCCTGCCACCTGAGCCTTGACTAAAATACAATTGTTTACAATGCCTATGGCAGAATCAGATAGCTGTGACAGAGGCCTTGACCACAAAGCCTAAAATATTTCCCATCTATAATATTTCCCTTTATAGAAAGAGTTCACCTGCCCCCTGCTCTGTAATGTCAAGCGACATCCCCATCTCTCCTGCTGTGCTCACAGTTTGCCTCCAGGCCTACCAGTGCATTACCCAAAATGCAGAGGGCCCTCAGACCATTGGCTCCTTGGAAGAAAGACAGGGGCAGAGGGGAGGAGTGAATGGAAATGAGGAAATGGATACAGGAGATGCTAGAGAGAAAAATCAACAAGCCTGGTGGCTGGGGTTAGGTGCCAATGAAGAGAAGAAGAAACACTCAACAGAAGCATCACAAATGTGGCTTCATTCCTTGGTCAAAGCCTGGGAGTCTCATTCTCAAACCATAAGTACAAGTTCTGCATCAGTGCTAGCTACCTCCCCACTGATGGGTTTAAAAGAAATGCATCAGGTGTCTGGACAAGGTCAGTCAATCAATGCCTGACAGCACAGCCCACATTAATAAACTGGCTCATTATTATGGGACTAAAATATATGTTAGATAGTCAAAGTTGTGGCAAGCACAGATAGCATGCTTAAATCTGCCATCAATAGAGCAGCAAACATATTTAAACAAATTTATAAATTAAAAAATTTAAATGCATAGCACATTGAGCAGCAAATAGAAAACCTTATATCTGAAGAAGGAGGAGGTACTTTAATGATAGCAAATCTCTCTCTCTCTCTGGGAGAAAACTAGGGTCCAGAATGGTTACGCACTATGCTAAGTGGCCCAGCTGGTTAAGAGGAGGAGGCTGGAACAGAACCCAGAGCTCTTGATGAGGGACCCAGGGCTGTTCCCACATATCTATGCTTCACAGCAACATGAAAGTCAGGAGGGAGGTCCTACAGACTTTAAGCACTTGCAGAGAAGTGCTGGGGCCAGAGCAGGATTGCGCAGGACTGAGGGAGCAAAGCAATAAAACAAGGAACTACCCAATTAGGAACTCCAATCAGGATTTCTGCCTTTATTTAACTTGACCTTTCTGTAACAGTGGTTCTCAAACTTTAGGGTGCATCACAACTGGTAACCTTGTTAAATCAGATGACTGCCTCCTCACTCTGCACCCTCCCTCCCCCCAGAGCTACTGATTGTTGGTCAGGGGTAGGCCTAAGAATCTGCACTTTTACAAGTTCCCAGCTGATGTTCCTGCTACAGGTCCAGAGATCACACTTTGAGAACCACTGCTGTAGCATCTGACCATGACCCGTCCTGTGGCTTTCCTCTCTCACATGGCCTTTTACCTCCTTTTCTGGACACTAGTTTGAGAAGTTTGTCTATGAAGAGATGGGAAATAAGGGTAACTGGTGCAAGTTCAAGGCAGATGCAAGAGACCTGAGCCTGGTCACATTGAAGGAAAGAGCCCACACCAGTGAAGGAGCAATAAGAGATGAGGACAGGAAAAGATGGCAGGTGTCAGTGCAGAAAGAAGGGGGAAGGACCTATCTGGACATCAGCGATGAGCTCAGTCCTCTGTAGATCAAACACTGAATAACTTTTCAAGTGTGCGAGGATGAGTATCTCAGAATGAAGGCTACCCACCTCGAAATTCCCATGACGATTATGCTGTTTTGCCAACAGGGCAGACACATATCCAGATAGTTTAGTGCTTCCCCTAGAACTGCTTTCTGAGAATGTAGCACACTGAGGCTCTAAGTTGGGGAAACATGCAACTGAAACAGATAGAGACTGACTATCACCTTCCTCTTATCAGTCCTCCCATAACACCAACCATGCAGAGCACTAACTGCAGGTCATCCAAAAAGCACACTATCCATGTTAGATAAAGAAATCGACAATCAAATATGCAGTACTTGTCAAACCTAAGTAGATGCTGAGTGTGCAAAGGTTGTGATCTGGTTGGCGTCTGTGGGCATCTGTCTTTCCCCTACACTACGCCTAACTGTCAAATTGCTAAGATGCAGAAAGTATTTTCAGGTTTGTCTTCTCTTTTCCTTTTTGACAGCTTTAGAAGAAAACAAAGCATTCTTTAATGTCTGGATTAGTTTTCTGGAGCTGCCATAAGCTGGGCGGCTTGAACGTATGTATTGTCTCACAGTTCTGAAGGCCAGAAGTCCGAGACCAAGGGGTCAGCTGCTGGCTCCCTCTGCAGCTAGCTCATCAACCTCTTCCCTAGCACACAGAGAAGAGGGTGGGACAATCGATTCCACGCCTTTCTCCATGCCTCTGGCAGCCTCAGCCTCTCCTTGATGAGTATACAGCGTCCTCCCCTTGTCTTCACATCATCTTCCCTCTGTTCCTGTCTCCCTATGTACAAACTTCCTTTTTTTTTTTTTAAAGAAGGACACAGTCCTATAGACTAGAACCCACCCTAAGGATCTCACCTTAACTAGATCATCTGCAAAGAAGGTCATGTTAGCAGATACTGGAGGCTAGGACTTCATGTCTATGAGGTACACCATTCAACCCCATAGCAATGCCTAACAGGGAAGTCTCAGATGGCTTCTTCAATAAGGAGAGATATCCTAGTTCCCACCTAAAGATTAAAGAGCAGTAAAAGCAAACGGTTGGTCTGAAGAACATAATACCGGTCTTTAAATTGCTGTGTAACAACATACTCAGGTTTGTTTATACTTTTTTGCTTTCACTAGTTCTGATGTAACTACATGTCCATTTCTGCCAGTTTTATTTTGTGAAGTGAAGTTTGCTTACAAATGATCCATTTAAAATAATGTGTATGTTACTCCTATATCTATTCCCTGGCCAAAGATCTGATTTAGACAGTAAGCCCAAAACATTCACCCAGACTTAATATCACCTTAAATATTGTGCATAATTTAAGAATCCACTGACACATGCCCGAGGGCCTTCATACCTACTGCTCACTCTGTGGGGAATGTTCTTTCTTCTCCATCTAATAGCCTAATGGTGTATGCCCTTACTTCATCCAGGTTTCTGGTCAATGTTAGCTCCTCTGAAAGGCTTTCTCCAATCAATGATCTGAAACAGCAATTCTCCCCACACTCCTTTTACCCCCTTAATCCCACTTTATTTTTCTTCTGAACATTTACTGTACATTTCCTTTTTTACTGCTTAATTGGTCTCCTCCCATCAGAATATAAGCTTAGCAATAACGGATTTTGTTGTAGTTTACTGCTCTGTCCCTTTAGTCTGACACAAGAATACTCAATAATTTTAGATGAATTTGTCAAATGAGTCCTTACCAAGTTCCCAAAATCCCACATATAATTCATTGTGTTCAATTATAATACAACTAGAGGCCCAGTGCATGGAATTCATGAACTGGTAGGGTCCCTAGTGCCTGCCAGCTGCCACAGGCCAGGGCCTCCCTCCCTTCCCCCAGCTGGCCCCACCCCCTGGTTGAACTCCCGGACAATCTCCCAGTAGAGGGGACAATTTACATAGTACGCTTTTATTATATAGGATTAATCTTCCAACCTGAAACTAATATAAATGTTGTTTACCTCCCTCCACCAGTTCTTCACGGAATAAGTTTACAGAAATACGTGTGTGTGTGTGTGTGTGTGTGTGTGTGTGTACAAACAAAAACTCAAATTTAGCATTGTTGGTTCAGAAAATTACTTTAATAGAAGTTATCAAATGTAGCTTTAAAGTATCTGATGCGTTAGCTGTCAATTGAAATATCCTAATACTAGGATTCCCTAATATCTATTTCATAACATCACAAATAAGAAAAGCAGGTAAAGCATTATAAATATCTTTATTGATAGGTCACATCCAACAATATAAAAAAGTAAACCTAAATGTTAAGAAATATATTGGTCATCTTTAACTAAATGCCTTGAAAAAACAGAATACTGTAAATATAGAGCCCTGCAGCCAAAAATAAAAAAATACTGAAAAATATTTTTGCACAGAAATCCAAAATTCTATGTATAATCTTAGCTTATGTGAAGATAATATGTAAGCAAATTAAAAATGGGGAAAATCCTTTAAATATCTACAATTAAAATCAAACACAAACTATTTCATCTTATAGGATGAACCAAAATAATTCATGAAACCCTATGCAAAATTATCTGCAGTTAGAAGCTGTTTAACTTTCAGAGAAGTACATTCTTGGGAGACGTCTATAATTTGTTTTTAAAACACTGTCCTCCCCCCTCCAAAAAAAAAATCAATAAACATAACCTTGGGCTAGGATTAAAAAATGATAAGAAAACAAGAAACCCTTTTCATTAAACACTACTTCATTAAAGACACTGAGCAACCAAGAAAAACACTGCTCGTGTTGAACAATAAGACAGCCACGCTGACAGGATACAATGCAACCAACTGGCTTACCAATTTCCTTTCCTTCCCTCTCTTTGTTTCTTCTCCCTATTCTTTCTCCTCTCTCTCTTTTTATTGAATTATAGAAATATAGACCTACGAAATACACTTATCACTGGTCTTTTCTGATAACCTTTAAAAGCATTTACTGCCATGTGTTTATAGCAACTGTGCCCCATGCAGTGGGGTGGGTTTCAGATGCCAGGTAGTCCTGAGTGGGTGGGCTGGCAGTGAATTTTATGGAGTTGCAATAGCACCAGGCACATTTTCCAGATCAGCCAGGCCAATTCCCCATGGAAATGTAATCCAGTACAAGTGAAAGGAACTAGAGCTGGGCTGCCTACTGCTCTTGGGTGCGTTGAGCTAGTGGGAGCAGCAGGCCCCACGGCCACCTGGGCTGAAGGAGTGAGGAGGTCACGTCTGAAGGGCTGGTCCGAACGAGAGAGCATAGGAAGTAGGGAAGTTGCAGTGCACGCAGACACTCGGGGATTTGTAGTGAGCTACTACATACACTTCACGCCTGTTCACTCCCGAAAGCACACTTCAGCAGTCCCTTTTGTCAACACAAACAAATCTCTCCTGACCCAGAAGAGGAAAATAATCTAGAAACTGCACAAGGCACTTTGAGCAGAGCAGTTTCTACACAAGTTTCTTAGAGGATTTCTATAATGGTTAAGTGACTTTAAATAAAAGTGTCCTATTCAGCATGTGGCCTGTAGGAATAGCTTCCGTTTTAAAGCAAATGACATTCGAAGCACAAATGTGAATCTTGAAATAGTAGGCAGTTGACTTTACCGACAAAATTACATCCATAGTTTCAAACATGTCCAGGCTGCTAAGAGGCAGCCAATAAGAATTTCTCTTTTCCTGTTTTTAAGAGGAAATACAGTATAGAGACCATGTAGCATGGAAAAAAATAAATTAATTAAAAAAAAAAAAAGAATGCAGACTCTGGATCCAGACTGCCTGCCTGGACTGAACCATAATTCTAATACTTACTAGCCATTTGACAGTGGGAAAGTCACGTGGCCAGTCAAGGAGATGGGAATTAAGAACAGCATCCACACTTTGTGATGAAACGCTTAGCTATGTTGTCACTGCCAATGCCACCATCATCATTGTTTCAGGAAAGGTTAGGAGCTCAGGTTCTGGAGTCAGACCTGCTGTGAACTCAGAACTGCTTTGAATTGAACCCTCACCAAATCATCTATAAATGTGCAGGACATACTATCTAGCAAGAACAAATAACACAGCATCTTCAAGAAATAAATAGCTAATCAAACAGAGGAACTTGTTGTTTTGAAAACAGACATATTTACAAATAAGAGCTCTTATTTATATGCTCATCTATTTAAAAAATACACAATTTTATCACACTTACGAAATAACTGGAAATGTGGATATGAAAGGATATTTGATAATATTAAGGAAAACTATTAAACTTTTGACACAAAATATGATTATGATTTCTAATAAGGAGCATTTGTCTTCCAAAGGTGTGCCCTCCAATACCAGAGCCACTAGTCACATATGGCTATTTAACTTTAAATTGTTTAAAATTAAATAAAAGTGAAATTTTAGTTCCTCAATCTCACTGGCCACATTCTAAGTGGTGAATAGCTAGCTACATGTGGTTATGGTTACAGATATTGACTCTTTCTGTCAATGCAGAAAATTCTGTTGGACAGCACCAGGCTGGAGACACACACCTAATGAAACATTTACAGATGAAATTATATGATGACTGGGACTTGCTTCCAAATAAAATAGTAAGGGGAGAAGTGAATGAAGGTATGGGTGAGGCAAAACTGGTTTATGGTTGTTGCAAAAGGAATTGTACATAAGCGTTCATTAAACTATTTTGTCTGGTCAGTTTTTTGAGTCAACACAGCTAGGCTATATATAGTCTTCAGTTATTCTAGATGTTGTTGTGAAGGTGTTTTGTGACTTGATTAACATCTATAATTAGTTTACTTTAAGGAAGATGACTTATTGTAGGCAATCCAAGGAGGCCTGATTCAATGAGTTGCAAGGCCATAAGAGTGAAACAGATGTCTTGTATCTGAAGAAATTCTGCCTGTGGACAGCACCTTAGCTCACATCCGGGAGATCCAGCCAGTCCCTCCTGACAGCCCACCCTGTGGATTTCGTATTGGCTTTGCCAGCTCCCACATAACTTAATTCCTTGCAATACATATATTTAATGACACTAATGTATCATGAGCATTTCCAAATATCATTAAGTATGCTTTAAATATAATATTTAATAGCCATATTATATTCATTATGCAAATGTACCACCATGTTCTCATGAAAAATATAATCCCCAGAGGCTTGTAAACAGAACTATGGCAGGTATCTCCCACACTACAGAAATATACAAGACCATCACAGTTTATCATGTTGTTATTTTACAGTCATAACCTAAAATACCCCAAAATAAATTTTAGTTAAAAAAACACTTGCAAATCATCATTTCCCTGTTCCATGAGTCAGCATTAAGTTTAAAAGATTTTTTTTTTTACTGATTTTTAGAAAAAGAGAAAAGGAGAGGGAGAGAAACATTGATGTGAGAGTGAAACATCCATCAGCTGCCTCCTACACACACCCCAACAGGGACTGAGCCCGAAACCCTGGCACGTGCCCTGACTGAGACTCTAACCAGCCACCTTTCAGTGCATGGAATGATGCCCAACCAACTGAGGCACACTGGCCAGGGCTCAACTGCTGGAGGCTAAGTCCAGCAGGGCACGATAAATGTGAAAAGTTCATCCGAAGGCTGATGGGCATTTTCAGCAGAGCTGAAGTTTTGCGTTTTAGTGCCTGCTGCCAAACAGCTGAAGGCAATTCCCCTAACCTGATAATCCTTACCAAACCTTACCAAATCCTTACCAAACCTTACTTTTGATATGAATGTCTACTTTGCTAAAGGGCAAAATGTGGGAATAAAAAGCCCTGGGTTCAGAGATTTGGAGAGCCCACTTCACTAGAAAGTAGAGTCTTCCCTGGCTCCCCAGGCCTTCCAAATTTATATTTGATGTCTAGTTTATCCATTTACGCACAGTCCTTCTCCAGATTCCTGAACCCTTAATGCAGAAAGACCCTACTACTCAACATTAAGTTTCAGCCACAGAAACCCTAAGACATGGCCTGAGATGTCAAAATGAAAAGCTACATGTATACGAATTTTTAAATCCCCAGTGCTCTTTACAGCTTTCTAAACTTCAAGAAGGAGGATTTGAGGGTGAGTGTCCTGTATTCATCATTTTGACAGTTAAAGTCTGAATAGCCAACTGTATATATAACCCTAACCCCAGACCACAAAGTTGGGCATAAAACCAGTCAACCAACAGTATCCTGAGCCACCACATTGGTAGAACCACTAAGATCTACATATAGTTCTGTGGGGAAACACTAAGTAAACAGCAAAGCAACTGAAAGCTACAAGTACCTGGTATCACCTGGCCACAAAAGGGGGCTGGCATAACCAGAAGACGGGTGGATACACACACACACACACACACACACACACACACACACACACATACACCAGCATTTTCAAAGTATAATCCATTTAAGGGGATCCATTAAGTCAGAACTGAACTGTGTTTATAATCATACTAGGGGCCTGGTGCACAAAATTTGTGCACTGGGGGTGAGTGATCCCTCAGCCCAACCTGCCCCTCACACATACTGGGAGCCCTCAGGGGATGTCCTACTGACCACTCACCCCCCGCCTGCCTTGAGCATCCAGCCATCACCCTGCAATGGGCTGATGGCTGGCTCTGTCCCAGCCATGCCCGCCCCCCACCCAGGCCTTCACCCCAGCCAGCTCGTGCCTGGCTAGCACGGGCCTCAGACCCGCCGCCCAGACCCAGGCCTTCTCCCTGGCCAGCGCACGCTGGCTGCCTCGACCCCGTCCCCCGTGGCCTTGGCCACCTCGACCCTGCTCCAGCTCCTGATTGGCTGGTGGGTGTGGCTGGTGGGCATAGCTGGTGGGTGTAACAAAGATACAGTTAATTTGCATATTACTCTTTTATTAGATAGGACTAGGACATTATTTGCCTGTTTCATTGTTGACATTTACACTAATGGTGGATAGAGATGAGGAACATGCAAAAGAAACCAGGTGAATTTTTTAAAAGCTGAAGGACACCCTGGCAATTCCCTAAATAATGTGCATAATTCACATCGCCTTACTGAGATGCAGAATTTAGGCAAGTAATAACATCTTAATAATAGATTTTTCAGTACCAATCCATTTCCTGCAGGCATGACTTTCCAAGCATCTTGGAGCTATTACATGGGTTCAGCTAAAAACACATGGTTGCTATGTTCATATTAAACATGCTCTTGGCCCTTCATGCAGCTTTTAATTATTCATTCTACAAGTGGTTTCTCTTCTTCCTCTCTCTTGTTGCCTGACCTTTGGGCATCATTTAGAACATAAATGAATACTTCTGTAAAGAGTAATGACAGAAAGCTTTAAACTAGCAGAAATTTAGAGAAAAGATTAAGTCTAAGAAGCTGAGCACTCAAAGCCCATTGTTTCAGTTTCAAGTCAGAGTGGAGCACAGTAAAGGAGTAACCTCTTCCTCCCATCGTCCCTGCGCTCAGAAGAGAAAGCCATCCAGCCACAGGTGCCCTACCTCGAACCCTCCAACTTCTGGCTTGCTGCCAGAGGATCTTCCCCATGCCCAACCATCACACTTCTAACACAAACCTGAAAGGCTCCCCACTACTTTCCACATCTGCACCAGATAGGCTGGCATTTGAGGCCCTCTGTTTTGTGGCTCAACTTACCCTTCCATGTTTATCTCCCAATGTGCCTGTATATCCATCAAACTGAACACGCAACATAAGCCAACACCTGCCACACTTCTTACCACGTTTACTCATGTCGCTCCCTCCAACAGACTGCCCCACCCTCACTCTAGTCTCTGCCTGTTAAAATCCTTATCCTTCCTTCAAGGTCCTCTTCAACTTATCTATAAGGTTTCATGAAACCTTTGTCCACTTATCACATCGTGCCTGTATTAGAATTAAATGGTATACATATACTATTTTCCTATTCACTTACAACTGCTACAAAAGCCATGCCTTTCATATTTTATTTCTCTTTGTATATCTCTAAGAACACAGTGCTCACAATGGCTAAATAATCATTTTGCGATATCAGTAATAATGTAATCAACTCCTAATTTATGGAAGCCATTTTGTTAGAAAAATATAGTAGTTTTTAATGTTTCTTGGCTCCAGACAGAACCTAAAACATCTGGGAAGTCCCGTGAGTCACTGCAGGGGAAGACGGAAGTCAGCTAGAGGAGGCAGGCCTGGGGAGGGGGCCAAGTTCAAGGCAAATCTGCAAAGTGAGACAGTTTGTGATGAGTGACATGACGTGATACTAATGAGGCACTCAGGTGTTTGTGGAGAGAGAAAATGTACCTCAACAGTGAGGCCCGAACATCTATTAGGGATTCCATCTGTCCATTCAGCAGCACATGTGCAAATGGAAAATGTGTTTCAAGGTATCCCCAAACAAGTTATTTATTCCCAGTACAGAATCACTCCATTCCTTGATGCTTTGAAGCACAATATTCACATCAAACACCAGGATTGACAGTGAGGATTTTTAAATGCAGGAGTTGCAAGACAAGGTCCAAATCCTCATGAGTAGGTGCGCTTGAGTGTAATGAGAACCATGAGGAGACAGTAGGAGCGTGCAGAGGATTCTGAGAATTAATGAGAGCAAAGAGGAGAACCCGAGAGAGTCGTGTCATAGATCCAACAAAGTGGAAAGTTTCAGGAAAGCAGGAGTGGTAACAACTTCAAATCACACTGCAGAGCATGAATCTGGCACTTAGAGGTCATTAATTATGAGAAAGGATAGTTTCATGAGATTAGCAGGTGTGGGAGTCAGACTGAAAAGAGATGGAAGAATGTTAAAGTCTGTCAAAACAGGAAAAGAGAATAAGGACATCATCCTATGGAGATGCACAATCAAGAAAACACGGTTTTTATTTACACACACACACACACACACACACACACACACATACACACACACATTGATACTTGTCAATGAACCCCCTCCCCCAAATGGAAATAATCTATTTCTTACAGGTGATGAAGTAATAAATCCAAATGTAGACTATTCTTTCAAGACATTCCGAAAATAAGGGAATGATAAAGGAAAAAGGCAACCTAGAAGAGCAAGAGAATTGAGGGAGGTGGGAAATGTCTGTTTTGGAAAGTCAAGTTTATTGTAGTCAGGTGATTCATGAAATTTTGGCCTCTTCCATCTCACAGTGGGTCAAATAATCCATGGACCCACCCTATGGTTATTTATAATAATAATAAATGGTTATTTATAATAATCCTGAATGTATTATTAGTAAACATACTCGACCCCTGATAGATTTACCACAATGGCTCTCTGGTGGAGTATAGGCTATTATGATAGGAATGACCAAGTGAAAGATCCTGAACATCCCCTCTCCACAAGAATAAGCCAGAAGAAATACCACACCATGGGAAAACTAGAGAGATTCATACTTCTATCAAAAACTTGAAATTTTCAAGGATTGCAATTCCTATCACACTAATGTTGAATTTACCTCTTTGGTCTGTGCAGAAGCAGATAGATCATGGAGAATGGCTATGGACTATCATAAACCAATTGAGGCAGTAGTCTCAATGTGGCTAATTTACCAAATGAATTATCTTTTCTGGAGAAAATCTAGCTCTTGACACCTGATATGAAGCTGCTAATCTGGAAAATGCTTTATTAATACGCAAGAAAGACAAGAAGCCATTTACTTCAAGCCAAGGCTAAGAGTACACTTTCACTTTCCTGCCTATAGGGCTATGACAACTCTCATCTTGACTATAATTTCAGAGATTTGCTTGTCTTCACTTCCTATAGATCAAACTGGTTCACACATGGATTACACCATGCTGACTGGACCTGACGAACAGGCAGTAACAAATCCCTTAGATGTCCCAGTAATAAGCATCCAAGCTTGATGATGAAAAAAGAAAATAACACGAAAATTCAAGGGCTACAACCTCAGTAAAGTTTCTGGGGCTCCAGTCTGAAACATGTTGGAATGTCCACTCCAGAGTGAAATGCAAGTTGCTGGACTCTGAACTGCTTATTATTGAAAGAGAGGCACTTCATGGGCCTCTGCATTTCTGTTTGTTTTTAGCTTTTTTGTGGTTTTTTGTTTATTTTTTGTTTATCCTCACCTAAAGACATTTTTCCACTTATTTTCAGAGAGAATGGAAGGAGGGGGAGAGACAGAGAGAAACACCAATGTGAAAGAGATGCATCGATTGGCTGCCTCCCACTCCCGCCTCGAGCTACATACCCTTGACTGGAATCAAACCTGGGCCCCCTTCAGTCCATAGGCTGACGCTCTATCCACTGAGTCAAACTGGCTAGGGTGGGCCTCTTTGCATTTTAAAGATAATACAGACCACATTTCAACATGTTCTGACTTTTTTTTTTTTATTAGTTGTTATCGCCCTATAGGCAGGAATGTGAAGGTGTACTCTCAGACCACTAGTGTTGAGAAAGGTCCAGAGTAAGAGATGGTTATGGAGTATGTCTGATCTGCAGCACAAATTGCTATGCCACCTGGGTCTTAGGACACAGTGGATTCAATCTGTAGAATCCACCAGGATCTAGAGAATCACAACACAGACGTCTCCGGTTCTGAAACAAAGCCATATCCTCTTTTGCAGATAACTGTGCTTCTAAGAAATGACTCCTGACTTGTAACTAGGCTTTGGCAGAGCCTAATTAAAGAATATCAAGTGACTGTGTGAACTGAGCTGCCCATAATGATTTGAATGTTATCTGACCCATCAAGCCATAAGGCTGGGCCTATGTAGAAGCAATCAATCATCAAAAGGTAAAGGTATACAAGCATGGGCTAAAGCAGGTCAACGAGGCACAGAAATTACACAAGCAGAAAGGCTCAAACACCTCAAACCCCTGCTCCTATTTATCAGACCTAGAGCTGCATGGAGAGTTCCTTGTGACCGACTGAGTGAGGAGCAAATTTGGGGCTGGTTTAGAGATGGTTTTCATGATATCAGGCACAACAGCCTTACATCTCTAAAAAAGAGAATTCCTGAAATACTCTAGGAAGAGAAAATGTCCCAGCAGACAAAGCTGTGACCAGTGCATTTTCTTGTCCACTTTATCTACATTGAGAAATGGCTAAAATTATGGATCTATAGTGAGTCAAGGGCAAGGACTAATGGTTAACCTGGATGGTCAAGGACTTAGGGAAAAAAACAGTATTGGAAGAGAGAGCAAGGATGTCTAGGGAAGAGGTATATAGATGCATGCTTCAGAAAGAGCACGGTGTGTGTAAAAGACACTTTGTCCCACTGAATGTACACCAAAGGGCGTCTCCATAATCAAGTGAACAAATTAGATGTCATCCTCTTTCACCAGTCACCCCAGAGCTTCCTCAATAGAACAAGCAGAAGTGGCCACAGTGGCAGTAGAGAGGCTATGCATGAACTCAACAAGGACTTCTCACACGGCTAACACAGCTCCTCCCAACAATGAGCACCTAACCTGCCGACAGCAGAAACCAATTTTCAGTGCCCAAAACAGCCATTCTCCTGAAAGATCGATGGCCATTTGGTGGCAGATGGATTACACTGGATCCTTTCCATCAAGAGGAGGTGTATGTATGTATATATACCCTCCCTACACACATATGTGTACACCCATGTAATTTTCTTTACTTCTCCTTTATCTTTTTCAGTAAGGATTGATCATGGTGCTTAATTTTACCATTTAATTTCTAGGTTACAAAATATTCCTATGGAATTGTGAATAAACTGGAAAAGATAATTAACCCAGAGACAGGTATTGTAACTGGCACCCAGCAATGAAATTCTTAATCTGAGATACTGAAATAAGTACATGGATAATTAGGAGAACTAAAATCTCCTTGTAATCATATAGGGAAAAAAATCACCCATTAGGAAAAAAAATCACCCATTAGAATAGCAAAAATTTAAAAGACTGATAATACTAAGTGGTGGTAAGTATATGGAGAAACCAGAATTCCCATGTATTGCTAGTGGAATGTAAATTGGTATATCCACTTTGGGAAAACCATTTGATAGTATCATTTAAAGCTAATCATACACCTACCCTATGACACTAATTCTACTTCTAGCTATATAGAGATGAGTGTTTAGAATAGCTTTATGTATAACAACTAAATACTATGCATCAATAGCACAATAGATAAATTGTATTATAATCAGACAATGGAATACCACAAAGAGACTGAAAATAAGAAAGCAAAAAACTTCTGCCACAGGCAATAACATGAAAAATACCAAAGTAATGCTCAGTAAAAAAAGTCAGACACAAAAGAGTACACATTTTATTATTCCATTTATAAAATGTCATAAACAGGCCAAATAATGTACAGTGCTAAGAGAAGAATGGTTTACCTCTGAGTGGGTGAGTGGAGGGAGGAGGGGGATACTGTTTGAAAAGGGACACGAGGGAGCCTCTTTGGTACTGAAAATGCTCTGTATCTTGATCTGGATGGTGTTTACACAATCGTATCTACAAGTGAAAATTTATCCAGCTATGTATTTAAGATCTGTGTACTTCCCTATATATTAGACCTCAAAATTGTTTCTGAAAGATTTATGTGCATGCATATATTACTTAAAGAAGCCAGAGAGTTCCCTTCTAGGTTCTCTAATGGGTCCAACAAAGATAGAGTGAACACCAGAGATAAGTAATTCATCACATTTTCAGTTGAGTACGTGCTTAGAGAAACTGCCATCTTTCTACACAGCCACAGGCAGCCAATTATCCAGGACAGCTGATTTCAAACGCTTTCACTTCCTTATGCCCTCTAATCTTAATATGGTTGGAATAACAATTACTGATTGAGTTTTGAATTTGAAACAACTTACTTTCTGCTTCTGTTTCAGGGGTAAGTAGAAAAAAATGGCTTTGAAAGCCTTAATGAGTTTATTTTAAATGTGCATCATACATCATACACCACTTTAAAGTTATCCTTACTATAATATAGCTACAATATTTTTGTAGCTTTTGAGTCTTTTATTAATCTTATTACTCAATTATTATCTTTACCAGATATGAGAAGTAAACTTTCAAAACAGATTGGCCTTTTAATGAAAAATAATAACTGCCCTAGTGAAGATGATATATCATAGCAAGGATAACACCATGTTTCAAATCCCAAAATACCAATTTGAACTCTCTAATTACTTGTTACATTTTAAAAACTTTAATACAGACTACAGGTCCAATAGAAATCTAATACATTTGTAAAGGTAAGTGTCAGAGAAAATAAGAAAATTATTCTAAAAATGTTTTAATATGTTGACTTTTTTTTTTCTTCTTTCTCATTAAGCCAACTGATCAAGGAAAACTGTTTTAAATTCTTGGGCTTGTTGGCAATACCAAATGAGTTAGTCTACCATTAGACTAAGGATCCTGTTTCAGAATTATAAAACAAACTGACCATTAATTTTAAAAGTCAACCAAAACTTGACCTCAGTTTAACCATTAATATCAATTCCACAAAGGTTAATGTTGACACATCTAAAAATGAAGCCTTTAAGAACAACTAGTAAGTCTTCAGCATTCAACTAATGTTCTCTAAAGTAATCATCAACAATGGCTTTTGCTCCTCTCTTCAATACATTACCATCCTCACGACAACTCATTCATTATTTTTGAAACAATAAGTACAGTATAAATGATATCGAGTCGGAGGGCTCACTTCAAATCTCAGCTAATGGCTTATTATATTTTCTAACGTAGATGGCTTTATCTATATCTGATTTATTCTTATAGTCTTAAAACTTAAACATTAAGTTTCCTGGCCAAAAGTAAACTATTACATAAAACAGCTGCATGTACCTTCAGCAATTTCTAGTAAAAGTGCATGTCAGTGTTTCCCCGTTTCACTCAGATAGTCTCCTCACCTCTGACACCATTTATGCTGTATTTGCATGTAAATTTTTGGTAGTATATTTGTCCTTTTTTATAAGTTGTCTCTAATTGTTTTTAGAAAATGAAAAGTGTGATCTGTCAGGTCCCAGCAGAAAACAGAATGACTGAGGAGAACATAATCAAGGAGCTGTCTGTCAAGGAGTGGGCAGAAGAACCAAGCCAACATAGTGCAGTTCCTTGGCATTGGCAACCATGAGGACCTATTCCGCACCAGGTTTGTAAGAGTGAGGGGAGGAAGGCATTGCTGAGAACCCAGAGGAAAACAGTGAATAGGGAAGGGCCACCTGACAGGAGGATGAAGGAGCAGACACTCCTACCCCACTCTCTTCTTGCCCTCTGACCTGTACAGCCTTCCACTGGCCAGAACCAAAGAGACCAGCAGGCAAAGAAGTTGATGTCAATATAAGGGTCAATGTCCCAGGGCACAGAGCAGAATGGATCATGATGAAAAATGGATTTGCACAGGCAAATGACAGGTATGCAGTTCTCGGGAAAAAAGGGCAAGCCAAACTCACATACTTCATGTAGCTACTTGCATTTTGCTATTTGTTCGTGTGTCTTATTTTGTACTGTAAGCTCTTTAAGGCAGGGATTTACAGAAACAATCTTTGGACCCACACAAACCTCCCAGTAGGCACTTAAGGTATATTCCCAAACAATGGACAAAATAGGCCATCTGTTTACAGGTCACAGCATGACTCTGATGCAGGGAAAGCTCACACAGGCACACCTTTGAGCCTGACCCTGAAGAGCCCTCAGAAACAGACACCAATGAGGCTAATCTTTCCACATTTAAGAGAGGGCCAGAATAGACCAAGGTTCCAAGATTTCTATCAACAGCCAGACTGGTCACTCAGCTCTGCCTGACACCCCCATGTCAATACAGGACAGAGTTTGCACCTGAGTTCTAACAAGTAAGATCCTAACCATTGGATCATCCTGCCCAACACTCCATAACCTCCAGTGCTGAACCTTGAATCTACTCTCGATAGACTGAGACCAAAATAAAACTTCATTTACATTTCACTCCTTTTCTTTAAAAAAAAAAAATCTGTTATGGCAAGTGACCATAAAACCTCTAGTCTCTGAGACTTTAATGAAGCACTAGTGCTTCTATGTTTATATAAACACTGGACTTATCCTCCCTTATCAACCACCACTTGCATAAATCTCCCTAGGAAAGGCCCACAGCCCTCAGCCCCACCCTGCCCTCCCCTCCTGCCTCAGTGCTCCAGGCTTCTCCATGGAGCTACCTCTCCACTTCCCCAACTGGCACTGTTCCA
The DNA here is from genome assembly GCA_027563665.1 of Antrozous pallidus. Classification (NCBI taxonomy): domain Eukaryota; kingdom Metazoa; phylum Chordata; class Mammalia; order Chiroptera; family Vespertilionidae; genus Antrozous; species Antrozous pallidus. Next base: position 69,657,750 of record CM050512.1, read on the forward strand.
TTAGCAGCTCCTTCCATTTAGCAGCTCTTTCCAGACTTGGAGATGCCTCCCTATTTCCTCTGACCTTCTCCCAGACAAGCACTGTACTTGGCAACACAGTAAGTGCTGAACAAATTCATGACCTAAATGTACTTTGCATTTAATAAAAACACCAGTTCTTCTTTTCAGAAATACAATGAGAATATAAAAGGTTGAAGGACCACAGGGATGACATTTACATTTCATTCTGTCTAGAAAGTCCTATCTGTTTTAACAAACCTTGAACTTCCTACTCCATCAAATAAAAAACACCAAATACTAACCCCCAGAATCAAATCTTTGCAGCGGTGTGGCAGTGAACTATGATGTTTACCTTACCAGGAATACAAAGCAAATGACTTAATACTGTTATTTCTAAAATTAGGAAATGATCAACAATTGTACTTATCAAAAAAGCTCTGTATGGCAACTACTTTAAGGGAAAAAGAGCTTATAAAACTTATGGTATGGGCTGGCACTGTTTGGGGACTCATCCCATCTGGTTTTCCATATGACCTAATAAACTGATAATTCCTTAAAAAATTTATGCCATAAAATAATTTGAAAGCAGCAAAAAAACCCAATATTTTTGTAGCTTTTAAGTCTTTTATTAATCTTACTAGTGGCCCAGTGCACAAAATTCGTGCACTGGGGAGAAGGGGTGTCCCTCAACCCAGCCTGCACCCTCTCCAATCTGGAACCCCTTAAGGGATGTCTTACTGCTGGCAGTTGGACATTCTTCTCACAATCTAGACATCCCTCTCACAATCTAGGACTACTTGCTCCTAATCACTTGCCTGCCTGCTAGCCTGATCACCCCCTAACCATTCCCCTGCCAGCCTGATCGATGCCTAACTGCTCGCCTGCCGGCCCAATCGCCCCCAATTGCCCACTCCTACCAGTCTGGTCATCCTCAACTGCCTTCACCTGCAGGCCTGGTTGCCCCCAACTACCTTCCCCTGCTGGCCTGATCGCCCACAACCACCCTCCCCTGCTGGCCTGATCGCCCACAACTACCCTCCCCTACCAGCCATCTTTGACCACATAGGGGTGGCCATCTTGTGTGAGGGTGTGAAGGTCGATTTGCATATTACCTCTTTATTATATAGGATTACTCAATTATTGTCTTTATAGATATGAGAAGTATTTGAGAACAGACTGGCCTTTTAATGAAAAGTCTTCATACGTATCTCATCTCTTTGCCTTTTCCTGTAAGAGTCTGATTCCTCCTCACCTTGTGTCTTAGAGCATGAATTGTCTCTTGCTTGAGGCCATTCCTTACAAATTGTAGTTGATGCCACTCCCTTCAACCTCCTCTGGTACCAGCCCCATCTGTTGTCCTCTCTCCTCCTCTAGCACCTTCCTGTCCCCACTGGCTTGCTCTTTATTTCCATATAATATATACACACACCTTAGTCATTCAACTAGTAATAACCAACACAAACATCCCTGGCCCCTACATAAGTCCTACAGCTACCATTCTCACTTGAAAGAGCCTGTGGTGTGCTAGCTTCCTGCAACTCTACTTCCTGTTTCCTCCCTTTGAGCCGAGCCCTGATACCACCATTCTACTGCACCTGCTCTCCCAAAGGACACCCATTTCTTGCATATGCCAAACTCACTCAGCCTGTGTCTCGATGGCCTGCTCTACCACATTTGATACCACTGACCTCTCCTTCCCATGCCTACTATGAGGCTATATTTTCTTTTCTGGTTGTTCTGGTCTCTCTGACCATTCTGTTTACTCAGCATTTCTCTGCCCATGCCTCAACCACTGCTGTCCCTAGTGGTTCTATTTCATTACTGCATCTGTCTCTCTCTCAACCTTCTCTCTCCTGTCTCCAATTCCCTTGCATCCCCCTGTCCCTTTGCCCCCATTCTCACTCTCTCCACATCCTCCTTGGAGCAGACAGTAGTAGCAGACTACCACAGTCCTAGCTCTCATCTTTCACTGAAGGCTCCTGAGTCTTTTCTCCAGCTTCAGATGTCTATTTTGAAGACTGCTTGCCATCCAGTGTTTCAGATTCAACATGCCCCAATGGTACTCTGGTCACCATTAGTCTCTCAGGCAGCAATCTGAAGTCATCCTAATCTTTTCCTCCTCCATTTCCAACATCCAGTCATCACCCAATCTTTCAAGTCTTATCTCCTAAATATTTAAAAAATACATCCCTTCCTTTCCATACAGATTTCCAAGCACTAGTTCAAGATTTTATTGTCTCTCACCGGACCATTGCCAAGTCTCCTAACAGAGCTTCCTGTTTCTACTGCCAACCTCCTTAATTTCCCTTCCCTGCACAGACAGCCCTATAAAATCTACTGAAAACACAAATGTCTATCACCAGCCTAGTCAAAACCTTTAAAGAATCTTTCCATTAATTGAAAAATAGAACAAAGAGGTTCACCCCTTCCAGGTCCGATCAACCTTTGCAGCCTTATGTCCCACCTATTCCCTATTGGTCTTCATTCTCTAATAATACAAAATTGATTAGTGTCACCTTTATGCATTACCCCCATGCTATGTCCTGTCTCTGTGTCTTTGTTCATGTTGTTTGATCTTCTTGGAATTCTCCTTGTACCTTTCTTTCTTTGAAAAAGTCGTGTTCACTCTTCTGGTCTCAGGTGACATTTCCTCCAGAAAGCTTTCTTGGATTCCTTAAGTAAAATCACCTGTTTGTGTGCTGCCTCCAACACACTACAAACTGCCAGAGGGCAGGCACCATGTCCTAGTCAGTGTTGTATTCTCAGTGAACACAGACACAAGAAATATTTGCTGATTCAAAGACTGGACTTATTAAAGCAAAAGTTAGTATTATTAAAAACATTTGGGGGGGGGTATTTTTGAATACCATCCAGATTTAGATCAAATGACTGGTAAACTAAGAGGACTGAAAGAAAAATTATTGGAGGTAAAAACTCGGATGAGCCCTGAAAATACTGTCCTTTCCTTCATTATGACTGCAAACAAAACAACAATACCAAAAGTCAGGTCAGTATACATAATTGACTCTGAATAGATTTTCAAAAGAAGACTGTTTTTGCTCTTCTGTTCAGGGATTTGAAAACATCCTATCTAATAAAGAGATTGTTTGCAAATTGACCCTCACACCCTCACAAGATAGCTGCCTACAACCAGATCGGCAGGGGGGGGAGGGGTTAGTGAGGGACAACTAAACAACTGAGCAAGTAGGTTGCATGGGCAACTAGGCTGGCAGGGGGGCAGTTAGGGGCAACCAGGCCAGCAGAAAGGGGCAGTTAGGGGTGAGTAGGCCAGCAGAAAGGGGCAGTTAGGGGTGACTAGGCCAGCAGGGGGGACAGTAAGGGGTGGCCAGGCCACCAGGGGGGGGGGGGTGGAGCAGTTAGGAGCAACCAGGCTGGCATGCAGAAGCAGTGAAGGACTATTAGGCCAGCAGGGGAGAGTAGTTAGGGGCAACCAGGCAGGCAGGCAGGTGAGCAATTAAGAACCAGTAGTCCAGGATTGTGAGAAGGATGTCCAACTGCTGGTTTAGGCTCAATCCCCAGGATCTGGCCTAAACCAGCAGTCAGACATCCCCCAAAGGGTACCGAATTGAAGAGGGTGCAGGCTGGACTGAGGGGACCCCCCCCCCCATGCACAAATTTTGTGCACTGGGCCTCTAGTCTATATATATAAAAAGCCAGCAACAGGAACACTGTAATGACGGGAACGACCAGTTGCTATGATGCCTACTGTGGCCAGAGACCCAGCCTGATCATGGGTGGGGCTGGAGGCCATCCTCCCACGGCCCCTTCCTCGAGTTGGCCCCACCCTTGATGAGCCACCACCACCGCAATTGGCTCACAGCCCCTCCTCCCAGCCAGCCCCACCCCCAGTCAGTCCCCCCACTCTGATCATGGGCAGGGCCAGCCAGCCAACTGCCCACAGCCCCTCCCCTCCAAGCTGGCCCTGCCCCCAATCGTCCCCACACCAATCGGGGGTGGGGCTGGCCAGCCAAACACCCACAGCCCCTCCCCATGGCTTGCTGAAACCCTGATCAGCCCCACCATTCCAATCAGCCTGAAGCCCCTACACCCCCCCAAACTCCGATCAGGGGCAAGACCAGTGGCTACTGTCCTCAGCCCCTCCTCACAACTGGCCCCACCCCTGATCTGCCACACACACACCGATCGGGGATGGAGCCAGCCAGCCCACCACCCACAGCCCCTCCTCATGGCTAATCCCACCCTCAATTGCCCCCCCATCCCAATTGGGGGCAGGGCCCACCGGCCAATCGCCTGCAGCCCCTCCACCTCGACAGGCCCAGCCCTGATCAGAGCAGGCGAGCTGGCCAACCTCCTGCTGTCTCCTCCTCCCAATCAGGACTGGGTCAGCCAGACCCCACCCATGCACGAATTCGTGCTTTGGGCCTCTAGTAGCTACATAATCAGATCTAGACATTTCTTTTCTTTCTTTCTTTCTTTCTTTTTTTTTCCTTTTAGGAGAGGAAGGGAAAAGAGAGAGAGTGATCAATCAGTTGTCTCCCAAACATGCCAAGACCAGGGACTGACTGAACCCAAACTTAAGTTATGTGCCCTGAGTTGGAATTGAAACCACCATCTTTTGGTGTTTGGGATGAAGCTCCAACCAAGCCACATGGGGCCAAGGCTAGACGTGGTATTTCTTTAATGAATTAATAACATGTGTGTATTTAGAAGTTTACTTGTAATAGCCATAAATCGTGTGACTTTATTTTCACATGCTGTATTTTTATTTATGACAAAATTATCCTAGTTTAATGTTAAGAAATATGGCTCATGAAATGATGGCCACAAAAAGCTAAATTAATTCATTTATATGTATTTCACTACTTGAGAAGCAATGCTTCATAGTACTCACTTATATCTATATGGCACTGAATACACACCATTTACAAAGTTGGGGCTCAATTAACACTTATTTATAATGAGCACCATGTGCTATGCTGGGTATTTTTTCCATTCACTTACTTAATATTTACAAAACCCTTATGAGAGTTGTTTTATCTCCATGTATATCTGAAAAATATTGAGGAAGTACAAACCTGCTACTGGAAGTTGCTAGGAGACGACAAAATGCTGTCAGAGAGGTGGGGCAGCTTATCATCTTGAGAGTTGCAACCTTTCCAGTAGAACATGGTGACACCTGGGCACAGACCCTTAGGCCCACTTTAGCCTGAAGCAAAAGTCACTGACTCCTGGGAAAGGCTCCCTTGCCTCCCAGTCTGCATTAGTCTCTGATGAGCACCCAAGGGCACTGACCTGCAGGGCACTGACCTGCTTCTGCTGCTTCCCAGTTCTGGGATCCAGGTCCGCAGAACTGTGCTCCCCTGCAGCACTCCTCTGCTCCCCCTCTTACTCATTTCTGTCTTTACAGAACTTGCAACTTTTCCCTCTTTCAGGAATCCCTGCAGGTTTCATCTGTCCATGGCTTTCTATATCTTTCTTGAATATTAAGGATATTTTTCCTTTAAAAAATATGTTGTCATTTTCACAGCATTTTTCAGCATATGAATAGCAATGGATGTGCTCAGTACCCCATATTCATAAAATGTTCTGATAAAATAAGACATTATGATTGATAACCAAATCAACTTGATTGAGATGAAATAAAAATGTTCATGTATTTCTAGAAAAAGATTGATTTTTTTCAAGCTACAAATCATCAACTTAAAAATCAGTTTTGCTAAAAATAAATAAATAAATAAAAATCAGTTTTACTCTAAAAGTTTGTAAGTTCGTTGTTCAGAACACAGATTTTTTTTCTGCCAGAAATAATTTTATTCATTCATGAAATACCTATCATGAACTAAGAAATATTTTAAGTGATGGACATACTGTAGGACATAAAACAGACAAGGTCCCTATCTATTACATTTCTGTAATTCGGGAAAACTGTGGTATAAACAATGCATACTGCATGTCTATTTTCATATTAAGACTTACGGACATCCTGGCATTTCAAGCACTGCTATTAGTTTCACACTCCTGCTTAGCACTTTAAATGACATTATTTTAAAATACAACAAAAGCTTTGTTAATTAAGAAAGGTAATTTTCATTTGCGGCATGTATGAGTGGTGTCCACCCTATGTGGCTGGTTAAGATTGCACAGACTCCACCATCTCTGCAAGAACGAAACATGAAAAACCTGGCCAGGCCGAGCACCTGACACCTGCAGGGCGGCCCTCAGGCTCTGGAACCGGTCCTGCTTCTCTCAGGCCTCAGACTGTAGCCTGCACCCAGTCACAGCTGGTTGGTTTCCTCATGAGAGAGTCCTCACTGCACCTGCACTTCCCTGCTAGTGCTACTCGGGGGCCTAAGGACAGAAAGTGGGACTCGTTCACAGAGAGGAGACTGCAGGTGGCTCTTTATTGTGCCTGCTTGGTAGTAAGTCACTGTAACCCTGCATTAAGACCAGACATTGACCCAGCCAGCCTGGCTCAGTGGTTGAGTGCTGACCTATGAACCAAGAGGTCATGGTTCTCTCTCATCATTGATGTTTCTCTCTCTCTTTCCCTCTCCCTTCCTCTCTGAAATAAGTTTAAAAAAAATTTTTTTTAAATCAGAAGTTGTTTTTAGTGTAATTTACCAGCTGGGAGCAAGAGAGTGTAGGAAGGAATGTATAGCACCTACCTATCTCTATATTCTACAGGCTACCAATACTGACCAAAAGAATCCAACAATGCTGGAAGACCAGACTGGTTTAAATCATTGGCAACACCCCCCTCATGGAGTATGTCTTCTAGTAGAGACGGGGGCAATAAGCCAGTAAAAAAAATTCATAACTAGTGCTCATGATAGTAATTGAAAGGAAATAAGCAGATAGTCAAGAAAAGCCCTTTCAGGAGGGGATGTCTGAGTTGAGCGTGCACTAGTCATGCGAGGAGGGAAACCTTCCAGGCGCAGGCAACACTAAGTGCAAAGGCCCTAAAGCAGGAAAGTGGAGGCTGCACTGGAGAAAGGAAAGCCCTTGTGTGGCTGAAGATGCCTCACGAAGGGGATCAGTAACAGATGGAACTGGAAAGAATGGGAAAGAACCAGAACGTATCTCAGGCATCTTATAGGTCTTAGTGGTAAAAAGCTTGGATTTATTCAAAATGTAATGGAAGCCGCTAAAGAATTTTAAGAAGCTGCCTGGCTCCAAATCCACATGTAATACAATTCACTCTGATTACCATACAGAGAAATGAATTGTAATTTCTTTTCACATAGACGCAAAGTTTGCAGAAACTGCATGCATTTTGTATCCATTAAAACAATACAAATAGCTAATTCATTCGTTGTTATATTCCACGTACTGTTTTAGAGCTTTCAGTGTATTAGCTCATGACTAGCAAGGGGCAGAAGCAGGATCAGAACCCAGGCAGTCTGCCCACAGTCCCCATACTTCCGTATGCTCTCAGTCTCATGAGCTGTGTTGTTTCTGCAGTCCAGCTTCAAAGTCATGTGTTTCAGGGACAAAATGAAACCACTGCAGTCAACCACCACTGAAAGGTCCGCAACTCAATTAAATATAGTATCCAACTTTTATATTTTAATGGAGGGATGCTGATGGGAAGGGTTTATGTGGTTTCTATAGGTGCTGGAATTACATGAGCTTGCTTTCATTAAGCTTTCGATTGCTTCCATAAAACCAAATGTGGAGAGAAAACATTCATTTTTCAATGACTATATGGTAAAAGAGAGCCACTCGTGCACACACTTGTCAGTTCTGCAAGAGTGCACCCCTGCAGGGGAGAAAGCACCTATCTTCTGTGAGAACTTCCCTCAAAGAGAATCATTAGTGTGGAAGGAGTGCTCAATTTACAGAGAAATGGCATTCTTCAAATGTCAGGAGCATCCCCATGGAATAAACAGGTCCCCAACAAGTCTATTAACTGGTGTTACAAACCGTGGCCGGAGAGAACGGAGCTCATCTACGCTGACAGTGATGGCAGTGAAAACAAAAGGGCTGAGAAAGTTCTCATTATCCCACAGTTCCCTGGTTTAACCTTCTAAGAGTGAACAGAAGTGTTTCCTACGTTGCAAATTCCAGAGCCATGGGACTCTCATCACCCAGAGCTCCAGACCAAAAATAAAAAGCAAAGAAATATCAGTATTCAGGGGCATGAGCATTTTGACAGTTGGAATGTGATAAAAGACGGTAAAGTCTTTTAGGTAAAACTGTTTCATACTATAAAACATCACGTTCTCCAGTCACCCAGGCTACACAACAATAAGAGTTACGAACATCACTCAGAGACAGCAGTATTTTGCCTCCGGGCCCTTCATGGCGCATCTCAAAACAGTTCCACCAAAGACACCCCAGCAGGAGAGAGCCTGGGGTTGTGGCTCACCATGAATATGAGCTTTCTCTAGAATCCCACCTGTTTATCCCTTCCTTTGAGAATGCACACAAGTTTTACATTCTATTCTACAAGAGATCTGTTTTGACTTTTAGGCTTTTTTTTTTGGTAAGAAAATTTGAAACACGATTTTTGTATCCGGCAAATCTGGCACTCCAGGATGATGGGCCACATTTATCCTGTGGCTAGTCACATCATGACCCCACAGGGAATGGATATACGCAAAACTCTGAGTCTGAGACCAAGGCTTTTAAAAATGTAGGAATCCACACTGTGATGTCCAACATCCAGGTTCTCTTTGTCTACGGAGTACTGCCTCTCAACTCTAGCTGAGCATTAACACTTACCTGGAAAGCTTTTACAAAATACCTGCCTAAGCTCCACTCCAGGCCAACTGAATCCAAATCCCAGGGTGCAGGAAGAGATCGCTGTGATATAGCTCCCATGGATGACTTTAATGGGCAGAGAGGGACCACTGCGGAGAGGATGCTAAAGAAATGGTAAGACCCCAGAGTGATGGTGGAGCACCGAAGCCGCCCCCAGGTGATGCTCTCCCATTCCCCAGCTGGAGTGGTCTCAAAAACAGAAGGCTTAAATGAGATCCAGAGTCTCATAATAGAGTACAAAAATGTCTAAGTTTTGAGTAAAAACCACTCATCATACCAAGAATCAGGAAGATTTCAAACTGAATGAAAAAATACAATCAACAGATTCCAACAGCAAGATGACAGATGTTTTAGAATTGAAAGAAACTTTAATGCAGCCATGATAAAAATTCTTCAAGCTGCAATTAGGAATAAGCTAGATGAACTGGGGAAAATGCCGGCCTGTTCCTCAGGCCCTTTAAGCAAGTTCATTGCTGGGCCAGACAGGACTGTGCAGGTCTGGGCTGGTGCAGGCTGGGTAATTTGGTTGGTAGAAGGATCCCACGGAACACTAATCAGCTGTATACTGGCCTGTGGTGTTCTAGTGCCTGTTCACTGTAATTTGACTTTCTGAAGGACTGTGAACCACAAGGCAAAGCCTAGAATCCCTAGAGGGGAGCTATATCATGGGGGATGATTGACAATGGCTGTGTCTCCAAGGGGTTAGGGTAAGAAGAAGGGGCAAGCCGAAACCAGTGGCTCAGTGGATAGAGACTGAAAGGTCCCAAGTTCAATTCTGGTCAAGGGCACTTATCTTGGTTGCTGGCACATCCCCAGTGGGTGGTATGCAAGAAGCAGCTGATCAATGTTTCTCTATCATTCATGTTTCTAACTCTCTATCTTCTCCCTTCTTCTCAGTAAAAAATCAATAAAAAATATTTTTTTTTTTAAAAAAAAGAAGGGGCAAGATGACCGAGTCCAGGGTTTGGTTTTGACAAGACATGGAAAGCATTAAAGCAAAAACTAATAGATTTCATCAAAATTAATCATTTCTGTCTGCAAAAAATGTTCTGTAAAAAGGATTTTAAAAAAGCATAACATATAAACTGAGAGAAAATATTTGCAAACTACATATTAAAACAAAGTGTTAGTATATAGGCTATATAAAGAATTCTCATGGAAAAAAATTAACTGACAAAATCAAAATAGAGGCATGAATACAGGGAACAGACTGACAGCCTGGGGTGCTCTGGGACTGGATGAAAGAAGATGAAAGGGTTGCCAAAGAGCAATATACATAGCCATTGGTAGACACAGACTACAGCATTGTGATGGGCAGAGGGAAGGGGGCACGGGCTGGGTGCAGGTGGGCAAAGGAGGGAATACCTGTAATAGTATCAACAATAAAAGTAAAGTTAAAAAAATAAAATTCTCAGAACTCAACAGTAGAAAAACAATCCATTTAAAACATCAGCAGAGACACTTCATCAATGAGGCTATACAGATAGCAAATAAGTACATAAAAATATTCCACATAATTAGCCATTGGGGAAATGCAAATTAAAGCTACAATGAGATATCACTACATGCCTAACAAAATAGCTTAAAAAAAATAGTAGCTGAGGAGCTGCAAAGAAACTGAGTCATTCATACATTGCAGGTGGGACTATAACATGTTATAGCCACTTTGGAAAAAGAGTTTTGCAGCTTCTTTAAAAACTAAACATGGAACTGCTAATTGCACTCTTCAGTATTTATCCCAGAGAAATAAAAATTTTCATACATAAAACATATGTGTGAATATCTATAGCAGCTTTATTCAGAACGCCAAAAACTGTAGACAATCCAGATGTCCTTCATCAGTTGAGTGAGTAACCACACTGGATGTGATATATCCATAGCACAGGATACTGCTCAGGAATAAACACTGACATATACAAAACCCTGGCAGAGTCTCCAGAAAATTATGCTGAGTGAGAAAAGGCAATTCAAAAGATATGATTCCACAGATACAACATTCTTGAAATAAAACTATATTTTAGTGGATGCCAGTTTAAGCAGAGGTGAAGAGACAGGGAAGTGGGTGCAGCTGTAAAAGGGAGCTCTGAGGAATCCTTCGGATGGTGGAAATGCTCTGTATTTTGGCCCTCTAGGAAGTGCATCAAGGTCAATATCCTGTTGTGATACTATATTAACATTTTGCAAGAAAGTACCTTTGAGGAAAAACAGTTACAGGGGCACAGGATCTCTATTATTGCTTAAAACTACATGTGAATTTATCTCTAAATAAAAAGTTTAATTAAAACATGAACCCTGACGGAAGCACTAAGGAAACAGCAAATGCATGGATGTGCCCTTTACATGTTCCAGAGCTTTATTTACTGGCCATTTTTAGCTCTAGCATTTCATCCATGATTCATGAGTCCTGGCAACCTAACTAATTTTACTCAATGAAGAGGAGGCACTCTGCAGCCTTGGCAAGACCAATTATTGCCCTGGTGACACTCAACATAATATGAGCTATCACACTTATGACGGGCCACAGCCTAGAGTGACCACTTTCTACGATGTTACTTGCTTTGCTTTGTTATCTTCTAGCTCTTCAGAGAAAGATGCTAAGTGTTTAAATGTCCCTCTGCCTAGTACCACAACCATTCCAGTGCTGTCTTTCAGACTAATATCCTAATATGAACTGGGGGGGAATCACTATGTACTGCTAACTCATTTTTCATATTACAACGAATCCAATTTTCAGGTTTTGGGGAGGACAAAATAGGACATTACTCTACAATGTATTTAGGACAAGAAAACATTTGCTGTAACTCAAGTCACTCTTGGAAAATTCTGAATCTACAATGACCAAGTCCAAAAACAAAAGGAAAAAATTGCAATCTTCACTTTCTATCAACAATCCTTAACACATCCCCAGACATAAGAATCCCTGTAACTCATTATGAAATTCATTTCAATACAGAAAGGTGCAAACCCATCCTGAACTGAAAGCTCTCCAGAGAGGGAAAACCTCATTCTGATACTTTACAACATTTATTTGTCAAGCCACATGACCTTCAGCATCACATCTTGGTAAAAATTACGTTGGCTTTCTCTCATGATTGTAGAAATTGATTTGTACAAAACCATGGTCACTCCCAAGCATGCCAGGTTGTCTGGGTCAAAGAGCATACAGCACTGAACTTATGCAAATTGAACTATATGAACGAGAGAGAGAGAGAGAGAGAGAGAGAGAGAGAGAGAGAGAGAGAAAGAGAGAGAGAGAGAGAGAGAGAAAGAGAGAGAGAGAGGGAATTCTACAGGACATTCCCATTCCCTCAGTCTCGGGTCCTGGGTGTTTCTCTTAGGTGGCTTCAATACACTGAGCCTGAGCCTCGTATTCCATGTGTTCTTTTTGTACAACACAAAGCCTCTAAACACAAGCCTCCTTTGTTGTCCAATGCTCAACTGAACATACAGTAACTGTTCCGAATCAAGAGGAAACATGGGCTATGTTTAATGGCTGGTAGAACAGCTTCCATGGCAGAGCCTTCCTAAAGGGTTTGTGGAGGTTTTTAAGTCTAATTTTGACCAATATTATATTTTTGCATCAGTGAATCAATCTGGAAACCATTTTACCATGATGTGCTCCCTGTAAATCCTACTCATTCTTCTGTGAATTGGGTGTGTGCAGGAATGTACAGGTGCACAGGAGTGTACAGGTGTGTGTGCACGAACTCCTAGGCTAGCACCGAATCAGTGCTTCCTCACTGTCTCTGCTGACATTGTCTTGGAGGGACAGACAACTGGGGGAGCCAAAGCAGCCCACTGCTTTTCAGCAGGCATTAAGTGAGGCAAAGCAACATACACATCTCCCTTCACACACTTGGAATCTTACTCTTAAAATTAATAACGAGAAGTTTGAACACTTCCTCGCATGAAATAAAGCTTTTAAACAGCTGTGCCAAAATATTTTCTCTACATACTAGGTGCCCAATGCAGATTTATGCACCTTGACAGGAACAGTGGCTCACAAGGCAGTGGGCACAGGGGCGGGTCTCAGCCCATCCTCCACACCCCTGCTGGTCCCTCCCATCACGGCTCCCAGTCCCGTCTGGCAGAAGCCCTGCTCCTGTCGCCACCACTCCACACACTTCTGGTGCTGGCTCCAATCACTCTGTGCCATCAGTGGGTGCGAGTGAGGCTGGCGCCAGAAGCGGGTGTGAGCAGAGGCTGCTGCCCTGATCACCCCTCAGGAGCAGGGGGAGGTAGAAAAGCCCTCAGGGGCAGCCGCCACTCACACCCACTGATAGCACTGAGTAATTGGGACTGGCACCAGGCACCAGCAGTGGGTGCAAGTGCTGGATGGGACCATGGCACACAGGAGCAAAGAATTTTCAGTAACCACCAGCGGCTCGACCCAATAACAGCGACTGGTGCTACCGCTCACCACAGCCAATGCCCGCCATGTTCCACACACTCCTCCTGGTGGTCAGTGCACATCATATCGATCAGTTGTTTGTTTTGCCTTTTGATCTGTTTCCATATTGGGATTTTTATATATACAGATTCTGAACACCTAGAATTCTTTCATTACAAAACAATCCTTATATCCCACAAATGAAGTCTGAAAAAAGAATGAAGGTCTAACGTCATCTTTTGTAAGGACAAGTTTTGATGAAATAAAAGTGAGGAAGACAAAGGCCAGACTGGAGGCTGAAGAAATGCCAGGAAGAGGAGTGGAGCAGGAGCTGGGGCCAGGACAACACACTCAACCATACTGGGAATCTGCCCATCACTGAGAATAAGAGAAACATGGAAATGTTCACATGCATAATCACTCCTATTTTCTCACCTGTAAGGACAAGGTCTAAACAGCAGCAAACTTCCCAGGAAGACCATCTACTCTTAGATGAAACCCAGCCATTCCTAAAAGCTAGAGGCAGCATTTTCCATACTAACTTGGGAGAGGCAATGATTTCAGGCTCACCCAAAGGCACAATACATTCATTTAAGATGAGAGTCATCAAGATAACTGCTTAATGGAACCCGTCCAAATCTAGAACCAATCACTTTTGCCAAAGTATGATTAGTCACTGTAATTCTATTAGACCTAAGAAAAGCAATCAGAGTTGCCTTTGGCTCAAAGCACTGACCTAGTTGAATTTAAGAAGAGTCTATTAAGAAAAATAAAAGCCATACAATTTCTCTATTTTATGAGCTTAAGTAGGAGCACAAAATTTAGAGTCAAAATTGAATCTACTCTTCTGAGCAGTGTGATCACTGTGACCTGAAGAAGAATTACTATGTAATCAAAAGTGTCCTCCCTAGTAGAGAACACAGCCCTAGTCTCAGAATACAGTGCAGGAGCCAGAGACCCAACAGGAGTAGCTAAGAGGGTCTCAACATGAATCTATGCTACAAAATCCTGAGGAAAAAAACACACCACACAGAAGTGACTGAAAACAACTAAGGACCAGTAAGAAAATTGAGCAAAAGTATCTGCTTATCTATATTTAAACACATATAATACCTTCTCTCTCCCTACTTATTCAATAAAACTATAATTCTATTAAAATAATGTTTCTCATTAACAAAATATTGCTTAGTTGTTATAACCTCATTTTTTAAAATATATTTTATTGATTTTTTACAGACAAAAGGGAGAGGGATAGAAAGTCAGAAACATTGATCAGCTGCCTCTTGCATGCCCCCTACTGGGGATGTGCCCATAGCCAAGGTACATGCCCTTGACCAGAATTGAACCCAGGACCTTTCAGTCCGCAGTCCGACGCTCTATCCACTGAGCCAAACCGGTTTCGGCTGTTATAACTTTATTGATGACATTCTATAAAAATGTTAAAATAACTATAAAGATAGATAGGAATTGACCATAGTTGTTTAATTTTTCTCATCCACAAAGTAACCACTTGAAAATTCTTTGACTAAGGAATAAAAATATGGGAACTTACAGAAAACCTTCCCTAATAATTGGCATATTCAAGAAAATTACCACCAAATAATCCCCAAAATAGAAAAAACAAAGACTCTAATTTTAGAGTTTCACATATATCCTTTCCAACTTTCGAAGAACAGTAAATCTGTGGTTACATAATCTATTACAAAGCACAGAAAAAAGACTGAAATGTCCCCAAATAAATTTTCTGATGCTGGCACAAACTTGGTATCAAAACTGGTCAGAGACACTTCCCCCCACACAGAGACACAGATTCTTGCACACACAACTCAACCAAAGAGAAAGGAGAGGGAAACACAGACCTCATTCACCCAGAGGACATTGTTTTGAAAACTTCCCCCAGATGATTCGGACACTCTTTTAGAGAGCCAGTATATGGCAACAAGCTTTCACAAACTCATGGGCCCAGGTGTGTTTCAAGATTCAAAAAGTAAGACAGGTAAACGCCTGTACTCACTGCTTCCCATCACCACACCAAATTACAACTAAAATACAGAACAACCATCATCCAGAACTGCTGGAAAGCTGGCTGAGTGGAAGTCCTACAACTAGAGATGTAAAGAAGAAAGCACACTGAGGCTGGTAGGAGGTGCAAAGGTGGGGAACAGGCTGGTCCACACCCACCTATGCTGCTTTTTTCATCGGGAGGGAGATCATCTCTGCAGAGACCACTCTGTGGACAAGGGATCCCAGCCCAACACCAGACCCCAGCCCAGGGTCCCAGAATGGGGGAAAAGAAATCCCTACGGGCAGTAAGAACTATTGGCTGTAAAAACCAGTGCAGATTGGGGCTCAGTGACACAGAGGCTGCCGGAGAGCCAGCTGTTCCTCTTAAAAGGCCAGTGCATGAACTGAACTTACAAGCTCCCACTTCCTCTGAGCTCCAGCACAGGGCAAGGCTCTGGGGATTACAGACATATATGAGGAGGAACTGGATTGTCTGGCACAGGGGCAGGAACTCCGGAGCAGCTGTCTCCAAGACCAGTGGTCAGCAAACTCATTACTCAGCAGAGCCATAGAAATGGAACAGACTGACAATTCTCAGAGGGAAGGGGGGAAACTGGACTGACATCTGTAATAATTTCAACAGTAAAGATTTTTTTCTTTCAATAATAAAATAAAAAGGATTCAAAAATTATCCAGAAAGGCACTACTTAGCATAGCTAATGTGTGGCAATGATGTTAACTAGACCAGCAGTTGCCATCCTTTCAGACCTCATGGACTACCAGTGGTCTGCGGACCACCGGTTGGCGGCTACTGAACTAGACCTACTATGGTGACCATTTCACAATATGTACATATATTGAGTCATTATGCTGCATGCCTGAAACGAATACACTGTTATGTCAATTATCTTATCTACTGAAAGGGTAATGTGCAAATCACTCTGTCACAAATATGGCGGCACCCAGTCCTCTCAGCCCCGGAGTCCCCCGGGCCCGGGAGCGGACGCTGAGAGCAGGCAGCATGAGCAGCCTGGCAGAATGCTTGCTTCGTTGCCACGGCGACAAGGCAAGCATTCCACCCTGGGCCTCTGGTCCCCCGAGAGCCTCTGGGAAGCGGGCGTGGAGTGGCCAGGCCCCGCAGACAGCTACTGGCGCACAGATTCGTGCGCAGGACTACTAGTGTTTCAATGAAAACATTTAAAGGCAACAAAAAAAAAAAGTAAATATACGTTTGCAATTAACAGGCAGGCCAAACCCAACTTCACTACTAAAAAAATAAACTAAAAAGATGACTTTGTTCTGAAATGAATTGTCAGTAAAATTTTCATTTAGAGACTTGAGAACCTTCAGCCATGGGCAAATTTCTGCAACAGCCAAATACAGGTGGCAGGTGGAAGTAGAAGGTATGTACTTTTTCCTGAAAGACGGCAATGCCATCTGCATATTCAAACTAAGGAAGAACGGTTAACCTGTGGAAACTCTGACTGAAATGCCTGCATTTATTTATTTATTTATTTATTTATCTATTTATTTATTTATTTTTAAGGCAAAAGAAAAGTCATAATGAGATTTTTGCTGGGTTTGGAGACATTTCAGCATGGGCAATAAGTAAAGTTTTCTTTAGCTCTCAATATATGTTGGGGGAAATAATATAAAGAGCTGCCCCACATTTGCTAGGGCACTCTTGATCATTGTATGACCCATGACCCCTCCACCCATTGAGATTTCCCACCTTTATGAAGGGGCTGGAAATAGCACATATGATTCTTGAATATGGTTTCAGCTTTACCTTTTATAAAGAGTTGGTGAAGCCCTAATCAGCAGAGACCGCCTTTCTCTAAACCTGCCAGGTACTCCCTATACAGCCTACAGCTTGAGTGTGTGACCTATCCTGGCCAATGGGACCTTCAGGAAAGAAAACCTGACAGGGATGTGGTGCTTCTGAGAGAAACACTCCTCTCTAATAAAAAGCGATATAACCAGCCCTTGCTGGTTTGGTTCAGTGGATAGAGTGTTGGCCTGCGGACTGAAAGGTCCTGGGTTCAATTCCAGTCGGGGGCACATGCCCAGGTTGCAGGCTCGATCCCCAGTGTTTGGGGGGGGGGGGTGCAGAAGGCAGCCAATCAATGATTCTCTCTCATCATTGATGTTTCAATCTCTCCCTCTCTCTCCCTTCATCTCCGAAATAAATAAAAATATGTATATTTTTTAAAAAGAGACATAACCAGTATCAGTCAGGACCTCAGTAAGAAACACACAGTAAATTCAACTTGGTTAATTTGGGAAACGTCTAATAAAGGTTATTATTAAGTCTGGGAATACAGAAAACCATGAGGGAGAGTGCAGAATCCCAGAGTTGGTAACAAGTTTTTATCCACCGCCAGGCAACTATGACAAAAAGAAAGAAAGAAAAAAAAAGAAGGGAGGGAGGGAGGGAGGGAGGGAGGGAGGGAGGGAGGGAGGGAGGAAGGAAGGAAGGAAGGAAGGAAGGAGGGGAGGGAGGGAGGAGGAGGAGGAGGAGGAAGGAAGGGAGGGAGGAAGGAAGGAAGAAACTCACAGAAAGCCAATCCAGAACCCTATGCTGCTGAACCCTGAAACAATTGGGAACTGCCAACTTCCAGACTTGTTATTCTGGGAGAAAAATAAACCACATTACCTAAAGCCAAGCACAGATTAAAAATCCCATTGACCAGTCTCTGTCTTTTCATTCACTGAAATTTACCTTTTATTGATATTAAAAGACTTAAATTATAATCTAAGTGAGAGAGGGGTGGCAGCCTCAAATCTCAAAAATCTTAAGAGAGACCCCAATAGACTAAAGGCCACCAAAAAAAAATCTCAAAAGATGGGAACAGAAATGGGTAATATCCAACCTCACCAATTAAAAATTGTAAGTGGTTTGTATTTCTTAAATCTCCAAGTATATATCACTCAGAGATACGGTGGTTCCAATCTCACAAGCTCCTGGTAAATGTTCAAATTTAAAATTTGTAAAAATAATATGGGCAAAATGTACTGATTTCTTTGCAACTAGGACCTTATTTATTTTTCCCTCTAAGCTTTACTGTCTGAAATATTTAAGTTGTGAGCTCATTATTAATTAATTAATTGTTTAATATGTCATAATTAGCTCTTCCAATTTCACATATTTTTGAGTACCTTAATAAAAAATTCAACCCTAGCATTTCATATTTTTAAAAAGCATAATGGGCCTAATCAATGTGTCTCAGTGGTTGAGCACTGACCTATGAACCAAAAGGTCATGGTTCAACTCCAAGTCAGAGCACATGCCCAGGTTGTGGGCTCAATCCCCAGTAGGGGGAATATAGGGGGTTTGTCATCATTGATGTTTCTATCTTTCTCTCTCACTTCCTTCTGCTCTGAAATCAATAAAAAAAAGTTTTTAAGCATAATGAAATGAAGCAATGCCTTGCATTCTCTCAGCTGGATGGTCACGTCTTTAATAGCCACATCTGTTTGCACTAAGATCTAACAAAGACACTATCACCCACTAAGGAACATCATATGTTAAATCCTAGAAATGTACAGTGAATAAACAGCCTCTGTAGTAGTGGTCTCATAAACTCAGCCCATAAAATTGCTCAAATCTCACATAAAATGTCATTACAGCAAATTAGTCCTCTCTGATCCTAAATTATTTCCAATGGGAAATCAAACTTTCAGTAATAAATGTTATTAGCTTAAAATTAATAACGTTGATTTTGACAGATTTTAAAAGGCTTCCACATCTACAGTAATTATTTTAAGGAAGACAGAGATTTCTGAGTTCATATATATGCTCCAATATTGATTTAAAAGGATGCTCAGGGAATAGGGTTTTCTGGGTAATTGAATTTTCCAGGTTGTTTTAATCCAATAAATGATTGTTACTTTTAACAATTTGTCAGGCTCTGATCTGCAAAAGATGTCAAAGATTGGACTGAGGACCAACTTCAAAATACACTGTAGAAATAAAGTTTTAAAATGAATCTGATATCAACTTTCTTTTTCATCCTATACTTAGGATCATACATATACACACATCTCAAAATTAAGGTTATAGTTCCCAGTTACTTTGATTGGATAGTAAAGAAAGATACTACAGACATGAGAGTGGAAAACAGTAGCTGGAGAGGCTCAATGGGAACAGCAAGTGACCCTCCTGCAAGAAAGCAAAAGCAATTGAAGTTAAGGGAAAACCAACATATAAGATAGGAGTCAATCTGTTCTCTTCTGCTACCTCACTCGACACTTACCTCGCCATTGCCAGAGCCTTCCAGTGGGTCCCTGTGTTAGCTAAAAAGACTATGAAAAGCCCAGGCTCGTGTGGCTCCAGTCGTTGGATGTCGTCCCATGCACCAAAGGGTTGTGAATTTTATTTCCAGTCGGGACACATGTCCAGTTTCAGGCTCAGACCCTGGTGGGTGGCATGAGGGAGGCAGCAATCAATGTTTCACTCTCCAGTCAATATTTCTCTCTCCCTCCCCCTCTCCCTTTCTCTCTCTCTAAAAATCAATTTTAAAAATCTTTTCTGCCCTAACCGGCTTGGCTCAGTGGATAGAGTGTCAACCTGCGGACTCAAGGGTCCCAGGTTCGATTTCCATCAAGGGCATGTACCTTGGTTGCAGGCACATACCCAGTAGGGAGTGTGCGGGAGGCAGCTGATGTTTCTCATCAATATTTCTAATTCTCCATCCCTATCTCTTCCTCTCTGAAAAAAAAAATCAATAAAATGTATTTTTTAAAATTCCTTTTTAAAGAACTGTGAAAAGAAGAACATGTGGAAAAGTGCCAACTGCCACCTGGATGTCTTGAGTGTGTGTCCACCAGGATAGCCTCAAAGATAATGGGCCACACATTTGATACAAAAGCCAAGTGCCCAGAGTGAGAGCTCCCTTCCCACCAGGTTAATGACGACCTAAAAGCACCAAGATTCTGCAAAGATGCAGCCATCCAGACACCGGGAGACAGAAGCCTTGGGAGGAAGACCTGAGGCTGTCCGCCCACCCTTTGGCTTCGTCAGCATGTACCCTTAAGGGTCCTGCACCGCTCAGGGTAAAGAAAGCTCTTGAATCTGAAACCCTCAATGGCCTTGCCACTCAGACTGCCTGATAACTGCTCAAACTCCCTAGGAGACTGCCAAGGCTGCTAACTTGGCTGCTCCAGCTTCAATCGGGGATTAAAGCAGCTGCATGAACCCCTGGTGCCTGATGCTGACACTTCCAGCACAGGTGCCCTACCTGAAACCATCCAGATGACCATCCCAACAGGACGCCCCAGCTTCCAGCAGGGCTCCAAAGCCTTCTCGCCACGTTAAATATCTCAACGGTAAAGAACTGCCACTATGAAACAAGTGTCACACTGCCTAGAATAGACTATTCATAGAGTTGCTTACCGAGTGGCCATATTTTTTTAAACTACATTAAATAATTTGCAAATTTTCCTTTGAGTTGCAAAATAATAATTATCACAAAGTCTCCCAAAGTGCACATTTCTGCATTATCTGTAAAAGACACTGTATATGAAACAGCTAGAGTCAATCTTCCACAGGGAATCTTGGTTGGACCCAGGAAAATTGAGCAGAATGGTGAAATCCTGCTGGTGAGGGGCTGAAGAGCCATGGGGACCCTCCCCTTTTAGCTCCCTGCTACTGTTCTCAGATGTAAACACACAGTTAAGAGTAAATTATTGGTTGGTGGGCCTCTGAAGCAGTTGGTTCTTAAATTAATTTAATGAGCTGTGAACGTATGCTAAAGTAACTTCTTATCCCTGGAGAGAACTAAGACACAAATGTCTGAGGCTTAGCACAGTTGGAGGAAAAATAAAGAATTTAAAAAGCAAAGCTCTAATAGTTTCTAATAGGAGAAATTGATTTTGGTCAACATTTTTATTTCCCTGTATTAGGACAGATTTGTATTGGCATTTTTAAAGCACTTTTAAAAACAAATGGACTTTGTAAAACTGAAACTGTACAACATGTATTATCTGACTTGATGCTTTCAACAATGCTAGAATTAGTTGTAGGACTGTGTCAGTTGGCCTCATGACTGCATCCAGGGCCCAGGGCCTAACACCTGGAAGGCTCTCAAAATCGATTTGTTTAATGAATGACTGTTTCAAATTCCTTCCTGTCTGATTTTTCCTTCACTCCACAGTTGAAGCCCAGGTCTCCTCACCTGACCACTGACGGCAGATTCCAGGCTTCCCTTGCTCTATCTAATCTAAACTACGGTGCTAACTGCCAGTTACCTTAATAAAATACCACCGGGATTCTCCTCTGCTTAGACTTACTACACACCAGGTCTTTTTTTTAAAAATATTTTTTTAAACATATTTCACTGATTTTTCAGAGAGAAGAAGGGAGATGGACAGAAAGTCAGAAACATCGATCAGCTGCCTCTTACACATCCTCTACTGGGGATATACCTGCAACCAAGGTATATGCCCTTGACCAGAATTGAACCCAGGACCTTTCAGTCCACAGACGAACACTCTATCCACTGAGTCAAACCTGTTTCAGCAACACACACTAGGTCTTAACTCCTCTTCAAGGCTGTCAAGTCCTTCCCTTATGGACTAACACCAACTGGATGCAATGTAATCTTCCCTTCTGCCTCCAGGTCCAGCCAGTTTCTCACTGTTCCAAGATTTCTACCAGGCAACCTCCTCACTTTCTGGATATCTCAAGTCCACTTATTCTTTTTTAAAATATATTTTTATTGATTTGAGAGGGGAAGAGAGATAGAAACATCAATGATGAGAGAGAATCATTGATTGGCTGCCCCTTGCACACTCCACATTGAGGATCGAGCCCACAACATGGGCATGTGCCCTGACTGGGAACTGAACTGTGACCTCCTGGTTCAGAGGTCAACACTCAACCACTCAACCACTATGGTCGGGCAAGTCCATTTCATCTTCAAAGTCAAATTCAAAACACTCTTCTCCACGAGACCCTCACATCTCACACTGCAGTATCACACTTCCAGTCCTACTCTAGATTTAACTATTCTATAATTTCATTTATGTTCATTTTGCCTTCCATATAACAGGCTGACTACAGTGGAGAAGAAAGAAAAGGCATTAACATTTACTGAACACCACTGGGTGTCAAAAATGGCATGAGATATAAACCATCTGGGTGATAGTAAGCACTATTAAAACATCCACTGAATTGACTGGCTTACATTTTCTTATGGCCAACCATTTAATTACATATGGTCTTACTCCGTGAAGTAGCTTTAAAGAAGAAAATAAAATAAAATAATTGGAGTAATTAAAAAATCAAAATGCTCCTGAATCTGAGAAAGAACCAACAGCTTCCTTCCCTACCAAATCAATTGCTCAAGTAGTTGAAAAGAGAAAATGTAATTGTTTTTTCTGGACACTGTCTACTCTATGAGGGGGGACTAGAAAAGCCACAGTAATCTGTGAAGCGTGAGGATTGTGGCTCCAGACTAGATAAACCATGAACAGTCTTGAGGTTTTATGACTAGCCCCTGTCACCACAGCCACTGTAGATACAACCCATGAGACTTCCAGAGCTAGAAGGCAGCTCAGCCATTCACCCTAATGTTCACATGCTTGTATCAAACACTTAACACATGTTCACGTCCCAGGTGTGCAGAATCCTTTCCTTGGTTAAGAACTCCAAGTTCCTAGGAAGAAGGAATCTATTTTTCAGTCAAGGTTGTCTGGTTAATTTTGAAGAATTTGTTAATGTTGCTCCTGCATACACTGACACCACCAGAACCAAGCAATAGCAAATACTCATGAGGACTGCATGTGCTTTATTCCAAAAGTTGTCATGTACGGGGAAGAGTAAAATCTATAAGTATAAAAATTACAGGTGTTTCTATATATGTGGGTTCTTACTGACTCTACTCCTTTCTCAGCCTGCAATAGGAATCTAACAAAATCTAAAACAAGAACCAAGCAGTGTTAATGAATTGTCTTTCTTGGAGAAAAGATTAGCCAATTGAGAGCCAAACTCTTTGACAAATGTACCCAGTGAGACACAAAATACCACAGTCAATTTAAGCCATTTCTGCTCATCATTTTTGGTTGAACATGCTTAGAAAGCTAACAGCTTGGCATGTCTAATAAGCCATGGATTCCACTCACAGAAGGAGAATTTATTAAACGTGGGAAGAAATGGTGCATTTTTTGTCACTTCACCACCCTAACATCAAGCAGAAAGCACAACCATTTGAGAACAAAGAGAACACACTGGTAAAACCAAAACAGAGGCATGCCTGTCTTCTGCTTTGTGCTGAAAACCACAGCGATCTTTGTTGGGAACATGGCTTTGGTCAATGCAGCAGTGACAGCAGCAAGGGAGAAAAAGTGCAGGGAAGACCCAGCGAACTGTAAGTGACTTAGCACACAAAAAATCACCACCCTATGGGAAGCATTGTAAAGCACAAATCAACTTACAATGAAACTTTTCAATAAGATGTCTTAAGTAAAGCAAGGTACCAGTATATCTTGTTAAATATACACACCTGTTCTCAGTTGCCCCTATTTTAACACGTTAAGAAAAAGTTGTTTCAGGACAAAAATACTCATCTTTTAAAAACAGTATTTAAAAGGGAGATAATGGATTCCTAGAGAGCAGTCAGTCATATAGTATTTACTCTGAAACACAACTGACCACACAACTGACCTGAATGTTAAAATGACATTTAAATGTTAGGTCACTTAGCTTTCTCCTACACACACACGCACACACACACACACACACACACACACACACACACACACACACACAGTGTAGCATTGTCAAGTAGGAGGAAAACCCAAGGATTTTTAACCTGAAAACACTCAAGAAGCCCACGTTTCTTCAGCATCACTCACAAAGGAAATGTGTGACCTGAGGAGCCTGATGGGCTGTCAGCCTGGGGTCTGGTTTCCGTTACAGCCTTGCTCTTCGGGAGTCCACATCATGCCTGTGTCAATACTGATGTTTCCATGACACCGCCACAGCCTGCTCTCCCAGGCGCAGGAATGGCTTCAAGGCAGTCTAAGGGAAAGTTCTTCAGGGTTTGTGGGATAAAGCGGCTAGGAAATAATGATTTATTACAGATCTCTTGAGACTCAAAGCAAGGCTCTTCTGATTCTTACAAAGAGTACATCATAATAAACTCAGTGTCTTCATCACTAAAATTAACAGGAAAATTACAAATCTTCATTTTTTACTCATAATTTACTCCTACAAGAAATTTTAATAATTCTCCCATTTCCCCAACTATAAGCTTCCTTTTTTAAAAATATATCTTCGTCAAGTGACCAAGATGATCTAAATTGAACTTAGCTTTTCATGCTTGAACAGGCAAGCTGACAACCATACCATCAAAAATGAAAAGGGATTTATGTTCAGCTATGACCTCCAAATTTCTGAAGAGCTGTAAATGAAGTTTGACATAAAAAAAAAATTTTTTTTTTTTTTTAAAAGCAGATTCCAGCAAGGTGATGTGGCATATATACCATTCATTTCACAATATCTCTGGCCAGGACAGGGTGGTACTGTCTAAAACAAGCTTATTGATATTCATGCAGCTCATCAGCTGTATATCCACAATAAGTGGGGACAAATAGAGACCCTAAGGAGCCTTATGCCAGTTTGTAACAGATTTTGTCCCAGTATTAGTTATCTATTGCTATGTGGCAGATTATATCCAAACTAGCAGCTTCCAGGAACAAGCTCACCTCCAGATCCTGCGGGTCTGGGATCCAGGAGCGGCTCCACTGGAGGTTCTGGTCCAGGGTCTCTCCGGAGGTTGCACTTAAGCTATCTATGCCCTGGTCATCTGGGGATGGTGAGGCTGGTTAAGAGTCTCTATTTATCCCCACGTATTGTGGATATATGGTTGATGAGCTGCACGAATATTAATATGCCTGTTTCAGAAAATACCACTCTAGTCCTGGCCAGAGGTTCTGTGCAATGAGTGGTATATATGCCACATCACCTTGCTGGAATCTGAAAAATTTTGAGTCTTAGAACACACCTAGCCCCAGGAGTTTCAGATAAGACACTGAGAACCTCTATTCAGTTTTCCTAAAGCATGTTTCCTGATGAACCCCACCTTGACATATAACAAATAGGATTTCTTTTCAGAATTTTTGTAGCTCTTAGGATTTCCACAATATAACCCAATACTTGATATAAATTGTCTTGTACTGTACTGTTTTATAACTAAACCTTTCCACTTAAAAATTAAACGTCTTACAAACGAGAATCTTCCCCTTTTTTTCATCACCCCCACCAGAAACCTGGATGCTCCCAGGAACACCACAAGCTCTGAATAAATTATTGAAGAACTGAGTTCACAGATCCATACCTCCAATTATAGATACATAGCATTGGTCTAGAGCCCCATTAAACCCTCACAGGCAAAAACTATTTATTATCAAATAATTGCCCTAGAACATGATGTAAACCCAGTGTGCGTCTGAAAGAAAAAGAAGCTGGCTCTCTGAGGAATTCTGGAAATTTTATACATCCTCCAGTGCCCGTGTAAACAGTAGCAGAAGCACGAAATAATCATTATCAGGGGAAAAGATCTATTGGCCTCCTGATGATTGGCCCGTCTGAAATCTTTCAAGGAAAGAGCAATTTTACCTTTCTGCTTTCTTTCTTCGCACCCTTCCCATAGCAATAAGAAGGGCCACTAATCAGTTTTTCATTTTGTTTCCTGGAGAGAGATTTAGGATAGAGTTGTAAGACTTCAGATATGGACTTTACAAAATAAAGACAATGGAAAAACTGAGTGGTATGAGCTCTGAAGCTAAATAAATTCTAGACCTTTTAGGTCAATACACATTTTCAAAAAATTAAAATGCAATGCAATAAACGTTCTGAAAAGAAGTTCCACATTTAGGCAAACTCTTTTTTAAATTGGAGGGAAATAAAATTAATAAGTAAATAAAAAGATTCCCTGAGACAAAAGGATCTCTCCCTCATACAATCTACCCAGAACGAATTCTACAAATACAAATGCCAAGACTGCAGAAAATAATCAGATCAGGTCAGGTGATAGGTCTATAAAGACTTGATTTAAGAGGAGCAGTGGGGAGAGAACAGGAAGAGGCTGGGAGCCTGGGAGATGGGATTAGCAGTAAACCTAAATGATTTTCAACCAATTCTGACTTCTTCCTCTCTAATCAGCTCTCAGCCTTCCTCCCTGGCATGCTGCAAAGAAACTGACGGTTATGAACAACAAATACACATCTATCAACAAATGAATCTAAAAATCAAGTGAATTAATAATTTGATGAACAGGATAAACTGGTGACTATAACAGAATCATGGACATAGAGAGGGAATGGACTGACAATTCTTGGGGAGAAAAGGGGTGTGGGAAGTGCCAGCAAGAGACTGGACAAAAATCATGCAACTTAGGAGAGGACAGTGAGGGGAGGTGAGGGCAGAGGGGGAGATGGGTACCGGGTGAAGGGGAGCTATAGGGGGGGAAAAAAGGAGGAACAATGTAATTAATAAACTGAACAATAAAGATAAAAAAAAGAAAAAAGAAACTGACGGTGGGTGCGTACTGAGAAAATGACCAGGTGGGAAACCAAGAGCCAGGGTTCCATTCTAGAATCTCACGCTGGGCTCTGGCCCATTACTGCCGCTCACTGGGTCCCCGTTCCCTTATCAGGAGAATGGGAGAATTAGAGGATTCCGATGCCAGGTCGAACTTTCTGTTATAAGTGAATCCAATTGGTTGTAATTTGTCATCTCTTCCACATTCTCAGGCAGCATCATGGGACTGAAATTACTAAGGGCATGTGACCACACATGGGTCTGGTGCAGAGAATCAGACAACGGAACCATCAGGCAAAAGAATGAGTGGCAGGCAAGAAAAAGAAATGGCAAGTAGACACTAGTTTGTGTGGAAGATTTTGTCATGCGATGGCACTAATGGGATTTTCTTCACGGAGGGAAAATGCATTGCCTGTAGCCTGAACATCTAGTGGGGTTTTCAGGTGTTTGAATACCACAGACGTTTAGAATGTACAATCCAGACAAAGCTGTAAAGCTTATATTATGCCAGCTTCAATACTACTAAGAATTGCTGCTATTTCCCTCAGTCATAGGGAATTTTAGTACAATTCCATAAAGCCGTCATTGTTCCGAAGGCTTTCACCTGCAATCCTTCTCAAAATCCTGGAAGTTCATGGTCGAAAGGAAGTCAGGAAGGGTGGGGGAGGGTGTATGTGTATAGAACTAAGCTATTTTCCTAAGAGGAAAACACTCTACAAGAAAAATCTCTAGCAATTTCTCAATGTTTCAAGGTAACAGATTTCTAACATGCTAACAGGGGTGGGAAACCTTTTTTTCTGTCAAGAACCATTTAAATATTTATAACACTATTCTCAGGCCATACAAAATTGGCAACTTAAAAATTAGCCTGCTAAATAAATAAATAAATAAATAAATAAATAAATAAATAAATCGAGCGCACGCACGCAATTAACTCAACCCTAGTGCTTTGGCGGTGCCAAACCAAATGATTTTACGGACCTTCTATGGCCCTTGGGCCAGATGTTCCCCACCCCTGTGCTACACCTGCACCTATCAAAACTGTTATTCATAAAACATATACAAATAGGCTTTTTCCAGCCCTCCACCAAGGAATTTACAGAAAGAGTCTGAAAGAACCAAAGGCAAATCCTTTCCACAATGTAATTAGCAATACTCAAAGTTTATGTAGAATAGTTTTTGGAAATCAAAATATTCAAAGTTTCAAGTTGCCAAAGCAATAGCAGCAGCATATCTGAAACCCACTGAGCTCCACCATGTGCCTGGCACTGGACAGTGGGAAAAGCAGACAATGTTTGTGGCAAGGACCATTTGAATATTTATAACATCATTCCAGCGCCATACAAAATTACCAACTTAAAAATTAGCCTGCTATATTTAAGTTTCTCAAAATACTAAATGTTAAATTTGTTTTAACTTAGGAGTGCTTTCTCTGCTGAATTACACGCGAGTCCAGTAGTACTAAGGAACTAGTAACCATAAGCAAGATCCATAAAGATAGGCATGGAGTAGAACTAAGAGACCAGAAATGAATCTTATTTTCAACTGGTTTTTAATAAGGGTATCAAGACAATGCAGTGGGGAGAAATTGGTCCTTTCAACAAATGAGCTGAGACAACTGGCTATCCACATGGAAACGAATGACAAATGGGCCATAGACCTAAATGTGAGAGCAAATGCCACAAAACTCTTAGGAAAAAACACAGGAATGCATGTCACTATTCTCTATGAATAGCAAACCACCATACTCCCTCACTTCTAACAGCCACCCATGCCCCTCAGAGAGCCTCTCTGGGTAGGGGTGGGAGATCAGATACCCCGATCTAGAATTTAGGATGAATTTATTAGCAAATAATAGACCACACGTAATAATAACTACTTTTTATTGGGCACCTTTTATCCTATGTGCCTAAATTCTTTAATCAAATTCTTGCAAGTCATCCTGTGAGGCAGGTATCATGCTCCTCAATTTATAAATGAAGAAAGGGAGGCTAGTTCCAAGAGGAATCATTTGACTAATCACAAAACCAATAACTGCATGGCAGACCAGGATTCAAATGCAGGGGCGGTAGGGGGACTAGAGAGACTGAAAGTGATCACACAGCACCCCTGTTAGGAGGCTGGTTTAGGTGTGAAGTGTGAGGGCCTGAGCTGAAGTGGGAGCTGTGAGGATGATAGAGAAAAACCGATTTTGACAAGCGACAATTAAGGCAGCAGAAGCTCCCATTTGCTTCTCAAACACAGCTCTAATTGAAGGGCTAGTTGGGACCTGAATGGTTCAACACTGGTATGGTCTTGGTGGGCAGCTCAGGAGCCTACCTGAACCTCTCTCGTGTCACATTATATGGAAAACTGTATTCTAAAACAAGGCCCTTTCTCACCAACTTCTGGGACGCCATCCTCACAAAGTGAGGAACTCTCGGCACTAGACTGCTTTCTCTTGTACATGTTGTTTCTCAACAATCTCCTGTTGCATTTGGTTTCCTCTTCGGTCTCGGTTCGCTGATTCCTGCGCTGCCATCTGACCTTTTGGTTATTGTCCGTGGGGGCTAGTACTCAGCACCTCTGTTTTCCTAACCTGCCACCATCTCTCTTGTCTTACCTCCCTTTAGGCATGTCAACCTCCTTGAAAACAAACTGCTCACGCGTTTGCAAGCTCTGCCAGGCCCTTTCATGTCTTCAGTGATTACTAGGAATTTCTTGGCAAGAGTGCTCAGTTACAGAGAAATTGATTATTAACAATGGGCAGCATTAAAGAAGAGTGGCTATTCCACTTTAAGAGTGCCTGAGAAGCACAGGAATGCAATCCCCATTTTTGAGAATGATACAGACTCTCTGAAGTGTAGTTACAGGCTTTTTGAGTCACAAACTAACCTGGCATCTCCTGATCTAAAAACACCTAGTCTATATCTAAAACAAGTAATAACAGATACCTAGTTAATCTTAATATAGGGGCATTAGAAGAAATCTGATGAGGCAGAAGCAAATAGCAGGTATACTCTTTACACCCCAAAGCAGGCTGACCAGGAATCTTACTTAAGGCCTTTACTTTGTGGCTAAAATATTAGAGACAAAGGTTGGCCAAAGCAATCAATCTCCGAAACGCTAGAGGGGCCATGGCAAATCTTACATCTGGCCTGCCATGTTTATGGTAGGCCTACAGAAAAATACACTGTGCATCAGAATGAAAAACTTATCATTTGTCATAAAAAACCAATACTTAATTTATTGACAATGTCTTTTTTTCCATTACGCCTTAGAGCAGTGTCAAAAGAAGTTTATGTAGCTTCTAGAATAAAATGGGTGATACAACAAAATTAAAAATTACACCAAGAGTCCCTGGTTGTGTAAACCCTCACTGCAAAACCAACAGACACTCTCTCAGATGGCCCATAGAGGAGGAGACAAGGAAGAAAAGCAACAGAAGTATGAGATACTAGAGGCTCACCAATCTTCAACCTATTTGTAAAGCAAGGTAAACACTATCAGGTTATAAAAAGTAATTATGGACCAGGATTTTTGATTCATGTTTCTTTGACAAAATTATTCCATTTGATCCCAAGTCCTGACTGCTCTCTTGACAGAATAAATGTACATGCTCCACAGCTGACAGGAGTACGCTTTCATGATTAAACAGCAAGCTCACACTCCAGATGACTTTAGACTTTGCACTTCAGAAAGATTTCTTTGTTGTTTCAGCATCAGATCATTTCTTATCTTTTTCCAATTGTTTCTATCCCCAAGCCAAAAAGAACCTATGTATTATCAAAAATACATAGATTTGTTATTTCTACCTATTTTATTTGAACAGTACACCAAAGAATGTCACATAATCTCACAAGGCAAGTTCTTTTCCTGATTTCATTTTGGGAGATGAGGTGTTTTGGAACATAAAGAAAATTTGAAAATATAAATAGAACTCCTCCCGCTCCCCCAAAGTATTTTATTGACATTCAAGGGACACAGCAAATGACAATATGATTGACTTTTGCTTAGTATAACTAACTGGGGACACAATATTCAAAACAATTTTTCTAAAGGAAAGGGTTAACTTCATCTTGTGGCCAGGTGAGAGCATGTCCTGGGGGGTAGGGGAGGCCCGGGAGAGATCAATGGGGGGAGGGAGGGAGGAGATATATGTACTACTATTTGTAATACTTTATACAATAAAAAAATTAATTATTAAAAAATTAATAAACAAATTACTCCCCCCACCAAAAAAAAAACAAAAACAACTTTATCTTGTGGCTTTAACTGCTCATTTTTTGCCCCTTTTTCTTGTAAAAGAATGACACCTGGGAATTGAGAATTCTGTACACCAAGAATGGTCACATCAAAGCTGAAGCTTCTGGCCAGGAGCAGTACTGCAAAAAGCTATGTACAAACCGAGTCACATAAGGAAATGAGGATTAACTGCTGAGACGACAGGACTAGGAAAGGACACTTGCCAGCCTGAATCTGATTTCTCAGATGCTCAGCTCTACTGGGAAGGAGAAGGGAGCCGCTTCCCTTCACCAGACTGGCTGCTGAGTTATCCAAAATGCCTGCGACCTAAAAGTGAAGGAGAAAAGAAAACAACCCGCTCCCCATTCCCACCACCTCTTGGTAGTTAACATCGTTGCTAGGGCAAAACGCGAGCGCGCAGACGCCTCCGTCAGGTTGTCAACTCTACGACAGAAGAACCCAGCAAAATTAAGGAAGTGGATCCCCGCCATCTCCCAGTCTTTTTGTCTGGGTTCTTCTAGGCTAACAGTAGTAACTGCGCTTTAACGATCTACAAACAGAAGCAGTGATTACCGAGTCGCTCTGAGAAATGTTTACTTAAACGTGGGGAGCCAGTTCGCTTGCGGAAAGGGAAACTGTTTTCTGTCCAAACGTAGCAATCAATCCCCAACTACACGGCCAGGCAACACAGTCACAACCGCCCAAGAAATGTATTTCAACGCGTGAACTCTTTTACTTCCCCCAGTGATACATACTATCGAGAAAAGGCCGAGGGAGATGGTGCCTTGGCTACCGCATGCAGTCCATACATTCAATCTGCGACTCCTTGGGAGCTGCGGGGGAAGCCATCGGTGCTTTCGGAGGAAGCCAGTGTTGAGAAGATTTCTGGCCTCAGTTGCAGCACCGTGGGTTGCCCCTGAGAGTCGGTGCTTGGGCTATCTTTTGAGACACCAAACTTACTTTCCTTCATGAAGGGACTCAAAGTCCACCCGCACTGGCCCGTCCGCCCTCCACCTGCTCATAGGGGGGCGGCTGAGGCTCCTTCCCACCGCCCGGAGACGCTCACAAAGCCCGGGACCCCCGAGCCCGCCCGGCTGCCAACCCCCGCCCCCCGAAACACGCCCCCTTCCTGTGCCTACCTTGATGCCCTGCTGCTGGGTGGTGAGGGTTAACTTGGATTCATCCAGGAGCAAAACTTCGCAGTAAAATTCTTCCGGAACCGCGCAGAAACAGCCCATGTCGGCGGCGGCGGCGGCGGCGGTCTCCAGCCGGGCGAGAAAGCCGCGACCCCAGCGCTGAGCCGTCCCCTCCCCTCAAGCGCGAGGCATGAATGTATTGTCCGCGCCGGGGCTCGGGCCACGGGAGCCGCTCTCGGCGAGGTCCAGGGCCGCGCGGGCGGGCGGGCGGGCGGCTGGGCGGGCGGAGAAGCCTGGAGATCAGCGCCCGGGAGCAGCCGGGGAAGCGCCGGCGGAACTGGGTGCGGAGGGCGGCGGCGCGTCCCTGCACATCCTGCGGCTGCGGCTCCTCCGAAGGCGGGGACGCCGCGCCCCCTCCCGCAGTGCAGTCCTGGGGACAACAAAAGTCTCCAGGCAATGGGGGCAAGCGGCAAAATAAGGGAGGGACGAGATCGCGAGGCCCTCCCTGGACTGGGAAGCTCCTAGAAGCTCTCAAGACCCCTCCACCCGGGCGCCCCACCGGAGCGCGGCCGGGACGCGTGGACCTCCTCCCAGCCTGCGGAGTGGCCGGAGGGTGCGCGCTTCCAGCTCCGATCCCACCCCGCGACTCCGGTCCGGTCCGCCGGCGGGGAGCGCCGGGCTGTTCCTTTGTGTCAGGGGTACCCGCGACGTCCCGGCGGCATTGCAGGGACAGTGGCAAGGGTCATCCCTTGCCCATCCGCGGGCACGGAGGAGCCCAGAGACGGTCGGAAAGGGCAGCGGGTTCCTACCGAGACCGGTGAGTGGGAGTCAGCTCGTCGCGCAGAGTGGCTTCAGTCTGGCGAGCCCCGAGCTCATCTCGGAGGACCGTGTAGGGCCAAGTTCAAGCTCTCCCTTCGAGAACCCCCCGAGCCGCGGCGGGGGAGCCGCTTCCCCGGGAGGTTCAGAGAAGTGGGGAGTCGAAGGATTGCCTCCAAGCCAATGCGGCGGGCGGGCGTGGGTGCGCCCCGGGGCGCCAGGCCCCGGCGGCTCCGGGAAAAGTTCTCCCCGACACTCGAGGTGTGGCGCCGCGGGCGGGAGCAGCCCAGGTACTGCTGGGTCAGCCCCGGCGTCGGCAAAACCCTCTGGATCAAAGCGAGGGCTGAGCCGCCGGCCAGGGGGCGCCCCTTCTGGGCGGGGTCTCGGCTGGGGGCGGAGGTATCTAATGGCGAAGTGCCGACAGATCCGCAGGGGAAGCCACGCCAGGAGCCGGAGCCACGAGGCAGCCCGGAGCCCCGGCCCCTCTCGCGGCGTCCGTTTCCCAGGGAGACGGGGAGGCAGGCTCCGCGCGGGCTGGGCGCATTCCTGCTGGGACCCTGGCTCTCCGCGCCCCTAGTCCCACGCCCTCCTCGCGGACGGCCGTGTCCGGAACTGGCAGACACAATAGCTCTGAGGCTGCAGTGACCCCTGGTGGGTCCTCAGGTTCGTGCACGGACAACCCACGCTGAGCGGTGAGAGGCCGGGCGGCGCGGGCCTTCGCAGCAGGTGCAGTCTGTGCTCTCCCGCTGGGAACCGGCGTCAGTTCCTTAGTGCGCGTCGTCGTGGTTCCCGGAGACACGCGGGAGGACACGGAGCAGAGCTGGGATAGGCCTCCCAGAAAACTCTATATTTCGTATTAGAAAGTGCAAAGAGCTTTGGCATCAGACATAATTTTGAGTTCCAAGCTAGGTAACCAAAGCTCAAAAATTTTGCTTAACATGCCTTAAAAATGGTACCTTAAACATAAAATAATAACAATTTTAAAGCTGGCAACTGCAGCACAGTAGAACGGAAATGAGCAATTTGTGACTTGGGAGGGAGTTTCCTTCCATAGTGATTTGCCACAAAGAACCTTCTGTGGGAAGCCCTTTTCCCTGCTATCGAAGCTCCAGCTAAACATAAAGAGCACAACCCCCTGAGTGTGATACAAATCTGACGTATTTGGTATGAACTTTACGTAAAGCTGTGAATCAACCCTATTTTATCTTCCAGGCTTCCTGTGAAATGGAAGCAGGTTTTGAGTTTCTAATAAAATTCTATGTCCAACTTTGGATTGGATTGTCCAAGTTTTGCCTGACATGAGCTGACACCTTATTTATTCTGGATTTAGCATCTTTGCTTGTGAGGGCTTTTCTTTTCTGCAATATAATACACCTGGCACAAATTGCCAAAAGGTATTGAAAATTTTCATAGTAGATTTTCATTCGTTATCACAATATTCAATAGAGCCTCCCTAGTTTGCAAAAACAAAAGATAGGGCCAAGTGTAATTTATTTTTCAGTTTTGAGTCTTATTGCCACCTCTTTTTATGTCCTTTGATTCTGGGGGGACATAAAATGTTTTGTTTTACCTTTCATGTTGATGGAAAGGCTGGGGCTTGGTGGTGAGGCAGCAATTCCGTTCCAGGCTCCTCACAGTGACAAGTACAATGCCATGAAGCCCTGTACATATGATAAACTTTTCTGAGTGAGGCATTTTCTTTTCCATTTCTTTATCAGGAATGGAGAAAAGAAAAAAAATCCATTTGACACAAAATTGGAGTTTCCTAGAGATAATGGGAAAATTCCACAGGTTAAAATAAAAACAATGTTAATGAGCCATTGATATACAATAAACTGCATATATTTATAGTAAAATTTGATACATTTTGATCTATGTATATACTCATTAAACCATCACCGAAATCAAACTAATGAACTTATCCTTCACCCATAAAATTTCCTTCGGTAACTTTATGATTTCTTCTTCCTGCTCCTCACCACACCTCACTTCCCTGTTAACCTCGAATCTGCTTTTTATCACTAGATTTTCTGTATTTTCTAGAGTGTTATACAAATGGAATCATGCTGTCAACTCTTTTTTTGGGGGGTGGGAGGGGAGGTCTGGTTTGTTTTTTTCAGCATAATTATTTTGAGATTTATCCATGTTGTGTATATCAATCGTTTATCCGTTTGAATTGCTCAGTAGTATTCATTTATATGTACCTACAACGATTGTTTACCCATTTATTTATGTACTATTAATTTTCAATTTTTCACTATTACAAATCCTGCTCTGGGGATTGTACTAGTAAACTCAGGTTGCCATAACAAAACACCATAGGCTAGATGGCTTTAACAACAGACACTTATTTTCTCACAATTTTGGATGCTGCAAGTCCAAGATCAGGTGCCAGCATAGTTGCTTTCTGGTGAAACCTCTCTTCTTGGCTTATAGGTGGCTGCCAGCCCACTGTGTCTGCTTCTTTGTTGGGAAGTGTGGGGGAAAACACAAGTTCTGTGATGTTTCTTTCTTTCTTTCTTTCTTTTTTTACAGAGAGGAAGGGAGAGGGATAGAAAATTAGAAACACCGATGAGAAAGGAACATTGAACAGTTGCCTCTTGCTCCCCCCTACTGGGGATGTGCCCTCATCCAAGGTACAGGTTCTTGACCAGAATTGAACCTGGGAACTTTCAGCCCACAAGCCGATGCTCTATTCACTGAGCCAAGCCGGTTAGGGTGATGTTTCTTCTTATAAGGACACTAAATCTTTTGTATCTTAATTATTTCCTTATAGGCCCCATCTTCAAATACAGACACATTAGAGGTTAGAGATTCAACCTATAAATTTGGTGGGGACACAGTTCAGTCTATAACAAGGATCCATGTCTTTGTATGAACATTTTACTTCTTTTGAAATTAAAAAGAGTGGAATAATTGGATCAGAAGATATACAAATGGAAAATAAGCACAGAAGATGCTCAACATCATTAGTGATTAGGGAAATTCGTATTAAAATCACCATAAGAGACACCTCAGATCTAGTAGAATGGCCACCATACCAAGCTCCCGCACCACCATACCAAGTGTTGGTGAGAATGAGGAAAAGTTTGTGTTTGCATACACTGCTGGTGGAATGTAAAATGGTACAACCACTTTGAATAACACTTTGACACTTTCTTAAAAAGTTGAACATATAAACATTTGTCTTCCACAGAGTTTTGGAGAAAGACTTTTTCTGACTATGCAGAAAAACAAATTGACAAGATATTATTCAACACATCCCCTACCCCTAGGAAAATCATATAGTTTTTCAACATGTGCATAACATAATACAGTCTCTTTAAAGCCTGTGTCAAAACCTTTGATCTCTTTTCAGAGATTTTTTTTAGAAAAATATTTTATTTGGTTAAGATGACATTTTGTCATAATAAGCCTATGTAGATGAGTCAAATGACAAACAAACTGAGAGTAGATACAATTTTATGGAAATATGTAGACCATCTGTGAAGGACTGTAGGAATTCTCATCCTGGAAAAAGCGATTTGATTTCACATAAAACAGGCCCCCGTCCATTGCTGAAACATGCATTTCACAACGCCAGATACAGAATTCTGTTTAAAGTACTATATGCTGTTTAGGAAGATATCTTTAAACAATCCATGTCTTCCATCTTTTTTATACTTTTTGTATTTTCCGAACTTCAGAAAGTTAACTGTAATTTGAAACAGGAAAGAATGCCATGAAAACATTGACAGTAAAATAAGTAAATAGTTTAATTACTTAAACACCAAGGGCAATGCAGAAGAATCACTTGGAAGACTGTTAAGACACACATTACTAGCCCCACCCCCAGAGTTTTGGCCTGGAGTGGGGCCTGGAATTTGCATTCCTAACAAGTCCCCAGATGATGCTTATACTGCTGATTGGGAACCACACTTTGAGAAGCATTGCTCTAGAGATTATATTAAAAAAATAATAATAAAGGTTGTCCCTAATTACCTATGAATAATTTTTAAAGGGGGAGGTGCATTTTTTATTAGTAGCCTTCTTATTAGGCCACCTCATCCCTCATTGCATCATTAATGCCTGTCAAGAAAGAGTATTGAAGACCCTGCCAAGTAGATTACATCAGAAAGAGTAGTTTTTAAAGGGAAATATTCCTGGTTTAGATTCATCATACTCCTGCCTAGTCTCTTCAGACACCTTACTTGGTTTTCTTTCTAATATAGAATGTGCTCGGGCACATCCAGTTTTTAAGACCGCCCTGCCTTCTGACTCACTTCATATATATGTCATTAACCAGCTATCCTCTCTTCTAAGCACTGAGGCCTTAGATCCCGTTTATTGAAATACCTCCAGGGTATTGCCCACATTTCAAAGGAAGTCGTCTCTCAGGCAGCAACTTAAGCTGCTTCTTCATTCTTGTGATCTCTATGCAAATGTTATTTGGAATTTACTGAGAATTCTTACTTTGTACGCCTTGTTGGTGAATGAATTGATATAGACTGTATTTCGTATACATGTC
The DNA here is from genome assembly GCA_027563665.1 of Antrozous pallidus. Lineage (NCBI taxonomy): Eukaryota > Metazoa > Chordata > Mammalia > Chiroptera > Vespertilionidae > Antrozous > Antrozous pallidus. The sequence continues at coordinate 69,695,117 of CM050512.1, forward strand.
TTAGGACTATGACTTTGAAATGCCCTAGTATTGCCTTCTCTGGTCAAATGCAAGCTAGCAGAAATGAGTTCAGGGGAGCTAATTGTTAAGTCTAGTAGTTCCTTGGGAGATATTTTTAAAATTTAAAACAAATAAACATCTTCTGCCTATTGGATTGAGAGAGATTCCAAAGATTGGTGAGAGTGGGTGAAAGTGAGTATTTTGATTAAGTGTTGGTGGAACTGTAGATTGATTTAGGCTTTCTGGAGTGCAAACTGTCATGCATACTATAATTTAAGTATTGACCCCGGAATTCAAAATCTAGGAACTTACCCTTATCAAGTAATAGCCACAGATGTATGTAAAAAGATACTGTAGTATGTTTAGAATATTAAAACTTTTGAAACCATCCAAGTGCCCAGTTAGAGAGAGTTGTTACATTAATTCTAGTCTATGCATCTAGTGGAAGATTCAGCAGCTGTTAGAAAAGATAAGGGGGATGTATATGCACAGCATGGAAAGTTAATCAAGGTAAGCAGTGAGGTCAAAAAGAGAAATTTACATAATCATCTGAATAAAAGGGTCCATTTTAATTTGTTTTTAAAAGGACAATTGAACTTTTTACAACGAGCAAGAATGACTTAAAAATGAAAACAGATTTTCATATTAAGCAAAAGAAGACTGTCAACTTTCTGTCTGGTGAAATTTACCTCCATTTAAAAATGGAATTCCTTTTCTAGGATCTAACTTGGATTCTACCATATTTTACCTGGTTCCCCATCAAAGAATGGGGAAATTAGTCTCAGTTATCCTGCAGTCATTTAGCGTTTAAGTCAGACTAGCCATGGGACCTTAAAGAAGTCCCGTAACCTCTCCGGGCCTCAGCATGCCAGTCTGTCAGTAAGGGACATGGGACTCCTGTTGGGATGTCTCTAGATCCTCATGGCCAGCATGCTGCCTTCTCATCCCTTTCTTCTGGAAACAATGCATTGCTCTTCCTTTTGAAGTGAACTTCCAGGGAAAGAGCAACCCAGTGTAACATTTGGCAAAGAAACATCTGGAGTAAGATGACCTCTGAACTCATACCCAGCCTGCTGATTCTGACCTTAAGAAGTTGCCAGGAGAGAAACTGAAAACAGTCATGTTATCGACGGTTGGTGGACAGGACTAGAATGGAGAAATTTTATTGTGTTCATTTTTGTACAATTAGAATTTTATATACTGATATTCTGTACACCTCGCACCTGCTGCCCTATTTTCATCTCAGTAGGTCCCACCGACTGCACAGGTGTCCACTTTTCTCTGCCCCTTCCAGAGAGAAACATCAATAGGTGGCCTCCTATACATCCCCTACTGGGGATCAAGCCCACAACCCAGGCATGTGGCCTGACCAGGAATCGAACTGGTGACCTCTCGGTGCACGGAACGATGCTCAGTCAACTGAGCCACAGGCAGATATACAATCTTAATATGCTTAGTCTGGGTTGTAGATAGGAGGAATATATAGCCAACCATAATCGAATTACTCTATGACATTGAATCTAAGATGCTGCCCATCACATAATAACTTACTGTATTTACCATTAAAAAAGAAATAAAACTGCTAATTAATTGAAGACACCATCAATTACAGGAGATGCCCCAATTTCAGAAACATTTTCTTGAAAATTGAAGAAGTATGGTGTTAATTAGGATCATGTTTATACTACTCTTTTCAGCTAAAATAATTGATTTAACATTTCTAATGTCTCCATATTTATACCATGTTCATTGGCAAGTATAAGTGAAGTTCACAGATACAGATGTCTTCATCTAACATGAATATAAGAAAGAATCCATGTAGTCCTAGCTGGTTTGGTTCAGTGGGTAGAGCGCCAGCCTGCAGACTGAAGAATCCCAGGTTTGGGTCTGATCATTTAGAATCCGATCATTGGTTACAGGCTCCCAACCTGGTGGGGGGATTGGGGGTGGGAGTGGCGAAGGACATGCGAGAGGAGGCAACCAATCAATGTGTCTCTCACACATCAATGTTTATCTCTGTCTCTTCTCCCTTCCACTCTCTCTAAAAATCAAAGGGAAAAATATCCTCAGATGAGGATTTAAAAAAAGAAAGAAAGAATCTATGTATATAATTTTTTGTAAATCAAATATCAGATGCTTTCAAAAACCCAACTGAAACCAACCTTTAAAATAGAACTGATGCTGACTCTCTGTGCCCCTTTACCTCCACCACTTCCATGTATTGGTCTTGAACTTAGCCTGGCTTCTCTTGAAGTAATCAGATGCTGGAGTTGTTCCAGAACTCACATCTGCTGTCCACACCACACAGAGCAAGGGGAGCCAACTGTTCTAACTTTCTTGGTTGGGGGCTCAGGATTCACTCTGATGGACCAGCGTGAGCCACAGCAGTTCAGTGGAGCCATTAGGAACACAGGTTCCAGAGCCAAGCTGTGTGAGCTCAGAGTCCAACCCAGTTCACAGTTCCCAGGTTTGCATCTCAGAGTAGCATAGATGGGCTACTATCATAGCCCCTTTCTCATGCTGCTGTTGTGAGGATTAAATGGAGGAATGCAGTGCTTACAACAGTGCCTGGGGCTTCATAAATGCTATGAAAACATTGTTGCTAATGAGGATGATATGATTCATCCCTGAAGTAATCACTGTGACTAGAGGAAGACTGTATTGAATGACTTAGCCTAAGTCCGTGGTCAGCAAACTGTGGCTCTCGAGCCACATGCAGCTCTTTGGCCCCTTGAGTGTGGCTCTTCCACAAAATACCACAGCCTGGGCGAGTCTATTTTGAAGAAGTGGCATTAGAAGAAGCTTAAGTTTTAAAAATGTGTCTCTCAAAAGAAATTTCAGTCGTTGTACTGTTGACATTTGGTTCTGTTGACTAATGAGTTTGCCAACCCATGGCCTAAGTCAAAAGGCACCTCCAGAGGGACAGGCAGAACTTGCTTCTCTGGAATCACGTGGGATCCCCATATAGGGGCCCTGGGAAGAAATAACTAGGTGATTAAGGCGTAGAAAGCAGGTAGAAATAATCAGCAAATGTCCATTACACGAGTCATGGTTTAAAATATATTTTATTGATTTTTTACAGAGCAGAAGGGAGAAGGATTGAAAGTCAGAAACATCGATGAGAGAGAGACATCGATCAGCTGCCTCTTGCACGCCCCCTACCAGGGGTGTGCTCGCAGCCAAGGTACATGCCCTTGACCAGAATCGAACCCGGGACCCTTCAGTCCCGAGTCCGACGCTCTATCCACTGAGCCAAACCGGTCTCGGCACGAGTCATGGTTTAAATGCACAGTGTTGCTTGACAAATTATGTTCTAAAATGAAGACCATCTGTCCAAAGTAAATAATCATTCTAAGCCTTATATCTTTGTCAGACATGTATTTTCATATTATCAAGTTTATATTATCAAGTTTTCATGTTACATAAATTATACATTTTTAAATATTCCTGAGACCCTTTTTTTCTCACATAATTTCAACTTAGTTAGTGCTTGGTGACTGTCCACTGCATACCAGGCTCAGAGGTGAACAAAGCGGACCTAGTCTCTGCCCCCATGGAGTTGCAGTCTTATAGAATGATAGTTCTTAGCAAACATTCGTCTCCCTTTAGCTACATCACAGTATCCTATCTAATAAAAGAGTAATATGCAAACTGACCTTACCTGCAGTCAGGCCATGCCCACAAGCCACACCCGTAAGCCAATCAGGAGCAAATAAACCCCAACCAAGATGGCTGTGGCCACTGAGAGCAGGAAAGAGGCTTGGGTTTCCCCAGCAATGGAGGAAGCCAAGCTTTCCGTCTGTCCTTGCTAGCCTAGGCCTCTACTCAATGCTACAAAGTTTCAATTACAGAAGATATATCCCAACAGAAATGGCAGCAGCCACTGGAGCTGGAGAGAACAAAGGCTAGGGTTGCCTGGGTGATGGAGGAAGCCAAGCTTCTGCAGCCCTAGCACCAGGCCTCCACTCTAGGCTACAATGTTTCAGTTGTAGAATTTAAATAAACCCAAACAGAAATGGCTATCACCACAGAGTGAGCAAAAGGCTTGGCTCCACTCCAGGCTACAAAGTTTCAATTGTAGAACATAAATTAATCCCAGACCCCAGGGCCTCCACTTGGGTCGCTGGGGGGCGTGGCTGGCCTGCAAACCACCACAGGCCCCCTCGCCCAGGCCTCCCCAGACCCCAAGGGAACCCCCACCCTGATCTGGGACACTCTTCAGGGCAAACCAGCTGGCCCCACTCATGCACCAGGCCTCTATCCTATCTAATGGAGTGATTGACCATCACTCCAACACATAAGAGGACTGCCTCCATGTGGTCAAAGATCCTGCCCCCATGTAGACACAAGATGGCCAACAGTGGAGGGCCATTGGGAGGTTTCAGACCTGCAAGGGAGGGCAGTTAGGGGTGACCAGGCTGGCAGAGGAGAGAAATTGAGGGCAAACAGGCTGGCAGGGGAGCAGTTAGACATCAATCAGGCTGGCAGAGTAGTGGTTAGGGGATGATCAGGCTGGCAGGCAGAAGTGGTTAGGGGCAATCAGGGAGGCAGGCAGGTGAGCAGTTTGGAGCCAGCAGTCCTGGATTGTGAGAAGGATGTCCGACTGCCCGTTTAAGCCTGATCCTACTGATAAGATCGGGCCTAAACTGGCAGTTGGACATCCCTTGAGGGCTCCCAGATTTGAGAGGGTGCAGGCTGGGCTGAGGGACATCCCCCACCTCCCGTGCACGAATTTCATGCATCGGGCCTCTAGTATAAAATAAAGGTGTAAATAGGACCGTAGAAGATCACTGTGTGGTTTGGGGGTTGATTAGATTATCGTTTTGACTGCAGTGTTGTGATTATGAATGTCTTTTATGTGTCTCTTTACCCTATTAGATTATGAGCTGCTTGAAGGCAGAGGCAGGATCATGTGATGCCTGGCATATCACAGCTTTTAACTAATTAATTTAGTCAAAACTCCAGAAAAGTCATGTGCATGGCTCGGATTGGTAAGAATTAGAAAGAGGCAGTTCCTGAGTATTATCCAAACAATACTTTTAAGTTTGCAATTAATGATAACAAAGTTTATGTTCCCATTATCTACACATCAAAGCAAAATGTGGCATACAATCTAGCTCTGAAACTAAACCCCAATTTTTAGCTGAGGGTTTTCCCCATATTTCCTGGTCAGTACATATGGCTGTGTGGCTCAAACCTGGCCAATGAGATGTGTTAAGTATTAAATGTTATTTCAAAATAAACAAACCTATTTTTTTTAAATCTGGTTTTATTAATTTTTTTTAGAGAGAGTGTATAAGGGAGAGTGTATAAGGGAGAGGTTGATGTGACAACCTACATTTTTTAAGGACCACTTGCTTATGTTTTATATCCTACTCCTTAGAAATAAGTTTTGTCTATTATTGAATGAAAATGTTTAACATCTGATTCTGGGTATCTTTAAAAGGAATACATTTCTTTTATTTTAAGATTGAATAGCAGCAGTTTTGTAGGATTCAATCTACCTTCTAGATTTGTGTTTTATTTTAACTTTTAATATGTCTTTATTGATTTTTAGAGAGGGAGGAAGGGAGACGGATAGAGATAGAAACATCAAAGAGAAAGAAGCATCATCAATTGACTGCTTCCTGCACGTCACCTACCAGGGATCGAGATCACAACCCAGGCAGATGCCCTGACTGGGACTCAGACTGGTGACCTCTTGGTTCATGGGTCATCGCTCAACCATTGAGCCACACCAGCCCGGCTCGTTTTTTGTTTGTTTGTTTGTTTCACTTGTAACTTAGAGTTCTTAATTCAGAAAGATTAGGAAGAAAGAAGGGATTTCTTGCCATGCAGAAGTCACCATGTCCTTGCCCCTCCTTTGGCCACTCTGGGCTTGGGAAACAGGAACAGGGACAGAAAACAAAGGTGGCGTGAGGGGATACAACAGAGTGACTTGTCTCTCAGAAGGTGTCATAATTAGGTTTTTTAAAGCCCACAGCCCCTTTCTCCAGGCCCTGTTACATAAGTAACCCCACTGGACCTTGTAAACCCTGTGACAGAGGCAGGACCAGTGTTACCCTCCTGTGCAGCTGAGAAAGCGGGGCTCAGAGAGGTGACGGGCTTTCCCAGAAAGTGATGTTTGGGGGGAGGGGGGCCTGTTCTGCTAGGGCATGCTATATACTAGTATATATAGTTTTCCACATACTCATGGGTCTGACCCAATAGAGTAATTTTCCCTTTCTTAAGTAAAGGTGAAGTAAAACAAAGATATGCTAATCCTCCTCAGTCTGGTTTAACAAGGACTCTTAGGGGACCATCTGAGGTTAGACAATCAATATTCATTCAATTTCTCCTTTCTTCTCTTTCTTTTTTCTTTTTTTTTCTTTCTTTTTTTTTTTTTTTGGATTTCAGATTTTGCAAGCTGCCTTTGGAGGGAAGAACTGGGGGAGGGAGAGGATTAAGGCACAAGCAGGAGAGCCTCATTGATAGTTCAGTCTCTTTCCCTACTGTACTCCTGAAAGACCAAGGCCCCTGCTTGCTGGGCCAGGAGACCCCTGACTGATTGAACCTGCCAGCACACTTTAGCTGGCTCCCTAACAAACATATGGTGTCAGGGTCAATATTTACCTTCATTTAATGTGTGCAGTGCTTCATCTATTTATTTATTTATTCAGCAGGCAATTAGGCTCCCCGGAGCAAAATCCCTTTGTTCTCCTTATGGATTACTGAATATCAGAGCTTTGCAAAACAACTTTCAGACAAAACCATCCAACCCTTAGTTTACATAAGTTGCTGCTTCTATAACAGGAAAAAAGAATAGACACACAAATAAATATTGCGAATATAGTATTAGTGTAACACATAATATATATATATATATATATTTGAGAATGCATTATTAATAATATACATGTTATTTGAGAAACATGTAGTATTCTTTCTAATTTAGGCACACATCCTGTCATTGTGTTGGTATTTTTGCTACTTTTGAGAGGCTTTTATGAACAGAAAGGATTATTCAGGATTTTTTTTTAACTATTAGTAATGTCTTGAAGTGAAAAATTAAAATTCTAGGTCTTCCTTGAGCCTTTAGTTCACTTACAAACCTTGTTATTCTGTTCAGGAAACTAACAAGTTTTAGCAATCACTTTTTTAAAGAAATCTTAGATTACTGTTTTAAATTAATATACAAACTTAGTTAAGTAGAAAATACCCTCTAACATTTTAAACTGCATTTTTATAATTTGTTGCCATCTTAAGTATTTCAATTATCTAAAGAATAAGCAAAACCTTTTTAAGAACCTAACTTACTCTTATAAATAGATGTTAAGCACATTTTGAATGTTTTAAGATTTCTAATCCTGTTTTTGAACTCAGTAAGATATTCTTAAATTTTCCAACTTATAGTCACAAGTTTAAATTAATTATTCCATTATAAATTCATATTGGAAACAGGCCACTTGGTTATTCGAGAGGCTCTATTTTCTTACATATTATAAATATACAAAACACCAAATATTCACAGGTCACTTAACGAAAAGTTATTTATTCCACCCTTACCTATGTGGCTCAGTTGGTTGGAGCATCGTTCTGTACACCAGAAGGTTGCAGGTTCAATTCCTGGTCAGGGTACATACCCAGGTGGACTCAAACCCCAGTCAGGATGCATTTTGGAGACAACCAATCGATGTCTCTCTCTCTCTCTCTCTCTCTCTCTCTCTCTCTCTCTCTCTCTCTCTCTATCTCTCTCTCTCCCCCTCCCTCCCTCCCTGCCTCTCTCTCTAAAATCAATTTTTTAAACAATTGAAAATATTCTTTATGTCCTGGGTTTGCCTCTATACTTAATTCTAAGTGTCCCTGATACTAAAAAGTGCTTAAAAACCTAAAGGAGAGCCAAAACCGGTTTGGCTCAGTGGATAGAGCGTCAGCCTGCGGACTGAAAGGTCCCAGGTTCGATTCTAGTCAAGGGCATGTACCTTGGCTGCGGGCACATCCCTAGTAGGGGGTGTGCAAGAGGCAGCTGATAGATGTTTCTGACTTTCTATCCCTCTCCCTTTCTCTCTGTAAAAAATCAATAAAATATACTTTAAAAAAAAAACCTAGAGGAGATAATGTCATCCCAAATAATTTTGGGGTTACTGTCTCAACAGGCTAATATGTCATCGAGATCACAGATATTAAATGAGATGTGAGGTTAAGGGTTAGAAATATGCAGCTCCACCTTCCTCCCAGTCTCTGTGGTCAGGCCCAGCTACTTCCTGCAGTCACTCTGTCACCTCCAGGTGACTGGATTGAAGACTCTCCTGACCACACAGGGTGGTGAGCTATGAACAGTGGATGGGCTCAAATCTTTTCTCCCTCTTCTGCTGTCCCACCCTCCCCCTCCTTTAATTCATAAACTATTCTATTAATCACCAGGTTCTTCCTGTTTCATCTACAACCTCTGAAATGTCTCAGCTCTGCCCCACCTCTCTTTCCCCACAGCTGTTGCTGAGTTCAGGCTTCATCATTCCTCTTGCTAAGGTTGGTCAGTAGCCCCCACCAGTCTGGCCTATTCCAAGGGCTCTACCAGAAGCCTTCACCTTGAATAATAACAACTCCACCACCATCACCCCTCACCATTGCCATTTACTAGCACCTGCATACCAGGCAGCAAAGCAAGATGCTTCCCTCTGTACACCCTTGGCTTTCACCAGATCCCTACCTAAGGTGAATTATTAGCCTTGTTTTGAGATGAATAAATGGAGTTGCAAAGAGGTTAAATAACTTTTTCAAAAATCACACAGCTAATGGGGAGATAAATCAGGACTTAAACCCAATGCTTAGCAGTTCTCACAATAGTGTTATCTCCCTTCTTCACCTATAACATTCCTACTATTTTTTAACCGTATTTATGGATCTCTTTCTCTGAGAAGACTGCCCCACTCCTGACCCTCGACTGATGGAGGTATCTCTGCCTTAGTTTTCCATAGTATTTGCTGCATTCCTTTATCAGAGCCCTAAGCACACTTTATTATAAATGGCTCACTTACCTTTCTTTACCTTTCCAGCATAGAGGAAAATATCTGAAACACTGATAAATAAATGGGGCTGGGATGGGGGTGGAAGGAAGCAAGCAAATAGCTCCTTGTTGAGATTCAAGCACAGATTCAGAGACGAAAAGACTCCAACACCTGCTCTCCCAGGGACCTTGGGCAAGTCATTTAACCTCTCCGATTTATCTCAGTGATTAAAGGAAAAGAATAATTTCTCTTGCTGGGTTGTTATAAGAATAGAATTAAAATATACAAAAACCATTAGACATACTGCTTGACATCTAAACAATAAGAAATAGCTGCCATTATGATATTGTTAGGATTATTGACCACAGAAGGTGTTTCTGAGGAGGTGATGTGAATGAAATATATAAAAATAGAGTGTTTTACAGAGAACAGATTGATGGTTACCAGAGGGGAGGGGGATTGGAGGTGAAAAAGGTGAAAGGATTAAGAAGCACAGATTGGTAGTTACAGAATAGTTATGGAGATATAAAGTACAGCATAGGGAATATAGTCAATAATATTGTAATAACTATGTATGGTGCCAAGTGAGTTCTAGAATTATCAGGGAGATCACTTTATAAATTATATAATTTTCTAATCACTATGCTGTGGACTTGAAACTAATACAAATAATATTGAATATAAACTGAAAAAATAAAATTAAAAGGCAATGGTTGTGGGTAAAAAATAGTAGAGTGTCTTTCAGGCAAGAGCCAGGCCTCTTTTTGGGACCAAGAATAAATCAGTGATTTCAGAATTTACGTCCTGTCTCTAGACACCTTTCTTTCAGTGCAATCAGAGATGCCGTACGTCTCCTCTTACCCCTGGTTCGTTCTCATGGAAATCCACAGACATTTACTGAGACCCCACTGTGTGCCAAACACAGAGCCTTGTAGACGATACATTATTGAGGACAGGCCTCTGCCCTTTTGTTCTCCCAAGGAAAAAACTAACACTAGCTCAGTGCGGCCAGGAGTACAGGCCATTGCTGGCCCCGGTGGAGCAACCAAATGTGAAATCAGATGGGTAATTTATCAGCCCAGGGCAAGTTTGGGTTGTTGAAAGCCCAAAGCAGCTACAGTATGAAATACTGAGATTGTGGACCAAGCTAGAGAGCTCTTAACATATAAATTTTCCGTATCTGGCCGAAACCGGTTTGGCTCAGTGGATAGAGCGTCAGACTGTGGACTGAAAGGTCCTAGGTTCGATTCCGGTCAGGGGCATGTACCTTGGTTGCGGGCACATTCCCAGTGTGGGGTGTGCAGGAGGCAGCTAATGGATGTTTCTCTCTCATCGATGTTTCTAACTTTCTATCCCTCTCCCTTTCTCTCTGTAAAAAAATCAATAAAATATATTTAAAAATAAATAAATTTTCTGTGTCTTGGTACCTCGGATTGATGTAACTAAATCCAAGCCCTCCAATAAACCCAGACTCTGCTGCTCCATACAGTGACTTCTGTGTAGAGCATGAATCAGACTATGACAGAATTTGAATCTCTGTTCTACTTTACCCTACATCAAATCCTCATAACTGAATATGGCACTCGGGACTTTCTTCTGCCAAGCCAGGTCAATACATTTTATCTAGGTGATTGCCTGTATTGTATGATTTGACAGGCCTGGAAGACACAAATTCCGAAAACTGTCCATCTCCCAGAAATTTCCCCAGCACTAATACACTCCTTTGGGTTAACAGCTGACTCCCGGAAAATCCATGTGAAGTTGGCTGTCTTGTATATGCTGACGTGATCTAGTTAATTATCTTCTTAATAACTAGATGAAAGTGCAGAATAAGCAAAAACTTATTGACCACCAACTGTGTGACAGTCACAGGCTAGAGGCTCAGACACAGAATGAATAGGATGCAGCCCCTGCCCTCCAGCAGCTCAGAGCTTTGTGCCTGGAGACTGGATGCCTGCCGCACTACCAGAGGGAGGGAGCTGCCTAGGGCCTGGCATGGAGAATTCTAACCCACCAGGGTAGCATGAGGTCCCAGACCAAAAAGATAAGGGGAAGACAAATCCTATCTAATAAAAGTAATATGCAGATTGACCATCACTCCAACACACAAGATGGCTGCCCCCATATGTTCAAAGATCCTGCCCCCAAGTGCATACAAGATGGCCACCACAAGATGGCCAGCAGGGGAGGGCAGTTGGGAGGAACCAGGCCTGCAGGGGAGGGCAGTTAGGGGTGACCAGGCTGGCAGAGGAGGTAAGTTGGGGTGACCGGGCCTGCAGGGAAGGGCAGTTGGGGGAGGGGAGGCTCAGGCCTGCAGGGGAGGGCAGTTGGGAGGGACCAGGCCTTCAAGGAGGGCAATTGGAGGTGATCAAGCCTGCAGAGGAGGGCAGTTAGGGTGACCAGGCCAGCAGAGAAGGGAAGTTGGGGGCAAACAGACTGGCAGGGGAGCAGTTAGACATCAATCAGGCTGGCAGAGGAGTGGTTAGGGAATGTTCAGGTTGGCAGGCAGAAGCAGTTAGGAGCAATCAGGAAGGCAGGCAGATGAGCAGTTTGGAGCCAGCAGTCCTGGATTGTGAGAGGCATGTCCGACTGCCGATTTAGGTAGGATCGGGCCTAAAAGGGCAGTTGGACATCCCTGGAGGAGTTCCAGATTGGAGAGGGTGCAGGCTGGGCTGAGGGACAAACCCCCCCGCCAGTGCACAAATATTGTGCACTGGGCTTCTAGTATGATATAAATTAGGAGCCCAGTGCACAAATTCATGCACCTTGAAAGGAACCATGGGCCACAAGGCTGTGGTGGGCACAGGAGTGGGTCTCAGCCCATCTTCCACATCCCCACTCAGGCCCTCCTGCCACATACCCCCATCCCCTCTCTGCCAGCAGCCCCACTCCTGCCACCACCATTGTCACACACTAATAGCACTGGCCCCACTCACACCCTCTGACAGCACTGAGCAATCGGGACTAGTGTTGGGTGCCGGAAGCAGATGCAAGCGGTGGCTCTGGTACTGGCTGCAGGTGTGAGCAGGGCCTGGGCCAGCAGTGGGTGTGAGTGGGGCTGGTGCCAGCTGCAGGTGCAAGTGCCCAATGGGACCATGGAGCACGGGAGCAAAGGATTTTCAGTAACTACCAGAGGCTTGCCCCATGACAGTGACCAGCAACCTGCCTTGATCTGGCACCCTCTCCCTCACCTGTTCCATCATCCCACTGCAGCTGATGCCCACCATGTTCCCTGCATGGTCAGCGCACGTCATAGCGACCGGTTGTTCTGTTGTCCTGCTGTTTGGTCTATTTGCATATAAGGGTTTTATAGAGAGAGTTTTTAGCTGCTTTATGGTTGATCTAGGACAGCCTTGTTTCCTGGACTTCTCCAGTCGATTCTCACCTCTGCCTCTGCCTCCTACAGCATCTGCAGTTAGCCATCCCAGTGTCGAGTATTCACTTGGGTGGCCTGTCTACTTCACATGCTGAGTGACTTGATGGTACCTACTCCTCCCAGGCCTGCAGCCCCAATGTCAGGCCCTCATTTTCTTCATGCTAGTCCCCTCATCTCCCTGCCTCCAGCCCATGATTATTCTGCACTGCAGACAGAGCCTCCTTCTGAGGCACAAAATCTGATCTTCATCACCTTCTACGGCTGATCACTCCACTCAGCTCTGACAGAGGTTCCCCTGTGTATGCAAGCTCCCCAGTACATGCACAGCTCCAGCCCTGTGCACTTTCCCAGACAAACCCCCATGCACTCCTGAGTTTAAGCCATAGCAGAGTTTATGTACCTTTATTTTTAATGGAATCCACCGGATTTCTTTTCCCAAAGTTGTAGCAACTATTTCTGCCCATCCTCACTTGACCTTTTTTTAACTTTGCAACCCTGCTGTGTGAAACATAGCATCTCATTGTTTATTTGGGTTTTTTTTTTTCTTTATTGTGTGGACAGAGAGAAAGAGGAGGAGAGAGAAAGAGGGAGGAAGAGAGGAGAGAGAGGAATACAGAGGAGGAGAGAGAGAAGAGAGAAGAGAGGAGAGAGAAGAGAGAGGAGAAAGGGGTCTCTGTTGTTCAGATGGGTGTTTTTCTCTGGCCTCTAGCCAGGCTGAGCATGTTTTTAGATATTTATTGGTGATTAGGAATTCCTCCTCTGTAATTTGCCTGTTCAGAATCCTTGCTCAATTTTCAATTAGAGTGTTTTTCCTTTTCTTATTGATTTATAAACGCTCTTTGTGATACTAGAGTTTTGATTTTCTAATAGACATAATAGCTAAAAATTATTGAATGCTTTTATCCACCAGACACTGTTTTCCCAGTCAATTGTAGGTCTTTTGATTTTGTTCATGCTCTATTTTCCTAAATTTAAATTAATAAGTGTATAATGAATAATGGATAAATGAATGGGTGAATGAATTGAATGAATCAAATGTGTACATTTTATCTGCTCCCAAAGATTGGCTTTTGGACAGGGGCTATTTCATCACAGGAGCCTTCTGTATTCTCTAGTTCTCCTTCATCTCCTTTCCCTGCTCCTTCCAAACACCACTCTCTGCCTCTTGATGGGCCTGGCATAAACAGAGACACTTCGATGCTTTCAGAAGGAAGAGTGCCTTTCTCTCCCTTAAGTGCTAGGCTGTGGACAAGAACTCAGGAAACACACACTCGAAGTGAGTACAGAAAATGCTTCTTGTTTCATGAATTGTAAGGAGGGAGCAGTTACTACTTACATGGGGAGTACATGGGGACATAAAAGACCTTGGCAATGAGGCAACTAGCTTTTTAGTGTTATTTCTTTAATATACTGGATCCTTCTGGGAAGAGTTTAAAATCCTCTCTGGTTTACTTATGAAGCACCAACCAGGCTGCAGAACTCGAGAGAGAATTCTACATTGTTCCAATTTATACACAAAAAGGAGCAGAATCGAAGGCAATTGGGCAAAGTAGATTGACAGAACCAGAGAGGTTTCATCCCTAGAGCATGGATTGGATGGTTTTCTTTTAATTTTAGAAGTGTTTTTTGCATTTGAATTTATACCCACTATAATTCAAGATTAAAATATTCCTTCATGATCCCCACTTCTGCTGAGACTACAAAACAAGCCCCTCTGCTCCTTTCTTGCATGTTTCCCCACCCTAGTTTTCCTTTAATAGTCCATTCTTTTAAATGACTCATAAATTAAAGTCAGAGCCTGTGGGACACTTTGTGTGTTACTTGCAGATAAAATACTTAAGTGTTTCATTTGGAATCCAACATCGTTTCCTGAGGAAATTACTGAAATCACAGAATTGTTGAATAAGCTGATCAGGTCACCAGGCAAAAGTCATCTTTTTCTTTTTCCTTTTTCAAAAGAGAATCCAAAGCAGCTTTACAATATGCAAACAGAAAGGCCTCAGTTAGAATTCACTTAGGTCGGGCCCAAATACATTGCCAACCAATGTAGGCAATCATAAAACAATGATTTCAATAAAAATGAGCGGGACAAGGTTCTGCAGCCTTAATAGCAATAACTACAAAAGCCAATTCCCTGGAGATGAGCTCATGACATTTGGCTTTCACCTGTCTCCTGCTGGAAGCAGAGGTCCAGACAAAATGATCAAAACACTGATCCATAACATATTCTAGCCTGAGGCCGATCATTGACATCAGACTTGGGTGAGCCCTGAGCACGATCAATTCATTCATTATTCAGTGAATATTTACAGAGCACTTACTCTAGTGTATTATCCTACCAGCAATACACTAGATCTTCATGGTGGGGGACAAGCCCCGTTCCAAATCTAGTGGGGGGAGCCGAGTCAGATGCCCTCAGAAGCCAGACAGATAACCTGCAGGCGACAGGCCAGGTGGGAATTGGGAATTGTAGTGGACAGAAGAGATGAGCTCCATGTAAGAGGCTGCCTGTCTTCTGCTCCATTGGTTACTTCCTGAAGAAAATGTGAGTGAACTCAGAATAGCCACATTTTTCAGCTTTCAAATCCCAATTTTATTGTGAAATGTCTGTCTTTTACATATTGACAACTAATTATAATTATTTTTAAAATTGCTGTATCCATGAAGCAGAACGTGGCTACAAGGCCAAATTTGACCTGAGCAGCCAGTTTGCAACCTCTGACATAGACCATCCGTTAGTATTTAAAAACATGAGCAATGAATTTCACAAAATGTTGTCATTTCCTCTCCCTCTCCCCTCAACTTTTAAAAAATATCAGCTAACACAATGGACTACTATGCTGCTATAAAAAAAGAAGGGATCCTTACCATTTGCAGCAGCACGAATGGACCTGGAAAGCATTATGCTAAGTGAAATAAGCCAGTCAATGAAAGAAAAATACCACATGATCATTTATGAAAAATAAAGAGCATTATAACCTGATGAACAAAAAGATAGATTCAGAGGCAGTAAAGCATCGAACAATCTATCAAATTACAGTGGGAAGGTCGGGAGTGTTGGGGAGGGAGGAAAGAGATCAACCGAAGGACTTGTATGCATCATATAAGCACAACCAATGGACATAAGACACTGGAGAGGAGGAGAGGAGGACATGCGACAGGCGGTAGGGAAGGCTGAAAGTTAATGGGAAAAAAGGAGATATATGTACTACTATTATAATCCTTTAAACAATAAAATAAAATTTTAAAAGAAATGACAGCAGCCAACACAACCAAAAAAAAAAAAAAATCAGATATAGGGGACAGCTACGTTTAAAATAACTTTGACATAAAATGAGCTTTTTTAAATGGTTGGAATATGACACTGGAAATCTCTCCCACCACAGCTTGGAGTGTTTAAGATTTCCTATGCAGTGACTGAAAACATAGGAAGCTTTTTAACCAGGTGTCCTTGCCACCCCATAACATTGGCACTCTTGTTGTGGTGTTCTTCCCACAACAAGATCTACATGCTACCCCTTTGCATATTCTGAAACTCCTGGCTCTGTGAATCCTCACTCATTTTTCCAAAGGAGAAGGTAACCTTTCCATTTGTTGGGGGATTTCCACCTTCTCTCACTCTACTCACAGGAAGTCTCTTGCTGGTTCGACCCCGCCAGAGTGTTGCACCCACCCGAGCAGCAGTGCTAGCCCTGCGTCCTGCAGCTGTGCTCAAATTAGGAACAGGAGCCTTGACTTGAGGCACTACACCAACACTTGGAAAATTGTCAGAAGATTGTATGACTGCTTTATGAATGGGCTCCCTTAGAGTCCCGTCGTACACAATCTAACCAAGAAGGGATGGCCCAGTTCCCCTCGACTGAGGGGCACGTTCTCCCCAATCCATCTTCAGATTCCTTTTCTTTTGGCACTTCATAAATTCATGGCCCTTGGTTTTCAACTTCCTGCTTTCGAAATTAATCAGCCAGTCAGTCATAAAGGACCTGAACTAGGTGCTCCCCTACCCACCCCCAGGTCTTGATCTGATAAAGAACTTGGGCTTTGGGAGAGGGGTGCTTTGAACAATCTGGAACAGAGAGGGATAGACTATAGCATGTGGCAGCTTTTCAGGGATTCCAAAAGAGTCTGAAAATTAACTTCCATAACTGCAAATGGTGTAATCTATCCAAAGATATCTTTTTCCGTTTGTTTTGCTTTTGCATATACATTGTTTTCCAAAGTTTGTATTTTAATGCTTTTAGGACTTTAACCACTCCTCTTAATTCTTATGTACTGTGCGACTTAAAAATAGATTCTGCTCTTAAGACAAAGACTTAAATGAAATGAATTTGTTTTATTTTCATGTAATATAACTTTAGCATGAGCAGTACAGAGGTAGGATGACAAATCCATGGTGTGAAGGACGTAGGCCCCTTCTATGACATTGATTAACAATCCTAAAGCATCATTGTCCTCATCTGAGTGGTCCAAGGTGACTGACCACCACCTTGTACAGGTTACTGCCGATAAGAAAGAGGGAAGTAAAGGACAGAGTGTGCTCATTCTCCATAATGGCACAACCCAGAAGTTACATTTATTATTTATGCTCATAATTCATTGGCCATATCTGAATCACATGGTGTCTTAGTCTGCTCAAATTGCTATAACAAAACCTGGTGGTGCAAATAACAGAAATTTATTTCTCACATTTCCAGAGGTTGGGAAATCCAAGATCAGAATGCTGATTGATTTAGTTTTGATGAGAGCTCTCCTAGGCATACAGATGCTGCCTTCTCCCTATGTCCTCATATGGCAAGGAGAGAGAGAGATTTCTTCTCAGAAGGCTATAATCCTATGGGATTAGAACCAATCCTTATGAACTTAATTACCCCCTAAAAACTCTATATCCAGAAGCAGTCACATAGGGTGGAAGGGTTAGGCTTCAACATGTGAATTGGAGGGCATACTATTCAGTCCATAACACATGGTCTCACCTAGTTGCAAGGGAGCCTGGGAAGTATAGTAGATATTCTAAGCAGGATTCTAGTACTAATTTTGAAGGTCCATTAGTAATTTTTATCTGCCCTGTTCTTCTAGGTATTTCCTTTGGCAACACTATTTTAGAGTCTTTGTTATTTTATTGGCAGTTTTCTGAAGCTCAGTAGCAGTCATATCTATATTCAAAAATAAATTCACTATAAAGATCAACATAAATGCCACAAATGGATGTTGATTTAGCATCTCAGAGGACAGAAGTGACCAGTGAGCTAATGCTAATTGTATAAAGCCATTTTAATTTAATAAAGCTATATAAAGCAAGGGAAGAGTGCCACCTTTTGTTTTTCTGCTAGTGAGTGGCTCAGCTCTGCTCTGCAGCACTGACAGGAATAAGGCAGTGCTCAGAGACTCCTCACTTGCCTCCAATAGCCGACCACATCCTACAAAATCGGATTTTAAAAATATGCAAACTAAGGTCAAATAGCCCCACATCTGAGACTTAATGGCTAATCTGTTCAGACAGCTGCTTCTTGGCCATTAACTTATAAGGTGACTGCGTTCATTTAGATTTTCACACACAACTAACTCCTCAAATTGTATGCCATACTTTTCTAAGACTTTCATGGGCAAAGCCAGTCAGATGAGCTGTGGTTAGAGCAGAAAGAGCCAATCTGTCGCCGTTTGTTTTCCCATAGACAAAGAGACATTATTTTCAGGTTGATTAAAACTGGTCACTGAAGCCAAATTCCAGAATGAGATCATGAATATCAGTCACTGTGGGGTTTATTGTCAAAGGCAGCTGGGGAAAGAGTCCAGTGTTTTGTTTTGTTTTTTGTTTCATTTTGTTTTTTGCTGAAAGACATATTGCCAACAATTCAATTTAGACATTAAAATTGTTACCTTTATTCACATTATGCTGCATACAAATATGATGACGTCAAATGCAGGACATACTGAGAAGGCAGCATCTGTATGCCAAGAAGAGAGCTCTCACTAAAATCAAATCAACCAGCATCTTAATCTTGGACTTCCCAGGCTCTGGAAATGTGAGAAATAAATTTCTCTTATTTGCACCACCCAGTTTTGTTACAGCAGCTTGAGCAGACTAAGACACCAGGTGATTCAGTTGTAGTCTTAAACACTAGCCATGTATATGGACATTATTTAATATATTAATAGACACACCATTGGGTCAGATCAGGCATTATTTTTTTTAATATATTTTATTGATTTTTTACAGAGCAGAAGGGAGAGGGATAGAAAGTCAGAAACATCGATGAGAGAGAGACATCGATCAGCTGCCTCTTGCACGCCCCCTACTGGGGATGTGCCCGCAGCCAAGGTACATGCCCTTGCCGGAATCGAACCCGGGACCCTTCAGTCCGCAGTCCAACGCTCTATCCACTGAGCCAAACCGGTCTCGGCAGATCAGGCATTATTTATTATTATTGCTATTCTCTTTCCTCTTCTCTGACAATTGAAACTTATTTGTATTTAAAAAAAAAAACACTACATTTCTAAGCAAGTTAATATGGAGCATGCTTCATTCTGCTCATACAATTTATATTATTTTATTATTAAACTAGAGGCCTTGTGCACGAAATTCATACACTGGGGGGGGGGGGGGCGTTCCTCAGCCTGGCCTGCACCCTCTCACAGTCCGGAACCTTTGGGGGATGTCCGCCTGCCAGTTTAGGCCTGCTCCCTACCTGGAAAGCTTGTTAATCCCTCCTTCTCTGATACTCCTACTCTACTCATTCTTCCCTTCTAAAATTTAGCTTTTCCTAGACCTCTGCCCCAATTATATAAGACAACTCAAGATGGCTGGTACTTAGTACACACTTAACATAAACCAGTAGGGGGTGGGGAGCATGCCTAAGCCAGCAGACGGACATCCCTCTGGCAGTGTGGGACCCCTCGCTCCTTACCACCTACCTGCTTGCTGCTCCTTACTGCTCGGCTTGCTGCTCTTTAGACTAAATTGCCTGCGGAGGTGGGAAAGGCTCCCTCCACTGCTGCTGTGTTCACCAGCTGTGAGCCCAGCTTCTGGATGAGTGGTGCTTCCCCTGTGGGAGCGCACTGACCACCAGGGGGCAGCTCCTATGTTGAACATCTGCCCCCTGGTAGTCAGTGCATGTCATAGCCACTGATCATTCCACTGTTCGGTCAACTTGCATTTTAGGCTTTTATTATATAGGATATGAGAGAATTTAAATGTGTTAACTTTACCACTCAAACTGTCTCTTTTATAGTATATGCTACTTTATTTCAACAGAACTGTCTAGCCAATGAATTAAAATTATTGTGAATTCTTAATACAACTCTGAGTCTTGAACTATAAGCATATTAGAATAAAATCTCACAAACTGGCAACAATAAGAAAATGGCTATACTAACAAGTGAGGTTTCCTTATTGCAAAATACTTGTAAAAGCAATTTGTCCTTAATATAGCACATATAATATAAAAATAAGGAACAAATAAGCTAGTATTGTTTGGACAGTAAACATAAGTCATTTAGCACAAAATAATTTATTGTTAAAACCAGAAGTTGAAGACTCATAGAATAAGTTGTTAATTTATGAGCTCTTGATGAAAAACATGTCATCAGCTTTAGACTAAACTGCCTTTTCTAACCAGAAAGGCCCTGAAATTCACAGAGAAAACAATTACTTTCAAACATAATTAATAAGAACTAATTACACTTTAATTTATCACAAATTCTACATAAAGTAATTATGAGACTTAAAGGAGTTTAACTGGTTCTGGGAATATAACCAAAGGAAGTAAGCTTTAAGAAGTTCTATCTACATGCTTTGTTATTTATAAGAGAAAGTGATTGTAACCTAAATATCTTTTTAAAGGGTATAGTTATAAAGTGATTTAAAACTGCACTCAAAAGAATATGAAATAACATGGAAAATAGTTGGTGGTTAAGTATAAAAAGCAATTCCTTAGATTTTTCCCCCCAAAGGAATGAATTACTTAGGTGGTAAAATAAGCTTGGTTTTCTTTGACTGAAACTATGAAAAAGATCCACGTTTGATGCCTCCAGTCTATTGCTGTCTTTTTTTTTTTTTTCATTGATTCCAGAG
The DNA here is from genome assembly GCA_027563665.1 of Antrozous pallidus. Lineage (NCBI taxonomy): Eukaryota > Metazoa > Chordata > Mammalia > Chiroptera > Vespertilionidae > Antrozous > Antrozous pallidus. The sequence continues at coordinate 69,715,551 of CM050512.1, forward strand.
ATAGGAAGGGGGAGGGAAAAGAAGCATCCATATGAAACATGTTTGCCTCCCTTACACACCCTGATGGGGGATCAAACCCCCAACCTGGTTATATGCCCTGACCAGGAATCAAACCTGTGACCTTTCAGTGCACGGATGACACTGTAACCACAGAGAAACACTGGTCAGTGTTAATGCTATCGTTTTAATAGTGAAATAAAATATTGCACACATCAATTCCAACATTCCCTAGTGAGACACTTGAAGTGCATATGTGTTAATAGTTCTCCTGCAGTTTCTGCCCAGTATCCCAGATGTCACAGGTTTGTTGAAGGTTCTGCACTCCAGGGAGGGTGCAGGCAGGAAGCATTTTCTCCCACGTTGATCTTCTGTTATATCCTGTCAGAGTTCCCTTCTCGCTCTGGATGATAGTTTAAGCAGCTTGCACAGATTTACAGGTCCTTTCAGAGATTGAAAGGTTTTATTTTTAGGCAGAGTATTAACAAGTCCTGTATGATAAAAATGAAAATCTTCATCTCTCCAGTTTTTCCTACAACCATCCACAGACCATCATGGGGAAGGGACATTGTCTACACTTTCTGTTTACAATTCCCTGACAAGGGAGATCTTCAGAAAGCAGAACCAGTATCATGGATCACTCCCTCCCTCCCAAGTTCAGAAACTGGGGCAGCTGACAGATAGACCAAGGACTCATGGAGTCTTTGCTCTTTCTGCCCTGCAGGAGAAAATATATGCTTTCGTCCAAGGACTACTGTATCCCCTCCTTTCCCAAATGGAAGTGGTTACTGAAGTCATTCTGTTCTCTCTCCACTACTTTATGTAACACTAGAAGCCCGGTGCACAAAATTCATGCACGGGAAGGGGGTCGCCTCAGCTTGGCCTACAGTCTCTCCAATCTGGGACCTCTGGCTCCTAACCACACACTAAGGGGCATGAGATGTCCCTTAGCCCAGCCTGCACCCTCTCCAATCTGGGACCCCTCAAGGGCTGTCTGACTGCCCGTTTAAGCCCGATCCTTCTCACAATCCAGGACTGCTGGCTCCAAACTGCTTGCCTGCCTGCCTCCCTGATTGCCCCTAACCGCTCTGCCTGCCAGCCTGATCACCCCCTAACCACTACCCTGCCAGCCTAATCGATGTCTAACTGCTCCCCTGCCAGCCTGTTTGCCCCCAACTTCCTTCCTCTACTGGCCTGGTCACCCCTAACTGCCCTCCCCTGCAAGCTTCATTGCCCCCAACTGCCCTCCCTTGCAGGCCTGGTCCCTCCCAACTACCCTCCCCTGCTGGCCTGATCGCCCACAACTGCCCTCCCTTGCAGGGCCTGGAACTTACCAATGGCCCTCCCCAGCTGGCCATCTTGTGTCCACATGAGGGCAGGATCTTTGACCATATGAGGGCAGCCCTCTTGTGTGTTGGAGTGATGGTCAATCTGCAAATTACTCTTTTATTAGATAGGATAGAGGCCTGGTACATGGGTAGGGGCCAGCTGGTTTGCCCTGAAAGGTGTCCCAGATCAGGGTGAGGGCTCCCTTGGGGTGAGGGGCGGCCTGGGCGAGGGGCCTATGGAGGTTTGCAGGCTGGGCATGACCCCCAGCGACCCAAGTGGAGGCCCTGGTATCTAGGATTAATCTATGTCTACAATTGAAACTGTAGCCTGGAGCAGAGCCAAGCCTTCTGCTTGCTCTGGCGTGGCAGCCATTTCTGTTTGAAACTTTGTATCCTAGAGTGGAGGCCTAGGCCAGCAATGGCAGGCTCAAAGCTTGGCTTCCTCTGTTGCCAGGGAAACCCAAGCCTCTGTTCTCTCCAGCTCAGTGGCTGCCACCATTTCTGTATCTTTTATAACTGAAACTTTGTAACATTGAGTGGAGGCCTACGCAGGCAACTGGCAGGCGGAAAGCTTGGCTTCCTCTGTTGCTGGGGAAACCCAAGCCTTCCTCCTGCTCTCAGTGGTGGCAGCCATCTTGGTTGGGGGTTATTTGCATAAATCTACTCCTGATTGACTGTTGGGTGTGGCTGTGGGCATGGCTTGTGGGTGTGGTGAAGGTATGGTCAAATTTGCATATTACTCTTTTATTAGATAGGATTAGTGGCCCAGTGCATGGATTCTTGCACATTGAAAAGAAATTAATTAGAATTCCTGGGACAGTGCCACAGCTCAAAGGGCATCTGCAGAGTGAGCGGGGTCCCTCTGGCAGGTGGGGTCCCTCGGCCTGGCCTGCAGAGATTGTGCTGAAACCGGCTCTCCGACAACCCTTGAGGGGTCCTGGGGGTGCAAGAGGGCACTCTGCAAAGTTGCTGTCATACAGGGTGTGGAACACAAATGCAAATGTGCAGTAAATCAGATTCAGTCCAACAGTGCCCCAGCAACAACATAACCCAGGCCGAAGGTGGAATCGAGCAGCCGGGTGAGGAATCAGGCTCCCTCCTCTTTGGTTCTGGGGGGCGTCACCTGAGAACTGCCACTACCAAGTCACCACAGCTCAGCAGCTCCTGCATTGAGTGTCTGCTCCCTGGTGGTCAATGCACATCATAGGTGACAGGTGGCCGGACGGTCACTTAGCCTTTATATATATATATTATAGATTGTTTGATATGGTGAAATCTGAAGAGCTGCATTTGGAAGGGGATGGAATGCAAATCTGGACTTGGAGCTGGTTGAGGCACATAGAAGATACATGTTGTAACTCCCCTTGCAGAGTTTGCCAGGAACTGGCTAGTTGGTGTCCACTGCCACTGTCGGTGAGGTCCACTCAGAAGCCCACTGAGGTTCCACTGATGTCCTGGCCAAAAGTGCTGCCTTCCCCCAACAGCTGCAAATCAACAGCCGTGCTGCCTTCTTCTGAGTCCTTGTGTCCTGAAAACCTCCTGTGGTCTGTCCCTACCTGGGGAGAAGGTGCCTCCTCCTCACCTGGGAGCAGAAGCAGCACTGTCTACACCCTCACGTCCCACAGGGATAGAGTCCCTTACAGCTCCTCCAGGGTCCGCCCGCAGTCACTCTCTCCACAGCCACATCCCAAGTCTGGACAGCCGGCCGAGGAAACATCACTGAGACTCTACCATGTTTCCCCACATCTCCTTTCCTCCGGGTCCTGGGCACCCTGCCTCTCTCCTTTTTCAGCCAACAAAGCCAGGCAAAGCCTCTGGCAGGCCTGCCCTACCAGTTTAGCAAACAAGCCTGGTCCTGCCTGGATCCCAGTATGAATCATTGCAGAAAGGAGACTGACCTGAGCATTTGAATAGTCTGTTTAAGAAAAGCATCTCAGATCTTGGAATGATTGAACAGAAAGCCAAAAATACTTGAAACTGGCTTTCCATTTGGGTTTTAGGGCAATCCATTGGAATTGAGCAAAGACAGTAGGGGAAATTTACTTATTAAAGAGTGAGAGGTAAAAATAGATAGATAGATAGATAGATAGATAGATAGATAGATAGATAGATAGATAGATAGATAGAAAATAAAAAAAATTTTAAAAATAAAGAGTGAGAGGTATTGTGCATAACAGTAAAACAGAAAGGACAAAGATAGGGCAACCAGTAGTTCCTTTTCTCTCTGTCCTCCTTTGATAAACATCTCACATAGCAATTATGTTTATGGATACATCTTCTAGGGCAAAGGAACCTAAAGAGAAATTAAACAAATGGGACTATATCAAAATAAAAAGTTTCTGCACAGCAAAATAAACCACCATCAAAATGAAAAGGGAACCCACTGTATGGGATAACATATTTGCCAATGATACATCTAACCAAGGTTAACATCCAAAATATATAAAGTACTCATACAACTCAACAAAAGGAAGACAAACAATCCAATTTAAAAATGGGAAGAAAACCTGAATAGACATTTCTCCAAAGAGGACGTACAAATGGCCAAGAGACATATGAAAAAAAATGCTCAAAGACACTCATCATCAGAGAAATGCAAATTAAAATCACCTGTCAGAACGGTTATCGTCAAAAATTCAACAAACCAGTGCTGGCAAGGATGTGGAGAAAAGGGAACACTAGTTCACTGCGGGTGAGAATGCAGATTGGTGCAGCCACTATTGAAAACAGTATGGAGTGTCCTCAAAAAATTAAATATGGAACTTCCATTTGACCCAGCAATCCCACTTATGAGAATATATCCTAAAAACCCCAAAACACCGATCAAAAAGAACAAATGCACCCCTATGTTTATAGCAGCATCATTTACAATAGCTAAGATTTGGAAAAAGCCCAAGTAGATGAATGGATAAAAAAGCTGTAGGACATTTACACTATGGAATGCTATGCAGCTGTAAAAAAAAAGAGGGATCTCTTATCCTTTGGGATAGCATGGATAGACCTGGAAAATATTATGCTAAATGAAATAAGCCAAACTGAGAAAGACAAATATCACATGATCTCACTGATTTGTGGAATCTAAGGAACAAAATGAATTGACCACCAAAATAATACCTGAAGCATGGAGACATGGAACAGACTGACATATCTCAATGTGGAGTTGGGGGATGAGAAGAGATAAACCAAAGAACTTACATATGTATTAGAGGTCTGATGCACGAAAGAAATTCATGCACTTGTTGGGGGCGCAGTCCCTCAGCCCAGCCTGTTCCCTCTCAGAGTCTGGGAGCCTTCAGGGGAAGTCCAGCTGCCATGGAAGTGGAGAGGCTCCTGCCATTGCTGCTGCACTCTCCAGCCATGAACCTGGCTTCTGGCTGAGTGGTGCTCCCCCTGTGGGAATGCGCTGACCACCAAGGGGCAGCTCCTGCATTGACTGTTTGCCCCCTGGTGTTCAGTGCACATCATAGCAACCAGTCATTCCACCATTTGATCAATTTGCATATTAGCCTTTTATTATATAGGATTATATGAGGATATGCACAGCTCATGGACATGAGAAATAGGGTAGTGAAGACCTGGAGGGGTGAGTAGGAGCTTGGAGGAGGGGGGGGGGGGAGGTAAGGAGAAATGGGAGATATCTGTAATAATATCAACAATAAAAAATATTTTTTTAAATGCAATGAATGAAGTGAAATATACCATTTAAATTCATGGGTGGTTTCAGAAATGAGTGAGGGATAGGCATATTATGACTTCTACTTTACAACTGGGGAGAGTAAAGTCCACGGAGGTTAAGTGACTTGGTTATGGTCAGACAACTAATAAACAGCAGATCTGGGATTTGAACTCAGAGTCTGTCTCCAAAGTCTGGACTCAACTTCACCCACAGTTTCTCAGGGAAGTATCTAGAAATACTTGGACTTCAAGCAGGTTCAGCCATAGTATGTGCATTGGAAACCTCAGATCTTAAATTTTGAAACAACGTAGTGTTATGCCCAGATTTCAAGATCCCCAAAGACCACCAGGGAACCGAGTCCAACGCAAAAGCAAAGAGCCTTTATTCAAGCTCAGACTTGGCTCTCTGCCCCCATCGACGCAGCGGTAGGACGCAAAGGAGGAAAAAAATCCAAAACATGTGATTTTATAGGGCGGTGGGCCAGACTCGAACCACGGAGTTGGCCATTTCTGATTGGTTGGGTGATGGCTGGGGCTAGTGACGCAAATAATCCCTAACACACATTCCCTGTCCTGTCCTTTGCTCTTGATTGGAGCTCAAGCGCACAATCTTTCGCTATTGGCTAATTCAAAGGGCGTGGTTGGTCTTTGTGATTTCAAGATGGCAGCCCCCAGGTAAGTTTACATATCACGCGGCCTTCCTGGTGGCTGCCAAGTCACACAGTCCAAAATGGCAACTGTCTTTGCAGTCCCGCTCTGCCTTATCAGTAGTGTCCTATAATTTCTCACTGTTAAGTAAAGAGACCATTTTGAAGCTAGGAAACAAACTTAGATCTCTTGAAAACTGTAGGATTCTATGACTCTTGGAAACTAGCCACTACTTACAGGCTGAGTTAGTTTCTCCCTTCTCTGTGTTTTCATAACATTACAAACACATCCTTGTTAGAGCTTTTCTTGCAGTGTTGTAATTGTTTTTATGTGTCTGTCTGCTGGCCAGTGAGCTCTTCAAAGAAAAGAAATGTCTTACTCATCTTCATTAATGCTATATAATATGGAACATTTAATGAGGGGTCAATTAATATCTAATCTATATACATTCATCTAATATATCTTAATTTAGCCATCTATATAGCTAGCCACATGTAGGTGAACTTCTGTTGGGTTTATTGTCATTAGCCATTACATATTTCGAACCCATTAGTATTTTTACTTTTATCAGTATTGAGACAAATATTGATATTTAATATTAACATACACAGAAGTCTAAAAGCAAAGCAACAAGAAATCCTATATAATAAAAAACTCATATGCTAATTAGACTGGAGAGCAGAACGACCTTCTGGAATAACCAGTGGGGGGGGGGGGGAGGGGCAGGGCCACAGGGCTGTGAGGCAGCCAGGACTGTGAAAGGCTGAGCCCCTTGCACAAATTTCATGCATCAGGCTCTTAGTAAGAAATAACAATAAACAGAAAAAAGTATGGTTTCCTTAAGTAAAGCAATTGGGGCTGGCGCCATCAGCAAATCCAAGCAGCAATTGCTACCCTGATTGTCCCTCAGGAGCAGGGGGAGGTGGAAAAGCCCTCAGGACAATCAGGGCCAGCATCCACCACTCGCACCTGCTGAGCAAGCGGGGCCAGTGCCAGTGGTGGGTGCAAGCAGGACCATCTCTGGCAGTGGGTGCAAACAGGGGCTGCCAGCCCTGATCACCCCTCTGGAGCATGGGGAGGTGGAGAAGCCCTGAGGGGCAATCAGGGCCAGCAGCTGTTGCTTGCACCTGCTGGCAAAACTGAGTGATCAGGGTCAGCGCCGGGTATCAGCAGCAGGTGTGAGCAGTGGGTTCGCAGGAGCAAAGAATTTTCAGTAACCACCAGAGGCTCATCTCGGTGTCAGTGACTGGCACTCCACCTTGGTCTGGTGCCCCCGCTCACCTACTCCACAACCCACTGTGGCCAGCACCTGCCATGTTCTGCTTGTGCCCCCTGGTGACCAGTGCGCATCATAGTGACTGGTCATTCGGTTGTTTGGTTGTTTAGTTATTCCCCATTTGGTCTAGTAGCATATTAGGGTTTTATATCAATAGAAAGATAATTGTAGACTTGTGTGTATTTGTTAGAAATACCCTTTAACCAATTTCCTTCCAATGGTAATTTCCTGCCCATTCAGGTGGAGCTTCAGAACCTAACACCAAAGCATGGTCACTAAATAACTAAGAAAGAATAGACATGACCCTTTGAAATAGAGGTGTCCTGGTTCAGGTGTATTTTTGGTCTCCTAAGACTGACCAATCAATTTCTCTATCTTTTTTTCTTTCTTTTTTTTTTTTTTTTTTACATCCAGTAGGCAGGATATTCTGCTCCAATACAAGCCAGCAATGACTGAGTGATCTGACATATCAGATGTAAGAGATTCTGCTAACAAAACAAAACAAAAAAAGGCGGCTCTAGATTAGAGGCCATTATCTCAGTCTTGTTTCAATCAAGGTGTCCTTGATTTTGCTTTGAATTTCAGTTCCTTTGATTGGAGTTTTTTAAAAAGAAAGAGAAAAAAATAAAGAATAGACTTGTGGGAGGTGTGTTCAGGCTGCTCGCTGCCAAAGAAAGCTGCCAGTTCTCTGTATCCCCGTGACTCCAACAATGTAGGGCCCTGAGGCCTAGAGCAAGAAAGATAAGGAAGGACAATGAGGTGTTTTCTAAGATCACTCATTAATAGTTTGGTTAAGGGAGAGAAGTCTCTAAATGTAACAAAGAACTGCTTCGGGAAGTACTAAAAATTCAATTAGGCACACATGCCCAAAAAATAAAGACAATATTCTATTCAATTCTTCACCTCCCCCCCCTTTTTTTTTCTTGGCAGTGTAAGATGTGCAAATTAGAAGGTAGCAGAGGAAATTATCAAAATCCCTCTTTCAGCACCAATCCTGTGCCAATACATTGCTCTTGACTTACGCTTTTCTAGATATCTCAAGATTAAATTCAATTAAAATCCCATTTTTTACTTTGTATTTGAAGATATTATTCAAGTATTAAAACTTTAACTTACTGAAACATGTTAAGAAAGGAAAAATAAGAACAATGACCATTTTTATTGAAAATTACCAGTACTGATTTTAATGATGAAGTGGAAAAAGAAATCTGTCTGATTTAATAAATTTACTTTCTCTTCAGTAAAAGCAGAATGAAACACATTCAACTAGGAGAACATCTGACAGGAGCTGGCAATACCTGAGTACATTTACTCGCCCAGAGGGCAGTGGCCACATTCATCACAGCCAGAATCCTTAATATAATAGAAGGCAATGTATGGTTACTTGTTAGAACTATTGGCCCTTCAGGAGAAATTAAAATTGACCAGTAGATTTACAATAGCTACTATGCTTAACTTTCAAAATATACCTATAAGGAGACCACTAATGTTTGCCATTTAAGTGACAGACTAAATTATATTTAATGTGATTTATTTTCCAGTCCCTTGCTTGATTTATTGTAGTCCATACATTCACAGCATTTGCCATACATTTTAGCAAAAGTACTAATTTATTTTTTTACAAGAAAAAATTTAAGTGCACAATAGCCTGGAGCTGAAGAGGCTAATCAGTTTTACAGATCAAAATGATACCTTGTAAAGCTAAATCGTGTGTGCCTCCACAGCCAAATTATATCAGATCCTATAGTGTGAGAGAACATTGCTGGCCTGCATGGTACTTCATCTGAGCTCTAGGCAAATCACTTCAACCAGGATCTATGGTTCGTAATAACGAAGAGAAGTCAAGCATATACAAAATGGAATATGTGTCTTAAGAACATGCCTGTGGCATTTAATCCACAAAATTATCCCATAGACTCTTTCTTTGCTCCTTTAAGTGGATGCTTTTGGAACACATCAATATGATTTGTGGGTATTTGAATCAATTCAGGAAATGCCAGAAAGTGCCTTGATTACTTATAGATATTTTCCTTGCCTCTGAAGAGAGGAAGGTTACACTCACCAAAATAAGGTTTGTCAGATAAATTAGACCCTTCTCTAATGCTGTGTTCTGTGGCTCCAGGGCCATCTGCGCAGGACCTAGTTTTGTGCCACATCACTCTAGTTTTGGCATCAACTTACCTGCATTGTTTGCCGCTCTAGATCATTACTCTGCAAATACCAGTGGGTGCCTTGCAGCCTGCTTTCTAGGACCAGTGGTTATGTGGTATAGGAGTATCCTAGGATGTCTATAGTATCAGACCAGGACTCAGAGCATAATTCTGTTTTCTAAGCCCTTGCTTCTGTCCCTAGTTCAAGTAAGATTCCATTCCCAAAATGAGAGTGTCCACACAACTGGGTTGAATAAAGCAGCAAATCCCAGACCTTGGCCCATGACCTCCAGGGGGACGTCCACTGTTTGTGCAACCACAGATTCCTGAATATGACTTTCAGTTTGCACTTACTTTTGCCAGTTGTATTGATGCATAATTGACAGGAAATGAACTTCACATATTAAAACTATAAAATTTGATAAATTTAATCTGACATATCTACCTGTGAAACTGTCACTATAATCAAGATTGTAAACATATCACTTCATCCCTTGGTCCAATGGTTGGCAAACTGTGGCTCTCGGCTCTCGAACCACATGTGGTTCTTTGGCCCCTTGAGTGTGGCCCTTCCACAAAATACCATGGCCTGGACGAGTCTATTTTGAAGAAGTGGCATTAGAAGAAGTTTAAGTTTAAAAATTTGGCTCTCAAAAGAAATATCAATCATTGTACTATTGATATTTGGCTCTGTTGACCAATGAGTTTGCCGACCACAGCCCTAGCCTCACCTTTCTCCATAGGCAACCACTGATCTGCTTTCTACCGCTGTAGATTATAGGCGTTTTTCTCTCTTTTCCACGTCCAGCGTGGAGAGAGAGATTGGGTTCAGTTTCTGAGTAGAAGAGCTGGGGATTAAGAAAAATGAAAAATAGAAGAGAAGACACAGAAATATAAAAATAATAAACTGGCCAGGTGGGTCGTCTATTCACTCTGATGGAGAGACAGAGACTCCAAGCCCATGAAGCCGTGTTTATTTATAATCCACAATACAAAGGGGTTTCTCCAACATTAGGATTAAAGGAGTTCATTCCCCCATTCCTGGGGCAAGACTGCATTTATATTTCAAGGCCCTCTCCCTACACCTGAGGCAAAGTTAAGGCCAAGCTAATAAACATGTCAGCCTTGTTGGTGAAGCGTGTTTTTCCAAAAGGCGGTTTTGCCAGGCGCCTTGGATTCAGCCTGACAAAGCTTTAGAGAATGCTCAAGGTGTCTTGCCTGGGGGCGCCCCCCACAGTAGATTATTTTGCATTTTCTAGAATTCTATGCACATGGAATTCTGCACTCTATATGTTTAATCTGGCCTCTTCCTTCAGCATAATTACTTTGAGGTTCATTCACATTGTAGTATATATCAATAATTCATCTCTTTTTATTCTTTTTTAAAATATACTTTTTATTGATTTTTTTTTTGCAGAAAGGAGGGAAGAGGGATAGAGAGTTAAAAACATTTTTGAGAGAGAAACATCGATCAGTTGCCTCCTCACACTTCCCACTGAGGATGTGCCTGCATCCAAGGTACATGCCCTTGACTGAAATCATTCAGTCTGAAGGCCGATCCTCTATCCACTGAGCCAAACTGGTTAGGGCCATCTCTTTTTATTCTGAGTAGTATTCTATTGTATGGATATACCACAATTTGTTTATGTAGTCACCTGCTGATAAACATCGGGATTGTTACCAGTTTGGAACCATATGGTGTGAGTATTCATATACAACTTTTTTTTTAATGGATTTTGCTTTCATTTCTTTTGAGTAAATACCTAGAAGTGGGATGGCTGGATTATATGATAGTATATATTTTAAGATTTTAAGAAACTGCCACCATTTTCCAAGGTGATTATACTATTTTACATTTCTACCTTCAGAGTATATGAGTTTCAATTCCTTCACATTTGGTATGATCAATGTATCGGTTCCTATGGCTGCTGAAACAAATTACCATGAACTTGGTGACGTAAAACAACAGAATGTATTCTTTCACAGTTCTAGAGGCCAGAAGTCCAAAATCGGTATCACTGGGCCAAACTCAAGGTGTTAGTGAGGCCACACTCCTTCCGGAGGCTCTAAGGAGAATCTGGTCCTTGCCTCTTCCAGCTTCTAGTAGTTGCCGGCATTCCTTGATTTGTGGCCTCATCATTCCAGTCTCTGCTTCTGTGATTACATGGCCTCCTCTTCTGTCTGTCTCTGCCTCTCTCAGGAAAACACTTATGATGGTAGCATTTAGGGTCCACCTGGATAATCTCCTTATCTCAAGATCCTTAACTTATCACCTCTTCAAAGATACCTACCACCACCCTCCCAGACACATTTCTTTTTTTTTCTTTTTTTTTTGCCATGTAAGGTAACAGTCTCAGGATCTGTGGATTAGGACATGGATATTTTTGGACAGTCAGCATTTCTAACAGGTTTGTAGTGGTATCACATTCTGGTTTTAATTTCCATTTCCCTAATGGTTAATGATGTTGAACATCTTTTCATGGTTTATTTATATCTGTATATCTTCTTTGGTAGAATATATGTTCAAATCTTTGCCCACTTTTAAATTGGATTATCTGTTTTTTTGTTTGTTTGTTTGTTTGTTTGTTTTTTAGTTTGAGAGTTCTGTATATATGCTGCATACAAGTTCTTTATCAGATATATAACTTGTAGCATTTCTTCCAGGTTGTGGCTTGTCTTTCATTCTCTTAGTAGTGGCTTCATTAATAGCATTTCTTGATTTGTATCATGAGCCACTCTTTTTAGAAACCTCCCTCTGCCTCGCTAATAAAAACTTTCTGCACTGAGCCAGCTTAAGGGAATGGACTGAAAGTTACTTCCTCTGTGTCTTCAGCACCCAGTACAATGCCTGATACATAAGAAATCTTCATTTAATATTTATTTTTCTTCTTCTCCCTTCACTACTTTTTCTTTTCATAAGGTCATATTTAAAAGCAAAATTTGTCATATTAACCTAATTTCGGTGTGGAATACATAGTATGTAAGTTATTTTATTTTTTATTGAAATATAATTTGCAAGCCATAAAACTTACCCTTTTAAAGTGTATAGTTTAGTGATTGTTAGTATAGTCATTGTATTGGATCACTGTCATCACTTTCTAATTCCAGAACATTTTATCACCCCAAAAAGAAACTCCATGTCCATTAGAAGTCACACTCTGTTCCCTGTGGCTCCTTTTCCCCATCTGACAACCACTAATCTGCTTTCTTTCTCTACATGTAGCCTATTTCAGACATTTAATATAAATGAAGTCCTGTGATCTGCCATCTGCAAGCTGAAAACCCAAGAACACCAGTGGTTTAGTTCAATCTAAGCACAAAAGCCTGAGAACCAGGGAAATCAGTGGTGCAATTCTCACTCCAAAGGCAGGAGAAGATCATTGTTTTAGCTCATGCAGTCAGGCAAGAAAGCAAGTTCTCCCTTCCTTCACCTTCTTGTTCTTTTCAGGCCCTCTGTGGATTAGGTGATGCCCACGCATATTAAGAAGGGCACTCTGCTTTACTGAGACCACCAATTCATCTCACCTGCCAACACTTTCACAGATGCATCCAGAAATAAATAGTTTGCCAAAGATCTAGGAAGCCCATGAATCCAGTCAAGTTGACACATAAAATTAACCTTCATAAAGATCTTCGATGTTCTATCATGAATTGGCACATCATTCCTTGTTATGATTAAACTAGGGGCCCAGTGCACAAAATTCGTGCACTGGAGGTGTGTGGTCCCTCAACCCAACCTGCCCCCTCTCATACTGGGAGCCCTCAGGGGATGTCCAACTGATGGCTCACCCCCAGCCTGTCCAAGGCCTAAAGCCTCTGATGAGGCTTTAGGACTTGAGCACCCAGCCATCAACCTGCTCAGTTCAGCCCTGGCTGCCTGTGACCACCCGGCCCTAGGGGCTGGGCGCTCGTCGCCACTTCTGCTCACAGTGCCCAGGGGCCAGGTGCTCCCTGCCGCTGCCACCACCGCTGCTGCCACCGCCGCTTCACCTCACAGCATTGGGGGGCTGGGCGCTGGCTGCCACCACCACCATTTCATCTTCACCCCCAGGGTCCAGTACTTGTGCCACTTGGCCCCACCCCTGCTCCTGATTGGCTGGTAGCATAGCCAATCAGGAGCAAAGGTACAGTTAAATTTGCATGTTTCTCTTTTATTATATAGGATAATACTTCATTATATGAATATACCACACTTTGTTTATTCATTCCTCAGTTGATGGATATTTAGGTTGTTTCAACTATTTATCTACTATTTATAATAATGCTATGATCACTCTTGTCAGATTTTTTTTTTTTTTTTGCTTTAACATATGATTTTAATTATCTGGGTATATACCTAGAAATGAAATTTTGAGGTCATACAGTAATACTGTGTTAAACATTTGATTTCATACTGTTTTTGAAAGCATCTGTACTATTTTACATTACCACAACAATTCTTAAGAGTTCCAATTTCTCCACATTCTCTCCAACATTTACTATTACCAGTCTTTTATATCATGACCATCCTAATGGATGGGAAATGGTTTTGATGATTTGCATTTCCCTAGTGACTAATCAACCAATAGCTGATTTAAAGTCTTTGACTAGTGATCTGGGCCTCTCCAAGAATAGTTCCAATTAATTGCCCCCGCCCCACATACACACACCATGTTTATGCACCATACTTTCTCATTTCTTTGCACATCTTTTAACTTTTTGTTGCACATTGGACATTTAAATATCAAATTTTGACAACTATGGAAATCAGATTTTCCCCTTCCCAGGGTTTGTTGATGTTCCTGTTTATTATTATTTGTCTGTTTTAGCAACTTTTCTGAACAATAAATTGTGTGTTCTTTGTCATGTGTGTCTGCTGAAGTCTCTGCTCCAGTTAGCTTAGTGGTCAGATAACAATTGGGCAAAGATCTCCTTAAATGCCTAGAACCTGTAAGTCTGCCAGTCTTTGCCAAGAGGCTCTGTATGTGTGTTGAGTCATGCCTTCAATACTCCATCAAAAAGTTTAAAACTCTGTCTTAGCCTTCACTTTCTGCTTGCACAGATCCTCAAAGTCATCCAGGTATGAGAGCTTAGGGCATGCTCAGGTCTTTGCTTACCATGTGTGCAAAATGTCATGGTCATATATAACCCCATGCATGCATTTGATCATTTAAATTCCTATGAATATGTCAGAGCTTTTCAAAGCCCTTTTGGACATCATATTCTCCATCTTTTTTTTTTTTCAGCCTTTGGCTAGCCTATTGCTTATCCCAACTCTCTCCATCACCCCTAGCAGCCACAAAGTTAAACAATTGACACTAATTGTTTTGACAAATATCCCTGAGGAAAAGGCTTTCCCCACTAGATTAGCTCCACTCTGAGTCATCCTATGTAATAAAAGCCTAAATATGCTAAGTGTCTGACCATTCGTTCTGTTTGACCAGTTGCTATAACGCACACTGACTACTACCAGGGCAGATGCTCCAACAGGAAGATCAGCTTGCTGCTGGGGTCCAGCTAATTGGGACTGGGTGAGACGGGGGCCAGACACGCCCTGGAGCCCTCCCACAGTTTCTCCCTGACCCCAATTGTGCTCCTGTGGGGTGCCTCGGCCTGGCCTGCATTCTCTCAAAATCCGGGACCCCTTGGGGGGATGTCTGAGAGCCAGTTTCAGCCTGATCCCCAAAGGCCAGGCCAAGGGACAAATCCATGCACTGGGCCTCTACTATCAAATAAAAATAGCCTTGCACGTATGGTCTTACAGGGAACCACCAGACAAGTAAAAGTGTGGCAATTCTCTGGGAATGAGGCTTTGAAGGAGGCCAGCTCCATTCTACAACCGCCAGTGGCTGCTGTATTTCCTATTTTCAACATGATTACAAGCTGTCGGTTTTCAAGGTTACCATGGAGCTAGAGAGAGGAGATAATAGAGCAAGTTAAAATGCCACAAATCTCACTCCTTTTTACTGAACGTTAGCCGTTGTTGTTGTGTTGTTGTTTTTTGATTAACACTCCCCAGATTGCTGCAAGCATTTAGTTAATACCTAGAGTTCTGAAATAGTTGACTCTAATGATGTTTGTCAGTTTTATTACTTTTATGAGAATTTTTCTACTCTGCCATTTTCTCTCACTCCTCTATACTTTAAGGAGACACATTTTGCCTATTAAATGGTGTGTTCATTCCCATATTTTTGCATTGCTAACGTACTCATTCTTGAGACTCAGCTCAGGGGTCACTTCCTTGAGCAATGGAACACTTTCTAAAAGTTAAATCTGACACAGAGCTAATTAAGTGAATCAAATGCTATCTCAGCTACTCTTGTTTAATGAATGAGAGAGAACTGGATCCATGCCAGATCAGCAATCACTTTTCCCAGTTCCCCGCTACTTCTCACAGTAGCCCTTGAAGCACTGTCTCTGAGAGCCTGAGGCTCTACAGATCTTAGCATCTAATACCAAGCTAGAAGAATGCTTGGTGAAATTTTTAAAAAGCAAATTCAAGTAGTAGGTAATTGGGCTAGATAGCATCTAGATAGCTTCTAACCAGAAATTATATCTTTTCTTGAATGAAAAGGCTGAAAAGTTACTTTGATGGTTCACTAACAAGGTCATAATACTTTCAAAAAAGTTATAGAAAGGTATAAAGTACAGATATATGCCCCCCCAAATAATAGCCACTACGTATTAGAACTATGAATAAAATAATTTTTTTCTTAATTTATTATAAAATCTCTTGTGGAGAAATGTTGGCTAAATGAATTATGAAGACCATTGGCAGAGGTATATTGATACTACCATTGTTTTGAGGCACATCTTAACTTTTCAAATCTAGACCATTAATATGAATGTACCTGGATATCTCCTGGGACATGTGAGCCCTATTTTGGAAACCATAGCACTGTTTTTTTGTTTTGTTTTGTTTAAGTGGGCTGTAATGTTATTTCTAAGTGAATTTATAGCATTTTTAAAATACAAATTTTTAAAAATTGGTCATTATTTGATTTTATATAATTTATTATAGAACATAACACATTCATAGACTGGTATAATGTGTTGTGGAGAGAAAAAACCTGTTGACAAAGTAATACCAATAAATAGTATTGGTTATGATCCTACTAATATTTCAAGCAGGTCTATTCACATACTATGTAGATGAAAGAATTTTTAAAAAGTCAGTTTATAGGATTATTTTAAAAGACACTTATTCATATCTAAAGTTCTAAAGGAGAGCAAGGAGAAACTGAGATTGACCAATTATCCTGTGAAATTTGTCATTAACCTCAATAACTCAAGAGAGAATAAAAGCTCTTCTCCTCAAAAAGAATATTTTTGCTTAAATAGTTTGAACAATTTCATCACTATTTCAATTAGTAGTATCCATAAAATCATTTAAGTGAGAATTTTTAAAATTAGAACTTCTGAGACATTCAAGAAAAAGATAAATTTCAAAACAAAATGAAAATTGGTTTCATGACCATTTTTTAAATGTTATATTTTGAATTAGTTTAAAACTCACAAGAAATTGCAAAAATAGTTCAAAGGTTTCCATGTACCATTCATGCAGCTATATAATGGCTTACATAGCCATTATGCATGTCAAAACTAGATTTGCATAACTCAACTACTCATCCATGTTGGGCATGTAAAAGCATTGGGTTGCTGGAGACCAAAATAAAGGATTTGTGAATGGTGACATATCTTTGGAACTCTGGGTGTGCTGTAGGTTCCCCTTATTTCTTATCTAGAAGTGACTGCAGATCTATCACAGATGGGTATTTTCTATTATTTCCAAGAGGCCCAATAGTCTAAAAAAAAAAAAAATAGAGGTGGGAGAAAGCACTTAAAATAACCATATGAGGTTTGGGTTTGGTTTTGATTATTTATTTTTGTAAAGATTGGCGATTTTTGCCATTCTCCAATTCAAGGAGAGTATTCAACAACAACAACAAATTTTTGTTCCTAGGTAACTGAAATATAACACAAAATTTCTTTCTCCTTAAATCTCTCATGAGTACATCTGGCCAGGCTCTTTAGTGCATCTTTTATGTCTACTTTTGAAGCTCTCTCTTCCCAGTTTCATTTTATCAAAATTGTCATTGAAATTTACTTTAGGAAAGAAAAGGAACTACAGTCATATTTTTCTCTGTCTGAACACAGACCAAATGCCTGCAGGTCTGTATGTACCAGGAGAAATTATGCTTTTTCAGTGAGCTCTCCTTCATCTTCACCTCACAGGGTCGGTCCACCTCCTACCAACTGAACATCATCCCTGCTCTCCCCTTCCTTTGCTTCACCTTTTCATGTTTGGATTATATCTAGGACTTTTAAATGTCCTTCAAGTATTAGACTTGATCCACTGACAATGGGGTATGTTCAATTCAAATTTCAATACCTTCAACTCATTCCTTTAGGAGAAAATACTCACTTTTTTCTTATATTAATGTTGTTGACTTTGCTTTCAATTCATCTCTGTATTTTCCACTTTACCTCACAGAGCACCTTGAACATAAAAGGAATTCAATGAATGCCTAGTGAATGGATGGATTCCTTCCATGAAGAAAGGGGCCAAGAGAATGACTAATGAAGGTAATTAGCCAGGTAATTAAAAAACATTTTTTTCTAATATTTGGAAATTGCACCAAGAGTTTTTGTTAATTATACAGATAATTACTTTAATATACCACATTGCTCTCCTTCATGTGTGGGACTCTTTTGTAAGTCTGTATTTATATAAACTTATACCCTTACAAAAAGTAGAGAGCCCCAGTTGGATTTTTTTTTTAAAAAACTTTATTCATAGAAAATATATAAATGAATATAAAAGATACTATTACCAGTATTATTTCTTGACCAAGGAAAGGGAATTGTTAGAACAGGGAGTCAGTGGACTTACACTTTTTACTATACACGTTTCTACCTTGTTTTAACTTTTTTATGTGTATTGCTTTTCAATGTTAATTTTTAAGATTATATAAACTAAATAGGAAATTAAGCATAGGCACTATGGTATTGAGCATCCTTCATTGATTCATAATAGGGGATAAAAAAATCAAATGCTCCAGAGCACAGGCAGGTCATGTAAGTAAGCAAATTGTACTGCAGATGGATTGTGACCAAAAAAAAGTGCATGCCCAGCCAGCATGGCTCAGTGGTTGAGCATCGACCTATGAACCAGAGGTCATGGTTCAATTCCTGGTCAAGGCATATGCTGGGGTTGTAGGCTTGATCCTCAGTGTGGGTTGTACAAGAGGCAGCCAATCTGATCAATGATTCTCTCTCGCTATTGATGTTTCTCTCTCTCTCTTCCTCTCCCTTCCTCTCTGAAATTATGTGTGTGTGTGTGTGTGTATACATACATATATATATATATATATATATATATATCCTATTTAATAAAAGAATAATATGCAAATTGACCATACCTCAGATCAAACCACGCCCATAGCCATGCCCATCATCCAATCAGGAGCAAATTATGCAAATAAACTCCAACCAAGATGGCTGCAGCCACTGAGAGCAGAGGGAGGCTGGGTTTCCCCGGCAATGGGGGAACCCAAGCTTTCCACCTGCCCTTGCTGGCCTAGGCCTCCCCACTCAATGCTACAAAGTTTCAATTATAGAAGCTATATGCCAATAGAAAAGGCAGCCAAGGAGCTGGAGACAGCAGAGGCTAGGGTTTCCTAGGTGATGAGGAAGCCAAGCTTCTGCAGCTCTAGTGTCTAGGCTTCCACTCTAGGCTACAAAGTTTCAATTATAGAATTTAAATAAACTCAAACAGAAAGAGCTGTTACCACGGAGCAAGCAGAAGGCTTGGCTTGGCTCCAGGCTACAAAGTTTCAATTGTAGAACATAAATTAATCCCAGATCCCAGGGCTTCCACTTGGGGTGCTGGGGGGCATGGCCAGTCTGCAAACCACAACAGGCCTTTCACCCAGGCTGCTCCACACCCCAAGGGACACTCACCCTGATCTGGGACACTCTTCAGGGCAAACCAGCTGGCCCCCACCCATGTACCAGGTCTCTATCCTATCTAATAAAAGAGTAATTTTCAGATTGACCATCACTCCAACACACAAGAGGGCTGCCCCCATGTGGACACAAGATGGCCACCACAAGATGGCTAACAGGGGAGGGTCGTTGGGAGGTTCCAGGCCTACAAGGGAGGGCAGTTGTGAGTGATCAGGCCAGCAGAGGAGGGTAGTTAGGGACAATCAAGCCTGCAGGGGAGGGCAGTTAGAGGAGACCAGGCCGGCAGAGAACGGACGTTGGGGGCAAATAGCCTGGCAGGGGAGCAGTTAGATATCAATTAGGTTGGCAGGGTAGTGGTTAGGGGGTGATCAGGCTGGCAGGCAGAAGCAGTTAAGGGCAATCAGGGAGGTAGGCAGGTGAGCAGTTTGGAGCCAGCAGTCCTGGATTGTGAGAAGGATGTCTAACTGTCTGTTTGGGCCCAATCTTACCGGGATTGGGCCTAAACAGGCAGTCGAACATCCCTCTAGGGGTCCCAGATTGGAGAGAGTACAGGCTGGGCTGAGGGACATCCCCCACCTGCTGCACAAATTTTGGGGCCTGGGCCTCTAGTGTGTGTGTGTGTGTGTGTGTGTGTGTGTGTGTGTGTAATTTATATATATATATATATATATATATATATATATATATATATAATTTTTTAAGTGCATGTCCTGTCTAAGTGGTTAGGTACTATCTCATTCTGGCCAATTGTGCAGGAATATAGGTCTCATGCTTTCAGATCACCCAATTGCAAAAGCAGTTAAAAGTCTGGAGATTAAGTAGTGAAATTTCTAGATTTTTAAAATGAAAGCCAAACATGTCTATGGCTCAAATCCAACCTGAGCATCATCAGTATATAAACTCTGACTTAAGTAGCAGTCTAGAGCACTTTGCTTGTTTGTTTAAAAAAAAAAATTGAAAATATTTCAAGAAATCGACTCACCCTTTGCCTATTTTTCTCCTAGCCAAAATATCAGTCAATATTTCAGAACCTACAAAGGGCTTCAGTTATACCCATGATGACTAAGCAGAAGGACCCAGAAACTCAAGCCTCTGCAAACTTGTAAATTGATTCCCAATCCGCACAGCCTTCAGGGGCCAGGCACAGAGAAGATCTCAGGCATAGTAGCAGTGTTTCCTGAGAAGGCTGTGAAGGCCAAAAACTGAATGCAGTTAACAGAAAATAATCAATTTGTGTTAGAGAGCAGTCTTCAAATCCTAGAGTTGTAGCCAATTAGATTATAAAGTCTAAAATAGCCAAATTTAGGATATGCCTAATGCGATGTTTGGATATGAATAGGGGTCAAGACAAGTAAAAAGCATTTGTTTATTACAACATAAGAAATATACATAACAACATATAAACATATATATAATATATAAAAACATATTATATATTTTATGTTGATATATACATATAAATGTAGAAATACACATACATACAGATATATAGGTAAGGAGATAAATGGAGTCCCTCCCAACTTCAGGCCTAGAATTCAAGATTGAGCCATAAAGGAGTCAGAATAGCCCAGTGGAGTCCAGTTAAATCATTTGTAACTCCATTCAATAAACACCACAAAGATAGTGCAGTTACCTGGCAAATGAATTCTGTCAGACTACTTGCTTGGTTAAGATATCATGCCAAGTAGTATTTTCCCCTTACATGTGATATGTTTGCCATGCCACTTACCAGTATTCACCTTTGAAAACTTAGCTGAAAAATAAGAAATAAATGAACATTAACCAGCAAAAGACCTCAAAGCCTCCAAAATCACCCTCACAAAGCCAGGCAATAGGGATCACAAGGCTGATTACAGGGGCCCTCTCCCTCCACACAGCACACGTTGACCTACTTGACACACAACACTAAGATGATGGGCTCTTCATTAAAGTGTTTTGGAAGCAGCAAATAAACACAACACGGTCCCTCATAGGCCCTTCATTAATTTATCAAGTGATAAATGCGAGTACAAACTGGAAGCAAAACACAGCTAAAACTATCAGTCAGCTGCCTGACAAGAACAGAGAAGACATACACCCTGAAGAGGTGACACAGACTTAAAATAACCTCTCGGTTTGAAGATACAAGGATAGGAATAAAGCTCCAGAGAGCATCACTCTGTATGCACAACAAAGCTCCTACTCATCCTGGTGGACAGGGACCACTCAGAGCCAGGATGCTGAGTCCCATTGCTCTCGAGTGGTTGGGTGAACTTAGACAAGTAGCTCAACTTAACGGGTTTCCTCATCTAAAAATAAGAAATCTATATGCCTCAGAGGGTTGTGAGGAGGCAGAGTTAGCACTTGTAAAGTAAATCTTAGAAGGGTTCCAGTCCCATAAAAAATACTCAATAAGATTGTCTATGGATAAGGATACTGTTATCATCATGAAAAAGAGTAGATTTTACTCAGGATAATCTAAGAAGGCAGGAAGTAAAAAATGTAGGAAAGACCTCCTTCCAAAATTATTAAAACAAAGTATTTTGTTTTTGTGGAGTGTTAATTTGTTAGCTACCGTATTTAAATCTTCTCAAAAGTCGGGGTCATCTGATACGCCGGGTGTAAAAATACTGCAGCTTGCAGTTATGATGGGCATTGTTAACTCAGCAGGGACTTGCCCAGCACTTGCTCTCTCTCTATTGCTTGTCTTCCTCCTATCATCATCAGTTCCCGTCGTCTTATACGCCAGAAAATACGGTACCTAGAAAATTCATGTGAAATACTTCACTGATGAGCACATCAGCACAGCTCAACACAGTGTCCTGTGGAGCCAGGAGCAGATTGCCTTACTTGAGTCTCAGCTCTGTCAGCTACTAGCATAAGTGTGTGTGGGTCCTCTCATCTGTAAAATTAACACAAAATACAATTGGTATTAGAACTATATTATGATTGTTGTGGACCCTATATACATTTGCTTTCATGGCCCCCTTCTTCCATAAAATAATATTAAAAATTGACTACACTGATATAAAGACAAATACAGTCCAGGTTAAGTTCCTTATTATGTAGTCATTGTTATTATACTATTTTTTTCTCCTGACTTTAAAGAAATTAAAACTTGTTTTCCACAGGCCCTAGGCACTATGCCTTCCTGGATAAGTCAGCCCTGATTGTTATGAGTACTCAATTAATTAGTGTTTGTAAGGCACCTGGAACAGTGCCTGACACCACAGTAAGCACTATAGGAGCGTTTGTTAAATAAATAAAAATGTCAGGTGTCAGACAAGCCAGATGTTACTTCCTTCCAAGCTTTCTCCCTGCTTCCCCTGCTACCTGAGAAGCAGTTTCTGTTTCAAAGTATAGTTAAAAACTTTCCTCTCCCTAAGCTGTAGTTACAGTAGTAACTCTGAGCCTATAAAGGCTCCAGAGGACTAAATTAAGAGCACAAATTGTGTTTAATTAAATTCCATCTTGTTAAAAAATAAGGAGAGGGCTGAGCATTATTTGCGCCTCTTTCCAACTCAGCACAACTTCAGAGGCGCTGAGCAAGACGTGCTGGGAGGTTGTGGCATCCAAAATGGGGAGAATTTTCTGCCTTGTCCCTGCCTTCATGAGCAGGAGCAATAGCCCGTATCAGTATCCCCATGTACACTGAGTAGCCAGATTATTATGATCTCTGAACGCATAATAATCTGGCCACTCAGTGTATATCCCATATAATAAAAGGCTAATATGCAAATTGTTCCCTCAACCAGGAGTTCAACCAGCAGGCAGGCTGGCCAACTGCCCATGTCCCTTCCCCCTGGCCAGGCTGGCCAGACCCCACCCATGCACAAATTTGTGCACCGGGCACATGCGTGCACGCACACACACATATATACACACACTAAGTGGCCAGATTATTATGTATTCAGAGATCAGAATAATCTGGCCACTCAGTGTAAATATCTGAAGACACCAAACTTAAGAGAGAAAGTAAAAGTTTTTTTTTTTCTCCCCTGCAGATTATAATACATTTTTTTAAAAAAGAATGTTATAAGATATGGCAGTCATTCTTTTCAATAGTTACATTCATATTAAACGCATAACAGATAACTGAATTTTCATTATGGTGATTCTTTCCATCATATAGGAAATGCTAAAAGACAAATTCAGCATCAGATAAATGTGAAACTGCCTTTATCCCCCGTCTCAAGGACTAACATGGGCTTAGAACACAATCAGCACTGCTTAGCCTCCTTTTTGGCCATATGAATCAGATAGACTCCCACCCAGGTGTAAACAAGATTGAAGTGCCAGCCACTATTTAAACTTGGATTTAGATTACAATAGCCATGCATACATCTTGATTTCGACTTCCTTGTCCTCCTCCCCTCTCCCCTGCTTCAAACCTCTGTCTCATTGCCTAGCTGTGGCCTTTATATTTGCTCTTCACCTGTGGACATGCTGTTCACCCTTACTCCCCACTGTGTTCAAGCATCAGGCCAGCTCACGCCTTCCACAGCCATTAGCTATCCCTCTCTCCAGTGCTGGTTACATGTGTGGAGGCCCAGTGCAAAGTGCAAATGTGGAAAAAGCAGTAGAAAAGGCTTTCTTTCTTCTTTTCCTTTTCAATTTATCTTTATTATCTTTATTTATCTTAAAAGATTATGGATGTCTCCTTTGTTTGTGTTATATGTTTCCCCCACCCCCACATTAACCTCTTCCACCCTGTCCTCACCCCTCCCAACCTTCACCATTCTATTGTCTGTGTCATGGGTTATGCATATCCTATCTAATAAAAGAGCAATGTAGAAATTGACCATACCACCGCTACACACCATAAGCCACGTCCACAAGCCAATCAAGAGCAAATACATAAATAACCCCAAACAAGATGGCTGTGGCCACTGAGAGCAGGAGGGAGGCTTGGGTTTCCCAGTAATGGAGGAAGCCAAGCTTTCCACCTGTCCTTGCCCACCTAGGCCTCCACTCAATGCTACAAAGTTTCAATTATAGAATATACATAAATCCCAACAGAGATGTTGGCAGCCATGGAGCTGGGGAGAGCAGAGGCTAGGGTTGCCCCTAGCGATGGAAAAAGCCAAGCTTCTGCAGCCCTGGCTGGCCTAGGCCTCCACTCCAAGCTACAAAGTTTCAATTATAGAAGGTATGTATATAAATTCCAATAGAAATGGCTGTCGCCGTGAAGCTAGCAGAAGGCTTGGCTCCGCTTCAGGCTACAAAGTTTCAATTGTAGAACATAAATAAATTCCAGATACTAGGGCCTCTGCTTGGGTCACTGGGGGGCATGGCCAGCCTGCAAACCACCACAGGCCCCATGCCCAGACCACCCCACTCCCCAAGGAAACCCCCACCTTGATCTGGGACACCCTTTAAGGAAAACCAGCTGGCCCTCACCCATGCACCAGGCCTATATCCTATCTAATAAAAGAGTAATATCCAAATTGACCATCACTCCAACACACAAGATTGCTGCCCCCATGTGGTCAAAGATCCTGCCCCTATGTGGACACAAGATGGCCAGCAGGGAGTGCAATTGGGAGGGACCAAGCATGCAAGGGAGGGCAGTTGTGAGTGATCACAACTGTGTTCTACAATTGTAGGGAAGGGTATTTGTGGGGGACCCAGTCCTGCAGGGGAGAGCAATTGCTGAGAACCAGGCCTGTAGGGAAAGGCAGTTAGGGGTGACCAGGCCTGCAGGGGAGGGCAGTTGTGGGTGATCAAGCCTGCAGAGGAGGGCAGTTAGGGGTGACCAAGCCAGCAGAGGAGGGAAGTTTGGGGCAAACAGGCTGGCAGGGGAGCAGTTAGACATCAATCAGGTTGGCAAGGGAGTGGTTAGGGAGTGATCAGGCTGGCAGGCAGAAGCGGTGTGGGGCAATCAGGAAGGCAGGCAGGCGAGCAATTGGGAGCCAGCAGTCCTGGATTGTGAGAGGGATGTTGGTGGGATCAGGTCTTAACAGGCAGTCGGACATCCTTCAAGAGGTCCCAGATTGGAGAGGGTGCAGGGTAGGCTGAGGGACACCCCCCCATGCATGAATTTTGTGCACTGGGCCTCTAGTTTATATATATATAAGCCTAAGTAAACATATGACCATCCAACCGGTAGCTATGACACAAACTGACCACTAGGAGGCAAATGCTCAACACAGGTGCTGCCAAGCTGTGGTGACTTGGCAGCTGTGGTTCTCTGGTGATGCACCCAGAACCAGAGAAGAGGGAGCCCAATTCTGGGGTGTATCACCTGAGAACTGCTCTCTTGCAATCTAGGACCCCTTGCGGGATGTCAGAGAGCTGGTTTCGGCCCCATCCCCACAGCTAGGCCGAGGGACCCCACCAGTGCACTAATCTGTGCACCGGGCCTCTAGTATACATATAATTTTCCTGGTTAATCACTCCCTTCCCCCTCCCACCCCTGCTTTTCCTCAGAAATTCATCAGTCTGTTTCACGCTTCTGTGTCTCTGATTCTATTTTTTTCATCAGTTTATTTTGTTCCTTAGAGTCCACATATGAGTGAGATCACTTGATACTTATATTTTTCTGACTTGCTTATTTTGTGATATCTCTCTTGACTAGTCATGGTGTTTCATATTTGCTATTTGGTGTTGCTTGAGGATAATTGAGGGACCAGTAAGACTCAGTCTCACAACTCAACAGGAGTCACGTATGTAGCATGAATACACCTGGCTCTAGCCCTTCCTTCCACACCCAGACCCACTCGAGGCCCAGGGCACCAGTGGCTACTGGAGAGCACAGGGAAACTGGGAGCTGAGAAGCAAGAAGCAGGAGCCGGTGAAAAGCGAAACTGCTTCTGAGTTGAGGCCTCAAGTCCCTGGTTTATGCTCCACTGTCCCATCTGACTACACTTATTAAACACAAATTTAAAAATAAAATTATTAAACATTTCAAAATGTCAATCACAGAGCATTCAACTTCAAGCATGGGATTTTTCTGAGCTGAGGGTCCTATGTAACTGCACTGCATATATGCTCATGAAGCATGAGCCCTGCCTGCCACTGTTGAGTTCTTACTCCACACCCAGGACCTCATAGTCTAATTCCCACAGGCTTCTCAACCAGTGTCCTGATCTGTGAGGGAATCTGGTCCAGGCACAAATGATGTCAACTCATGACCCAAATTCCAAAATTCAGCCAAGTCATTCCTGTGCCTCTTGCTTTACTCTGAGTTTCTGGCTTCCCTGGATCCACGTACTCAACGTGAACGAGCACCTCAACACAACAAAAGATGAGCTGTACTTTTCTCATGCTGGTGGTCTCTGCTTGCCTTTCCAGAAGCATTTCCAAGTGTCTGAGCTCCTAAGAGGAGTGTTGGACCAGATCCCAATACATGCATAAAACTAAGAGGACACGCTTCATCCAAGACCCTTTTCTTTTTGTCCATCCTTACCTTTCTCAAGCTCCATCCTCTTACTCACATTTCAACTGAGATTGTGTTGAGAACATAGAGTCACTGTTTATTATTAAAAGAGGCATTCTGACCCAGCCATGACAAGATAGAGAATCAAACAAATCCCACTGTAATGCTCTCAAAGTGATGGGATCGTGTGTATAGATTTTATAGGCACCAGCCATGTGCTTCTGGTTGCCAGCACCCAGATTAAATTTCTCTGCTATAGTAAGTATCAGAGAGATCTTGTGCCAGTCCTCTGGAGAAATTACAACAGGAAGTACCCAGAGCAGCTATACCATATTTATTTCAGATGAGTTGATAGTTGCTTTATTTTGAGCATTTAAAAAAATCTATTAGGCTCAAAAGAGTTGGAGTTTAAATATGAACAGTATGGTGGTCCATAGCTAATGCCTTATCCTTTTATCAGTCATATCATATGATACTAGTGGTCCGGTGCACGAAATTTGTGCATGGAGGGGGGTTTCCTCAGCCCAACCTGCCCCCTCACATATACTGGGAGCCCTCAGGGGATGTCCTACTGTCCCCTCACCCTTGGCCAAAGCTTTAGGCCTTGGGCACCCAGCCATCACCCTGGAATGGGGCTGTTGGTTGACTCTGCCCCGGCCCACCCACCCAGTCCTGGCCTTAGCCCCAGTGGTGACTGCCCAGCCCCGGGGGCATCCACACTCGGCACCCACATGCACTGGCCTCGCCTGCCTCCTGTCCTTGCAGCTCCTGTCCCACAGGGCGTGCTGGCTGGCCCCTCCCATCCTGCCCCTCCCGTTCTCTTCTCAAGCAGATGGCAGGTTGGCCCCTCCTGTCCCACGCACCGCACCCCTCCCCCCCGCTGGCCTCCCATGTGCCTCGGCCCCATCCCCCTGCCTTGCATCACTTGGCCCTGCCCCCCCCGCTCCTGATTGGCTGGTAGCATAGCCATTCAGGAGCCAAGGTACGGTCACTTTTTCATGTTACTCTTTTATTAGACAGGATTGTATCACTTATCACTTATCACTTCATACCATAGTCTTAAAATGAAAAAGACCTTAAAACAATCTTACCTACTAATTTCATTTTACAGATGAGGAAACAGACCCAGAGATGTTAAACCCAGGTCAGACACAGTGGGCTCGGTAGTACTGAGAGCAGAGTTGGAACTGGCTTCTGACATCCTGCATTCCCTGCCCTGATTCTAAAGCACAATGACGCAAAACAACCAATAAATAAACAAACAAACAAACAAACAAACAAATAAATAAATAATAAAAATGCAGAACCACTGAGGATTCAGATACTTCTGAATCCATTCTAACATTCATTCAGGAATGAATATTTGGGCTGCCTCACCATGTAAAGAACTAGCTCAGGTTCTGACTGAGAGCATAGAAAACTTGGAATAGGAGTTACAGAATGTGTGTCTGGGTATGTGTGTTCAAAGTAGGGTAAAATTTTCTGAAAAGAACATATGATCTTTGATACAAGTATTTACCTCTGCCATTGTAGCCTGAAAGCAACCATAGATGTGATGTAAATTAATGGGTGTGGCTGTGTTTTAATAAATTTTTATTAAAAGTTTGGAGTTTTTTGGAGTTTTTTGACCCCTAATTTACACTAATTTTGTATTTCTTCTTCTTGCCCTCACTATCTATATAAAAGCCTAAGTGACTGTTGCAATTGAAACAACCGAACAGATGACCTAACAGGCTGCATAAAGCGACAGGGCCAGCAGGGGGGTTAGTGAGGGATGATTAAATGACTGAACAGAAGGCTACATGGGGCAACCAGGCTAGCAGGGGGGGCATTGAGGGGTGACCAAACCACTGAATAGCAGGCTGCATGGAGCGACCAGGATGGCGGGGGGGGGGGGGGGAGGGCGGGCAGTTAGGGGTGACCGGGCTGGCAGGGAAGGCAGTTGGAGGCAACCAGCCCTGCAGGGGAGGCAGTTGGTGGTGACCAGGCCATCAGGAGGGGCAGTTAGGGGTAATCAGGCAGGCAGGTAGGTGAACAGTTAGAAGCCAATGGTCCCAGATTGTGAGAGAGATGTCCGACTGCCGGTTTAGGCCTGATCCCTGTGGGGCCTAAACTGGCCGTTGGAGAGGGTGCAGGCTGGGCTGATGGAGACCCCCCACCCTGTGCACAAATTTCATGCACTGGGCCTCTAGTTTTACATAAGACAATGTAGTCTTTTAGGAATAGAATGTTGTCATGGGATTTTAAACCCAAAAGCAACTAAGATAACTGGAAGCTGAATGGTATGACTGTCTCCCATAGGTAGATACAGTGACCGCTGAGGGCTGTTGGGACATTGAAATACAGTGTGATGAAGAACGTCTGCATTTGTGTAAAGGAAGTTGCACTTTGTCAGGCAGCAGCCTGAAATTGTTTTCCGTGCATGGAAGTCCATAGGAAAGCAAGGTGTCTGTGAATGCTGAGTAGCCAAAGGAGTACAGTTAAGTAATTGTTTCCCAGCATCAGATACACCCATTCATACTGCTCTGTGATTCTGAGGCTGCAAAACTGCAACCCCTAGTTCTCCTTTATCAACTGGATCCCAATAGCAGGCACTAGAGGGAGACTTCAAGGCTGGAGGAAGAAGGGAGTTCTCCTCCCTGTACCTTCTGTTCCCTTTGTTTCACTGTTCTTGTCGGCACCATCCTAGCAATGGATGTCATCCCAGCAGCAGCAGGTTGTTCTGGTAGCAACATTTGATTCTGGTTTGCATTTTTCCAACACTCACAGAACCAGCACCATTACTCCCCTGAGGACCCCAGCACCAGCAGACAGTGCCCCCTCCTCAGACGTCTGGGCCTCACCCCATAGGAGCTGCCTTCAAGCTCCTGAGACAGCAGTACAGCTGAGCAGCGACCCTTCTCAGAGGTCTGAGTTCCAGCTTGGCAGGGGTCCTTCTCAAGCTCCAAACCTTACCAATCCCCAACTCTTCCATCCACTCTCCAGTTCTAGGGTGGTAGCTGCTTCCTAAGATTGCTACTGTCTTAGTATTTCCCTTTTGAAAAGACTTTTCATTTCTTCACTACAGAGACATGAAATAGGTAAATAATTGAACCAAGGCCACACAATGAATATAAGACAGGGAGAGACAGGACTTAAACCCAGGTCTTCCCAGTTGCAAAGCCCTTGCTCTTTGAGACACGACACAGCTGTTCAGGGTGAAGGCAGATCTAGTCAACTGCTCTCTGGCCTCTCCAGCAAAAAGATTAGTGTTCAGGCCTAGCCAGTTTGGCTCAGTGAATAGAGCTTTGGCCTGCGGACTGAAAGGTCCCAGGTTCGATTCTGGTCAAGAGCATGTACCTGGGTTGTAGGCACATCCCCAGTGGGAGGTGTGCAGGAGGCGGCTGATTGATGTTTCTCTCTCATTGATGTTTCTAACTCTCTATCTCTCTCCCTTCCTCTCTGTAAAAAAATTAATAAAATATATCTTTTTAAAAAAGACTGGTGTTCAAGCCAGGTGAGTTATGTGAGTGCGCGGGTGAGCACAGCTGGCAGCTTGAAGAGAATATGTGACACTGGACCCAAGTTAGTTCTATTCCAAGTGCTCAAGGAGCCTGCAGACATGATTGGAGATACTGTAGTAATCTCCAAAAAACCATAGAGCGCTGCCAGGATGGAGACTGTTAAAGATGTTTCCCTTATCTAAAATAGACATACAGTTATTTAGTCTTGACATTCATCTCCAGCAGAAATTTAGGATGTACTTGTAAAACTAACTGTTTCCCAAGAACAAGCATATGAAACAACTGAGTTCATTTACTTACATAAAGCCCACTGTGATATGCTCGTGGTGAAACGGTGAACTGAGGAGTGGATTCGGATCACAATTTTGGTTGTAAATATGCTTATTAGACAATAAGGGCAAAGTTTGGGGCAGTGTTGGTGCCTGCGCTAGACCCAGCAGACAGATTTCAGAAGGAAGAGCTGAATCTTCACCATCACTGCCCGTGGCTGCAGGAAGGCCGCTGGGCTCTTCCTGGGCCTCCCAGGGAAAATCTAAGGTAGAATGAGGCCCAAAGGATGAGGTCATCAAAGTCACCCTGAGGAATGAAGGTAAGGCAGTCCTGGGGATTCTAACTAGAGATTGAGATCAATCTAGCAAGCCTCTCAGTTGCATCTCTGTTTCCAAGTGGCCTATCTGCCCAACAATGGAGATTGAGATGGCGACTGCTGTGGTCATTTATTGGCTTTTGCCTCCAGCATTCATTCCTCCTCCTCTGGCAGCAGTTCCTTGATATTTCTTGCAGGAACACCCTTTGCTTCATTGGCTAAATTCTATGAGACATATAAAAGTTCCACGCCACCCAGCATGGGGTTGGCATGGGACGCAAGCTGGGCCATCCTTACTATCTGAATCTTGGTCAGAGAGGCCAAAGACTGAAAACAAAAGCAACATCTTGAAAAAAAACTGTTCTTTAGTTCCTATTTAGTCCCCCAAACTGCCTCTTACTCTGCTTTCTCCAATTTTCCTGAGCTGCCCAATTTCACTCAAATAGATCCATTTTTGTCCAGGGATTTTGTTCATTCATTCACTCACCTGCATCCAACGAATCCTTCCTAATAACACAAGCTGTGTTAGTAAAGGAAAATCTAGGGGTTTTCAAACTTTACAGGATTCTCATATGGGAAAATGTCCATGTTCATGTTCTATACTGTTTCTGATGGCACATACCCAAAGGGAGGTAAGGGGAAACAGACTGAAACTTCTGTGTGTTCAGGCACTGAGCTCATTTTCTTCATCGCTACATTCAACATTCCCAGCACAGTGCCTGGCAAACAGGTACTAAACAAATACCAACTGCAGGAGTAAATGGAAATGGAGAAAACGTTCCAACCATCAATTAAATTATGGAACTGCTATCCTGTGAGGTAGTGAGCTCCTTGTCACCGAAGAGATTAAATAGAGCCTGCATCACTCAGGATGACAAAAAAAAAAAATTCATGCATTGAGTAGGTAGTTTCCAAAAAGCATTCCAATTCTTCCTTTGTAATTTCATATTTATTTATATTTGCTCTTAGAAAATATTTTGTAAAGTGAGAGTACAATGCTGTATACATTAAAATAATATAAAGGGCACAGACTAAAAGGTTGGAACAAAAGGTATATAATAAATTGTAAAGGTTAGGAGAGCATTTCTGCACATGCCCATTTAAAAAGCCAGCAAAAGCTGTAGCAGGAGATGGAAACCATTGCTGGACTTGTTTGCAATGACCTACACTTGATCTATTTTTAGTCTCAAGGAACGTGAAATAAGAAAATGGATAGTTTGGTTGCCATGGTTATTTCCATCCACTGGCTCTCATCACCCATTTTCCATCATCACTAGTAACCCAGTTTCCCGGAACGGTATCTTAGGAGACTATAACCTAGGCTCTTTATGAAGTGGTTTCCCTGGTGCCACCTTCATCCGGCCACTTTCCACAGTTCCCCTCTGTCCTGCCCGTTTTTAGCATACGGCCCGGAGTGAGAAATGCCCAGCCCAAGGCCACCACGACCTTTCAGAGCAGGTGAGTCTTGTGCGTGGTCACAACCAATTAGGGGTCTGAATGGCTGTGTTCCTGAACCTTGAGAAATACATCTTTCCCTGTGTTGCCAGGGCGAAAAGCAGCTGAGGTGGTAGTACTATTTTCTATAATGTTGATTTCCCTTATTTTAGAAGTAGCACACATTGATAAGGGGAGGCAGGTGGAATTTTAAAAAACACAGTCTGGAGAAAATGCTACCTTGCGAAACGGAGCTAGCCAGCTGTCTTACTGCTGTGGATTTCTTTAGTAGCTAACAAAGACGGCATCTCGACTTTTGGCAGAAGCCCAGGAGATGGATGGCATCTGTCTGGAGCCTCTACAGAGACACTCCTTTGTGGGGAATGACCCTCCCACCCACCTTGGTAAATCCCGGTCTGTATTACAGCAGATTGTGAAGCTGGACCGTCTATGTAGACTCAAGATTTTTCAAAAAGGTTCTGCTGGTGTCACACATCTGAACACTAGGTGGCAAGCTTGCCTTTTGTGTCACCAAAGCCATTTTACAAAATCATAATTAAGAAGATAAGCCATCAAATCTATTTCTCTCACACAGTTTTAATATTGGCATCAGATATAACAAACCGCCAAATTCCATCCTGAAAGTCAGGCCTAAATCAAGGGAGCGTTAAATGTGTGTATAGACTTTTTTTTTCTTTTCAGTACAATATTGTTACATTTCCCAAGCTTCCCTGGGTGTAGACATTTGCAGATTAAATGTATGTTCCAAGAACAGGGATGTTCTGTGGTGAGGAAGAGACAAGGTCCTTGCTTTTGTGGAGCTTGTATTGAAGTGGAAGAGGCAGACACTAGTAAATAAAAATAATTGTAGATTGTAATTGCAATGGGAAAATGAGGACACAATGTACTAGAAACGGAGCATAAGGGAAGGGGAGGTGGTCAGGAAAGACCTCTGAGGAGCTGGTACATGACCCGAAGCCCAAATGAGAAGGAGCCAGCCGGGCCAAGAGCTGGGGGAGAGTGGTCCAGGTGGAGGGCAGAGCACTTTGTACAGCAGCCCCGGGTGGGGACAAGCTGTGGGTGTTCAGAAACAGAAAGAAGCTAGTGTGGCTGGAGCATGGGAAAGGGAGGGAAGAGCAGAACTACATGGGGCTGGAAAATCACCAGGGGTCAGACCACATAAGGACAGTTGGTCAAGGAAGGGGACAGACTGTTTTCCAAGCTCAGTAGAAAGCACTGGGGGAAGATTAAGAAGGGAAAAGGGACCAAGGAGGATGTATTATGCTCCTGGCAGTACTCAGAGTGGACTGACTAGAAAAATAGCAGATTTAGTAGACATGGCTCCCACCCTAGGACCTCCCACCCCCGCACAGACCTCAGAGGCAGAGCACGCCCCAGTGAAAGCATCCTTTTGAAAGCAGCACGCATCCATTTTCCTCTGAGGAACTATTTTAACCTGCAAACCTCTTTTATGCCAGAAAGGAAAACAAAAGAGAATTTTCCCACAATGATATGCACACATCAAGTCGAGGTTCTAGGACACCCGAGTTTTGCATGGCTCTCTTTGCCTGGTACCTAACCACGAAGCTTTGTGATAAATCGTGGTGGCAACAAGTTGATAGGAGATGGCCTATTTAGTGCACTGACAGGCACTAAATGGACCCATGCTCCAGCCACACTAGCTTCTTTCTATTTTTTATTTTAGTCAGAAGGCAAGCATTCTAAAACACATGTTGCCCTGTTCAGCGAGGCCCAAGATTTTTTTTCCTGATATAGCCACATCCAGGCCTGTGTATGGGCTACTATGCCCACTGAACTTCAAGGCATGGCACTGAGCAGAGTCTTGGGAGGCTGTGAGCAGGATGGGGTGGGAGGAGGCTCTGCCATATAAAACCAAGACAAGGCGCAGGACTGCGTTTTCCTGTCCACACGTGCAGACACACTCAGTATTAAGCTGCCCTTTTATCATGTTCCCCCACCTCTTGAGGTTGCTCTGGGTCAGAGTCATCAATGGAGAAGCTGGCCCATGTAAGTAACGGGAGACATATCTAGTGGGGACATGCCCCAGAGAAAGGAGGCAGCCACTCCCCGCTCCAGGCAACTGTTGTCATGCAAGAATGTGGGTCCTGATGTCATCAGATTTCCTAATTTTTCTAGAAAAACTAGAAATCCAGATTTTTAAATGTAATTAAAAATTCTTTGATGGCCAAATAAATCCTGCCTATGGGTCTTACATGGTCTGTGGGCCACCCATTTGTAAACTTCACTTCAGTCATTTATTCAGTTTTTGATATTTATTATGAAAAATTTTTGCATTGAAAGTTGAATAAGTTTACAATGGACACTCTGCATATATTTGCTTTATCATATATCTATTCAGCTACTTACTTTAATCACGTTTTGACTGTATGGAAATTTGAAGGGGCAGGAAAGAGGAAAGGAGAAGGGTAGACCCTGTAGAGGTGACTCTAGTCCAGCAATTTCAGCATTTTTTATCTCATGGCACACAAACTAAAATTCTTTAGCACACAAAAAATACGTTACATGTTTTGCCAATCTGAACATAAAGTGATTTTAGTTACAGAAAATAATAATAATAATAGTAATTACCTACCCTTTTTGCTCGAAAGTGACTTTTTAAAAAAATCAGACACCTATACTTATATATAAGGATTTCTGGTACCAAGAATTATCAGATGCAACCTTATTATGTGATGTGGCCAATAAGACACAACTCGATTATATCACAGGGCATTCAAATCTGACAGCTATCGTTGTCTGGGCTGTTCATCAGGAATTGTGTGTTTTAAAAAGTCTTGCGGCACCAGTTGAAAACCACTGCTCTAGTCTAGTAATTCCTTTCTTAAAATTCAACTTTAGAGGAGGGGGAAATGGTAAGTTGCTAATTAACGGGTATAAAATGTTAACTGTACAAAATAACAAGTTCGAGAGATTTGCTCTACAACATTCTACCTATAGATAGCAATACCGTATCATACACTTAAAAATCTGTTAGGAGGGTAGATAGGTCTCATGTAAGTGTTCTTAACCACAATGAAATGAGTAATAATAATAATACATGTTTTAAAATTTTAACCTCTTTCATTTGCACAGTTTTTTATTTGGTCATGATTTTAAAATGGACCTTAGATTACCTTATCCTATCTAATAAAAGAATAATATGCAAATTTGACCATACCTTCACCACACCCACAAGCCATACCCACCAGCCATGCCCACCAGCCAATCAGGAGCAGATTATGCAAATAAACCCCAACCAAGATGGCTGCCACCACTGAGAGCAGAAGGAAGGCTTGGGTTTCCCCAGCAACAGAGGAAGCCAAGCTTTCCGCCTACTGTTGCCAGCCTAGGCCTCCACTCAATGTTACAAAGTTTCAATTATAAAAGGTACAGAAATGGCGGCCACTGAGCTGGAGAGAACAGAGGCTTGGGTTTCCCTGGCAAAGGAAGAAGGCAAGCTACCAGCCTGCCTTTGCCGGCCTAGGCCTCCACTCTAAGATACAAAGTTTCAAATAGAAATGGTTGCCGCCCCTGAGCAAGCAGAAGGCTTGGCTCTGCTCCAGGCTACAAAGTTTCAATTGTAGACATAGATTAATTCCAGATACCAGGGCCTCCACTTGGGTCACTGGGGGGTGTGGCCAGACTGCAAACCTCCACAGGCCCCTCATCCAGGCCGCCCCTCACCCCAAGGGAACCCCCACCCTGATCTGGGACATTCTTCAGGGCAAACCAGCTGGCCCCCACCCATGCACAGGCCTCTATCCTATCTAATAAAAGAGTAATTTGCAGATTGACCATCACTCCAACACACAAGATGGCTGCCCCCATGTGGTCAAAGATCTTGCCCTCATGTGGACACAAGATGGCCACCACAAGATGGCCAGCTGGGGAGGGCCATTGGGAGGTTCCAGGCCCTGCAAGGGAGGGCAGTTGGGGGTGATCAAGCCTGCAGGGGAGGGCAGTTAGGGGTGACCAGGCTGGCAGAGGAAGGAAGTTGGGGGCAAAGAGGCTGGCAGGGGAGCAGTTAGACATCAATTAGGCTGGCAGGGTAGTGGTTAGCAGGTGATCAGGCTGGCAGGCAGAAGCGGTTAGGGGCAATCAGGGAGGCAAGCAGGTGAGCAGTTTGGAGCCAGCAGTCTTGGATTGTGAGAAGGATGTCCGATTGCCCGTTTAGGCCCGATCCCTACTAGGGTTGGGCCTAAACGGGCAATCGGACATCCCTCGAGGAGTCCCAGATTGGAGAGGGTGCAAGCTGGGCTAAGGGACATCCCCTGCCCCCCGTGCACAAATTTTGTGCACTGGGCCTCTAGTATACCATAAACTCACACAATATAATATGTCAATTATATCTCAATTTTTAAGCCTTAGGGGTTGAGCATCGATCTGTGAACCAAGAGGTCATGATTCACTTCCAGGTCAGGGCACATGGGGTTGTGGACTCAATCCCCAGTAGGGAGGCATGCAAGAGGCAGCCGATCAATGATTCATTGATGCCTCTCTCTCTCTCTCTCTCTCTCTCTCTCTCTCTCTCTCTCTTCTCTCCCCCTTTGTCTCTAAAATCAATAAAAATACATATTTTTTAAATGAACCTTAGGAGTTAGAGACTTCAAAGTGCTGGTGAGCCAGGTCAACAATGGGCAGAGTCAACCTGCCCCTCACATGACACCTCAGGGAGTGAGCCCCTGGTGCTGAGAGTTTTGTGGATGAGAGAGCATCATTCTCCCATCTCGTTGGACACAGTCAGAACCTCTGACAACGCAGATCCACGGGCTGTGGATTACCTCTCTCTGCCCTTAATTTTGTCAGAAAGGGCCAGATGCAGACCATGGGATCCCTGCCAACAGGAGAGTGTGCAGTCCGAGATGTTACTCGCTCGGAGTGCCAGTGAGCAGGGCCTCTTGGCTCATGAGATGCTCATTTTGTGCAGGAGGTTAGAGCCGAAAGCCTGGGCTGTGAAAACTGATTATTTTAATTAAGTCCCATGAGACCTGAAGCAGAACACTTTTCGGAGGTTGAAAATAGCTTTTCTTGGGATTCCCAGATGTGCACTGGGACCTGGGGAGGGTACTTAAATCCTGACAGCCGCTCTCATGTTGGTTTGTTTGGGGAGATCGATCAGCAGCTTGCTCTTGTCCTCTGTGGTGACTGAGCACCTAGGGATCGAGGGGGGAGAAAGCTTTTATACCAACTACTGTTTCCCACTGCTTTCCACTGAGCTTAAAGAAAATTACATTCCCCATGCGGTAGGAGTGTATCATTAAGGGATGGTAATCACCATGGTAACCAAGGATAATCTGCTACAAGCACATGGAAAAAGAAAGAAAAGCATAGGGCTAGAGCTTGCTACACTCACATTAGCTCAAAATGCTAGCCTTTTAAGTAATATGGAAAGGGATAGTTTTCTAAACTGACAGCTGGACCGAATTTTAGAATTGTTAAATTGTACAAGTGAAATAGCCTTACGAAACAACCAAGGGTTGTAGCTGAATATATTCAGAGTCAGCTGATCAAGTAAATAATCAGGCCAGTGACACTGGGGAGTTGGGGTGGTTGGGGGTTCTGCAGAACTAGATCCAGGCTCTAAAAGAAGTGGCAACAACTTCTGCAGCTGCAGCTAATTGAAGCAACTGGAAAGGCCAGCGTGTTATGTTAGACTAGAGGCCCGCTGCATGAATTCATGCATGAATAGGGCCCAGCCGGCCCACTCCAATTGGCCAACAGGGATGGGCCATCCAGGGGGAGGGGCTGAGGATGGTTGGCGGGCCAGCCCTGCCCCATGGTCGAACTCCCATTGAACTCCCAGTCAAGGGGACAATTTGCATATTAGCTTTTTATTATATAGGACTAGGGGCCCAGTGCATGAAATTCATGCACTGGTGGGGGGAGGGGTCCCCTCAGCCCAGCCTGTCTCCTCTCACATACTGGGAGCCCTCAGGGGATGTCCTACTGGTGGCTTAGGTTTGTTCCCCACAGGGAGCAGGCCTAAGCCACAGTCTGGCCTCCCTTTGGGGAGGCAACTGGACTGATCAGGGGAAAGTACCAGCCCCATCACCCCACTGCTGCAGCCACTGCAGTCACCGCAGCCACCAAGGTGTTTTCATCAACCCAGACTC
This sequence comes from Antrozous pallidus, assembly GCA_027563665.1. Classification (NCBI taxonomy): domain Eukaryota; kingdom Metazoa; phylum Chordata; class Mammalia; order Chiroptera; family Vespertilionidae; genus Antrozous; species Antrozous pallidus. The sequence continues at coordinate 69,753,587 of CM050512.1, forward strand.
CTGTCCCTTCACCATGAAAAAATGACAACTTTCTTTAGGCATTTTCAAGATGTGTCTTTTATAGGATATAACATTTCTTTATTTTTCTTTTTTTTTATCCTCACCTGAGGATATGTTTCCATTGATTTTTAGAGAGTGTGGAAGAGAAAGGGAAAGACAGAGAGAAACATCAAAGTGAGAGGAACACATTGATTGGTTACCTCCTGCATGAGCCCTGACCTGGGCCCTAGCCAGGGAGGAGCCTGCAACCTCGGTACACGCCTTTGATCAGAATATAACCCAGACCCTGCAGTTGGCAAACCTAGGCATTATCCACTGAGCCAAACTGCCTAGGGAAAGGATATGATATTTCTTAGCCCTCCAGCAGCAGACCTTTGTTTTTTTCTCCAGGAGTGTGGTGGAAGAACCCTAGGTTACTTTTTTGGATTCTTATATCCAAGTTACTAAGAATATTACCAGTGGTGTATGGGGAGCTTAGCCAATGAGCGGTCAGAAGAGGTGTTTCCTCTGCAGTTCACATCTATCTCCTCTGATCTCCGGTTCCACCCCTGCCAAGGCCTAAAGCCTCTGGCCCTGGGTCGGGGGACCCCCAGTTAGCTGCAATTTCCCTGCTCCACTCCGGCCAAGGCCCCAAGCCTCTGGCCAAGGATCCGAGACCCAGGTCAGGGCAGGGGATCTCCAGCTTGTAGGATCGCCCTGCTCCGCCCAGGGCCAAGACCACAAGCCTCTGGCTGATGCTCTGAGGCTGGGGCCCTGGGTGGTTGACCCCTAGCAGGTGCAATCACCCTGCTGTCTTTGTTTGAGGCTTGGGCCCTGGGCAGTTGATCTCCAGAGCGGGTGTGCGCCGCCCCGCCCCGCCCCCTGCTCCTGATTGGCTGGTAGTGTGAAGTTACGGTAATTTGCATGTTTCTCTTTTATTAGATAGGATGGTGTAATTTCCAAAGAAAGCTGCAGATGCAGGTTTTTATGTGCAGTAACCCAATGTTGACTACAAATTGAAACTCACTTCAAGCCGATCAGTAAGATGCATCTGTGAACTCCCACTTTATGTTGATGCACCAATGGAGAGGGCGAAAGGATTGTACTCCTTTAAGAAATTTAGGAAATTATATAACTAGGTTTCCTAGTATAGAGCTACCTTTGTCTTCCCAGAAGGAAGTCTGTTCTTTTAAAGTTCTGCTGGTTTCTGGTTACTAGCATTTCATCTGAGAGGCTTGTACTTACATGGTCCATAATTCTCTTTCATTTTGATATCTTTGACAGGTTTTTGTCATCAAAAATATTCTACATCATAAAATAATTTAGAGGCTTTGCTTCTCTCCTCTACACTTTGGGTGGTTTAAATAGCACGGGGGTTGTCTCTTCTTAAAAACCTGATTTACAGACTTTTAACATTTCTAAATCCCCATGGCCCTTACCAAGTGTGGCCCCCCACTCTTTCTACTGTCCTCCACTCCAGCGTAGGTTCTCTGCCTCCTTGTCAAGAAACACCTTTTATCTCCCCTCAATACCCACCCCTGTAGTCCAGTTTCTCAGTCCTGATGCCTGAAAATCCCATGTGTCCCTCAGAGTGCCTCCCAAGTGGCCCAGGTGTCTTCAGGGAAACTAGAGCTTCTGTGAGAGCCCAGGGTGGCCAAGGTGTGAATGTGGGTCAGGTTCACTTAGGCTGCCCCTTTCATCCTGCTTAGAAGGACTCGAGGTTCTTGTTGCACTTTTTAAGAATATTTTTTCATTGATTTTAGAGAGAAAGGGAGGAGAGAGATATATATAGAAACATCAGTGAGAGACTCACTGACTGGCTACCTCATACACTCCCCCTACTGGGGATCAAGTCTATAACCCACTTATGTTTTCTGACTGTAAATCAAACTGTAACCTCCTGGTTCATAGGTTGATGCTCAATCACTGAGTTGCGCTGGCTGGGCTCTTGTTACATTTAATCACGGGTCTGTGGCATTCACTAGAGCCTTGTGTATTAAGTGTAGCTCTACTAGGCCAGCATGAGATTTCCCTTCTTCATCTCTACCTTTGTCAATTCTTATCCTCTTCACTTTTTCTTTCTCTCTCTCTCTTTTAGTGCTTCCCTCCTGGTAATGGCAAAGGTGTGCATATATTAGGTTGCAAGAACAGGAGACATGTTGGTCTATCTTTGTTTAGCTCACATCCTGGATTCTAGCTTTTCACCAACATTCTTATTATCATCAAACCAAGACCATTGCACAGTGTCTCCAAGCCAAATGGGCAATGAAACAGATAATTTAATCTTTTCCACATCCTTTACATAGATGAAACCACTATCAAAATGAACTCCAGCTGAGTGGAAGAGATCTTTGTACCAAATACTCCATTTCTTCACCAGCATGCTGTCAAGCTAACGTTGGAGCCCAAGAGTTTTCCTGACCCAGTGGATATTTCTAGTGATGTGGTCCAGAGAAGGGAAGTTCTAGGGCTTGGGCACATGCATGTTAAAATGGGAAAATTAACAATCCCATGCCCCAAAGGCAAGTACCAGAAGTAGCCCTTCTTTAGAGATCTTGCTGTCAAGAGGAAGAATGTGCATGGCCTTGTGGAGGCTGATTCTTTCCAAGTCAGACAAAACTGTGCCATACATTTCCTGGGATCTTGGCACCCAACTCAATATACCTTCTTTCTGAAGCCCATCATCCTAGATAAGTTTGGGGCACTATTATAACCAAGGAATGAAAATTGCTGATGATTCTCACAATAATAAACATGAACAGGTGGTTGAGCAGCAGGTTCTTAAATACTGTGCACAACAAGAGAGGAAAGAGAAAAGATACAACATTTGCACTTGCAAAAATAGCCTGCCTTTAATAACAACTTCACACTGTAAATGCAAATGATATGTTAAACTCCGTGGGGCGATGGCATGATATTACCATAGTTATTTGGTAAGATAATAAAACAATGTCAACACGATCCCTGCTGGGCACTTGCATGCTACTTAACACTTTCAAAGGCTCTGACAGGCCACAATTCATTGTAAGGCTTTTCAGGAGCTTTCTCTGGCCCCTTTGTGCTTTAGAAGTATGTAAATAACTTCTCTACACATATGGCTTAATGCAGCAGCTAGCTTGGTTTATATTCTTAACTGGTGGTTTTTAAAGGTGCTATAACCATGTAGAAATTCGAATTATGGACTAGTTAGCAGCCAAGAGATAAGTGGTCTTTCGCTTGAGACTCTACCATCTAGTTATGGAAAATAAGTATTAATTTCTCTTTCTAGTTTTGACTTTTCTGTGCCAGCATACCCTATTAATGAAGCCCTGGAGAATATAACATCTTTAATCAAATTTTAGAGATGTCAGCACCAACTTTGTCAATAATAACAAAAAAAAGTATGGGCCCCAAACATTTTTACCTATGCTCCTTTCCCCATAAAATTTACCATCCAGGCTACTGGCCAAATATGTGAAAGCAGTCAGTCCCATAAATGACCTATTATACCTTTTTACTGGCTCAAGGCATGTATTTCCTTTGAGAATGATACTCCACACTCCCTTGCATTATTTTTCATGGTTTATTACAGTCTTCTTTCTCTAGCTTGTGACAAATATTCTTTGCTTGACCAAACTTTAGTCAGTCTCCTGGACCTCGCCCTTAACCCATCTGTGCACTTCCTCTTGAAATCTAGTTTTAGAAAGAACCCTGCCAGGTCAGTTTAGCAAGCATCCTTCCTCTTCCATATCTGATCAGGTTCCTCACCCTCCACTTCCTTCCAGGTGATATCTGTGGCAACAATCCTGTGGGAATCCCCCTCACTCCTGATGTTTCCCCTTAGTAACCTGCCACCCACTCATCTCACCCTGTTCCTTGGCAATAAATTGCCACTTGTCCATGCTGCATTGGGAATTGAGCCTAGTTCTACACTGAGTTGTGTGTCCCCCTATGGCAGTAGTCCTCAATATAATATTTTTACAGCTTTACCTACTGTCCAGCTCTGGTGTTTTTTTTTTTTTTTGACAGTTAAACAATATAGTCATATATTTATTGCTTAGTTCTAGGAAAATTGCTTTAATTAAAAACAAATATATTCGGCCCTGGTTAGTGTGGCTTGGTTGGTTGGAGTGTCGTCCCATACACCAAAGGTTTGGGGTTTGATTCCCGGTTAGGGCACCTATCCAGGTTTCAGGTTTGAACCCTGTCAAGGTGTGTGCAGGAGGCAACCGATTGATCTCTCTCTCTCTCCCCCTTCCCCTCCCTCCTTCTCTCTAAATCAACTTTAAAAATCTTTAAAAACAAAACAAAAATAAATACCTATGGACAAGTTAGAAAAAATAAATCTTATGCTGAAAACAGCATAAAAATTAATGTACTTCAATCCACACACAGCATTACTGAAGCTGTGCTACATACAAAGCATGTGCTAGGCATAAGACTGCCATGATGAATACAACATGATTCCTGCCTTTAAACACCTCTTAGCCTATCTAGGCGAGGGAAAATGTAGACGTGGAATAACGTATAATAGTGCTTAGGAGAGAGAGGATGATTGGATAGGTGGATAGGGAGGGAAGGAAGGAACCCAGGGATTTGAGCCCAGTAGGCAAAGCTTAGTAAGTACAGCTGAATGCACAAATGCATGCGCGAATGAGGGGATCTAGGGAAGGAGTACAGCCATTGATCTCAAAACTGTGACAGTCCTGAGAAGCTGGCCTAGTTAAAGGGCGCCATCTGACAAAAGTAATGGCTGGACTAGTGAGATGTGAAAGGTGAATGACAGGTTTTAGAACTCCAACTGCATTTCTCACTGGGAGGAAGCTTTTGTCCCTGAGAAAATTTTCAGTAGAAAAAGACCAGAACTGGAATGGACATTAGAGAACATTTAATTCAGTCCTGAGAGGTTACAAGGATGGACCCACGCTGTAGATTCTGTGTCCAGAGGTGCCCTTCCACCACACCCCGAGTCAGTGCTATCACAGCCAAGGCCTCAGGCCACCATGAGTAAGGAAAAGAAGAAACAGATAGAAAAGGGAAGGGGTAAATAGGAAGAAAAGCAAGCAGGCAGACAGGGTGGCTGGCCTATGAACCCCGGCTTCAGAATTGGCTGGCATTTGGTTTATTCCTTAGCATCTTGCTGGAAGGGAAACTCTCTTGAGCCCAGTTCCCATCAGAGTAAAGGAGTGGCTTTTCACAGCCTACTACACAGAAACAAGCCTGCCTTCAGTCCCTCATGGGAAGGAAGGGCTTTTGTGGGATTTCAGCAGCGTTGTTGGTCCTTTCTTTCCCCACTTCACCAGGGCAATTGGTTACAAGTTTCCAACCCAGCCCTTCAGACTCTTACGGGAAATTCCAGGAGACTAATTAGTCTAGCTGCAGAGTCTTTGGCAGCTCAGTGCTGAAGCTGGCCTTTGAATTCTAAAGGCACCAGCGGGGCACCTGGGCCTCTCTCCTAGCTTTCCCAGCAGTGACCCAGAGCCCTGGGTGGGATGGGCTTCCCCACATGCAACAAAACTGACCCTTGATGTGTTTGTCCCAGCATCCTCCTACACCAGCTGTCCTATAGAAGAGGAGGTTTTAGCTCATTGGTTCTTAAACTTTAGAATGCATCACCATTAGCGTAGGGTTTGCTAAAATGCAGATTGCTGGGCCTACCCCTAGGTTCTGATTAGCAGGTTCAGGAGGAAGTCTGTATTTGCCTATACAACCAGATCTCTGCTTGTGTGCACTGAAGCAGGAATCAGGTCTTGCTTTTGTTTTGTTTCTCCCTGAAAACAAGTTCTTCTCTGCCCACCTATACCTCAAAATTGCTAAGAATTTCTAAATCAGGAACCAGAGCTTGTTTTTTGTTTTGTTTTGTTTTGTTTTTTCCTGCAAGCAAGTTTTTCTCTGCCCTCTTATACTCAAAATTGCCCTTTGCCCTTCTCCTTGGGAACATACCCATTCCATTGATTAATTACCGCTCAATCTACTTATCACTACAGCAGTTTGGTTTCTGGCTTCTCGAGACATTCTCTTTTTATTTCCTGCTCCTCTTATCTAGATCAGAATCTTATTTATAATCTCCAGGCCCAAATATGCGTGTAAGAGAAACAATAGAACAATACAGCCCAGAGAACAAAGGCAGTGTTCTTTCCTAAGAAAAGAGAGCTGTAGTTGAAAGCTTATGCAAGCTTTAGATAGGAAATGGAGCTGCCTGTACATGGAGTGATGGTAAATTTCTGCTAGCATTCCAATCGGCTCTGCTAGTGAGGAAATATTCTCTCTGGAGAGGGTTAGGAATTGGTGCCAGAATTAATTAAGGAATAAAGGTGAGTGAATCTTTTTCTCCATTGAATAGATTCTATGCCATGAGGCCTTGCTTGCTCTCTAGTCACACCAGACAAGATGTAGTGTGAGTTTCTCCTTGGTCCCCTGAGCCTTCCTGCATAAAATGCCAGGGCAAGGCCTTTATGCTAGTGGAGAGCTTGGGTAAATCCACAAACTCCCATTCATAATGATTTTTTACACATCGGACTACTTCTGAAGAGGCAAAGCAGCTCCATGGGCAATATTTCCGAGCACATGAAAGGACATAATTAGAAGCCATTTTTTGAGGTGGCCATCTGGAGCCCCCAGATGGATGGCCTGGGGTAGAGACAGGGATATAGTCCACTCTGGATGTTACCAGATACCAAAAGTGACAGTTTATTTGCAGGTGGTGTGGAGCAACTGAGCAGATGCTAAAGAGTTGTGAAATGTCAGCTGAACATGGGCGATAATATCTCCAAGAGAGAAATGACAGAGGGTTGTGGAGAATTGTGATGAATAGACATGAATATTTGGAGGGACTATTCAACCACTGGAACATGAGGTAAATGCTGTCAACTGACAGTGAAAGTGACTTGTGGACTTGGTGGGACACATTGAGTAGACTTGTTAGGTTACTACCTAAACAGCATTCTGGGTACAACCCATTCTATGGGTTGGAATATTTCACCTTAACCTTAGAGCATCGTCTAAGAGTCTGTGCTGTACTGGACTGTTCACAGCCATGACATTTTGCGACAAATTGTACTACCCCCTCCTTTCCAACGTAAGGCATTTGGTGCTGGACTTACACAAAAATGACCAAAATAAAATCACTAAAGAAAAGACCAAATAACCAAAAAAAATCCTATATAATAAAAGAGAAACATGCAAATTTGACCGTACCTTTGCTACCCTACCAGCCAATCAGGAGCGGGAGGTGGGATCGAGGGGGTGGGGCCGATGTGGGGGGAGCAGGACCTAGGCACATGCTGGGCGGGGCGACGGGGCTAGAGCACTCTCGGGCATGGGTGGTGGTGTTGTTGGGGTGTGGGTGGTGGTGGTGCTGCGGCACCAGGTCCCCTGGCGTTGGGACGGGGGACCTGAGGCCAGGCCAGGGGACCTAAGGCTGTGGCCTTTGCTCCTGCACCAGGCCAGGGGACCTGAAGGTGTACCTCCCTCCCGGAGGGGCTTCATGGGACATCTGAGGCCACATCCCCCACCTCAGCACTGGGGGACCTAAGGCCAAGCCGGATGTCCTAAGGCTGCACCCCCTGCCCTGGCGTCACGGCCGAGGGACATGAGGCTGAACTCCCGGACCTGGCCCCTGGTCAGGGGACCTAAGGCTGTGCTAGGGGACCTGAGTCTGCACCCCCCACCCAGTGCCAGGCAGGGGGACCTGAGGCTGTGCCCCCTGCCCTGTGGGGCTTCAAGAGGGTGGGGCTGGCCGAGTGTGGGTCTTGTGCAATTTCAAGGTGAACACAGGTGGGTGGAGACTTGACTCTGGGTCCCATGGCATGCTCCTGACTCTGACAGGAATAGAGATTTTCATATACATCTTATTAATTTTCTTTCATCTCTGACACTTGTATTATAGAGAAAGAAAAAACAGCAATATTAAAATATTTCTTCTAATTAATTCCCTTTTAATGTGCATGAATTTCATGCCCTGGGCCATTAGTCTCTAAATAAAATCACTAGTGAAAAGTATAACACTTTCCAACTCTGAAGTTAGTATTTATTTTGAACAGACGCCATCTTTTATTTTTTTTAAATATATTTTGATTTTTACAGAGAGGAATTGAGAGGGATTAGGAGACAGAAACATCAATGAGGGAGAAACATCGATCACCTGCCTCCTGCACACCCTCTACTAGGAATGTGCCCACAACCAAGATACATGCCCTTGACCGGAATCGAACCTGGGACCCTTCAGTCTGCAGGCTGATGCTCTCTATCCACTGAGCCAAACCGGTTTTGGCTCCATCTTTTATTTGTGCCTTCATTTTCTTTGCCCAGGTGTATCACTTTATACCTAACTCTGTTGTTTCTTTCTTACCATGTTCTTAAAGAAATCCAGACTTTGGCCTAGAAGGCAAGCTCCAGGAGGGCAGGAACTCTGACTGCTTTGTTTACAACCTTATACTCAATGCCTAGTGCAGTGATCAGCAAACCACGGCTCACAAGCCACATGCCACTCTTTGGCCCCTTGAGTCTTCTAACACTACTGCTTCAAAATAGACTAGCCCAGGCTGAAAACCGACTTCTGTGCATAGGCCACGAAGTTTCAATCACACTGTAGGCATGCGCTCGCACGTGATATTTTGTGGAAGAGCCACACTCAAGGGGCCAAAGAGCTGCATGTGGCTTGCAAGCCACAGTTTGCCGACCACTGGCATAGTGCCTACCTGGCATTGTATGTGCTCAATAAACATTTGTTGAATGAATAAAGAGAGGGAGGAGGTGCTGGCCAGAAAACCGGAAAAGAGGAGCAGAAAGGTTTCTGAACAGTGTGAATCTGGCCTGCAGTCCCCTTCACTACTGCCATCACTTTGGATGATGCACCTGAAATTCTAAAGGAATTGCTAAAATAAGTCATTGAGAAAGTAGACATATCTTTCCCACCTGTAAAATAGAGATAATTGTGCCTGTCTTGGAGGGGTGTCGTACAGATTTAAAAAACACATGCAAGGTATTCATTCAGCTCTGCAACTGATGCAAAGTAGGAGTTCAGTAAATTATAATCACTGTTATTGGTTTGTTCATCCACTATATTCAATCATTCTGCTGTTCTTTTAACTTTAGCCAAGGGTATCCCTAGAAAACTAGGCCTATGTTAATCCATGTGGTTTGTAACTTCGTGTTTTTAAACTCAGCAATATACTGTGTTGTTCATATTTTTCTTTTCCCAATTGGAAAGATGCCCAAAAGCAAATAACCAGTTACATATAGATTAGACAGCAATTCCCAACCATTGCACAAATACTCTGATATTGCATTTAGCATGCTAGTCTATTGTATGTTGTATTTTCCAAGCAGACTTTGGGGCTTCAGTGTCAAGAGGATTATATTTGCCATCTACTCTCTCCTGTACTGTAGTGAGGATGACTGAGTTGATATGTACTAGTATTAAGTACTTTGACCTGCAGGAAGGAAAAGGTGCCATAGAAACACAAAGAGGTGGTAAATGCCAAACAAATTGCTTTGAGGCTTTACAAAGAAAATCATAAGGAAATAGTAAATTATCATTTCCATCAATAATTCAGCTCTCTTATGGATTTTCATGCATGGATGGTCGAGTATACAAAATTGAGAAGGGTTCTAAAATTTACGAATTTTTTTCTGTTTAAACTTTAAACATCTCAAGGCTAATTAGTTACGTTCTAACGAAAACACTTCATACATATGTTGGGTCCTCACAGTACAAAGACTCATCAAATATTTTATGTGATTGCATTTATGATCAAGGCAAAATGCCTTAATTAAATAAGTAATTAGCCTTGAGGAGAGAAATGAACACAGAAGTCCAACTAGTGAATTTAACTCTTCCTCCCAATGACAACCAATAGTTATTCCATCTGCAGTTAGATATTATAGTCATATAGATCATAGGAATTACACACGATCCTCTGAAATGCACAATGGCAAAAATAAAAACCTAGAGTAAAGTATGAACTTGAACACGGCGTAGCCGAATGATGATTAGACTGGATGCCAAGAAACCTGGTTTTGACTTAGGCTGCCACGCATAGAGAGGTGTGTGAGTGAGGAGAAAGCACCTTCACCTTTCTGGGCCTCTGTTTCCTCAGTTACAAATGAAAAAAGCTGGATTACATGATTTCTAACGTCCCTTCCAGTGCTTACATTTTCCAAGCCTTTGTTCCAAGCCTTTCAGTTCTTATTTTGGAAGCCACTTGTCTGTCAAATAGCATTGCTGCCAGCAACTTACAAGGTAGGTCTGTCGGTGCAGGAGAGAGGCATCTGCCTGATCTAGTTTTGTTTACTGCGGCAGCGTTTCAGCACATCCTCTGTGCTTTCAGCAGGAAGCAGTGAGGCAGCAAAACTGCTCTAGCAGTAAACAAATCCAGCTACAGGGCATCTTCCAAATGCTCCCTATGTGTTTTTCAATTTAGCCTACTATTAAATTTTAAAAACACAATTTAGAGCTACAGTGTACCATCTTCTGTTACAAAAAAAGAATCCACATTTCTCATTACTGGGTTTGGGGTGCAGGGTGGGTAGGAGGGAAGGAGAATACTCAGAGAGAAGATACTTTAGAATGTGGAGTGTGATTTGCTTTCGATCCCTCCTGTCCATGCACCCATCACCTGTGCCTCATTCAAGGGCCTGAGTCCCATTCTCCCCACAACTCAGCCAGTTCACAACTGCAGGTTACAAAAGGGGATTGGAGCAGGGCCAGCCTCACCTGCAAGCAGAAAGGGTGGTTTGGGTGAGAGGTTGTGATCTGAGAAGCTATGGGTTGGGATTGGCAGGAGGAGTGGAAGTGGTGGACAGAGAGGACATCTGAGCAGGAGGGACAGAGTAACAAGCCACGTAGGAAGGAAGAGCCTGGTGTATTTGGCTGATGCAAGTAGTTTTCAGTGTTTTTGTGTTTAATGGTAGGAAAGCAAGAGGTAAGATGGAAAAATAGGTATCAAACTCGTGGCCTTCGGGCCACATTCGGCCCACAACAAATATTTTTGTGACCCAGCCAATATAACCGTACACAAGAAACATTATAATAAAAATTTCATAACTTAATTTTTACAATATCTGTTATACATAACTAGAGGCCTGGTACATGAACTTTGTGCACGGAGGAGGGGGGGTGTCTTCCACCCGGCCTGCACCCTCTCCAATCTGGAACCCCTCAAGGGATGTCTAACTGCCAGTTTAGGCCCAATCCCAGTAAGATCCCAGTAGGATTGGGCCTAAACTGGCAGTCGGACATCCTTCTCACAATCCAGGACTGCTGACTCCCAACTACTCACCTGCCTGCCTTCCTGATTCCCCTAATTGCTTCTGCCTGCCAATCTAATCACCCCCTAACCATTCCCCTGCCAGCCTGATTAATGCCTAACTGCTCCCCTGCCAACCTGTTTGCCCCTAACTACCCTCTCCTGCAGGCCTTGTCATCCCTATCTGCCCTCCCCTGCAGGCCTGGTTTCCTCCAACTGCTCTCCCCTGCAGGTCTGGGTCCCCCCCAACTGCCCTTCCCTTCAGGCCTGATCACCCCCAACTTCCTTCCTCTGCCAGCTTGATCACCCACAACTGCCCTCCCTTGCAGGCCTGGTCTCTCCCAACTACCCTCCCCTGCTGACCATCTTGTGTCCACATGGGGACAGCCATCTTTGACACATGTGGGTAGCCATCTTGTATGTTGGAGTGATGGTCAATTTGCATATTACTCTTTTATTAGATAGGATTATTATAATGAACTACAAAGTTCATTATGACTGATTACTATAACCATGCTGCATTCATTTCCCTTAAGTGCCTTACATGCAGTAACATCATTTCTCTCCACTAATACTAACAGCGAATATTTTAGCAGCTGATTGCCATATCATTAATCTTGGGCTGACTTGTTTGGTGTGCCAACAGGAAATATTTTGCTTTCAGAGAACAAGAAAAGTAGATTTATTTGCATTACACTTATTAATTTGTGCAGTTATTCACTGTCTGGTAAGTTAACATTCAAGAAAAAATTAATTTTTATTAAAATATTCTATTATTTATGTTAATGATTACTCATTTATTTCAGCCCTTTGTGTTCAGCATGTCTCTATCAAAATAAACCTACATTTCTATGAAAATTGAACCTTTTTTAAAAAACTATATTTTTATTGATTTTTTATAGAGAGGAAGGGAGAGGGATAGAAAGTCAGAAACATTGATGGGAGAGAAACATCGATCAGCTGCCTCTTGCACACCTCCTACTGGGGATGTGCCCACAGCCAAGGTACATGCCCTTGACTGGAATCGAACCTGGGACCTTTCAGTCCACAGGCTGACACTCTGTCCACTGAGCCAAACCAGTTTCAATGTAGTTTTTGTTTTTGTTTTGTTTTGTTTGTTTTTTGCGGCCCACATAAACTTAAACTTTATTTGACTGTGTTAGCCTTTGAGTTTGACATGCTTGCTGCAGAGTCTGGTCAGACTGTGTCATGCTGCCCAGACCCCTGTTCCAGGACTGAAGGACTTACCCTATAGCTACTACTCACTCAAGGTCACTCCCCTTCCCCAGGGGTTATCCACATCCATTGACTTATTCATGGTGGAACATTGGGCAGATATCAAGGCTCCCAAGAGCATTTCCTGCATGCTAATTTGCAACTTAGATTTTGCTTCTGAGATTTGCAACACTATGCTGGAAAGATTGATGGTACACCCTTGGCAATTGTGAGACGCTGAGAGGTTGTCAACAGAAGTTAACCCTGGTTAGATTTTCAATTTTTAAAAACATATTTTTATTGATTTCAGAGAGGAAGGGACAGAGAAAGAGAGATAGAAACATCAATAATGAGAGAGAATCATTGATAAGCTGCCTCCTGCATGCCCCCTATTAGGGATTGAGCCTGCAACCTAGGCATGTACCCTCAACCGGGATTGAACCTGGGACCTTCAGTCCACAGGCCGACGCTCTATCCACTGAGACAAACCAACTAGGGCTAGATTTGCAATTTTAAAAAATTGCTCTGTGGCAGTATTTAGAGGGTATATTGAAATGGGCAAACCCAGAGGAATAGTGTCACATTGGAAATGACCTTGATGCAATGTAGCTTTGAAACCAGGAGAGCTATTCCAGAAGCAGAGCTCTCTCTCAGAACGAGCTCATAATGCAAATTAAAATGCTCAAACCACACAGTTCATTAACCAATTCAAAATACGTGATGAGAAACAAAAGGAAGGGGTCAGGTGCAAGCAGGTGAAAGGACCATGCTGAGTGCTCATATGTCCTCCTGACCCCACCCCCACCCACATCAGCTATCCCCACTGATGGTGTGGTTATGATTATCTAATCTGACACTTGATCAAGGGGCAATGGAAGGAAGGTATCTGAGACCAAAAACACACTTCTCTATTGAAGGGAGACAGGGCAAGTACACCTGGCCACAGCTGTAGCCTTCCAAATAACCCACTGACCAGCAACCAGGTTTGTCTGCAATTGACAGAGCACCTGTGGGGCCAGAAAGGCATCATAAGCATATTGGGTGTCACCATGGGTGACTGATTAGGGGAGACATATCACTGTCAGCCAGTGAAAACAATCATCTCTCTCTACTTGTAAGCAACTGTTATTGGCTATATCATATTTTCTATTTCTTCTCTGTATCTTCTGCATGTCTCACAGATTGATAACTTACTATTTATTTGTAACACATCTTGTGAATTCTACCTGTCTCACATATGCTGCTTGTTTCAACATTTCCTGTATTTAATACATGCTGTGAGTTTTGCCTATATCTCACAAGCTCTTCATTTACTTCCTACCAGTGCTTCATACTTCCTAAGAGTTACATCCATCCTGTTTGTCTTGTCTTCTATAGCAGAAATGAATATTCTCAAATACTACAGCAAAAGCACATAACAAATAGAAACCATTTTTGAGGGTTTTGTGTGTATGTGTTTTTTTTAAGTGGGGGGACTTTAGGGAATGTGGTTTTGAATTAGGGAGGTGGCTATGGAGACTCAAGAATGATGCATAAGGTGAAGGGAGCAGAAATGATTGATTATATGTAGTAGGTGAATATGATGGGCAATGTTGGTCGGCTGATCCAACATCCATTTTAGCCCCCTTCTCCCTCCCAGTGTAGAGGCTAGAAAACTTAAATATCATTAGCAGCCTCTCTTGTTCCAGGGGGGTGAGGAAGAGGGTGGCCAAGGCCACATTTCCGGCCATGCACCCAATGATTTAAATATGAAAGTAAGCTTGGGGGAATTCTATGGCCAGTGTGACTCAGTTAATTGTGCATTGTCCTGGGCACCAGTTTGATTCCTGGTCAGGGTACATACCCGGGTTACAGGTTCCCCCTCTACCTTCCTCTCTCCAAAATCAATAAAAAAATAAAGTAATAATAAAAAGAACGGATAAAGTCAGAGCCATCCCTCCATCTTCTTCCTGCCTTAAAGAAAGTGATACTTAGAGCTGTGGCAACCATTGTCACCTACCATCATGTGAGAAGCCACTATGCTAAGAATGGCAGAGTGGAAACTTCGGGAGAGCCTCAGACTTGATGATTTGTTTGAGCTGCTTCTTCAGTTCTGGACTGCCAGCCTCCAGACCTATTGTGGGAGAAAAATGAATCCCTATTGCTAAACCGTCTTGAACTGGACTTTCTGCTACTTACAGCCCACTTCATCCTAAATTCTCATTGAAAATACAAGAAAAAGCCGGATAACATGATCCAACAGCCATCCCTTGAGGCAAAAGTCACTGTGAAATATAGCCTTTATTGTAGGTGACCATGTCCCCAACTAAAAGTTGAAAAATCTCCTCCTAGTATAAGAGGACAGCTAGTGGTATTTTCCGTAGGAGGACCCAAGCTGCTGGTGCTCAGCAGTACAAAGTCACATTTCCTGTCCTCCCTGGTTCCATGGCATCTCACAATTACAAACGAACTCATACTAATTAAACTAGAATCTTGAGATGGCAGCTGTGGGGAGCCAGCACGGCCATGGCATGCTCAGCCCCAGGGCACCTTATGGGCTGCCCCAGCTCAGCCAGGTTCAGTGACCCTGAGTGGGGGTGGTGAAGGATTAGGAAAGACAGATAAGAGAAGGAAAGCTGGGACTTGGTGGGACACTGCTTCCCTGATGGGCACCCAGCAGCGCCAATACCCACAAGCCGTTTATTTTATAGCAGATGCCATGAGACAAAGTAAGGGCGTGGTCAGGATGTTTACAACATTCTCATGAGTTTTGATCCTACTCAATTACATGCACCTGATCGTGCTTTGTTTACCTGCAGCCTATACCACTTAGGCAGGTGGGACCACATGTTCGGACCACAGTTTCAAGCTTACAACTATAGCTGTTGGCTATAATTGTGCTGGGAGGCTCTGCCATCCAAGCTGGGACTTGCACGTGGCCACGGGAGGACTGTGCCCTCTCATCAGCCCAAGGCTTGAACCTGTCCAAACACTGCAGCTGCACCCCACAGGCAGATAGATCCCAGGCTCCACATTTTTAAAAGCTTCGTGGTTGATTCTAATGAGCAGCCAGGATTGAGAACTTTGCTTTTAATGAATATATCTGTTTTAGGGAAAGCTCTATTTTTATCCACTTCCTCCTTCTAAGATTTACGTATTTTGAATTCAGTTATCTGGATCGCTGAACAGAGGTGGAGATACCAAATGTTAGATACTTACAGAAAGCTGTTTATCTTCTCCCCTATAGATTAATTGTAATGTAATGAATCTTGAATGCAAGTACAGACCCATGCTTTCTAGAGCATCAAGAGTGAGCCTGTTGAGTGACATATTGCTATTCTGATACATTTTTCTGTCAACTGAATCTTCACCTATCAGAGCAAACGGGAAAAAATGTTGGCTCAATGTGTAGGTACAAGTGTCACCAAAACTCCTGCCTGCATAGCAAGAAAACATAATCCCACTGCTCTCCTATCTGCAAATTTTTCTGCAGCTTAGAATTCTCTTTTTAACCTGAGCCTTTTTTTTTTTTTTCTTACAGAGTAAAAAATGTTTCCACTCTTGCTTTTTATCAGAGGCCTTTTCTGCTGTCTCAGTTCAGCCTTATCTTGGTAGTGGTTATAATATATCTGGCCACAAAACTTGGCTATCTAAAACCCTGTATTTCCCATAACTGATTCCAATTTCTATTTTGAGTCTCCATTCTACTTGATGGCAGAACTGGAAGCAAGTCAATTGCAGGTAAACTCAGTCCATTCAAGGTTTTTCTCCCTCCCGCTTTCCTCCAGAGAGTTTGGAGGGGACTATCAGAACATCTGGACATGGAGAGGGCTCATCTGGTCCTTGGTGTCATCTGTCCGTGCTGGCATCCTCTGCCATGCCTTGTTCCTAGGAGTCACCAATTGTCAGCATCTCTCCCCGCTGGCATCCACAGAGGCAACTGAGTTCCCATCTGGCCTTTGATATAAGGACAGTGCTGACATCTGCTCTTGGGCCCTCTCTTCCTAATCTGCCAGGCCTCCTTGAGATAGTCCTGAGCCTGTCTCACACAAGTGTGGATGCACTGCTGGCTACTCCAGGCTGTGGGAGACTCAGAACTGACGTGCAATGCTGAGATTTCTTACTCCACCCTTCCCCCCCTCCCCCCCACAGACACCCATGCACTCCCTATTCCCTCACACACAAGAGCAAAGGGGGAGACAGTCTCAGACCTTGATCACTTTCCTGGGATTCCCTGGGAAGACAAAGCAGACCCTTTCAGCCTTCAAGCCCCACATTCCCATCAACCCAGAAAGGAGCCAACTCAGGGCTACCCCTTAGAGACACCCAGCAGCCTTTTCCCTCTTCTTCCTTATTCCTCATTCACAGAATCTTCACCTGTCAGAGCAAAGAGGAAAAAATGTTGTCTCAAAGTGGGGGCAAACAATAAGCTTTTAACATATAATCAATAATTTTAATTAAATTTTAATGCACAAAATGTATTTAAAATGCATTAGCATGTCAAAAATATTATTCTATTTTTTCCCAAATGGGAACTTTTTTTATTTCAAGAAAAATGATCTTAAATATAATAATACATGTAATAAACATTAATATCTCATGAAAAACTATTTTAAATATAATAATATTACATGCAGTAAATACCAATTATTCAAGAAAAATGACCTTATATGATATTACATGCAATAAATATTAATATTTCAAGAAAAAGAGGATTTTAAGTATAACAATAGTTCCAAAACTGTACTAATATAGTATGATATCATAAAAGTTGTAGGAAATATTAAAAATATTATTCTACCACATCTCCTTGTCAGAACCTCAGAAGTCTGCCTTCAATTCCCACATTATCATCAAGAAATATTACATTAAAAACTGGACACAATTTGTTACTATTATAGCCAATATTTATTGCGGCTTTTTATATGCCAAGCACAGTTTCAAGTTCCTTACATTTATTACCTTGTTCAACTCTCACATCAACCTGGTGAGGTAGGCACCATTGATTATTCCATTCTATAAATGAGGAAATTGAGAGTTGTTGCTTGCAGAGACTGAGTCTATAAATGATGGCTCTGTTCCAAAATCCCAGGTTCTGAATCTCTGTACTACATTGTATGGACCCTGTGAATTACAGACCTGCCCAGGTTTTTCTCTTGGCCATGGCTACTAGAAAGCTTAGCAATAAAAAGTGTATACATGCATCAGTATAAGTCTTGGTGTGTCCTTATTCCTGGCTGTTCTAAACCCCTACATTTGTATTCGTTATAATTTTTTAATTTCCTAATTAAATTCCCTTCCCATATTTTATATATCCAGGTAAGCTGCCACATAGCCTTTCAGAAGAAGGCATTACAAGCACCTCCTCAGATTATCATCTGTCTCCCAAAGCTGCTTGCTCCGCCTTGACACCACTATGACGTAGGCCCTATGCAGACTTCCCTGAGGCCCTCCCTCCTATCTCTACCTCCTCCCAACACTTCTGAACTCAAATGAAGTGCCAGAGGGGCCAATTGATACAAGCAGGAATAGCAGGGAGTTTACTCTCTGTATGGTGCCTTTAACCAATGGGCCATGGGAGATGGGAAGAGGACAGCAGATAAATATGCTCTCTGTGCCTTTGTTCAATGGATCATTTCAAGGCACAGATTTTCTGAACAGACTCTCCAGAAAGTCACCAATTGGGGTACCAATGTGCTCAGGCACTCCCCTGTACATCTTCAAATCTGCTGAAGAGGTAGCCAGCTTGGTATTTGCTGAAATACTGTCAGTCAGTGGGTGGTTGTGAGGGTAACTTCCAGGAAAAGATGGGTCACTTCAGCTAAAGGCAATTCTCCAGAGAAGAGGGCAGCTGTGAGCCATTAGCAGCCAACATTCACAGCATCTAGGGAAATGGTGCTCTGACCAACTAAGCATCACCCACCACAGAAGATAAAAAACAAATGTATTACTTGGAAATTGATAGAAATTTGAGATATCAAAGGTCAGGTGGGCAGTTGAGAATCTATAACTCAGAGAAGGAGGTCTGAAGTGGATATATATATTTGGTAGTGGTCAGTATTTAGATGGTATTTTTTAAATCATGTGGATATTTCCTCTGATATGCTAGAAAAAGCTCTAGCATACTGAAGTAAAAAGGAAGCTGCAGAATAGTGTTTAAAATATAGCTTTTTGTATACAAAAGAGGAAAACTAAGAATATACACACATATAGCGCAGGAAACATTTACATTTACAAAAGGAAACACTGGAAGAATATACAAGGAACTACTAAAAGTGCTTACCTAAAGGGTAATGGGGTAGAGGTGGATATGGAGAGGGAAAGACATGAGATTTCTTAAAGTATTTTTATACCATTTCCATTTTCTAAGTTACTGCCTGTTACAAAAGTAAGTCCTGTTTTAAATTTTCTTTTAAAGAAAGGAAGCCATATAGAGAGTTCAAATCGTCTATGAAGAAAGAAAGAAAGAAAGAAAGAAAGAAAGAAAGAAAGAAAGAAAGAAAGAAAGAAAGAAAGAAAGAAAGAAAGGAAGGAAGGAAGGAAGGAAGGAAGGGAGAGAAGAAGCCCCAGATCCAAGGCCTAAAGAAGATGGACGTTTAGAATTTTGGAGTAAAGACCAACAAAAAGAGCAAGAAGCAGAAGGTGAGAGGTAAGAGGAGAAAACCAGAAATGAGTGGTGTTGGGATTTCTTTCATGGAAGCAGTGATATGTTGTGACCTGTGATGAAACCTTTGGGGGCCTTATTTAGCCATGATGGGAGTATTTACACTGTGGGGGAAGGGAATGGATACAAATCAGGGCTTCTCCAACTAGGAGCCACTTTGCCAGCACACCACTTAATGGAATCAGGAGAAGAAAAAGTCTGAGAATGCCACCAAAAGACCAAACAAAACAAGGACAGAAAAATACCTGTCATTCATAGGGTTCTCAACACGGAGGTCACTGATGAATCAACTAGAGCAGTTTCAGTGGAGAGGGGAGTATGGGAGCCTGACCAGGAGAAAAGAGTGAGTGAGAGATGAGGAGGTGAAGGCACTAAGTAGAGACTACTCTTCCAAAGAAGCATCCATCTTATATAAAAACTCCTGTTTGAAATTGTAACCCTGCTATTTTGGCTTCTGTAAATGCTTGCTTGCTTAAATAATACAGAAAATAAGAATACTCCAGAAGGGCCATAAACCTTCCCCAGACAAAGTTATCAGGGCACGCACCAGGCCAAGCCTTTGGTTGAGGTCTCAAAGCCCCAGCAAATAGGGCTCTTTAAGAACTTGCAAAGGGGACCGGAAACATCCCATATTTGGGAGACAAAGAAGGTTAAAACATGTAAATAGGGAAAGTTTCTCCATGTTGGGGCCAAAATTTGAAATACAGTTTCTCTTGACCCGTGCGTAATAATAAAGTGTAACTCCATCTCTCTGATGTTTGCTTGGTTCTTCTCCGGTCTTCTGTAACACCAATATGTTTTGCTGTGAAGCAGAGACATGAAATCAAGGAGTTGCTGATTTGGGATCAAGGGAGAGGAATATATGTTTTAAGACCAGTAATATTAAAGTCCATATGTCCACTGATAAGATTGTCCAAATAAGAAAGAGTGAGAGGAAAAATGTTGAAAAGAGAGGGAAATTTCCAGAGCACACAGAGAGGGACTCTCATTTCTTCCATTAGAGAAATAAGTTTATGAATCTCTAAGCAGCAGCATTTGTGATGAGGAGGTGCCCAGATTCACAAGGCCCTGCCATCTCCCCGCTAATGGAAGTTCATTACCAACACCTTGACGTAGGTCTTAAGACAAAGTACACACATGTACCTTTTCTGGATACGTGTAGCCAATTAATAAATAAGTTTCTAGATATCCTCCATGTCTCAAAGAAAGCTGGAGTACACACCTAAAAACCCAGGAATCCAGCCATGGAAAGAAGGGAACCTGAAGTATGTCAATATTCTAGGCAAATGCCCCAAAATGGTTATGGGTATTACGTGCCAGAATTTCATTGTCTGCTACTTCTAGATTATACTTGAGTTAAAGTGCTAATGTTTGATTAATGTGTTCTTGCTTTTAGTAGCTCAGCTAAAAGCACAGCTTTTAGTGAGCAGACAGTACATTAAATCAAAACATAAAAGAGACTAAAAGTGCTCCAGAGACTGCTTTGCATGAGAAGGAGAAGGCTTAGACGATGGAGGTGATGATTACCCTAATTGTTTTGAAAAGGAAAGAACTGATCTTTCATTCAGAGGGAGGTGCTCCAGTCTTGGTAGCAGTTTCCCACCATCTTTTGGTTATTTTGCCACTATGGAGACCAATGTCTTTGGTGAATCACACTTGAATGGGGTCTTTGCTATGCTAATGGATGTTCATAGAGTTACATTAATGAAAAGCAGAAGGCCTTTGGACAAAATGCCTAGCACCCTACCTGTGATGAGTAGAAATTATCTATTTTATTATGCTCTTTGAAAAAAAATTTTATTGTTGATAGTATTTTCCCTATTTTATTATTCTTATTACTATTATTTAGTCATTCATTTGTGAAAATTCTGTTGTTCCTATGTTATTACTTGAATGTTGTGATCGCAACAAGTAAATTGTTCCATGAAGGAAAACTCCTATTTGCAATTCTGCTGAATTTTAAGATTTCTATTCAAACTAGAGGCCTGGTGCATGAGATTTGTGCACTGGGGGACAAAGAGGGGCTCCCTCAGCCCAGCATGCCCCCTCTCACAGTCCAGGAGCCCTCAGGGGAGGTCCTGGGGAGCAGGCCTAAGCCACGGTCTAGCCACAGCAGCTCAGAGCAGGTGCCCATGTGTGTGTCTGCTGGAGGCCTACCCCCAGCCGCAACACAGAGGCTCAGAGCAGGCACCCCAGTATGTTGTTCTCTCAAGCATGGGGCCACACCCAGCCCCTCCTCCTGAGCTGATCATGACCATTATGGTGTACCGACCTAATTTGCATATATTACTTCTTGATAGATAGATAGATAGATAGATAGATAGATAGATAAATAGATGGATGAAGGCCTGTCTATGAACATTGTATCCAGAACAATGTCTTTTGTAATGGTATCTTGACCAATTGGCAGCTTCTTATGTTTCTGGTGGTGTTTAAGTGCATCTTCAGAGTTTCAAACTAGTGTTTGGGACTCAGCAACCTTGTTCTTAATAGTAATATATTATTAGAAAAGAGTTACTTCACCCTGTTTGGGTGGGTTTCTGAGGACAAGCTCCTTAGAAGCAAAATCTGAGATGGGGATTGTTGTATAAGCAATTTATTGACAGAATGAGAGAGTACTCTCAGGAAAAACCTGTAAGACAGTGAGGGAAGCAGAAGGTAGGGAAATAAGTAGAAAAAGATGTGGTTTCCCAAGATGGCCTGCCTCAGCCTGACCTCAGGGGGAGCTCCAGAGCATGAGCTGTACCACAGTTTGTTTTGCCTTGAGTCAAGGGGCTGAGCTTTTATACCACCCCTATCAGTCAGCCAGGGCCACAGGTCACTCTTCTGGAGAGAGGGTCATGACCTTCCTGTTTTCCAGGACTCCCATTGGCTCAGGGCAGGAGCCCAAAGAAAGGGGTAGCTGTGAGCTGTTATTAGCAGTCAACACCTGCAGTGAATGTGGTGGACTGGTGGGGACTGGGAGCCCCCGCCTAGAAAAAGAGAATGTGGGACAATGATAGCACTGCCTCAGAGGGCAAATGGCCATAGTGATTACAATCCTGACCTTCATCCAGGAGCAGATTCAGCAAGGAGTGCGGGCTTCTTTCAGCCATGCCATTTGGATCACTGCTGGTAGTTCTTGAATGTTCAATGGTATATTCCTCAGGGGTGAAAACAGAACTTCCAAGTGTTACCGACTTACCTGATAACTAGATTTAGAAATGTTCAGCCCAGTTTACTGTTTCTGCTCCCCTATTTCATGGTTATTAAATATTTTTTAGGGCATTCCAAGTAGCAAATAACATATCAAGGGCACAAATCTTATTTTAGAAATGCTTACATTTTACAACAATCGACACCATTAGGAATTGTCCATATAAAATGAAAAGGATGACATCATTTTTGTGAGTCTAGCTGTCTCTTTTAGAAGGTCAGTCTCACAGGGCAAAGCTGTGGTTTGGATGAGTAATATGAAAAAGGGCACAAGGCAGTTTGCTTGGTACATTATGTTATATTGTCAGGAGAAAAAATAAGTACATTGTGTGCTCTATGTAGTCTGTGACCAAAGGTTAATTCAGTAACCCATTCTCTGAGGTGAGCAGATGAGCTTCAGACGAGCAAAGAAACAAATCAATATCTGCTTCAGCAGCACGTTAATCACAGTGCGACTCCTTGCAGATGTCAATGCTTTTGTTCTGTCCGCTACTGAAAATGCTTTTTCAAGGCATGGATTTCGTGACCGGAAAGTTGAGAATAGTAGTGCCCGGAGATCAAGTTTCTATGTCAGGATCAATGCTCCGGCTAGTAGGACCAGCACACTGAGTGGAGCGGCACAACCTCAGTTGCAGAGTTTTGGCCACCTGCAGGGTTGCTGAGTGGTGGGATTTCCTGGTAGGATACAGTACACCGACAAAGACAAAGAAACCTGGGGCAGAAAGCTGAGGTGAACTCGGGATCCAGAAGAGAGATTGCTTTGTCCTATGACTACTAAAAAAAAATTCTCTCCACAAGACAGGAAAACAAGGTGGGCCCCAGAGAGAACAAATGTGAGAAATGTGAGTGGGTGCCTGAAGAAATGACCGAAGTCATCCCAGGAAAGCATTTGGAAGGCAAGAACTGTGTCACTTAGGTTCCCGGAAACTCCCACCTCTGCAAAGGAGGGAATGTGGCTGACTAAGCTGGAAGGCATATTGGATTTCCCCTCATCTTCCGAATGCCTGACACTTAGTAAGAGCTTACTAAGACATGTTTAATTAATGAGTGTTCTATAGGCCAAATAGTTTCAACATTCAGATTTAAACAAAAGATATTAACTAGACGTGTACTTGAAAGGATAGCTTTTTGAGAAATGCTGTTTATAAATCAACTCAAGAAGCCTTTAGGTTTCTCAATTCCCAACCCCTTTAAAAGATTCCATGAGAAAATCTTGTTTCCTGGCTTCTTTACAGCCCCAAATTTCTCAGAACAGTTTTTTTGTGGGTCAGTGTAGCAGCTGTCTGAGTACTAGTACTGCCCTTTCCACAGCTCTGAAAATAGCAATGTGATAAATGCTGTAGCCCAGGAGTAAGCATCCCAACCTCCTGAGGATCTTCTTAAAATACAGCTTTCTGAAAACACCCTAGATTATTAGTTATGAGGTCTGAGGTGGAACTTTAAAATCTCATTCATAATAAACACTCCAGTAGTTCTGAATTGGATGTGTATCAGTAGGGTATTGCCACAATAATAGTGTATCACAAACTATCCAAATCTCAGTGATGGACAGCATTAAGCACTCACTCACATATCAGCAGGTAAACTGAGTACAGCTTAACTAGGCTGGACTAGGCTCCAACCTATTGGTCCAGATCTGCTCCACATGCTTCTCATCCTCCTTGAACTAACATCTACCTGAGGCAGGTTCTTGTCATGGAGAAAAATAGGAGTGTGAGATGGCGAACCCTACCACCCAAGTAGATGCCACGCCTCTGCTCACACCTTGTCTGCTAATATCCCATTGGCCAAAAGGAGAAACATGACAAAGATAAAAGTCAATGGAAGGGAAATATCCTGTGTTCATGGAATTCTGGTGACGGGAGTAAATATTTGCCAATAATGTAATCCATCACAAGGCAGTACAAAGACTTTGTACTTTGAAAAGCTCAAGAGTCTCTTGAACCAATCCAGTGAAGGTAAATGTAAGGTGAACTTTTTATTTGATTAGTTATTCAACAAATATTTATGAATGACTATCGAATGCCAGACAGACAGGTAATGAGTCATTGTTTATCTGAAAAGAGTCCAGTCCAAATGCAGATAAGCACATAGATAATCACAAGGCAATGTGCCGGTTACTATGTAACAGAAGCAATGGAGAGTTAGCTTAAAAATCTAAAATTGACCTGAAAAGCAAAATGTAATGTTCTCTGTGAGCCAGCAATGATTTTTTTAAAATCCTTAATGGAAGACATACAGAAATAGATTGTAAGATAACATCAATTCTCAGATTCATCTCTGGAGAAGACTGCTGCAAATGATGGAATGTTTCAAGCTCACAGGTTTAGACACAAGGGCGAGAGGAGACTGGAGAGACCATCAGCACAGCAAGTAGCAGAATTCTCAGAGAGGACTTTCATTGGCCCAGACAGAGGCATGCACCCACACCTGAACCACTCCTGTGACACTAATTGGCCCAATATGGAGGTGGCCCATAGCCCACCTCCTAAATGGATAAGTTCAGGTGATCAACCGATAAACAGAGTAGGAAGTGGTTTTTCCCAAGAGAAAATCAATGTACTGGCAAAAAAAAAAAATATTTTATACTGACATAGAATTACCTTCAAGATATATTGTTGGGTAAAATAAGGAAATTGCCCTAACTGGTTTGGCTCAGTGGATAGAGCATCGGCCTGCAGACTCAAGGGCCCCAGGTTTGATTCCGGTCATGTACCTTGATTGTAAGCACATCCTGGGGGGGAAGGGGGGAAGGTTGCAGGAGGCAGCTGATTGATGTTTTTCTCTCATCAGTGTTTCTAACTCTCTCTCCCTCTCCCTTCTTCTCTGTAAAAAATCAATAAAATATATTTAAAAAATAAGGAAATTGAAGAATATTTTACATGTGTATTTATGTGAGTAAATTTTACATTTCTCTATGTAGCTTTGTATATCTAAAAACATAGAAATATTATACACAACAAAGTCCTGAAGATAGTTGGCAGTTAACTTGGGGAGGAGACTGGGATCTGACGAGATATAATAAAAAGCAACTTAGATTTTTTTTTTAATATTTGAAGCTGGTTGACTCTCTCCTCTCACTAGAAATCCCAGGAGATCACAGATTTGGGCTGTCTTGCTCACTACTATATCTCTAGGGCTTTAAAGAGTGGCTGGCACATTTTTAGGAGGTGTTTAGTAAATATTTATATAATGAACCAGTGAAGAGCATACACAGAGGAATGAAGGTGTGAAAGGCTATGGACCAATTAGGAATTTCAAATCTTTTGGCATGACCAGCGTGCGTGGTACAAAAGAAGTAGTGGCAGAAGCTGAAGCTGTAAAGTAGGCAGGAGTCCATTCGTGAGCAATGCCAGTGAACATTACTTATTGGTAACAGATGTTAGGGAGGTGAGCGTCACGATCGGGTTTGCCTTTTAGAAAGGTGGCTTATGCCTCCATTTGAAGGATGGAATGGAGCAAAACAGGATGGAGAACTAAATGCCAGACAAAACAATTGGTTATTAGAGGCCAGCTCAGAGAAATGAATCCTGAAATAAGGGCAGTAAGGATAAGGAGATAATGGATTTGAGAGCTATGCAGGCCTTGTTGACCCATAGGATGGTGGGGAGGAAAAGAGGGAGGGATCTAAGATGACTCCCAGGTGTCTGGATAGTACCATACACCTAGAGACAGGAACTGTGAAAAGGCCAGGCCAGTGTTGCCCAGTGGTTAAGCATCAACCTATGAACTAAGAATAGTTGAATCCCCAGGCAAAGACATGCCCAGGTTGCAGACTCTATCCCTAATGAGGGGCATGCAGGAGGCAGCTGATCAATGATTCTCTCTCATTATTGATATTTCTGTCTCTCCCTCTCCCTCTTTGAAATCAATAAAGATATTTTTTTAAATAAAATAAAATGTTTAAAAAAATAAGTTTGTGGCTGAAGGTTCTGAGCTCCGCTTCAGACATGTTGATTTCCAGGGTACTGAGGGGCATCGAGGTAAAGATATCCAACAGAACACCTGGGGTCTGTACTGAGGTCTCACTTTTCTTCTGCTCAGAGAGAGTTCCAGTATTTCCTTAAACATTTGTTGTTGCTTTTTAAATATATTTTATTGATTTTTTTACAGAGCGGAAGGGAGAGGGATGGAAAGTCAGAAACATCGATCAGCTGCCTCCTGCACGCCCCCCACTGGGGATGTGCCCACAGCCAAGGTACATGCCCTTGACCGAAATCGAACCCGGGACCCTTCAGTCCGCAGTCCGAAGCTCTATCCACTGAGCCAAACCGGTTTCGGCTTCCTTAAACATTTGTAAAAGGAACCAATCCTAGACAATGGTGTTTAGGTGCTTTACTCACTTAACAAAGGAGGGGCAGCCCCCCAGAAGTGGTTTTGTCCTGAGGCTTAGGATTTTAACTCACCTCACTCTCTCTAAAGAATGTTATCCTCTTGTTTCATTAGCCAGAATAACATTAATTACATCATTTGTCACAGGAAAGAGATTGAAAAATGTACCCTTGGAGAGTTCAAAACAGAAGGTACACAGAGGGGTTTGTGGGCATAGGTTGGTTTCCATTTCCTGGGGATTATCTGGCAAGGGTACCTGGAGGGTGGGGGAGAAGACCAGAGAACTCACAGTCCCCTCAACTGAGGTTCCCTTTTGGCCAGAACCTCAGCTCTTGGCTCTGAGAGCATCCCTTCCTTTCACTCGCCTGTTCAGCATTCTCTTTCATCTGTTTCAAGGATCTGAGTTTGCAGTAGTGATAAATGGTAAGAATGGGGATGAATGGCCATGCGCCTCGCCTCGAGGGCAATGACATCCCGGTTCCCCAGGGAACCAAGTTCTGCACCTGGCATGGCAGTGCAGGGAGCAAAGGAGTACAAAAAGAGCCTTTTACCCTGGACTCCTTTTCCCCACTCTGAAAAGGTGAAGCCTGGGATGAGAAGAACTTTCCTCTGCCACAACAAAAGCTGAAAACTTAAACCCACCGTGTGCCTAACCACCAGCCTCTCTGGAAAAACCTTCCCCTCTTTGTCTCCTTGTATTTCACAGCTATTGGGACTGGGTTGTTCAAAGGAATACCTGACCTTGTTTGTAGATGAGACACAGAAAATGCTGACCGTGACCTCCTTTGTTTGCTCTGGCTGCTCACCTGGCAGAACTGCAGAATACCAGACCCTTCAGCAGCTTTAGGCAGGCTGGGGGTGTGGAATAATGAGTGCATAGAGCTCCTTCTTATAGGCGCTGCGCTTCACTCTGGAGGGAGGGTGGAGGCCGTTAGGAAGGACTACACAAAAAGAAGGTAGATAGATGTAGGCATGCTGAGGACAAAGGCCAGTCTTGGCTAATGCTGTTTGGCCTGCTGGTGCTGTTTCTACTGAGAATGGGTTTTCTGCTTGGTTACGTGGCCTGGGTCCTGCCGTTCATTTTGTCGGAGGGAGTCAGTAAGCCCACAAGGCCGAGGCACTATCGAGTTTATCTCCGGGCTGTAGCTCAGAACTTAGATTTACAGAGGCAGAGATTATGAGGAGGCTATCTTTTGCAAATGTAGAAGGTCTATCGTTTTTTACTTTTAATTTGCGGAAAAGAAACCTAGGTTTGGAGCGGTTAAGAGACTGGTTTAAAACACAAAGCTAGTCAAGAGCAGTGTGTCCCTGCATCCTGTGAACGCCTCGTGCGGGTTTGGCAGCCTGGAGCAGAGCTGCGATCTCAGCGACAGTGGTGGAGACGGCTGGGTATTCCAAGCCCGAGGATGTTTGACAGCGTCATAGATCTCTCTCCCACTTGCCCCTCACCTGTGAGTTCAGCATCTGTGAACTGACTCTGCAGCCTCCCGTGGCCTCTGAGGAAACCCTAGAGATATTCTCAGATGACTTTGAGAAGCAGAGGCATCAGTGCAGAAGAAGGCTCTGGAGGAGCGCTGTCGAGAGCGCAGGACTGAGATGGAAGAGAATAAGAAACAGGGCAAGGACCCAGAAGTCCACATTTCCCTGGACAATGTGCAGCAGTTTCCTGCCTTCAATTCCTGTAGCTCCTCTGGTTCTGCTTTGGGCCCCACCAGCACTGAGGGCCATGGGGCTTTCTCCATTTCTCCTCTTAGCTGAAGTCCGGGTTCCCAAACAGACTTTCTCTGACCCCTGGGTCACCCACTGTGAACCAAGGAGGGCATTGGGAGCCTGGAGGAAGACTCTCCCTTCTCTTCGTTTACCCAAATGCTCAGAGCTGGCAAAGCAAAAGCAGATGTATGGCCCAAAACTGTTCCAAAGAAAGATAGAAACAGCTTAGTCCCCCTGCCACTGTGGGCAGTGATGGGGAGAGTGATAACTCAGACCGTGTTCCTGTGCCCACTTTCCAAAATTCCTTCAGCCAAGCTATTGAAGCAGCCTTCGTGAATCTGGACATGCCCGCTACTTCAGATGCCCTCTCTGAAGAGAAAGGAGGAAAGAAAAGAAAAAAAAAAACAGAAACAGAAGCTCCTGTTCAGCACCTCAGTCGTCCACACCAGGTGACACTGCTGGCCCAGGCTACCTTCTCCAGCTGGTTTCCTTTTTTCCGTGCTTTTGTTTTGCTGCTGTAATTTTTAAGTATCTGCGTTTGGGGGAAGGGAGTTTCCAGACTGTGAGGGGGAACCAAGATTTTAAGTACAGTGTATTTTCCAGCTTCCTGTTTTTACATCAAAATAAAGTATTGATACTCATAAGAGGAAAAAAAAAAGAAAAGCAATGTCTCACATAGGTACCTTTGCAGATAAGCAACTGAATTTCAATTCTGTCATATTTAATCAAAAAGTCGTTTACTGGAAGGATGTTGGAATATGGAGATGTTGGGAATCTAGAAACCCAAATCAGAAATGGGACTGGAGTTAGGACAGGTACAAAGTACAGATTACATATAGGAAACTAGAAGGGAGAAAACTTAAAACATAGTTTCAAACCAGATTTTCTGCTTTCTTGAATGGCAGATAAGTTGTCTAGACTGTTTTTAACAGAATTGGGTGCTTCTTAACCCCAAATTATATCTTAACTAGAGGCCCAGAGCACGAAATCTTGCACGGGTAGGGTTCCTAAGCCTAGCCTGTGATCAAGGCCATCTTCTGCCCACTTGCCAGTCCCCAGTCCTGCCTTGCCTCCACCCACCCCAGTTCCCTCTGGTTCCCTGTTTGCCATCCAGTGATTGGACCCTGTGGGCCAGGAGGAGGGACCAAGAGGTCTGCCTTCACTGCTGCCACCCACCCCAGTTCCCCATGGTTCCCCCATTGGCCATCCAGCCATCGGAGCCTGCGGGTTGGGGGGAGGAACCGAGAGGTGGTCAATGCACCTCATAGGGACTGGTCGATCTGTCTTTCTGGTTGTTAGACCATTATGGTTGCTGGCCTTTTATTACATAGGATTGTCTAGGCCTGGCAGATCTCTCTATTTATTCTGAAGTTTATCTCTAGAAGACCTTTGAACATATGATTGAATGTCAGCCCCCAGTGGTATCCCCCAACTTGGGCAAACTCTCAGGGTTGGTCCCAAGAGCTTTGGTTTTCAATGCTTCTCACGTCTCTCAGATTTATGACGGTGGAAAAGCCATTGCTTCTTAAAGTGGATGCTTCTGCTAAAGAGATTTCATTCTTTTTGTTTTTTTCACCTCTGAAATCAGGATGTATTTAAAAAGCAACTATTTGTCCTAGTTTAATTGGCAGCACTTTTTTCTTCATTGGGTATATTTTTTAAATGGTACTTACATTCAATGGCACTTTAAGTTCAATGAAATATGATATATTTATTTTCCTCCCATTTTTCATTGGCTAAATTTTATTCACACTCATTTAAAAGAACTGGCTGCTGGCATTGTATGTAGGTATTAGTGTTGAACTCTGGCAGAATGCTAACAACCATACAGAATCATGATGGAACTGGCCCCTCTCTGTCATCATTATTTTATAATTAGAAATACAGCTCTTATGAACAGAAGAGGTTTTGTAACCATGCAACCATCTCCCCAGTGGTAACATCCAGGGCCTGCCCCCAGTGAAATGTTTCGTCTGTGTTTCAAAGCTTTTAAAGAGTATGTGAAAGAAACATTCATTCAGGATGAATTGCCTTGGCATATGCTTTGGAGCTGTTCTTATTTTATACACATTTCCTTGGTCCATCATTAGATAATTTTATTTGCAAAAACGAAAAGCAGTAAAATTTCCCTCTGCATCCTTTCTCCATTTCTCAGCCTTATCCTCTAACAGGACTTCCTTTTCTTGTTAGTACCATTCATCAGGAAGATGAATATGAAATGAAACCTACCCTTCAGCAATGTTAGCTGCCTAAGAAACAAAAGCGTGAAGACTAAAGAACAGGAGATGAATAGTGGTGAAGGTTAAGCAACTGTGAATTTCCAGGAAATATTTATGAGCTGATTTAAATACTAATGAGCTGGTAGTCAGCAGCAAGAAGACTAAAATACAGGAGTGCAAAGTCTCAGCTGGCCTGTGGGTTGTCTTCTATCTACACGAGCTGTAGAGAAGAGCAGCCACATTTTAAGCCTCCTGCTAAACAGACATTTTAAATGCTAAGTGAGAAACTGACATTTTCCCACTGATTTCGGTGTTTTATTTCTACCACAGAAATGGATTTTGCCAGTCCATTTGAATCCCATGTTGAAAGAGAAATCTAGGGCCTCTTCAACCAAACCTTTCATCTAAATGATTACCCTTTTAGGACTCTTTTAATTTCCCTTTCTGCCCCCTTTAAGAATCCACCAAATTGCCTCTCCTTGCAAGTTCCTATGCAGCAGCATGAATGGCGTCTCTAGAGAGTTGTACCAGGTCATTTATCTAAAAATGTCTCCTGTCCCAGTCTGACTACAGAAAATACTTCAGTCTATGGGTTAGAAAAGATAAAAACACTGAGAATTACAATAAAACAAATTTAACTTCCAAAGAGCTTTTTACATTATATTGCCTTGAGTCTGACAATCTGCTGACTTGATCCAAAATAAACAACTGGCTTTGGCATTTCTAAATTATATTTCAGAGTTTCACACAAAGATTTCTGTTAGGGCTTATTCAGCGGGGATTTAGGGGGTTGGGGGAGGTATGGTTCCTAATTTGAAGATGCTAGGAGGAAAACAGGAGGAGCAACCCACAGAGTCTCTGGAAAACCGGGGAGCTGGATATCCCAAAAGTTA